>CM076107.1:10000000-11200000 GCA_038048805.1 Hipparchia sbordonii
TCTAATCCAAAATCAGGCCAGGCACTTTCCGCATTTTGGGTATAAAGATACAATTGGTGGACCCTACTTATGGAGTCAATTCAATGGGAATAACATAGTCCAATAGAGTTATGGTATAGAAAGAGACAACTTCTTGGTGAATATAACTGTAATTTAATGTAGCAAGAATTGCTATTTATTTAAATAATTTTGCAGAGTGAATCTTCTGTATCTTTAATATTATGTATTCTGTGCCGAAATCTACAAATTGGGTTCACTTTTTTACAATTGATCAATATTATTCTGTGTGTTTATTCTCTAAAAATGATTGCATCAGTGTAACAACCGCAATGGCCTCAGATTGGTTGAATTTATGGTGTTCTTGCTGCATCTGTGCATTCTCCACTTGCCCACTACTCTGCACACTGCACAATGGGTCAACAATGAGTATTTATCTGATGTTGCGGCTATGCAGGTCCCAGGCCCTGTAGCACGTTGACCGTCGCCTATCTATTGTGCTCGCCACTATTCAAATTTCCTCGCCGATACTCGTCGCCGCCAGGAACAGCAGCATTTTCTTGGCTGGAATGAGTATAGCCTCCTTGGGGTGTACTATATGTTTCCCCAGATGGATGCTACGTTTATGAACAATGAGTATAGATGACGATGAATATATACCTATGGCTTTTTTTTACAGTTGTTAATAGACATGTTCTACCAAGACTCGGAGTTAGAGGGCGCGGCGGTGAACGCCTCAACGCTGGGGGTTGAGAGGCGAGGCCGACGCGCCTCCCTCAGCTACGGCGAGCTGGTGAGGGACCTCCTCGCCGACGAGAGGTCCTTCCTGAGGGACCTTAACCTGATTATCAGGGTCTTCAAAGATGAGCTTGAGAAGATACTCGAGGGAGATAATAGGGTAAGTTCAGTTCATCCTTGCTAATATTATAAATGTGAAACTGTGTTTGTTAGTTGGTTTGTCCTCCAATCACGCAGCAATGGAACAACGTATGGACATGATTTTTAAGCATGGGTAATGGGTATAGTTGAGGACTTGTAGGAAAGGTAAAGTTGAATTGAGTTTCACTGATACAGACACATTCAAAAACAGATAGCGGCCGAACTGATAACCTCCTCCTTTTTGGAAGTCGGTTAATTAAAGTTGTGGCAAGAATTACAACCATAGGCGAGGATTTAAAATATATTTGAAGTTGGAAAGCTGCAGAAGATGAATTTCTAAAAATCTTCTGACCTTTAGAATATTCATTGTATTTGTGCTCTAACAGCAAAATATACTGCATGCATATTGAAATACCTTATTTGTTTCAGTCGATATCTCTAATATTCGGCAACATAGTCGACATCTACGAGCTAACGGTGACTCTGCTGGGTAATCTTGAAGATGCCATGGAAATCGCCCAGGACTCGCCAACGCCATATGTCGGAAGCTGCTTCGAAGGTATGCAATGTCATCGAATACGAATACGATCAATCGAATTAAATCTCATACTAACCCTACAGACTGTCCATACATCATGGCAGCTGTATATGTATTACTAGCTGTTGCCTTTTTTTTTTTTTTTTTATAGACAGGAAATGCCTAGCATACCCCTCCGTCAGGGGAAACGGAGGGGTTATGTGGGACTTGCACCCACTAAAACCTGTCTGTGGTCCTAGACGGCCCCTGGCAGTAGCGTGGGTTACACTTGGCGGAGTATTCACCACACCACTAGCTGTTGCCTGCGACTTCGTCCGCGTCAATTTCTGTTATTATGATCGCGATTAAGTTTTTAAAAGAATATATTTTAAATATAGATAATTTTCCCCATTTTTTGCTACATTTTTCACTGATGCTTCACTCCTATTAGTCGCAGTGTGATGTTATATAGCCTAAAGCCTTCCTCGATAAATGGACTATCCAATACAAAAAAAAATTTTCAATTCGAACCAGTAGTTCTTGAGATTAGCGCGTTCAAACAAACAAACTCTTCAGCTTTATAATATTACTTTTGGTCGCAGCGTGATGTTATATAGCCTAAAGCCTTCCACTATAAATGGACTATCCAACACAAAAAAAAAAAATTCAATTCGAACCAGCAGTTCCTAAGATTAGCGCGTTCAAACAAACAAACTCTTCAGCTTTATAATATTAAGTATAGAAGTATAGATTTGCTTACCCACATCTGTGGCCAATACGCTACACTGGTTGTAGCGTATTGAGTTAATAAAATTCTGGTGATAAAATTAAATGTCCTTTCAGAATTGGCCGAAGTGGAAGAATTCCGAGCGTACGTGCGGTACGCAAATATCGTCACGCAGAAGCAGTCGCGGGACGCGCTGCAAAAAGTTGTGGACGATCCTGTGGTAAGATAGTTAACCACTGTCACGTACACTATTCTACCTATAAAATAATACTGTACTGATGTGGGGGTTCGATTCTCAAGTAGGGGCCAAAAAATGTAGTTGGGTCACAAAAGGGTCTAGCCGGATAAATTTTGAAAAACTACACCAGCGTGTAATGAAGAGTTCTTACTTTATAATTATTGTTCTCTATCTAAAACATCTTTACACTTAACTTCAGACTCCTACCCCTGATAGGGAGGCGTTATTTGGGGTGGCAACCCTTAAAGTTAAATTTAGTTTTTTCCGAAACTATTGGAGGTATCTTAATGAACCTGAAACTAATGAAATATAACTATGAATTACATATTATACATATACTTATTTCAGAAGTTTCGTTTCTTTAAAAATGGTGAAAAATAAGAAGGTTTCCATACTCCATTTTTCTGGTGGGAGGCTTTGGCCCAGAACGCTAAATCGCTTGGCGGTAAAGACGTGCCGCTAAGCGATTTAGCGTTCCGGTACGATGGCGTGTAGAAACCGATTAGGGGTAAGGGTTGAATATACACTTCCAAGTTAGCCCGCTACCATCTTAGACTGCATCGGAACTTACCATCAGGTGAGATCGCAGTCAAGGACTATCTCTTCATAGAATTAAAAAAAAAATCGGGTTATACTTTTTGAACTTTTATCCTTGTTACCCTTCGATCATTTAGCCGGTTCGCGCCTTTACGCAGATTTAGTACTGAATATATTCTGCCACTTTCTGCGGTGAGGTGGGGTAATCACGTACAGCACACATTTACTCACTTCCGCACACTCTTGTAAATACTTAATGTCTCTATGAACACACACTAACTCAAAAGCTGTCACACTTACAAGCTGAACCGTACGTTTGTACATGTACTTCGGCAGAGGGGAATGCGTGCGCTTGCCACGTCCCGGCTAAATGGTCGAAGTTGTTACCTGACGTCATACGTACCTTGTGCTCAGCTGTCGGAGCGGCTGGACACGGCGGGTCACGGGTTCCGGCTGGCCGTGAAGTACTGTCTGCCGCGGCTGCTGCTGTCGCCCGTCGCGCACGTGTTCCTGTACCACAGCTACGTGCGCGCCCTGTTACCCGTCGCGCCTTCGCACGACGATCGCGAGAGCTTCAAGCAGGCAAGTATCTATATCTGAAATCTATACAAAAGTGTGAAATAACCCTGAAGGAGGTGAATGTGCTCATGAAACTGAACAACTTTCCCCAAGGAACATAGGTCGAAATGTGAAAAAAAATTTTTACCTCCCATAGTAAATCAATCAGCTGATCGTCAATTTTGTATGGGAGGTGCACATTATTTTCCTTCGGGGTTATTTCACAATTTTGTTACACGTTGTATAGATACTTGGTGGTAGAGTGACGACCTCCCTAGCGCAGTAGTGGTTGATATAAGCGAAAACAAGTTTAAAATTACATTTTAATTTTTAACTTATCTTCTTCTATTTGCAGGTCGAGTGCAATCTACACCCAATAGAGAAATTATTAACAAAAGCTTTAGGAAATGGACCAAAGTTGTAAGTGAATTTTAATTCATACAATTTACCTTTCTTATGTCTAAACTAGCTTTAACCCCCGGCTTCGCTCACGTTAGGTTCGATTTTTTTAACCCCTTATTTAACCCTCTTGGGGTTGAAATTTTCCAAAATCCTTTCTTAGCAGATGTCTACGTCCTAACAGCTACTTGTATGCCAAATTTCAGCTCGATCGGTCCAGTGCGTTGATAGATCAGTCAGTCAGTCAGTCAGTCACCTTTGCCTTTTATATATTTAGATAAATGTGGTCTTACTCAAACTAACTTTTATACTCAGGGAACCACCTGATACAGATGGCACTAGACGCGTGGTAGTCCTTATAAGGCATGTTTAGCTCTGGACGTCTCTTGGTTGATAAGGACGATAAGGACAATTGTATGTTTTTAACCAACTTCAAAAAAGGTTATTATAATTAAAGTACATATTTATGCACAGAGAGGGAGCCATAAGGTCGGCAAATCGAGCAAGAAGACAACTCGCGATAGAGAAATGCAATGAATTAACGAAGCTCGTTGACAACTGGGACTCGCGAGACGTGCCGCAGTGCTGCAACGAGTTTATTAGAGGTTGGTAACAGATTCAATTCAATTTTACTTGTTCCCATCCTTACTAATCCTTACTAATATTATTAATGCGAAAGTGTGTTTGTTTGTCCTTCAATAACGCTGCAACAGAGCTACGGATGAACGTGATTTTTTGCATGGGTATAATTGAGGACTTGAAGAATGACATAGGCTACTTTTTATCCCGGAAAATCAAAGAGTTCCCGCGGGATTTTCAAATTAAATCCTCGCGGACGGATTCGTGGGCATCAGCTAGTTAATTTATAATTGCAAGTATAGTTCTTGCAATTCACGGGTGTCGTGTCTGTATAGGTGTGAGCGACCGCAATGCTCGTGCCTGACTGCTCCCACCTAAGCTGCGACAGACACGCACACTTACGCATTGTGCATTAACACGACGTAACCACATGTATGTACACGCCCACTGGTGAATTGCTAGAGCTATTCTTACTGTATTCTGAATGAATATACTTTTAAGCCTGTGCCAAATACACGGCGAACCGAACGCGTGGCGAAGCGTTTCTATTTTGTAATATACCGATGAACCGATTTTGATTTTTTTTTTATTTTTTTGAAAGGTGAATTAGTCGGGAGTGTTCTTAGCTATCTTTGATGTAAATCGGTCCAAGATGGCCGCCGCTACAAAATGGCGTATTTTACATGTTTCTTCACAACTCCCTCAAGATGGGTATCAAATGAAAGGGCTTGACTAGGAGAGTTCTTATGGCTTTTTTATCAGTTGTTAATAGACATGTTCTACCATGACTTGGAGTCGGAGAAAGGTGAATTAGTTGGGAGTGTTCTTAGCTATGTTTGATGAAAATCTGCATAAGATGGCCTCCACCACAAAATGGCGAATTACATATTTTTTTTTAAATTTCACATGTCGGGGGTGTTCTCAATTTTCAATTTACACTTGTTATGTACCTAACTTAATTAAAATGACTCTTTACAGAGGACACATTATCGAAGATAGGTCCGGGCAAGCGGATAGCGGAGCGACGGGCATTTTTATTCGACGGTCTTTTATTACTGTGCAAGCCCATCACAAGTTTGGTATGTTATCTTGTACTGTATTATTCTGTAGAGTTAGTATAAGATTCAATTCGATTGATAGTTTTCGTATACTATGACATTAGCGTCACAGTAAAATGAACCATAACAACATTGAATTAGAGCTCAAATTCGTGCATGTATTCTTATACTTTTACGGTCCAAACTAAAATCGGTTATACTGAGTTTGTGACTTTAAATCAATACCTTTAAGGTTCATTTAACTTTGACGCTAATGTCATAGTATACAAATACGATCAATCGTGTTAAATCTTATACTAACCCCAGTGATATCTATAGAGTGTGCTCTGACTTAGCTCGGACTTAAGATAGAGTAAAAACGAGACCCAAAATTCACTTCTGTCGGATATCCTACGACACGTGAAGGTTTCTTGACCACTTCCAAAAAAGGAGGAGGTTCTCAATTCGTCGGAATCTTTTTTTTTAAATTTTTTATGTACCCCGATTACTCAAAGACACCTGGACCAATTTGAAAAAAATATTTTTTGTTTGTAAGGGTACATATTCCAGGTCGTCCCATTGTTATCAGGTCAGGATCAAATGATGGGATCCTGATATTATAGGCACAATTGATATACTTTGTAGTGATGTTTGAAGTCAGTTTTTTAAAGAGAAATTTTACTTAATTTTTATTATTTGTACAGGTGACTGTAAACAGTGGAGTGACGGCTGGTGGTCCGCAGCAGTTGAAATTAAAAGAAAAGCTTCACATACGGAAACTAGAAATCGTAGACCGACCTGACGGTGAAGGTACTGTATAAGAACTTTTTATTCCATAAATCTTCATTGCAGTTTTTGTATGAACTTATCAAGTTAGGATCCAGCTTAAAGCAAATAATACTGAAATCTTATAAAAATCTTTTTCAACTTTTAAGCTATCAGAAGTGTCTAATTATTTTTTTCGTAAATGTTTATCAATTTGATATCCAGTGTGCTTTTTTTAAAGCAAAGGCATAGTTTTTTAAGGCAAGAATTTATAGAGTATTTATTAAATGTACAATTTTTTGCATTTTATCAGAGGGCCGTAACCTCATCGAGCTTTGTCCACGCGTGGGTCCACCCGTGATACTGGCGGCGGCGTCATGCGCGGAGAAACGGAACTGGATGTGCGATCTTGTTATGCTAAATACTAAGCCCATGTTGGACAGAAGTTTGGACAGGTAAATATTTTATTATGTTGAGAATTCTTGTGTATACATTTTTAAATCTTAACAGCTATATAATGGGGAGTGTTCTGAAGAGTTATATGACCTTATCCCACCCTCAGTCTTCTACAAACGTATCGCTCGCCACCGAACGCAATTTCACCCCCACCACCTGGGTGCCTGGAACACTTCGACCATCCATCGTGCCAGATCTTTTTTCCACGCACTACCAACTGCGGAACCTGCTTCCTTAAACGGTGTCCTACTTAAAAACAACTTGGGGTTAAGGGAACTTTATGGAGAACTCTCAGGTGTGTAGGTTTCTTCACGCATGATGTTTACTTTTATGTGAAGCTTGTCCTCGTATTTGGTTCCAGCATACTGCTAGACTTGGAAAAGAGGCATCCACTTCAACTTCCGCCTGTGACGTTATACCGGTTCGCTGAACCGGATTCACAGGATAATATCGTTTTAGAGGACAGAGCTGGTCCTGCACCCTTGATAAAGGTAATTGAGTAATGATAAAGGTAAGGTTATTACACCAACTCTGCCAACACTGCGCTTCCCGGTCGCCACTCCAGCACCTTGGGACCCCATCGACCATCAGCTCTTCGAACTATGTTCTCCGCCCATTTCCACTTAAGTTTCGCAACTAGCTGAGCTATGTTTTTTTATCAAAATAGGCTAGCGCTTGACGACAATCTATTGATTGCCTGGATAGCACTGATGAGGTCTAGATCGGATCGCGCTTGCCTAGAAGATGCCTATTCACTCTTGCCTTGAAGGTACTCAAATTATGGGTGAGAGGAAAAACGGGTTTCGGTGACTTTAGTTCTCCTGCAGGTCTCCTCATGCGTAAGTTCAACAGTCAAAAAACCTAAATGTCTGTATACTAATTGGTTGGCATCAGCTACTAAAATAAAAATAATGTTTGTCATTCAGGGAGCAACGTTACTAAAACTGGTGGAACGTCTGACATACCACGTGCACGCGGATTTGAACCTAGTGCGAACGTTCCTCACGACCTACCGATCGTTCTGCTCGCCCGCTGAACTACTGGAACTTCTTATCGAGCGATTTGACATTCCTGAGCCGCATTTGGTATACGATGCGCCGAGATCTGGTAAGTTTCACAGAAATTACGAAAACACAACTACCCTCACTTTTTTAAAAAATTCAAAAAAAATTCAAAATTCAAAATTTATTTATTTCATGTAGGCTACCCTGTAGCACTTATGATACGTCACAAATCTACCACCCGTTCGGAATGCAGATTCTGCTGAGAAGAACCGGCAAGAAACTCAGCAGTTGCTCTTTTCAAAAAATAAAATAAACTAATTTTACAATAAGTAATAAAACTAAGCTAAGTATACAGTGCTTCCACAGTGAAGCTTCAAAAATACAATACATATAATCTAACATGTCAGCATGGGAAGTCAAAAAAAAATTATTCCTGTACATCTTTTATATTACGTTGACGAAGAAAAAGTTTACAATTGGGTGTTGGACTGTTGTCCGTATTCATTTATTTACAATGGAAAATGTAATATGCAAGAATAACATTTGTAGAAACAGAAAATAATTCGGTTAAAAAACAAATAAGTTATAAGCTGTTTTACTGCGACTGTATCTGTCTCTTTCTAAAACGAAATTTAGTATGGAAAGTGCTAAAGAGCTACTGAATCGTGACGTCATGTTTACATACACAAGTTACTTACAATGTTACCATCCTTCATATTTTTATATTTAAAAAAGACGCCCATTGATTTTGCATTTTAAGGTACAAAAACAGCGCAACCGTTTCTTTTGAATTTTCATTTTGAACGCGCGTAATATAATCTAAACTGCCTTATTAGCTCTTCTATACAAAAGTGTTATTTTTGTAATTGAAAACTACCATAAGGGAGTTTTGAATTGAAGCAGTGATATATTTAAGGGTAGGTTTATAATATGTCCGCTTGACGCTATTTGATGTTTGCACGCTGCCAGTCCCGCGGATCAAGCCACCCAAGAAGGACATCAGTCCCAACGCTTCGTTGTTGGATCTTGACCTTGATATAGGTACACGATGATAATGAACTATATCCAGTCTGCCCTTTTTAACTGACTTCCAAAAAAGGAGGTTCTCAATTTGTCGAAATCTTTTTTTTAAATGTAAATTCCCCGATTATTCGAAGACGCCGGAACCGATTTGGAAAATTCTTTTTTGTTTGAAAGGGTATACTTCCCAGGTAGTCCAATTGTAATCAGGTCAGTATCTGATGATGGGATCCTGGAGAAATCGAGGGAACTCTTCAAATATAGGCACAATTGATTAACTTTGTAGTGGCGTTTGAAGTCGGTTTTGGAAAAAAGAATTTTTACGTTTATATTTTTTTTTAATCAAATTCATTTAAGTGTCCATATTAAGATGTTATATGCCTGTGTCTATCTGGCTAGTATGTGCTATGAATTGCCAGAGTTCATGTTATGTTGCTGAAAAAGTTATCTTCGTTATACCTGGCTTAGCTGAGCTTTATTTCCACTGGTGTATGTTAATTGAAGTGATTCAAGCTGAATAACTTCAGTTCCAAGCAAGGTGGAGTGTGAATTCTGCTTCAAATAATCTGAAGGCCAATAAACTGTATGTACGTTCTAGATTTTTCGTGCTTAGTGTGAGCAAGAACGAAATTCGTAATCCAAATCTCCAACACTCAGTTTTAATGACGTCACGCGCCCCAAAATATGGCAGCGGTCGCCAAGGAAGTTGCTCCTATTGAAATAACTGTTCTCGATCGATTACAATTTATTACTACTTCTTAATATAAAATATGCATCTAAACCTTATCTATACTTATACATACTAACTAGATTTCTTGATCGCATTACGATAGTGATGTCCCCCATTATTATTAGAGAAAGGGTGTGAAATGAATGTAATTTTTGTTCAATGTAAGTGTTCATTAATTAACTCTAAGATATTATTGTGAACTTCGTGTAGCAATAAAGTTATTTTCTATTCTATTCTAATTTTATAGCCGAATGTGTGGAGATCTCGGTGAGCAGTGACGCGGAGAAACTCAGCAAAAACACAGCCAGGGAAGACTGGAAGAGGTACCGGAAGGAATTTCAACAGCCTGTTAAATTTCGGTAAGTTTTATAATTTCAATTCAGCTAATGACGCCTATATAATCACTAATCTTTAGTGCAAACCAAGGATTGTACAAGGTATAGTTCTTGCGATTCTCGATGGCGCGTGGCTCAGTGTTGTATGTGTTTCGTATCTGTATAAGTGTGAGCGAGAGCTTGCTCGCGCCTGACCGCTCCCACCTAGGCTCGTAACAGGCACGCACACTTACGCAATGTGCATGTTCACGACGTAACCACAAGTAAAGCTCACGCGCGCTCGTGAATTGCAAGAACTAACACGTTTATCTTTGGCAAAACGCTCTTCTGCCAGCTATTTTCCCTTGAACTATGACCTGAAAGTCCTTAGCCAGGAGGGAAACTAAAGTTCTTACTTCCATTTATCTTACCTTTGTATTTGCAATTATTGTAAACGAAAGTAAAATTGTTCCAGAGTAATAAATGTGCTTCGGCATTGGGTGGACCAACATTTCTATGATTTCGAGCGCGAACCTTCTCTGTTGGACAAGTTGAAGAACTTTCTGGAGTCTGTTGACGGAAAACCTATGAAGAAATGGGTCCAAAGCGTGCTGAAGACCGTGCAGAGGAAGGTAAGGATTTAAAAATGAAATAACATGAATAACAGTGTCTCCTGTGAAAATCGGCACACTTATTTTGCTATATTTTTAAAACGTACGTACTCATACATACTGAGTTTGATTAATAATACAAATAAACGTGTAACTTTGAAATTAAATATTTTAACAAAAATCTGACACACAGATTCCTAAAAAGCCGGCAACGCATTGTTGATGCCTCAGGTACTACAAATGTTTATGGGTCAATACCAAAGTAATCGCTTAGCAAAGAGATCCACTTTTAAACAGATGGTTAGGGTAACCCTACAAACGTAATCTATCAGCCGTATTTTAATTTCGTCGAATAGTATGACCATGATTTGCTTATTTTATGGTCAGATATGTTAAAAAAATATTTCAAAAACGGTACAAAATAATTAATGGAATTATGTAATTTCCACTTTCCAGTGTGCCCAGAGCGGTCAAAGCGACACCGACTCGATAGCGAGCGGGATCTCGGCGTCGGGGTCGCAGTGGTCGGTCAGCTCGGCGTGCTCGGGCGTGTCGCACGTGTTCGACCGCCTGCCGCCCGCGCCGCTGCGCCACGTGGCCGACCCCGACCGCCACGGCTGGCACCCGCTGGCGCTGCACCCGCTGGAGCTGGCCCGCCAGTTGACGCTGCTCGAGTTCCAGTTGTACCGGCAGGTGAGTCGCACTCTTTGTAATAAAAAAAAATTGTTACGTTCCCTCAAATATGGTTGAGCGAAGCAATGGCTGGATCATGCGTCGTGCTCGTGAACGGGTGCCGCCAACGGGGATGGGTCTGCTTTGACTTCCCATGCTGACATGTGTTAGATTATATGTATTGTATTTTTGAAGCATTGTGGAAGCACTTTATACTTAGCTTAGTTTTATTACTTATTGTAAAATTGTAAAATTAGTTTATTTCATTTTTTGAAAAGAGCAACTGCTGAGTTTCTTGCCGGTTCTTCTCAGCAGAATCTGCATTCCGAACCGGTGGTAAATTTGTGACGTATCATAAGTGCTACAGGGTAGCCTACATGAAATAAATAAATTTTGAATTTTGAAAATGTAGTAAGAAATAACCCATCCAGCTTATATCATCTAGTAGCAGACAAAATTCAAAATTCAAAATCAATTTATTTCATGTCGGCTAACTTGTAGCTCTTGTGACACGTCATAAATCTACCACCGGTTCGGAATGCAGATTCTGCTGAGAAGAGCCGGTAAGAAACTCAGCAGTTGCTCTTTTCAAAAAAATTTTTTTTTTTTTTACAAAGCTATGCTATGTATACAGTGCTTCCACAATAAAGCTTCAAAAATGCAAAAATGACAAACTCTGAAGTAAATAATAGGACTCAAGATTAAGGAGTTTGAAATCACGTAGACTTAAGTCCAGTAGTGAAAGAATCGGTTTAAACGTTACGTACTACGTTAGGTAGTTTATAAGGACTAACGTAGAATAAGTAATTGTTACTAACACATTCGGTACTAACATAGATTTAAGTTAATTTTGTACTAACAAATTATGGACAATACTTGGTCTGAAATAAAGATTCATTATTATTTTATATTAAACGATGATGGTCAATTCGGCGTGTGGGGGCGTGCCGAACATGGTTGACCGCCTGTCGACCATATTCGGCACGCCCGCACCGATTTAGCTTGGTTTACACTCCCTAACTTTCTAACTCCGTCATGGTCGACTTACAACCTACTGAGAATTTCTTGACCGATTTTTTTTTTTTTTTTTGTAAAAAAGCCGACCCTTTTTCGACCAGCCCCCCGATTCAGAGCCTTCCGATAACTTATTTGTCGATCGATTCGGTTTGTTAACATATATTTCGCTCGCTCTGAATCCACACGACAAAAAGAGATCGATATCTAACCGTATTGACAGGGTATGTTATCGAACAGGTCTGAATCGCCCTGCAGATCGGGACTTTTAAGTCTGCAGGCAAAAAAGCTTACTACTAGACCAGCGAGAGATTGTAAAATAAGAATAACATTTGAAATGTATTGCTGTCAGGTAAAACCGTCTGAGTTAGTGGGAGCGGTGTGGACCAAAAGAGACAAGGAGAAGACCAGCCCCAACCTGCTTAGGATAATTAAACATACCACCAATGTAAGTTAACATCAAACTTTCTTTGTTCTTTGAAGTTGCAAAATCACATAGATTGATAGGTATATTCTTGAGGATACTTTAAAAAAAAATATTTAATATTTCTTACAACTTTTAGTATAAAATTCTCTAAGAAAAAGACAAAGACAGAAAGAAAACTAAAATTCAATGTTGTGGATTTTTTGTTTTAGTATAAAGTATGATTCACATTTAATGGAGCTTATCTGAGCAAATTGATAATACAATAATCAATGTTTCGAAGTTTCGAATTTGATGTTTAAAATTCATATTTTTACGTGTGAAAAATTCGCAATTTCTGGTTTTCCGCGGAACCAGAAATTGCGAAGATTCCCAAATATGCCTCATCCAAATATGAATGTTACACGTCAAATTATGCCCACATATTAATTGCATTATCAATGAGGGCCAACGCGCCCCGTTAGATGTGAATTGTACTTTAGTTTACTTGGAAACATTTTCAGTTCACAAGATGGATGGAGAAATGGATAGTTGAAAGTGAAAACCTAGAAGAAAGAACGGCGGTCCTCTGCCGATTTCTAGAAGTAGCCATTGCGTTGCGAGACCTCAACAATTTCAACGGAGTTCTTGCGGTTAGCGCCGCGTGCGGCTCCGC
The DNA here is from genome assembly GCA_038048805.1 of Hipparchia sbordonii. Lineage (NCBI taxonomy): Eukaryota > Metazoa > Arthropoda > Insecta > Lepidoptera > Nymphalidae > Hipparchia > Hipparchia sbordonii. Next base: position 10,013,134 of record CM076107.1, read on the forward strand.
TTCTGTACATCGGTTAAAGCACACATTTCAGGTACCTACAATACCCGTTAGTCGCTAACTAAGAACGGTCAAATCCGCGTTTCATCGTTCATACAAAATTGCGGGTTTGACAGTTCTTTGTTATAGTCCAGTCGCGGAACAGAAAGAATTTCGTACAATGACCTCTTTGCCTACTGACAGTGGTCACAAACTTTTTTCTATTAAGTGCGGTTTATATAAAATATTTGAAAGAGAAAAAAATTAGTAGCTTATTAAATAAACTATTTATTTTTAAACAGTTATAATAATCGAGTTATATTTACTTATTACATAGAAATAAAAAAATTAAAATTCAAAAATCAAAATCCGATTTCTCTGTATAAAATGGATAGTACACCAACCAGTATAACCATAGCAACGTTCAACTGTCTATATTTTTAATGAAGTTTATTCATGTATAGTATTATGAATACCTAATTGCTTGAAATAAACGAATATTATTGAGATCATTGACCTCTATAATTAAACAATGATTAATACTGGGAGGCCTACGCCGTTAAGGCGACTAATACGTAATTTTAAATATCCTAGGTTTATAATTTTATAATTGCTGATTGACATTAAATTGTAATTTTTAAGAGAACACTGATTTGACATAATTATATTATTTTTGACATGAACATAATCTAAATAACTTGTAATTAGCAATATTAATGTATTATTTTTGACATAATTATAATCTAAATAACTTGGAATTAGCAATATTAATGTATTATTAATTGTATTAACTTTTATTTGCAACTATTATTATTTGACACTAGAAGATATATGAAATGAAATGTTATGTATGTTGATTATTTGCTACGTATTAGAATAAAGGCTTTTTTATTTATTTATTTTATTTATTTATTAATACTGGACAGGTTGTCCTTATGCAAATGACAGTATACACGTTGGTCCCACTATGCTAGGCTATAATGACACACTTTTACAGCATGACAGGTGAAAAATATGTTAATATCCTTAGATGCTGTCCAAAGCGTATCCAAAATGCCTGAGCGGTTCGCTGGAGCAGTTCCGGGAACTGAACTCGGATCACTTCCGCCGCTACCAGGAGCAGCTGCGCAGCATCAACCCGCCCTGCGTGCCGTTCTTTGGCATGTACCTCACCAACATTCTCCACATCGAGGAAGGGAACCTAGGTAAGTGGTGTCAATACTACGGTCAGAACTTATTAAGGCCCAAGAGACGGGTCTGCCCGCGAAATTCAAATTTAATTTGGTTTTTCGCAATTTGTAAACTAATACAACGAAGTAGGCTTATGGTATTCAAATTGCGCCAATGGCAGTATCATCTTCACATGTTTATATACTAATCTTAACGTAAAAGTATCCAGTTTAAGAAATTAGTCTAAATAATGAGTTTGACGTGAGCTACTCACAAATTAGTCATTATTTTGATTAATTTCTCAAACTGGATACTTTTACGTAAAGATTATATAAACCTGTGAAGATGATACTGCCATTATCGCAATTTGAATACCATAAGACTACTTTGTCGTATTCGTTTATAAATGGCAAAAAACCAAATTAAATTTGAATTTCGCGGGCAGCTCCGTGTCTTCGGCCTTAAGTAAAGATAAATGGACCACTGCAATGTGTCGCTACAAGATGTCGCTAACAGTTGCTTAAACTGATTGAAAGTAAGCTCACGGGTAGTTTCATCCTAGCCATAGTCACTATGGCTAGAGTATTGAATAGGTATTGAACTCTGCGTTGACCAGTTTACACTACGCCATAGTGTAAACTGGTCAACACAGTGGGTTCAATCCCGGCTGGATCTTTAATATTTATTTAAAATTTATTTAGATACTAGCTGATGCCCGCGACTTCGTCTGCGTGATTTAGTTTTTAAAATTCCTCGGGAACCCTTTGTTTTTCCGGGATAAAATGTAGCCTATGTCACTCCCCAGGTCCTCAAATATACTCATGCAAAAAATAATGTCGATCCGAAGCTCTATTGCAGCGTGATTGGAGGACAATCCAACGAACAAACACACTTTCGCATTTATAATATTAGTAAGGATTGTTACTTTAAAAGAGAAAGATTGATTGGCTGGGTTAACACTTACAAGGTAGTCAGTGAAAATTTCCGATGAAAATAAGTTTTTTTTTTTGCAGATTACCTACCAAACACAAATCTGATCAACTTCTCGAAACGGAGAAAAGTAGCAGAAATCACCGGCGAGATTCAACAGTATCAAAACCAGCCCTACTGCCTCACGGTCGAACCTCGCACCAGGGTCAGTCATCTACTTACTATTATATTAGCCAAGCTGAAGTTGACTAATATCCTCCTATCCCCTCCAAATAAGCTTGTGCTAGGACTGGGGACGACGACGATGGATGGGATTCGAACCTGCAACCTTTCAGTTTTCAGTACCAATAACTATTGGGCTATTGAGGTTTAATATAATAATTTGTTCACAGGCATTCCTGGAAACATTGGAACCGTTCCCGGACATGGAAGACAATAAGGTGGCGAACTACTTGTACGAAAAGAGTCTGGAGATTGAGCCTCGGAACAAACCATTAATCAAAGTGGTGAGAATCATTGACATAATAATACTTGGACCTTGAGTGTTTTCGACCATTTAGCCAGGACTTGGCAAGCGCACGCATTCCCCTCTGCCGCAGTACATGTACAAACGTACGGTTCAGCTTGTAAGTGTGACAGCTTTTGAGTTAGTGTGCGTTCATAGAGACATTAAGTATTTACAAGAGTGTGCGGAAGTAAGTAAATGTGTGCTGTACGTGATTACCTCACCTCCCACAGAAAGTGGCAGAATATATTCAGTACTAAACCTGCGTAATGGCAAGTCCTTTCTGAATCGTTCAAGTTGGGTGTAATGCAAAATTCACGAAAAAAGTGTCCCTAGGAAAACCTATATATACGAGTGTATATGTGTATTTTTATAAACAAACTAATACATTGTAATTTATGTGTTAGATCATTATTATACAGCCTAGTTTTGCTTGCAATAATTTGCTTCTACTGATTCGATTGGAAACCTTTTCCGCGTTTTGGATTTCTTTCGGTTCGGACAATTTTTAGCGCTGACCCGAAGTCCAGTATTATTATGTCAATGGGTGAGAATAGTTAAAAACAATTGCAACTTTCCTAATAAGCTTGGACTAGTAAAATCGAATAAAACGTCACTCGATGAAACATGACATGTTATGTTGTTTCATTTGCCTACATAAATGTAACTAAATATGGCATTCAATATATCTTTAAAAGCACAGAGGATCAAATAAATTACATAAAATGTTTTCGAGTGTTTTAGTTATGTAGCACAGTTATGTAGTATGTTATTAATCAGTAACAGTTTGGGTCAGCCATTTATTACTCTAAATCAACTCTAAAACTAGTTACGTCGTGTACATGCACATTGCGTAAGTGTTAATTCCATCAATCTTTTTCAACTCATTCCTTGAGTTTCCTTGAGTTAAATCTTTGTTAATTTCTTGATTCAGCCCCGGAAGTACCCGGATCTATCCCTGAAGCATGTGAAAGTGTCTCGGAGACATCATGAAGCGCAGAACTACAGAGAGTCTACATCTTCTATTTCATCCATGTCTGACGACACTTGTAGTAAGTAATTAAGTATATTCAATAGAAATTTTCTTATGCCCAGTTCTTATATTGTATCTACCTCCTTAATTACCTTGTTGGTCTAATGGTTATCATTTTCGACTACAGATGATGAGGTACCGGATTCGATTTCCGGGTTGGCCTAAAAATGTATTGGGTTTATTTGTCACGAAATTCTCGGCCCAGAGTTAGAATGTGTGTGGTGCCCACATACTGACTCGAAGAACACGTAAAGCCGTTGGTCCTGCGCCTGATTTCTCCAGTCGTGACGAATTTCCGTCCCATCGGACTATGAGAGTGAGGGAATAGAGAGTGCACCTGTGTTTGCGTACACAACTGTGCACTATGTAATTTCCCGCATATAATATAGCAAATATCTAATTGCCATTTTTTTTCTTCAAAAAGAATTTAGCTAAGCTCAACTTGATTTAAATTCTTCTCTACAAATAATGAGTGGGTAAGGTAATAGTGTAACGAGTGGGGAAAGCTGCAAGGTTGCAGGATCGAACCTGCAATCTTGCAGTTTTCAGTCTGCAACCGCAAATAAACGTTGGACTATTGATTAATTTTATTATAGCGAAAATCTGATAATTGTATATTCCTGTGGCAGGTGTTGCGCAACTGTCTCCGACGAGCGCGTGGGACGGCGCGTCCGTCGCGTCGCTCAACGAACACGATCAAGGCGAGTATTCATTTATTAAAGCTAGCACGAATCGATAGCTTTAATAAAATTCTTTAAAATTTCTTCTTCAAAAAAAAAATGAAAAAAGATTGACAAAATCACAAAAAGACCGATGAAAAATTCGCTAAAATCATAACCCTTCCTACAGTCGGGAAAAAGTATATCGTTCTAGGTGTTTTGTTAAAGTTAGGCCTTATTTGACAAAACAGCAAAATCTTAATAAAGTATCCATTAAAGATTTTAGACTTGATTCGTGGTTTACTGACATAATTGTTATTAAATATCAGTCTCGTCGTGACCACGGTCCATGCAATTGGATCGAAATATCGACAATCCCAACTAAAATAATTACCGTGGTACGTACTCGTGATATTTAATAACAAAGTATCCATTGTTCCCACAGATTCTCGGGAAGATCGGGGCTCGCTGGCCAGTCCGCAGGATCGCTCCGGCTCGCTCGCACAGTTAGGCCATTTCAGCCTGTTCGACAAAAAGTTCACTTGCACGCTCAACAGGTATCGTATTATAAATTAATTAATTAATTAATTAATTAGTACTTAATTAGTGTAATTGGAAATTTCCGTACCAATCTGAATATATAAAAGGTAAAGGTGACTGACTGACTGACTGATCTTAACGTGAGCGAAGCCGCGAGCAAAAGCTAGTTAATACATAAAAAATAAAAAAGACGTGTGGCACCCGGGGACTGCCGCGGTAAAGCTATTGCATAGCATTTTTTATCAACGCCATCTAGTGGCTCACCGTAGAGGAGTCCCGTGTCAGGTTATTTTCGTTACGGAATTTCTGGATTCGGTCTCCACGCTGGCCCGCGATAGAAGCTATGCAATAGCTTAATAAAGGTAAAGTCAAACTCGAAATTATTTATTTCATGTAGGGCAACTTATGGCTCTTATGACAAGTCGAGAATCTACCACCGGTTCGGAATGCTGATAATCGCGTCAAGGATTCAAAATCCAATATGGAGGCATTTAATTTAAGTTAAGGAGTCAAATTAAAAGAGGCAAGATAAAAGAACACAGTATAGTTGATGACCTGGTTAGTGGCATAGACTTTTTATCCTGGAAAATCAAACAGTCCCGGCGGGATTTTCTAAATTAAATCCACGCGAATCCAACCATCTAGTTTATGATAAAATCGCGTGGAAGTTTAGATAAATCTTTGCTGAATTACAACATGGGGTTATTCAAGGGGCGGACCAACAAATTCCTGAAAGGCCGGCAACGCATTGGTGGTGCCTCTGGTGCTACAAGTGTTCATGGGCGGCGGTAATCACTTAACATCAGATGACCCGCCTGCTCGTTTGCTCGCTAAAATATAAAAAAAAAAAAAAAAACTTTGCTCATTTATTACAGGTACAGCGGATCTACCAAAGATGAACCACCCTCGCCAAGAATTAATAACCATTCACCAAGGTATGTTGACTCTTTCAAACTTTGTTAGGACAGTTATTGGCTCACGCTCCTACTTTTACCAGACTACAACAAAGTCAAAACGATGGGTAATGCTTATAGCAGTCTGTGTATGTATCTATGGATGTGTCTATTTACGTTTATTCCACCGTAACGCCTAAAGTACTAAGTCGATTTTGATGAATGAGGTGTCAATCGATTCGTTATAATGGTATATAATATAAGCTATATTTTATACGAACAAAATCAATATGACGAACCTTTAGGGAACACCTAAAGGTTCGTCATATTGATTTGACCATGTGGAAATGACATTGCGGCAGGGATTGTATAGGGGCTTCCTACGTTAAGACTCTTACTTAGAGAGTGATTTAGATGGATTAGTGAAAACGGGCATAAGGAATAAAAAAAAAAAAACAACAGCTGGTGTGAAAAATACGGCGCGAAAGAGATATTTACAGTGTCATATTTGAACAGCAGATGGCATCGAGGAGTGCCGGTGCTGTCGCCCGGGCGAGGACCATACCCGGAGTCCTCATATCCGCCCAGTGCTGAGCTTACTTACAACAACAGGAAACAGGAACAGCAACAACAGGTAAATAGCTCGCACACACACACACACACACAAACACGCGCGCGCACACGCACACTAAACTGATCAAAACGACAACGATCCTAACAAAATAAAAACTAAACTAAAGTATGCTTCTTTAAATGTTTTAAACGTAAACTCAGAAAAGTCACGAGGATCGATGCGATTTTTTGCTTGGGTATAGTTGAGGACCTGGAGAGTGGCATAGGCTATTTTGTCTCGAAAAATCAAAGAGTTCCCACGGGATTTTAAAAACTAAATCCACGCGGACTAAGTCGCGGGCATCAGCTAGCAAAATATGTACCTATCTTGTTTTAATCGTGTAATGGGGCCCATACACGGTCAAACATGTTTGTCAAACAAACGGAAACGGAGGTGTTTGATTGGGTGCGCTGGTGTTTGATGACCTTGATCAAACAGCGCACCCAACCAAACACCTCCGTTTGTTTGACAAACATTTGACCGTGTATGGCCCCCTAACTCGATAAGCAATTCCTGAGACGGTAATATCTGTAAATAGGACAGTTTTAAAAAGTGCAACCGCTGAGGTTCTTGCTGATTCTTCTCAGTTGGAGGAACTCGGGGGACAAAAGCTAGTATTAAAAAATAGAATCAAACTTCATTCGTTTTGACCGCATTTGGGAGAGATACTTTGTTAATCACATTTTAGAATATTTGTGTTATCATTTATCAGCAGGAACCAGTGCCGAAGCTGTTCCCACGCAACACTATACCTCTCGTGCCGCTAACGAACTCTGTGCTGCCGGCCTCAGACAACGAGGCACCCCCTGTGCTGCCGAGGAGGCCCCCTTCACCGCACACGGGTATGAAATTCTTAGTGTTTGACAGCGTGAGTGCGTACGTGCGTACGTACATGTGTACGAGCGTGCATGTTTGTGCGTATGCGTGCGTGTTATTAATTTTTTTGCATTTCGAGATTGCAATTTGCAAGCTATCTCCTGATTTCGTTAAAATTAAAAAGACACAACTCTTTTCATTCTGAGAGGCCACCCTATTGTCGGCCTACAAAAGAGCACGGGTCTCGTCCCATATTTATTATTAATAGGAGCTATTTCTGTAATAAGTTTTTAACTTAATCTACGTCATTCAGTCCAAATTCCTCTAAAGGTTAATGGATAATGAGTATGGCTTAATGTAAAAGGCTACAGTTGCCAAGCCCAGTGCCAATTGTTTAACGATTTAAGTTTAACAATCCAATAAAAAAATCCACAATCATCCACAATCCATCCACAGTTAGACATATACCTCCAAAATGCATCCACAGTTGGACCGGCCTCCAAATGCATCCACAGTTGGACATAGACCTCTTAGGTCAACGCCAACGTTGCTTATCGTTGCCCCCCTTTAGCAAACAACTGTAAGTGTAACAATGTATAATGTTTTGTGTATTTCCAGCGATATGCGACCCCCCACCCGAGCCGCCCGACAGGCCTTTGCCGAGCCCGAAGCACCCCGATTTGTTCAGGTACAATACATAATTATTTTTTTTTACTAATAATCCTCCCAACCGAATCCGGCCACGGCGGCCTTCTAGGGAGATATTATACTGCACAAATGCGCAGTGTCTCTATTCCCTCACTCTCATAGTCTGAAATCCGCCACGACCGGAGAGAGATCAGTCGCAGGACTGACGACTTTAAGCGTTCACCGAGGCACTCTGGGCTAGTTTTGAGAACTTATTGGCTGAAACCCATAAAAAATTTTTTTGGTACGACCCGGGATCTCGTTAACTGTAGTCGAACATGCTAACCAATGGACCGAGACAGTTACTACTAAGTAAGTAAGTATATTCTAATTTACCAATTCAACTAAAAATTATACTTAAACTAGCTGTTGTCCGCGACTTCGTCCGCGTCAATTTCTGTTATTATGATCGCGATTAAGAAGTTTTTAAAAGAATATATTTTAAATATGGATAATTTTCCCCGTTTTTGCAACATTTTTCACTGATCGCTCCTATTGGTCGCAGCGTGATGTTCTATAGCCTTCCTCGATAAATGGACTATCCAACACAAAAATAATTTTTCAATTCGAACCAGTAGTTCCTGAGATTAGCGCGTTCAAATAAACAAACTCTTCAGCTTTATAATATTAAGTATAGATTAAATTTTTAAAAAAAAGTTTTACATCGCCAACTTTTTGTGTAGAATGTTGTTGGAAGCCATGTCTGTTAGCATTTGAATAGGGTAATTATCCGGCAATCCTATCCCCAGACATATATTTATTTTGTAATTTTTCCACACGAAATGTTGCTTAGTAAAGATATGCTTTTTATAAAATGTAATTCAATACAATCACGTCAACACCATGTGGGATACATGATAGCAACAGTTAGACGGGACATTTGGTTAAGTATCGATTTCGGTTAAAATTTTACAGTTGGCGATATAAAGGCAGTGTGGCTGGCGTGATTTTTCTCGTCCGTAGACCGCGTTGTGTTTGACGTTATTAATTTTTTTTACGAATTTATACCAATCGCGTGCATTAATGTATAATTAAGCAAAAAAAAAAACAATAGTCATATAAAGTCTATTTTTTTTTGTGACAGTGAAAAAAACAGTAAGTTCTATGTGAATTCATTATCATTATTTCAAATTCTTCGATTTCATAATAAATGTAACTATACCGAATCTTTAGATGTATTCGGAAGAGGTTTTATACTTATAAAGGGTATAAATGAAAAATCAAGAGGGAATAGCAGTTTCTAACACAAACAGATCTATTCTATCGGTTGAAACAAAGAAAAATTATGTCCCTGTCCAAATGCTACATAGAGATTCCCCGCAATTTTGTACGTAATCTACTTACGAAGTTTCTGTGGGTTTCCGGCTAAAAACCATTTGTACCAAAATGTAATTAAGTCCAAAGTATCATAATACCTAAAAAAACGTATCCAAATAACTCCTGAGGTTCTAGTGTAACTTTTCAAGTTAACGTTAAATGTGCGTAAAACTGGAAGTTAGTATGGACGAGAAAGAAACGGAAATACATCCGACATTTTCCCGTCCCATACCAAATTACAGATTTTCGCAAAGATTTCGCAAAGCGTTCACTTAAAAAGTTACAATAGAGCGTCAGGTCCCTTTCCGTTTGAACACTTGCACAATATACGACTAGCTATTTCTGTTGTACACAATCTCTATACTAAACTACATAAATATTAACAGCACTAAATATAGTGCTATCCTTTTCCGCAGCGAACATTATGAAAGGGATAGCATGAGATTTAGATATTTTGTCAATTTAAGATTGTGTACTTGAGAATTAGCCAACTTATTCTTCTTCGTGACACTCTTAGTAGAGCGGTTATCACGAAGTCTTGACGTCTTGAGCGGCAGATGTGATTCTCTTCACGAGCATTCCCCACATCTCCCTGCTGGCCGACAGTCTGGTACGCATGTGCAATGGACCGCCCACAGCAGACCTAATTATAAATTGCCAATACATCATTTCAGCATTTCACACAAAAGCCCCATGTCTCCAAAGAGATCTCCGGCGCCCGCACCGCCCATCAGCCCCATGCTGCCTGACAGGTAAAAATGAATGAATTAATTAAATTATTTAACGCGAGTGAATGAATGAACAAATTAAATAAATGAATGAACAAAATCAATCAATGAATGAACGAACGAAATCAAAGAATGAATGAACGATGCCAATAAATGAATGAACGACTTCAATGAATGAATGAGTGTACACCAAACAAATGCCAGAGAAATAAAATAAACTTAAAAAAAAATAGTTATATATATAGTGTGACCCTACCTTACGCGTGTTCTCTTTTTTCTTACAGAGCGGCGTTTAGTTTTCCTTCCACAACAACATCGCCGTCAGCGCATCATAATTGTAAGCATATTATTACTTTTCTAGCCCCCTCCAATTACCCTCTGTTTGAATAACCACCGTCTGATACAACAATCGTAACCCTTACCATAACTCTCCACACGTCGGCCCTAATTCTGTGCTTTCGTGCAACAACAATCAGGATCGTACGTGCGCACCCTGTATAGGATCACAGTCTTAACCACTGGGCTATCATATCATATTGTTACATACAAACTTACAACATAGTCCGTCATACATCTGTTTAGAGGTTAGTCATGAATTTGCGCGCTTGCGGGGCTAATCTGCCTACGGGACGAAATTCGTATGTACATATATCTATAAATGTCCTCAGACTAAGTCGAAATGAGCACAATGTTCTGTGTAGTCTTTTTTCATGTCTATTTGTTCGTCTTGCAGCGGACGGGTCGGCGCCCCCTCCCCTCCCCCCACGCAAGAGGAGGGATTCCACGGCACCGCACACGCCGCATCTTGTAAGTTGGCTATTCACTTTTTTCTAGTTCTATAATAAATAAACATGAATTTTTCTCCCATTCACTTCTATCATTCATCAACTCATCCGCTCTTACACGCATTTCCTCTTTCTCACAACCCATCCATATTTTTTTTGGTCTTCCTCTACTCTATTGCCCTTCTACATAGTTTAACATGAATAAGTCGACTGTTCCGTAGAACAAGGTCTCATCTGCTAAATTCATAACTTGAGATTTGAGCCTTAGAAGTTTTAGTTTTAAGGCTCAAATTTTAAGTTGAGAATTTAGCAGATGTGACTTTGTTCTACGGAACAGTCGAAGTTAGTGGTGTACAGTATGAAATTAGAAGGGAATGTTTGTAAACCAGACGTGCGGCGGTTTCGCGAAGTGGTGCGGCACGGACGGCTCGCCCTCGGGCACGTCGCCCGCGGGCTGCGCGCCCCCGCCCGCGCCCCTCGCGCCCCCGCCCGCGCCCGCCGCCTCCAGCACGCCGCCCCCGTTGCCGCCGCGCCCCCCGCCCCCGCCCGAGCTGCTGCGCCCCGCCAGCTCAGCGCTGCTGCAGCGCCGACACACCGCCGCGTGAGTAGCCTTCACTTCGAGCTGACCGTTACATCCCGTCACGCTACCCCGCACCGCGTCTCAAGTCAGACCCGCTTAGTACAGATAGCAACGCACCGTTCGCGATTGTTTGATGTTACTACGGTTCACTGCGAGTTGGCCGTTACATCCCGTCACGCTACCCCGCACCGCGTCTCAAGTCAGACCCGCTTAGTACAGATAGCAACGCACCGTTCGCGATTGTTTGATGTTACTACGGTTCACTGCGAGTTGGCCGTTACATCCCGTCACGCTACCCCGCACCGCGTCTCAAGTCAGACCCGCTTAGTACAGATAGCAACGCACCGTTCGCGATTGTTTGATGTTACTACGGTTCACTGCGAGTTGGCCGTTACATCCCGTCACGCTACCCCGCACCGCGTCTCAAGTCAGACCCGCTTAGTACAGATAGCAACGCACCGTTCGCGATTGTTTGATGTTACTACGGTTCACTGCGAGTTGGCCGTTACATCCCGTCACGCTACCCCGCACCGCGTCTCAAGTCAGACCCGCTTAGTACAGATAGCAACGCACCGTTCGCGATTGTTTGATGTTTCTACGGTTCACTGCGAGTTGGCCGTTACATCCCGTCACGCTACCCCGCACCGCGTCTCAAGTCAGACCCGCTTAGTACAGATAGCAACGCACCGTTCGCGATTGTTTGATGTTACTACGGTTCACTGCGAGTTGGCCGTTACATCCCGTCACGCTACCCCGCACCGCGTCTCAAGTCAGACCCGCTTAGTACAGATAGCAACGCACCGTTCGCGATTGTTTGATGTTACTACGGTTCACTGCGAGTTGGCCGTTACATCCCGTCACGCTACCCCGCACCGCGTCTCAAGTCAGACCCGCTTAGTACAGATAGCAACGCACCGTTCGCGATTGTTTGATGTTACTACGGTTCACTGCGAGTTGGCCGTTACATCCCGTCACGCTACCCCGCACCGCGTCTCAAGTCAGACCCGCTTAGTACAGATAGCAACGCACCGTTCGCGATTGTTTGATGTTACTACGGTTCACTGCGAGTTGGCCGTTACATCCCGTCACGCTACCCCGCACCGCGTCTCAAGTCAGACCCGCTTAGTACAGATAGCAACGCACCGTTCGCGATTGTTTGATGTTACTACGGTTCACTGCGAGTTGGCCGTTACATCCCGTCACGCTACCCCGCACCGCGTCTCAAGTCAGACCCGCTTAGTACAGATAGCAACGCACCGTTCGCGATTGTTTGATGTTACTACGGTTCACTGCGAGTTGGCCGTTACATCCCGTCACGCTACCCCGCACCGCGTCTCAAGTCAGACCCGCTTAGTACAGATAGCAACGCACCGTTCGCGATTGTTTGATGTTACTACGGTTCACTGCGAGTTGGCCGTTACATCCCGTCACGCTACCCCGCACCGCGTCTCAAGTCAGACCCGCTTAGTACAGATAGCAACGCACCGTTCGCGATTGTTTGATGTTACTACGGTTCACTGCGAGTTGGCCGTTACATCCCGTCACGCTACCCCGCACCGCGTCTCAAGTCAGACCCGCTTAGTACAGATAGCAACGCACCGTTCGCGATTGTTTGATGTTACTACGGTTCACTGCGAGTTGGCCGTTACATCCCGTCACGCTACCCCGCACCGCGTCTCAAGTCAGACCCGCTTAGTACAGATAGCAACGCACCGTTCGCGATTGTTTGATGTTACTACGGTTCACTGCGAGTTGGCCGTTACATCCCGTCACGCTACCCCGCACCGCGTCTCAAGTCAGACCCGCTTAGTACAGATAGCAACGCACCGTTCGCGATTGTCACTACCGTATATTTTTTCAAAACGTTTTAAATTTTTTTGTTATGTTTTCAATTAATTTTTTGTTGTATGTGTTGTGTGTGTTTGTGTGTGTGTGTGTGTGTGTGTGTGTGTGTGTGTGTTTGTTTGTTGTGTGTGTGTTATTACTATTATTCACGTGTCGTTTTTACGACGAGTAAAAAAGGAATAGTTTTGCAAAGCGCAGACTATTTATTACTTTAATTAATGACTTTTTCTTGTTTAAATAATAGCGTTTTTATTACAGGTTGGCGCCAAAGCTGCCACCCAAGCCGGCGGCAACGGCGGTAGCGCCGCGTATGTAACCACATACTTAGTCAGGTGTAGCCTTGGGCTCCATCGCCATACCTTTTTCCTTACAAGCGATCAACACTGAAGCTCTTTAATCTAGGATTAACACTGGACAGGCTTCTGTGATTATTTTTGGACCTACTTGATTGGCGCCATTTTGGATTTGATTGACGCCATCTTGGCGCTGTAAGCATATAGATATGAGTGTCTCTGGAAGTAATAAAATTGCAAATGGCGCACCAACTTCTATAATTTATCTATGATTTCATAAATTAATTAAACAGGTCGGTGCGCCATTTCCAATATTATTAGTTCCAGAGACACTCGTATGTCAAATTGATCCACAATTAAGCTTTCATTTGTATAGGGTCAGCCAATCCAGTGTTAAGCATAAATTAACTATAGAGATCAGTGTGTCTAGCATACTAAACATATTGAAGTACTAGCTTTTGTCCGCGACTTGGGAGTTACGCGTCGAGTTAGGTTTTTAAAAATCTCTTTGGAACCATCTTTTTCCGGGATATGTCACTCTCCATGTTCTCAACTGTACTCTGTGCAGTGTAGCATGGAGCGGGGGACAGATCAAAAACGTAACTTATTTTGTGCCATATCGTTGCACATATAAGGTTCAAATTCACACTATTAAACTATTCTTTTTCAGAAAATCTATTTTCGTAATTTGAACCTTATGACTACATGAATATGGTATAAAATAAGTTAGGTTCGCATCATGCTACACCGCCCAGGGTATATATCCATGCAAAAAATTGCGTCTGTCGGTGGTCCGTTGCAGCGTGATTGAAGGACAAGCCAACAAACAAACACACTTTCGCATTTATAGTACTAGCAAGGGGATACGATACTACCAACTCTAAACCATGCCATTATTCGACTATTGAAGTTAGAAGTAGCTCTAAGAGCCTTGGATAGCGATGCATGACGCTAGTGCTAATTCCGTTATACACAATCTGTAAACTAAACTAAATTGACAGCTCTAAATGTTAAAAGCCATATTCTTCCACAGGCAATATTGTGAAAAGGATAGCACTGTTTTAGACCTGCCAATTTTACAGATTGTCTACAATAGGATTAGTACCAATATATTTGACACTAATGTCAAAGAATGCTCTCTAGGAAATCTGTTCATATTGTTAAAGAGTTATGGTAATTCAGAGTAGACGCTATAGTACAGAGTTAAGAGAGACGGACTGCAAAATTGCAGTTCGGATGCAGCTGACATCTTGAACCTTTGCACTAGAACTGCACGCGAACTACGACAGTTGTGTTGCAGTTTTAAACTGCAATAGAACTTTATTGAAACTGCAATTTTGCAGCCTGCTTACAGTCCGTCTCTCTAGAAATATTGGCTGCCATAGAATTAAACCAAGATAGAACGGATAATTCTCAAGTAAAATAAAAACGCGTAATAATGGTATGTTGAACTATTCCTAAATAGAAATAAAAGTTTAATCTCGGAAAGGGAGGCATTTCCTTTCACGAGGGAGTGTTTATTTTTCAAGCAACATGGAAAGCGTGAGTTTGTCTAGAAATATGCATAATTATTACAAATAATTGTTTTACAACAGAGATAACCGTTCTATCTCGATATAATTTTGCGACGGGACCGCTACACGTATCATTTATAATTTATAATCAAATAAAATAAATATTGCATTTTTCTGATTTTCACATAATAAAATCACAGACAATGAATAAATACGCTATCCTTGGAAGCGGTCAAATCGGTCCCAATATCTATCCTTGCCTATAACTTGTTGATGTCTAAACAGTTTCTGAAATACATAGTACCTAATAAAATACCTGTGCAGTGCCAATAAAGTATAGTAAATAATTACCTACTTAGTTCATAAAAATATTCTCTATCTTGTAGTGAATTGAACTTAAATTTCGCCCACTTCATAGAACCAATGTTTACGTACATTCCGTAACGATTACACAAAATAAACTGTATTGTACACACATATATCGATACCTCCTACGTAAGTTGTTGTAAACCCCAAAATGTTTACTTGACGCGTTAATTTTTGTGAAGGTCAATACAATGGTTTAGGCCGTCGTTTTAATAACGATACAACTTTAGACATCTTGAGAGTATGTTAAAAAATGCTGTTTTTAATTTTTTTTTTTAAACGAACACATAAAATAGATAAAAAAAAATGATATAGTACACAAAACCTAAAATGCCAATTTTGTGGGATACCACAATTTACGTAGGAGGTATCGATATACATACATATTACAATCAATTTTTCCTTAGTTGCCTTAAAATTAATACAACTGGTTTCTCGCAGAAAGACGTAAGCGACGCGCTAAGCACAGCGCATTGGACGTTTTTACCGCACTGGCAATGAACGCCGTAAGCGCCCGGCTCAGTTCGTCGGTTACGTGTTACTGTTATTAATTAATCTTTTAAGGTGGCTAAGGAAAAATAGATTACATGTTAAATGTTATAATCTCAAACAGTATGAATGAAAGACAGAATGGATAACTGAAAAAGTTCCTATCTACATAATATAATTATTTGATTTATTAAAGTATCTATTTGACATATAACCCAAAGAAAATACAGTCAAAAAAAAAGTACAAAGTGTGCAAAAGTGGCCAAGGGAATTGCGCGAAATTTTGATAAACTTATGGCATTGTGTCAACTTTTCCAAAACGATTCAATGTTTCTAAAGAGACTTAAGTTGTTTAAAATTATGTTCTAATTATACGTAAATAGATGGCAATTGCATTTATACAAGTTGATATTTTCAAAATCAAAAAGTCAAAATGTGCCCGAAAATAGAAAATTTACAAGGACCCTGATTTTCAAAACGAATTCCTAAATAAGACTAACTTTTTTGTTCTTATGGATGTACAAGTAACAGTGATTTCGACGATATAAATTAGTAAAGTTGATGTGATGATGATATAAATTAGTAGAGATGTTGATATGTTAAGATAGAGAAGCGTGACAAAATTATTACTAGAAGCTACATAAGCTTAAGAGGTACTGGTTCACAAGTGGGCGAATATTCTCGATAAAGTTAGTTACTCTTTTAAAACGATAAGAACTGGCAGTAAAGATTACTTATAATGTATATAAAACATAAAGTTATATAAAAAAGAATAGTTACACAATATATAAAATATACATATATAATATGTCGGTATAATACGATCAATATGTGTGAAAGGACGAGATTTATATACATATTAGGCAATATAGTAATCGTTTAAGGAAGACTTAGAAAATATATGTATTATTTAATAATATTGTGTAGATGTATTATGTCACATAGATTTTACGTAAAATATAAATACTTGGTGTGAATATAAAGTAAAAATCACAGTTGCAATAAATAATAGGCTGAAGACATTTTGGCAGATGTAGCGAAGTGATGCTATAATTTTTCAAAAAATTCAAATACGTAGTTGTGCTCCTTGGTAAAAATGCTTAATGAAATCCTTAAACAGGCACAGCAAGTCGGTTTCAGCCAGATTTTCTGCACTCAAACTTGAACTAGACTGCTTTGAATTTTGCAAGATGTTGCCAAAGTTAACTTGCTAGTGAACTCTGCATTAAGTCACGTATTTGATTAGAAGAGTGAAGAAAATTTTAAAAGAAAAAAAAAAAAATCTTTGATGTTACAAAGTTACCCAAAATGGCCTTAAATTCAACGAGTAAAAAGGACTATTATATTTTAAATAAATACATTTATATAATTGGATTCTCGCCCGATAATGCAAACACCTATTTAAGCATAATATCAAGAACATACTCTTGTGTAATATCATAGTTATTATTATACATATTTTTGTACAAAATTTGATGCCATAAAATGGAAAAAATAATTTTTAATCCCGTACAAATAAATAGGATACATTAATGGCCAAATACATAAAACTCTCTTAATGTTTAAGAGCGCCTTTAGTATTATATGTCAGATTTTTGTCATTTTGTTTGAACACGTGTCAAAAACCGTCACTTTTTGAAATAATAAAAAAATTTCGTAACAGCCAGAACGCTAAAACAATACACAAAACAATCAATGTACATAAGTAGAAAATTAAATACAAGTAAGAAACTAGTGGAAAAAAGCGAAGATAGTAATTAAACTCATAACTATGACATAATATTAATATCAAAAAATAAACATAACTTTGGTGTACATACGCACTAAATTATGTGCAAACAGCTGGACGATTGCGAGAATCAGCTACAGTATCAATTGTAGTGATTGACTAAATTTATTGCGTTTTTGTTGCAACAATGCATTTGAACCAATAGCGAGAGAGTATCGCCAAAACAGCTGATTACGATTGTCACACTCTAGCAGTCATTTTTCTATAATCCCACAACGGCATTTTCAAAATGTCAAACCTGACAGCGGGTGATTATGGATGACAACTTTAGGGTGCTTAACAGAGATTACGGATGACAGCTGTAATGGTTCCTGTTGACTGAATCGGAGTGGGATGGATATAGGTTCAGCTGATCAATGACATAAATGAATGACGTGATAAAATAATTGTTGCGTCATAGATGTATAAACTTATTCGTCTGCTAAGCATGTCTCCGTTCCGCTCCATTTTTAGTGGACAGGTACCTTAAGCGTATGTTTAGTTTCAGATCTTCTATCGAGCTAAACATTAAATTCGATACTTCTTTTTTAATTTAAGTAATAGGTGATAGGCTAGGAAAATGTGTCACGGCCTTAATTAAGTAGGTATTATATTATATACTTCGAGTGTTACAAAAAAAATGTGCATAAACTCGTATCACTTTGATCTGGGTGAACTTAAAGGAAGATTAGGTGTTTTATTTGAAATAAATAAGTGCGAGATCATATTTCAATCACATTTCTGAAAAAAAAAATGTGGTGTAATTAAAAAATGCGAGATGAGCCCTTTTTTCCTAATTGCCTATTCAAATAAGGCCGTGACAGACGTGGCAGTGGAGTATCGCACAAAGTATTTAGTAAGGCTATAATAATTATCATTATATTATACTTTGGCTGTAAAATTTAACTTATTAAAAATCAAATTAGCATATACACAATACGAAAGCACTTGAAACTAAAATACAAATACTTATTTGATCATTTTTTAATACATATAGGGGCCACTAAACTTACTTTTCGCCATAATATTCAAATCGCTTCTCGGGAGTAAATGACTATTATAAAATTTTTATAGCATGTTGGGCCTTGACTGCGATCTCACCTGATCGTAATTGATAATGCGGTTTAAGATGGTATCGGACTAACATGGAAGAGCATATCTTTAATCGGTTTGTACGCGCCATCGTGCCGTAACGCTAAATCGCTAGGCGGCACGTCTTAGATGGTAGGGTGATAAGTAGCCACGGCCAAAGCCTCCCACCAGACATCAGATATTCCAGGAGTAAATACGGAAAATAAAATACAATTATTGGTATAGTTATTCTCGAGATTAATAAAGTTTGGTGAAAACGGGTCTTAATTTTTATTTTTACATTATTCCTGGTTTTATGACGATAATGAAATTAAATTAGAATCAGAAGCGTAGGACCAATTGTACCTTAAAAAACGAAAGAATGACTTTTTGGTCAGTTAATGCGTAATAAAATTGTGTATTTATCTTCTTAACGATTGTGTTATTTTAGTATTCAGACTTTATACCGTTTATTAAACGTAAAGTGACAATTATTTTAACAACTACAAAGGAAATTAATTATTATTATTAATTACTTTACATGCTAGTACATAACCAACAAATGCTATCACTTACGTCTCCATTACTTAAAACACGGTGGGCAGGTTATAGACAGTGTGAAAATGGAGTATTAGATCCATCAATTTAACCGTTCAGTTGACGGGGTCGCTAATGAAGAATTTAGTATTGCTACTTAAGAAATTAAACGAGTAAATGCAGTGCGCATTTTCATAAAATTTTATGCCATTCGCACTAGACAGGCAGCGAAGACCACGAAATAGACAGCGGAATGACGTTTTAAAATAGCGCCCCTAATTTTTTTTTTTTTTTAATTAGTCCACAAAACTGACTAAAACTGCTTAAATTACATTAATGAGGCAAGTTTATGAATGTACATCTTCCGCTATTGGACGCACATATGCAATAAAGAGTCAACCCACACAACTTATCAATTGAAAAGTTAACTTTATTCCTTTAAATTATGTATATATTTAATTTATTACTTTAAATTATGCATGTATTTAATTTGTGGGTTGAAACGTTCGTGTATGTTCGTCCAATTAATGAGCTGATTAGTTGAAACTGTAATTTGACTGTCGCCATTTTGAAATACAATGTCTTATCGCCATAATATGATGCCACACTATAAAATAGATCATGTAATGCGGAAAGAATAACGATAAATTATGTTTTAGTAATCGTTAACTTACACGGTGTCTTTGGGTCGTTCCCCATTATGTCCGTTAAATTAGTTCTGGTTACTCTGGTACTCTGAACTAGTCGATTTAGTGTGGTCGGGCCTTATTTTAGGCCCGCGCCGAATTTGTATCAATTGCAGAAAGATAGCATACAGCCATAAGTTGCAAAAAATATTAATATTATTTTCTAAGTATACGCTGGTGCTAATTCGATTGTACACAATTCTTCACCTTTTTCAGAGGACTGAAAATATTACTATACGTTATCGCAAGTTAAATAAATGCAAGATAAGCACTATTAGGACCAGTCAGCTCGAGAGATTTGTGTACACCAGAATTACTACCTTCTAAGTAGACAATAATTATTTAAGGTGGACTTTCTTGATAGGAAAAGTGAAAGATTTTAAAAATTTCTCACTGCTCTATGAACCAACAAGTTCAAAGTTCAGAGTCCATTTTAAATAAATATATAAGTAAATAAAATGTTATCTACTATTTTATCTATAGTTTGGTAACATACTATAAACTCTTTCTTTTTGATTAAAGATGGATTTTTCAATTTTAAGATAGTAATTAATTTTATAAATATATCACATCGATACAAGAACAATCATGTTAA
This sequence comes from Hipparchia sbordonii, assembly GCA_038048805.1. Taxonomy (NCBI): domain Eukaryota; kingdom Metazoa; phylum Arthropoda; class Insecta; order Lepidoptera; family Nymphalidae; genus Hipparchia; species Hipparchia sbordonii. The sequence continues at coordinate 10,033,530 of CM076107.1, forward strand.
TGTATATTTATTTATTTTTAAATAACTAGAGCATAACAAAGATTTACCAAACGATAGTTAAAATATTAGAATACGATATATATACATATATATTCTAATGTAAGTGTACTGTGCGAAATGAATTTATAAATAATAATTATTTGATGTTGATATGTAGATTATTATCACAGTTTAAATGGAATACATATTATTGATGTTTGAATTTGGTAGGTAACAATGAAATGTATGGAAGTGTAAAAACATATATTTAAAGATATTATAATAACATTCAATGTCATAAGGGATAAATAGATGAAATACATATCTGAAAGCAGTTTTCGATGTGTATTTCGCCTTGTAAATTTTTATAGAGAAGCTGATTAGTAAAATAGAGACGGAAAGAGCACTCTTATACGTTTGTCTCCCTCATCTAAGTGGCATAATTAATTGGTGTGTACACCAGATTAAATGAATTCTTACAAAAATGTACAGTCACCCGCGATTATAATGTTAAGTAGGTACCGAGTTTATATTATTGTTTAAAGTAGTCGCTTAGGCGTTCGGGAAACGTGGCTGACTGTACTCGACACTGTAAATATTGTAAGCTTGGCTAGATGTTAATGTTCCGAAACCCCGCAATTTTTTAATGTTTAAAGAGAAGAAGGAAATTGGACAACTTATTGATGGTGATATTTTTGTCAGGCTTAATTAAGGAATTGCAATATTTTGGGTTTGTGTACTGATAGAAAGAGACAACGTCATATGAAAGAAAGACCAATACGATACCACACAATATATGTTTATATGTCTCACATTTAGAGAACGTCGTTTGTTTCTCATCTTTACGAATTATGACCATTAGTTAACATGAAAGTTACGGTGATAACTATGTATTGCTTGAAAAACTTTAATGTTGCCGGAATAAACGCCCATAGACTGAAAAGGCGTTTTTTAAAGCTGTAAATGCAAATCGACGTTAAGTTCCTTTGGTAGCACAAGCATGTAGTTTTTATATGAATATTCAAAGATTTTTAAATGCTCGCGTTTATAGTCTATGGCGTTTATATACTATCGTTAGCTAAGGACCATGTAAAAAAGGATAAAATAGGTGTAAATATAGTGAAGTGCAGTGTAGAAACATATTATATACACAGTTATAAGTATTGTGTTTTATTAACGACAAACCCCCCTTGATAAACATAATCTATCTCTATGCCTTTCAGCCAATTTGTCGTCGTTGCGGCGTGATTGAGTAACAAACATCCATATATCTACACTTTCGCATTTATTATATTTTTGTATTGATATAATCTGTCACGTCAATTCGTCAGTTAAAATTAACTTGGTAGATTATGAAATAGGACCAAAAACATACCTATGTATAGTTCTTTCAAGCAGCAAGCAAGAGGGCATGTGGCTTATGACACACACAACCATTTGTGTGTGTCGATCTGTTTTATGTGTGAGCGAGAGGCTATTCGCTCCCACCTAGGCTCCTGACAGGCACGCACACTTATGCAATATGCATGTACACAACGTAACCATAAGTAAAGCTCACGCGCCCTCGGGAATTGCAAGAACAATAACGATATCATTATTCCTTAGGGTATTAGACAGAAGCAAATGAAGCGATGTAATCGCTTTGGGTATTAGACAGAAGCAAGTGAAGCGATGTAACCGTAGGAAAAAAACGGAAACACAGTCAATAAAAAACATTTCATTTATTCAATTTATACAGTCTCAATAACATAACAAATTGTGCTAAAGAAACATGAAGCCGTTTCGGCAAAGCACCACAATAATAACATGCCAACGTTATCGACAGTTTACCTTATGGCTGAATAATGAATAATTTTAACTATAGAATAAGAAACAGTCAACTATGATTAAAAATTAAATTCATACAAATAAATTCGTCAGCCGTGCGATTCTGTAACGCAATAGTATTTATTTGACAACTACAAACTTATGATTTCATTTATAGATTCACAAACTTATGTGTAAAAGTTATATTTCATTTGAAACTTAGATTGTGAAAGGAACTCCTATTGGATTGCACAAACGCATGGATGGTATTTCGGTTCATTAACTGCCCTAAAGATGTTTGACAATCAGCAATTCCCAGGTTCTACTCATCACCTGTCATCTTATCAATCAAACAATCGCCGCTGTAGTAAAAACATCGATGTATATAGATAGGCCTCTAGTGGGACGCTTTCAAAAAGACAACAGAATTTGCAAAATTCTCTTGTCTAAAATAACTTCAAAAAAATGTACTAATGTTGCTTCATTCCATTTTTTGTTTTGGTTAATAGGGAGTGGCTATTCCTCGAACGTTTGGTTTGGTTTTTGTTTGGTTGACACTCGTTTCAAAGCGAACTGCGGGAAACGCGATGTTCATATTTAAGCGCATTTTCGTAGACGCAATTATATGGGACGGGCATATCCATATACATCGATGAGTAAAAATTATCGATTTCTACGAGATGACAGCTGGGGAGCAAGTGACTCAAGAATCGCTAAATGAATACTGGAAATAAAAAAGGGTATAAGTGCCACAAAACCTATTTTAGTTTTTATTGCAGAAATGTATAGTATGTGCCATCGCCATTGCCCTAAAATATGCAATAAGTGCCTAGTTGCTATTTAACTGGCACATAAATCCATCCGAACAGAGCGGGGGGTACAAGACGCGGGGAGCGTTATTCTTTAAAAGGATCTAAGTTCCAAACCATTGAGACGCCAGTAATATGCAAATGGCGGCTCTTACATCTTGTGTTGTTGCGAGTGAGGGCAAAAAAAGGCGAAAAAAGGGTGAAAACAGTGAGCAAGTTGCGAAAAAAGCATTAAAGGATGCTGGAAAAGAGTATTCCACATCTCGTGGAACGCTAATTCCTGCGAAAAAACCGCCGAGAGATGAGGTAATTCGATTTTTATTATTTCAGATTAAACAGTAAATTTAAACGGCCAAGCGCGCGGCATGTAACGCTAGGGATGTGCACTGTGCAGTATTGTTATCGTATCGCATATTAATACATGTACTCAAAATGTTTTTACAGATAAAGCGGACCGATGATTTAATTAAATAAGTTAATAAATAGAGTACTAATACGTAAATTGTAACATTACTAAAGTATATACTAAAATATTTAGCTACAAATGGTTTTAAAAATTTAATTGCTTTCTACTTTTAATATCAAAATATCAATAATAATAATAGGTATAGCAAATCTATTCGTAAAATACATAATCCTATCAAATAAATTATGTTGAAGACACCCTACATAAATCTGTACCAATTTGATGCAACTTTTCTTGCTAAAGCAGGTTCTAATATTGTTTTTTTTTTCAGGCTGATTGCAAATGCCGTTATGAATGCAAAACTCTCGATGCAGACCACAAATTAAAATTATTTCAAGAATATTATGGTTTAGCTGATAATGAAAAGCAATCAACCTTTTTAATGAGCCTTATACATTTGAGTCCAGTAAAAAGAAGGAGGCACGGTAAATATGAAACACCAGAACAGAGCAAACGGCAGTGCACTGTATATTATGTTGTACCAAATGGAAAAGGTAATATTGTCAATGTTTGCAAAGCAACGTTTGTCGATATATTCGCGGTTTCGCAAAAAAAACTACAGGTATTAGTTAAAAGGAAAAAGGAAGGACACTCAAATTATATTGAAAAAAGAGGAAACAAGAAAAAACATAGGAAATTTACAGAGAGTGATGAAAATAACGTAAAAGACCACATAAATTCGTTCCCTAGATTAGAGAGTCATTATGGACGTGCGAGGTCACAAAAAGACTACCTTAGCCCCGACCTCAATATTCATCGTCTTTTCAGAGCATATAAATTACATCACCCGGAAACTGTCGTAACTTACAAATATTACAGTTCCGTTTTCAAGAAATTTTTCCCCAATACAAAATTTGGTCAAAAGCGAACAGACACATGCGCTACATGTGATTTACTTGCAGCAAAAATGGTTTCGGACCCAAGCAACAGAACAATACATAAACATCAGTTAGAACTTCACCAAAGAAGAGCCGAAAGAGCTACTATGCAAATGTCTTTTGACATTAAGAAATCACAAATGCCAAGCAGCACCACATTAGTAACATCCATGGATTTACAGCAAGTAATTGTCACTCCAACCCTTACTCATGGTGCTATGTACTACTCCCGTCAACTGTCCAATTATAATCTCGGAGTACATGTTGAAAACACAGGCGATGGGTACATGTTAATTTGGAACGAGAGTATCACGGGTAGGGGAGGAAATGAGATTGCATCATGCGTTTTTAAATTATTGAATAACAACAACGTGGTATTAAACAAAAACAATTTAATCATGTGGAGTGACAATTGTTGCGGCCAAAACAAAAACAAAATGTTTTTATTTTTGTGGGCGTACCTAACGTATAAAAAAGTGTTTCAAACTATTGAACACAAATTTTTAATCAGCGGGCACTCGTTTCTGTCATGCGACCGAGACTTTGCATTAATCGAAAAAAGAAAACGCGTGTCCAACTGCATGGTACCCGATGATATAAAGAATGTCATCGAAAACACTCGGATAAAGCAACCATTTCGTGTCGTAACAATGACTGGTGATGATTTCTTGGATTTTAAACTGGCGGCAGATACCTTTATAAATTCAAGTACATTGCAAATTTCAAAGGCACATATTTTAAAATTTGACAGCGTGCATCCCTTTGTTGTGCGAATGAAAGAAACCCACAGTACTTTGGAATCGTGGAAATGCGTGAATCTCTTGAAGAGAGGACAGACGCTTAAGCAAATAGGCGCATATACGTTAAGAAAGCTACAGTGTAAAAGCAAAATAACAGCAGAAAAGAAGAAAGATCTGTTGGGTATGATTCCCTACCTACGAAATGAAGCACACAAGAATTTCTATCAGTCTATTTTGAATGATTAGTCTATAATAATTAAAAGATTAAAGATTATTAGATTAAGAGCAAATTGTAAGATAGAAAATGAATAGATGATTCACTTTTTTAGAATTACTTTTCTGTTTACTAAAATTATCCTCTCTTTTTTTAGTGTTTTAATAACTAATTAGTGTGAAATTGTAATGTTTATCCTCACTTATATACCTAATAAATGCGAAATTGTTTGTTTGTTGGTTTTTGTTTTGTCATTTAATTTCGCCGCAACAGAGCAATGGATTGAGTTAATTTTTTGCATGGTAATACTATGGGACCTAGAGATTCACATAAGCTACTTTCATCCCGGAAAAAAATCAGGTCCCACGGGATAGCATGCTCTTTTATACGAATTTCTCCTTCATTCAAGACCTATAAATCGACGCAGTTTTTCACAGGAAAATTGAAAAAAATTAACATAATATAGGTAATAGCTAGTGTTTTAACAATAATAAAATAATATTTTGTCACATCCCTAGTGTTTAATGTCGTGGTTATGACCCTTAGCACCAAGGCTTAATACTATTAGGAACTTAGATCTTATAAAATAACAAGATGCAAGGCACATATACCCCCTTTAAAGTTATTACATGAAGTACTTAAGATTTTCTTCAGTTTAATGAAAAGTATATTAATAACTTAGTCAATTCTTTAGTATAGTACTTTTTAATTACTTTTCTAAAGTCATATAGGTGTGGCAATGGAAATGTCATCAAAAGAAATCCAGAAACTGTTCTCTAACATGGGCTATAATTTCATATTCAAATTCTTAATTGTTTTTGTTTTGGCACTTGAAGCGTTTTTTATTTCCGGTATTCAAATGTCAAATAGCCTTCAAAGGTTTAGGTTTCAAGACATTTGAAAAAGATAAAGCATAGGCATATGCTATCAAAATCATCATCATTCCATTAAACAAAATTTATTCATTACTACATAATATATCATTTTCCTATTGAAATGTCTGAATAAAATTAAGCTTCCTCCTCACAGGTGATTTTTTTATCGTTCTACAAAATCCCAATACATTTTTGCGATGCCAATTCATATATTTTACAGCTATAGCTGTGGGAAGATCGCATGCATCTTAATACAAAATGTACTAAAAACGAATACCGCATTTTCTTCGCAGGATACAAGGTACCTATCACCTTATCACTATGGTATGTGTGAGAAGATTTTTAATCAACAACTACTCATTAGAATTTTTTTAATTTTAATTTCTTTTTGAAAAACGGATTAATGGGCGACGGCGTGGATGGTTTTAGATTTGTTTTGGTTGGCTGTTTACTGCTGTCAAAAGGTATACTCGGACTCTGTCTGACACTTTTGTAATAGTCTACCGTTCCTTGCATGCTGTTATTTTTTAGCACAAACTTAACCTTTTTCGGCGACTCCATATTTGCCTTTTTCTTTGACGGACTACCGTCTTTTTTCATGTTACCGTTTACTTGTTTCTGATATTTTTTTACTTTGTTTACTACAAGTTGCGGCTTAGTATTTTTAGTACCGTGCTTAGCATTAAGATCTTTTTGTTTTTCAATAATGGTTTTATTTTTGGTAACATCGGTTGTCTGTTTGTTGGTTTTAACGTTTAATACTTTATCCTGTGTTGTTGGTTTCTTTTTAGACTCTTTCACTTTCCCACTGCCATTGAACAGTTTATTATTATCTTTACCCTTATCACTAATTGAAACTTTATTATTCTCCACATTGGATACAATTTTGTTTGTTTTATTGTCTTTTTTAACATTTCTCGTTTTGATATTTTGTATGCTTTCATCATTTGCGTTTATGGATTTTTTTTCGTTAATTTTATTTTTTTTCTTAGTTTCTAATGGTTTTGATTTATTGGTTTTGTCAGTTTTTGTCTTTTTGCTGTGCTCTTCGCTGGTTTTGTCTTGAAGTTTTCGCTTTCTGTTCTTTTTCTGTTCAATAACCTTATTTTCTTTGTTGGAGTCGCTTTCCTTGGTTTTGTTTTCGGTGGTTTCAACATGCCAACCACCGTTCTGAAATACGAATAGTCACAAATCATTCAAAATGGTACTCTATAGCGCAAGAAACATTGTGTATAAATTTCAAACATATTTGAAAAAAAAAAAACAGTATTTTTAACTCACAGTGGAATCTGCCGGTGTAGTTTCAGCAGCGACTTCGTCTACAATACTAATTCCAGATCTGGCTTTTGCCAGAAGTCTTTTACGGTGTTTTCGACTTAGACCTATAAAAAAAAGAATGATATCAGAATGGTGATAATAAGGTAAAACTATATGGGTGTAGGTGAATTGTTATATTAAACAGGTTTTTACCCCCTATTTGACTCCCTTGAGGGTGGAATTCGTACTAACGCGACGATATTGTGTAGACAGCCTTTAAAAGCTTACCAAAAATGGCTTATCACCGTTTCGACTATTGGTCTTCTAAGCGTTATAGTTCCATGCTCGCAGCAAATGAACAAGATCTGGGCCCCAAGTCTGCTATTTTACATATCATTGTCATTGAACCGCAATACAACGAAATTATCATTGGTCCAAAATTTCGTAGTCTACTAAATTTACAATGGTCGTTCGATTTCTTATAATTCGATTTCTTATAGTTCGATTGTAATTCAATGATACCTCGGTATTGTCATTAGCTTAAAAAGCGTTTGCCAAAATGAGTTTCAAAAAAACTACATATTAAAAACGTTTATTTAAGCTAGATTCAAAGCTAGATGTGTCAGTGGCAAACCATCGGAAAACAATTGTGACGCCATTGAATTAGTAGACTACCAAAATTGCTAAAAGTAGCAATTGGGATGTCATTGATAGGCAATGTAACTACAATTGCAATAGCAGACTTGGGCCCCTGAATTACAACATGGGGTTATTCAAGGGGCGGACCAACAAATTCCTAAAAAGCCGTCAACGCATTGGTGGTGCCTCTGGTGCTACAAATGTTCATGGGCGGTGGTAATCACTTTTTTTTTTTCTTTCTTTTTAATATGTAGGATGTCCCCTATCATGGAAAGAGATTTTGTTATTATATTTTTGTTTTTCTTTTTGTTTATATTTTTAACATTGTTGATATTTCGGCGGTAATCACTTAATATCAGGTGACCCGCCTGCTCGTTTGCTCGCTAAAAAAAAAGATGTTTGTTGATAGTTACCTCTGAGGGCGAGTTCGTCGGATTGCGCGACGAGCTGCTTCTCGAGCGCGCGCAGGCGCGTTGCGGCGCGGCGCGGCTCGGCGCGCTGCGGCCGCGGCTCCGGCCCCGCCGCGTCCGCCGCCGGCACGCGCAGCGGGTACTGGTTGCGACTGAGCGCCTCGAAACTAGAAAACAAAAATTAAAACTTTAATATCCAAAGTTTCAAAGCTTAAAAAAATTCTAAATTTTCTAATTCACCAACGTAAATCAAAATAATAAAAAAAGCACAATTAACTCGTGTAATTGCGAATGATGAATGCTATTTACGCAGGTATTAATTCAGTTAAAATTGGATGCGGTGATGCCCGTGACTTCCTCCGCGTGGATTTAGTTTTTAATTTCCTGCGGGAACTCTATGACTAGCTAATGCCCGCGTGATTGAAAGACAAACCAACAAAAAACACACTTTCGCATTTATAATATTAGTAATGATTACCCAATCACAAGATTTGAAATATAATAACGAAACAGAACCTTAATAAAACTGTTAAAACTCACCGCTGCACACACATGTTGGCGCGCCGGTACCCCTTGGAGGTGGCGGCGGCCATCAGCTGCCGCAGCTGCTCCGCCAGCAGCGCCGCCGGCACCGGCAGCGGCTGCAGCGTCACGTCCACGCGCCCCGCGCGCGGGTCCAGCGGCTCCGGTCTGACGGAATCATCAACATTTAAGACTCAATAGAACAACGTTTAAAGGTTAAAGGATAGATTTATAATTTTTTATTAAAGTCCACGTAGCAAACAAGCCGTATCCTACCGACTGCGCCACTGTAATATATGCACATAATACGCAACGAATTTATTCCAACTGACAAATATCAAAACAGTGCAGATTACCTACATACTAAAAGTTTTATATCTACCTACACTATACCCCAAAAGTACACTTGAATAAAAAATATAAAAAAAAAGGTTAAAGGTGCGGATTGAAAACGTAAGGTCGTAGGTTCGAACCCTACCCTTTGCGCTATTGTCGTACCCACTCCTAGCACGAGCTTAACGCTTATTTGGAGAGGATAGGAGGATATTAGTCATAAAAAAAACCATCAACGGTCATTACTGAGCGCAGGGGATTTACCACCTTACCTAGCACCATGCTTAAAGCAGTATTATTTCGATATTGTTTTGAGATATCATAATATGATTACAACCTTAAAGTAGGTAGGTACTTTATGGTCATACAATGCCGACCTTAAAATTAGATTACCTTACGATTGAAGATGTCAAACTTGAATTGACATTGTATATGGGTAGCTCTACGATAAGAGGTAACTTGTGCGGCAATCAGTTTAAAATAAAAATTTTAATCTATATGTTGTTACTTTTTGCAATGAAACACATCACCTAAATGTACTTTATTAAATAACATCACGATTCAATGCCTAATTAAAGTATAATTTTCTGAAATTCCTTATAAAGTCTAAAAAAGTCTCTAACCTGGCCTGTCCCTCTGTCGGTTTCAGTTTAATTTGAAACGATACATACTTTTTTTGTATCAGTTATTAAACTAAAGTATGTTAAACACAAATTTTAATAAGTGTATTTAAGTATTGTTAAGGAAAAATAGAAAAATATTTATTTATTTGCAATATATTTTAAACTTTACTTTTGTCCCACTGTTTTTGGGTATCTACTCTAGAAAATTTCGTTCCGCTACTACAAACACAAATATAAAACGGCCATATTCCAAAAAGTGCTCAAAGTCATCTACCGACGTGAAGTTAGTAATGCAAAACACGTGAGCCGTTAAGAGCGCCGTCATTTGTTAGTTGTTGCGACCGTTGATTCGAAGTAGTCGTTTCGCGAGGTCATTGTGTCTCTCACCTGGCAAGTCATAAAAGTTATATTATTCATTCAATTTATTTGCATTTACTGGTCTAATTTAATAATGATGGACTAGTGAAAGTGTGATACATAATGTACCGAAAAACTTCTTATGTCAATTAAAACAATACAATTTATCATGAAAACGTCTCTCACCTGCCATATTTCACCTGGCAAGATAAATGTCAGGAGAGAAACTTGTTGACCAGGGGAGATAAGGTTAGTGCAAACAAACAAAGTCAAAAAAGTTGACAAAGTCAACAAAGTCAAAAAAGTCAAAAAAAGTCAAAAAAGTCAAAAAAAGTAAAAAAAAGTCAAAAAGTCAAAAACCGTCAAAAATGTCAAAAAAGTCTTTTTTGACTTTTTTTGAATTTTTTAACTTTTTTGACTTTTTAATAAAATATGCATAAAGTGACTTGCCCTTACGTGAAAAGATAAATAAATAGGACAAAAATCGTAATATAAGTGTTTAATGAAAAAACAGCTACTTTTCTCAGTGGCCGTATTCTCTATGGACTTGAAACCTCTTATCGTAGAATCACCCATATACAAGTGATTGAGTCGCATCAATTCTTACCCATTAAATTGTTCACCGTTTTCCATAGATTCGTCAGCTTGTTCCTTGTCGTCATCGTCGTCATCGTCGTCTTCGTCATCCGAAACCCGCTCCAGAGCCTCGGGACCACCAGCGGGACACCCCAACTATATCAATGGAGAAGTTACTCATTTATTGTGCCTCAATAGCCCAACGGTTAAAGACTGAAAACTGAAAGGTCGCAGATTCGGGCCCCACCCGTTATATATTGTCGTACGCACTCTTAGTACAAGCTTTCCGCTAATTTGGAAGGGAGAGGAGAATATAAGTCAAGTTTAGCTTGGCTAATATTCTTTACATTAAAAAAAATTGTTTGTGAATTTAAATCAAAATACAAAACATAATAGTGAAGTAAAAAGTGTCTAAAAATACAAAAAAAAAAATTATACTTATTAATGTATTTTTTAAGAATTGAAGCGCAGATGATAATAGGTAATATTTTTTATCTTAAGATTAGCTTTTGCCCGCAGCTTCGCTCATGTTAAATTAAATTTTTTAACCACTTATTTTACCCCCTTAGAAATCAGAACAAAATCAAATTACGGTTAGCTTGATTGGGTGAAATTACGAATTTACATACCGTTTTCCAAGCGGATGTGGCAATATCATACTCCAACCCTAGATCGCTCTGTTGAATTAACTCGGTGAAAACTTTCCTGCACGCAATAGCGAGCGTGCCGTCGCCGCCGCACACTTGGACGCTGAAGGGATACAGCAGAGCCACCAGACTTTCATCCGGAATTTCGCCTTTGGACACCTGTGGATTCAATTTCAAAATTCTGTATTACAAGTATGTCGACTAACTTTGAATACCAAACGGAAGATTGGCAGGAAACTCCTAGCTGATTTCAACTCTTTTGCATAACATCATACATCATAGTGATAGTACAGTTTGTTATAAAATAATGTCCTCCCGACTGAATCCGGCCACGGCGGCCAATCTCCACAGAGATTAGCCATCTGCGCGGGAGATATTATAGTGCACAAGTGTGTGCGCAAACACAGGTGCACTCTCTATTCCCTCACTCTCATAGCCCGATGGGACGGAGGATCCGACACGACCGGAAAGAGATCAGGCACGGGGGTGACTCACACCGACTTCCTAACTAATACCACCACAACCGAGGTCCATGCAATTGGATCGAAATATAGACAATCCCAACTTAAATACCGCGAGACATCGCACGAATCTGCACCGCTACGTGGTCGAAATTCCACGATGCCGCACTAAGCGCTTCGCATCCTCGTTCCTAATACGCACCGCAAAAATTTGGAATGCCCTTCCGGCATCCGTTTTTCCAACTAACTATAATGTGGGTGTCTTTAAATCAAGAGTGAATAGGCATCTTCTAGGCTAGCGCGTATCATCTTAGGCTGCATCTTCACTTACCATCAGGTGAGATCGCAGTCAAGCGCTAGTCTATATATTAAAAAAAAAAAAAAAATTACCGTGGTACGTACTCGTATTATTTTATAACAATTATGGCATTAAATCACGAGTCAAGTCTAAAATCTATAGTACAGTTTGTAAAATAAATATATACTCCAAAATGCTTTTTTACTTCCTTTGTGTTACAGGTCACAAGGAGAGGTGAGAAGTGTTGTCTCTTACTTTAGATATTTCCTCCAAGTAGCAGTCTGTTACGTGCAACATCAAGGAGGCTGCATTTCGCGCGTACAAAGGTGTCTTCAACGCCAGGATACCTATAAATCACGTTATCATTTTATTTATTATGCTCTAAGTAATCAACACTAATTTAAAGAGTTAAAGTTCCAGGGCTACATAACAAATAACTCAAACTAGCTTTTGCCCCCGCGACTTCGTCCGCGTGGAATTAAATTTTGGGGTGGAATTTTTAAAAACTGTGACACACATACTTCTTTATTTTTAACTGAAAGCTCAAATACCAACTTTGATGGAAACAGCTTGAAAAATGACAGAGTTTCATATAAACTTCCATCCCCTTATTTAAACCCCTTAGGGGTGGAATTTCCAATAATCCTTTCTTAGTGTGCGCCTACGTCATAAAAGGAACCAACTGTAAAAATTTCAAGTTTCTAACTCAGTAGTTTAGGCAGTGCATTGATATCTCAGTCAGCCAGTCAGTCAGGACTTTGAATTTTATATTAGATTTACGAATACTGGATATACAGAACAGAATACAGATATATGAAAAATAAATGAGATATAGAAGAATAGAACATAGTTTTTAAAAATCGCACAGGAACTCTTTGATTTTCCGGGATAAAAGCAATCAATATCACTCTCCAGATTCTCAACTATAAACATGCCAAAAATCACTCTCATCCATAGCCCCATTGTTGCATGATCAAAGGACAAACCAATAAACACACCTTCGCGTTTATAATATTAACTAGCTTTAACCCGCAGCTTTGCTCACGTTAGGTTCGATTTTTTAACCCCCTATTTAACCCTCTTGGTGTTGAAATTTTCCAAAATCCTTTCTTAGCGAATGTCTACGTCCTAACAGCTACCTGTATACCAAATTTCAGCTCGATCGGTCCAGTGGTTAGAGCTGTGCGTTGATAGATCAGTCAGTCAGTCAGTCAGTCACCTTTGCCTTTTATATATTTAGATAACACTTACCATCAGTCGAGCACAGCATGTTGGCAAACATCTGACAGCTCTTCAGCTTCCAATCGGACCGCTGCAGACAGCGGAAACTGCCGCGAAGATAGCGACGCACCAACTGTATTCAGACCACAAAAAGAAACTAAAAAATCTGATTACAGCAAATTGGATATAACATCAATCATTATTGATTTTGTTTGTATAAAATGTAGTCTATCCCCTGTAGGGTGTCTACATGTAACAAGTCTAGAGGTTTAATCATAATTTCTATGTGAAGTAAATTGTAGACAAAACTTTCTGCGAAAATCTTAAACTTCTTTTTGGATCTGCTGTGGTTGGGTAAAAAGTCTCTCAATGAATAACATCATTGATATTAATGTATAATCACCAACGGTAATGAGTCTGCTTTGACTGCCCATCTTGACATGCGTTGGATTGGTGTACCTACGTATGCATTTTTGAAGCTTTATTGTGGAAGCACTGTATACATAGCATAGCTTTGTAAAAAAAAAAAAATTTTTTTTGAAAAGAGCAACTGCTGAGTTTCTTACCGGCTCTTCTCAGCAGAATCTGCATTCCAAACCGGTGGTAGATAAGGTCATAAGAGCTACAAGTTAGCCTACATGAAATAAATTAATTTTGAATTTGAATTCGAAATACAAGTTTGCAAGTAAAGGATACCCAGAAAGTATAATGTGATATGAAATATTACCATGAGAAATTTATCCATTCTGTGCTGATCAATTCCATACCACTCTGTGGCAAGGACTTTGAAGCCTGCTTTAATCATCATTATAGCGTATTCTATTTGGTCGGCTGGAAATAGATCCAGGGTTGCTGCAATGCTCTCACATAGGTCCTCCTAAAATTAAGGAACTTTTTAGTTTTATCATCATATATTATTATTTGTTTAATTTATAAAAAGAATATGCCATAGAACTGCAGTGCTAAGACAGTACACTATATCTTCAGATACAGTATTTTATCCTTAGTGAGAAGGCACCCTTAAAATAAGTTTTGATTGTTTTTCATTAGCGGGATGTAAAATATAGCATAATAGAAGCCAATTGTCATTTTTCAGTTTCGATGATTTACATAGGGGCCAAGATTTGATACTCGTTTTTGTACCTGTTCTACATTTACCTGCACTAAAGGTTTGTCGGACATCCACACAGCATAGAATAGGCCTTTCCATACTCTGATAAAGTCATCTTCCTTGAATTCTGAAATACAAAACATTCTTATAGTTGTCTCATAACATGTTTTATTTAATTTAGTTTTTTTATTGTTTTACGTAAATGCATAAGATGTTGGTTAACTAAATAAATAGAAGCATCTTCTAAGCAAAGGATAATATATTCTCTCAGGTCCTTCAGATAAGTAATCAGAAAGGTACATCAAAAATATAAAACAATATCACAAGTTAGCAAAACATATATTTCATTCACTTGTATTCTTAGCTAATAAATAATTGAAGGAGTTAAAGTCATAAGGCTTTACGGAAATCTGAATGCATTGGATATTAGTTTCTAAAATGTTTGAAATTCATTCAAAATTTCATTGAGTTTATTCAGTTAATATTGTAATAGGAACCTAACCTGGAAAGAGGCATGAGATAAACTCTTCTTAAAAACTCAGAGAAGTACAAAATAATCGAATAATATAGCAGCGTTTACAATTTACATTGTTTTGCTTTGAGGTTAAGCTACCTACCTACGAACTTCACATGTCAATGCAAAATTACTATTTCTCATAAAGCGCACTCATACTAACCATATTTCTTCTCGAAACAGTTAGATAGCCATTTCTTCAGCGCTTTGAGCACGCGATCGCGAGTTTTCTTCTCATTTCCAGAAAGAAGACGCGCAAACTTAAATTCTTGAGCCACAAGAAGCACCTTCTCCTTTTTAGGTTTGGTTATAGGCTTCTTTTTTATTTTCTGCTTTTTAGGTTTATTTTTCTCGGGGAGTTTCATGTTTAATTAACGTATAGGTATTTACTTTTACTTATTTGTAGCTTAAAAATCTAAAAATTACAAAATCTTGGAAACCCACGCTTGACAGAATGACAATTGAACTTGACTGATTATGATTGACGTATGGTTGACACTTGACATTGACAGTAATTGGCCACTGACCTGTCTGTAATCTACGATTAACACAGGACTTGCAGTCCTTATACAAGCGACAGTTTAATAATGGATCAATTTGAAGCGCCACATCTGACATAACCTACGAGTGTCTCTGGAACTAATAATATCGCAGACCCAGATTAGTGCGTCGCTAAGCTTTTTAGTGCGTCATTTGCAATATTCTTAGGCCTTTTGTAAATATTTATATAATGAGTGTAACAGACATCTGAATGAAGTTATAAAGCCCGGTTTCCTCCGCAAAAGGGTAATGAGCTGGAAATAGCTTAGGGAAATGGACTCGTTGAAGACGAAAATAGGTTCACAGTTCCAACATCAGAGTTTTGAAAGTTGCCTTAACGCCACTTCCGAGCAAGCTCATTTTTTGACGCTTTTTGCTCGCTCAGTGCTTGCTGCTACTCTTTGTTGATGGAAGTGCTTGTATTATATTTAGTTTTACTCTGAAAGTTAAGCGGAGTCCGCTCCACTCTTCCTTGTTTTTACTACGAAACCCTAAAAATAAAAACAGTGTAGTCTGGGTAGCAAAAAACGGAATTAAGAACAGTTAAGTTTATTAAATTCATACAAACTTAACACAATAATCAGGCACTTAGTTACAGCTATAACAATTTCTAAAAAACGATAATTACATATACCTACTAAATCCATTTTTCTTAAAAGGTTAACATGTGGTTTGTCTCAAAAATCCGTAAGCGACATACTAAGTGCAGCTAATAGGAGACGAAACTTAAGAACGTCTTAAGCGCTCGGCTGCGTTCGTCGGTTACGCTTTTCTTCGAAATGTTTTCGTCGTTAACGTTATTTTTTTATTCAATGACAAGATTGTCCTTAACTGCGATCTCACCTGATGGTATGTGACGATGCAGTTTAAGATGGTAGTGGCTAACTTGGAAGGGGTATCGCAGTGTACTCATACCCTAATCGGCTTCTACATGCAATTGTGCCGGAACGCCAAATCGCTTGGCGGCACGTCTCTGATGGTAGGGTACGGTGGTAACTAGCTAGTTACGACCATGGCCACCTAACCAGACCAGAGACAAGTTAGAAATTATAAATTCGAAAATTGCCCCCGCCGGGAATCGAACCCGACACCCAGTTGGAAAACCACAGCGCTCACCACTGCGCCAGGGAGGTCGACATTGTTTTATTATTTGTTCTTCTGAGACATGTTAGAAAACATACATAGAAAAAAAAAAAAAGATACCGGCCGAATTGATAACCTCCTCCTTTTTGGAAGTCGGTTAAAATAGAATATACATTGTAATATGCACCGTATTACAATCTTTGCAATTCACAAATGCACGAGGATTTTGTATTAGAGCCACAATTTACTTAACAAATTGGTCTAATTTTAATACACAATTTTGTATCATATAATTTTTTTAAAGTCTTCAATGCATGACTAAACTTAACTGAAAAGTTAAGTTTAGTCATGCATTGAAAATTGAAAAGAATAGATACATCTGTAAGTATAAGTCTGATTTAAAACGACGATAAAAAGTGCGTCTAGCATAAAAATAATGCACATCAGATTTTTAATGGGTGTCTCAAACGAAGAGTTAGATTTACTAATGGATGCAAAAATATCATTTATCTATTTATATTATTTTGTTCTAACTACTTTTAAGTAAACAGTAAAATGATTTACTGAACACTTACACTTAAATAAAGTAAATTTAAATAGGGTGGAGACGATAAGTGGCTGCAAGCATTATTTTGTCAATCTTACTTATTCTTACTAATATTACAAACGCGAAAGTGTGTTCGTTTGTTGGTTAGTCCTTCAATCAAGCAGCAACTGAGCAACGGAGTAACATAGGCTAACTTTTATGCCGGAAAAACTGAGTTCCCGAGGGATTTGAAAAATCTAACACCACGCAGACGAAGTCGCGGGCATAATTACTAGCTTTGACCCGCGACCTAGTAATAAATAAGATTCTACACTTGTATTATAGTTCTTGCAATTCACGAGGGCACGTGAGCTTTACTTGTGGTTACGTCGCGTACATGCACATTGCGTAAGTGTGCGTGCCTATCAGGGCCTTAGGTGGGAGCGGTCAGAAGCGAGCAAGTCGCTCACACTTATACAGATTCGACACACACAACCATGAGCCACACGCCCTCGTGAATTGCAAGAATTATATGAGAGGTGTTATAATATTATGTTCTAAATTGACAAAGTATTCGCCTGCGCATATTTGACATTTCCACACTGTTCATTTTATGGAATGATTTATATTGCACTAGTCATAATAATTTGATTTTCTAACATAATTTTTTACTTAATACATATTTTTTATAAAGGTTCCTAAACTACTTGTAATTAAAATTAAAGTATATGTTTCGACATTTCAAAATTACACTGGTTTTAATATGTTTTTATGTATTATTATACATTTGCACATATGTGTTATATTTTAGAATATAAAACAAATGAATGACTCAGTTCTAGAAGTCCAAGCTTCTATTTTTTCTGTTTTGGAAAAATGGACTTAAGGACCCCTTGAACACATTCAAATATTAATAGTAGGTAACACATCTCTTTGAACACATTAAATAAATATTAAGCAGCAGTAATTTTATGTACAACTAGCGGACCCGACAGACGTTGTCCTGTCTTAACTATGAATATTGAAACTCTTTGACGAAATTGGCAGCACGCATTCTGTCAATGTTATGTCAAACGCCATAAGGTTACATCAAAAAAGTTTGAATTGTAAAAGCGGTTACATTAGAAATAATTTAATATGGTGGTTAATATTTCTTAAATTTTCTAATTTTCCGCGCAATTTTCTTAATTTTTTCTTTCATAAGAACCTTCTCCTGACAATAACAAACACAATAAAAAAAGAATTAGCGAAATCGGTCCAGCCGTTCACGCGTGATGCGCTTACCAACACATTAAGCGATTCATTTTTATATATTAGATATATAACAATACGTATAATAAAGTATTTCATAATTTTTAATTTTAAAATAACCATGATAATAAGTATATAACTATGTATATTAAACAATTAATAAATGATAGTTAAAAATAATCTCTTTAAAAGTAATAAATATTTTGTTTTGTAATCTCATCGTAATTGCATATAATTTTCAGCTCTCTTCACCGAACATAGATAAAGGGTCTTCGAAAACAGGCTCTGATGTCTTAGCTGCCACTTCTTTTGGTTTTTGTCTATCTTGTGTTACATTTCCTGTGAAAGGTACATAACAGATTATAAAAATGTATTGATGACATATAGGTATATCTTTTGTTCTTTTGTTGACACTGCATTGAAATTTGTTTCATCAATCGAATTGTTTATCATTATGATGAAATTCAGTCATGACTATAATATTCAGTTATGACTATAACTAAACGCATTTGTGTGAAATAGAAAAATATTGCAATACTCAAAAATTTACAATCATTACTCTTTATTTTCCGATAAAAGTACAATAAAAAAATAATAACCCACGCTTTATTAATTTTATTCTAAACTATAATTTGTATTACTAAAGGCAATATTCAGTCTCTAGATTCTAGATATAAGCCATCACCTTATGGGTTATTTACTTGATTTTTTAATTAAAATTTTAAAAATTTACCTGACGATTTAACAGTTTTAACTCCAAACAAATCGCTGTCGTCATCACTCTCATCGCCAAATAAAGAACCTTTAACTGTTTCTTTCTTAGCTTCAACAGTTATTTTGTTATCTCTTTTACTCTTAACAAATAATTCAGCCTCACTATCAGAATCAAATATATTAGATTTTTGTACTTCAGGCTTTTTGCTACCTCCAAATAATTCATTTTCATCGTCACTTAGATCGTCGAAAAGTGACATTTTAGCTTTAGGTAATTTATCTTTTACATTACCGCTTTGTTTTTGTTCAGTTTCTTTTGATATAGTTATATCTGGTTCTTTTTTCAGATCATCGGAACTGGAAACAGCTTTATTTTCATAAGTTTTACCTAAAGTCGAAATATTAGGTGTTTTGAATAAAAACTCATCATCATCGTCAACGATGTCCAGAACTTTTTTATTCTGTGGCTTGTGACTTTCAGTAATATCTCCTTTTTTTGGATTCATGTGATTAAATATATCTTCGTCGTTTAAAATATAAACAACTTTTGATTTTACATCTGCCTGTGTACTTTTGGATTCAATTAATTGATCTGCTGATTTTTGTAACGTTTCTGATAAAGGAGGGCTTATAATTTTTGAAGAATTTTGTATACCTAATGTACTTTTATCTTCTTTGAAAGTGCCACTGCTAGAAGATGTATTTTGTGTAAGGTTTGAATCAACTGTTTCTTCATCCTTTTCTTTAGTCACTATTTCTTTGTATGGAGGCTCATCGAAAGAACTCGAATTATCTGTAGAATCTGACGCGAGTTCTATTCGTGATTTCCTAACTGCTTCTAATCGAGCCCTCCTAGAAGAAGGTCGCCGTTTAACTTGAATTTTTGCTCTTTGTTTTGACAATTTATTATCTAAAATTTCTGAATCTGGATCTCCATCAAAACTAACGGATTTCACCATTTTGGATTCCGCGTTTTCGGAACTATGTATATTTAATTCTTCGTAACTTTTTGATGATAATGTATTACCATCGATTTCTTCGCTTACTTTTGACTTCTTTAAAGAAGCACCAGGAAGTAAAGTGTTCACGTTTATATTAAAATTCATTGGTTTTAACTTACCTATAGATATAATTGGCTCAGTTTCTTCTTTGAGACCTTTATTTGAAAACGTTTCCGTTTCGCTAGCTTCAGTTTTATCACTTACGTAATCTATTGAATCCGACGTAGATCTTTCTTCGTAACTTTCTGGAACTTTGGGAACATTTATTTCCTTGTTTTTTTCACTTTCTTTAGAATCTTCAATTAGCTTCGTAATATCAACTACATTCGTTATTTTACTGTCTTCACTTAGATAGACATTTTGACGTGATTCATTTACTTCTTTAATACTGTCTTTCAGAACTTTTTCTACTGTCTGTTCCTGTAATGTAGTTTGAGCTCCAAATAAGTCTTCATCATCATATTGAGTTATAGGATTAGACGTATATTTTAAAGGTTTTTGAGAAAAATCAATATCAATCTCAGGAGGCTCATCATGAAATATTCTAAACCTGTCGCTACTTAAATTTGGTTCTGGTTTTTCATCGCTTATAACTTCATTCTTCTTAAAAAACAACGCTTCATCATCAGAATCATCATCGAATAAAGCGTTTACATTTTTACTTTTCTTAGGTTCTAAAGGTTTTTCAAACGCAGGTGGCCCAACGGCAAATATGTCACTTAAAAGGCTTGGTTCGGTAGACTCCAATTTTGAAGTTTCTGGTATTGGATCTTGGGGTACAATTATAGTTTCTGAATGTTCTAAATGGTTTGATTTTTTTGAAATATCATCTACATCCGTGAAATATGAAGTATTAATATCTTGTTTTTGGTCTAATATGTTGTTAATTATATTTCTATCACTCTCAGCAAAATTTTCTTCGGATGTTTTAGATTTCACTCTTTCATCTGGAATGTAAATATTGTTTCTTTCAGTTTTCACTACATTACTGTTAACAATGATATCACGTGAATGTAAAATTTCTTTTTGTGATTGTGTATTTTTGTCTAATGTAATTTGCCTTGAATCTACAATATTGTCGTTTATTTGCGGTATCACTTCTTTATGGATAGTTTTATTTGATTCTATTGTTTCTGTGTTTTTCTTATCTTCAATTATATGTCTATTTTCTTCTACATAATTTAAGTTACTTTGTTCAGCACTTGATCTGGTTTGTACACTAAATAAATCATCAAATTCATCTTCATCAAAAAGAGATGGACTTTCTAGTTGAGATTTTGAACTTTCTGGCTGTAATTCATTCGGGTCTACACTTTTGCTTTCTGATTTATTATTTAATGGTTTACTTACATCATTTGTAACAGTTTTTGTACTTGTAGATTTATTTTCACTATCTCGTGTTATAAACTTCGCTTCATTAACTTTCTCAATAGGTAAATTTTGAGGATTTCTATTGATTATTTTTACGTTTGAAAATAAATCATCTTCACTGTCGTCATCAAATAAACCTTTACTTAAGACCTGTCCAACTTTTTTATCACTTTCTGTTCCCGTTTTAACATTTTGTTCGGCAATCATATCATTTTCATCAACATTTATGGGATTACTAGGAATTTTAACTTCAGTCTTAAAATCATTTTCATTTTCTTTAAACAGATTATCGTTGCTATCAAAAATACCTTTTTTATCATTATGTTTTTGGGGCTTATTTAAAGCTATATCGGCAAATAGATCATCATCATCGAATATAGATGTTTGGGGTTTATTGTCTTTCGGTTTCGTAATTATGTTTGTAGTAAAAATATCATCAATGTCGTCGAAAAGGTTGTCACTGAATAGATCTATTTTATTTTTCGCAGGCTTTACATTTTGTGGCTCTTCTCTTATAATTTCTTTTTTCTGAGTCACCTTTTTTAAAGGTTTACTAAATAAGTCTTCGATTATCTTGTTCACTGGTTCATCTGTTGATTTTGGAGCGCTAAGTATTTTTTCTTTGTCTTCTGTATTACTTATGTCTTCATCAGAAGTTGAAGATTTTCTTTGATTTCTCTTCAAAATAGCTGCACCAATGCTTTCGGCGCCTTTATTAGTTCCAAATAGCGATATACCACCAACTGGTTTCTGTAACAAGTTTAATTTCTTCAAAAAAGGATTTCACGATTTGAATTTGATTGATACCTTAAATTAAATTATTAAAGGATTTTGTATGATTTCATTTAAATTATACTATAAATATGTTTAATTATGTTCATGGGGTTTACTTACTTTAACAGCACTTTCTGATGAAGTATTGGTTACTATTGGCGACTGTTTCGGCACAGGTTTTTCTGTAACTAAATTTGATCCCTGTCTCTCATCGAATAAAGGCGATTTCTCTCTGCCACTTGACTACAAAAAAACATAAAAAACTTTTTTAACTTGACTACTAAGTTGCCTGTGTTCTTAAGTACATAATTTTTTTTTATGTTATTCCACTATCTCATTTTATTTTATTATACATGATTTTAGATGACCTGGAATATTATTCCTGTTGTAATTGAAGCTTTAGAAGTCCTTTCTATCCACGACGGAATTGCCTACCATAGTGTCGATTACCATGTTCTTCAAAAACTACTGGATTGATATTGATGCAACAGCATAGATACCTCCCCAAAACAGGACCTTAGAAGATATTTTATGTCCATCTTAAATACTTTAAACAAAACTTGCGTCATACTCACCTCAATATCCTTATAGTCAACAACATTCCCTATATCATTATCACGGGTTTCAACTTCACCAAACAGATCATCCACGATATTATCACTGAGACCTCCGAACAAGTTCTTGGCCACGCTATTCAGATCTTTATTCGTATTGGGATTAGGTTTCTTGTGCAACTCCGCGAATATATCGTCGTCGTCCGTATAGTCGGATTTGTAGGATTGATAGTCGTCTAGAGGCGGCGGTTCGTCGGGGAAAACTGTGGCTAAAATAGAAATGCTTTTGTAAATACTAAAGAAAAACGCCTTTCTGTTTTTCCAATACTATAACTATGGTATCTTTAAAACAAATAGGCATCTTCTAGTTGCTGCCTAAAAGTATATAATTATACTAGCGGACCCGACAGACGTTGTCCTGTCTTAACTATGAATATTGAAACTCCCCTTTTTACCCCCTTGGGGAGAGAATTTTCAAAAAATGTAAAATACGTAATTCTTTATTTTTGATCAAGAGCCAAAATATCAAGTTTCATAAACATAACTTGAAAAATAACTTGAAGAACGAAGGACTATCATACAAACATTCAACCCCTATTTAATCCCTTAGGGGGTAGAATTTTTAAAAACTGTGAAACACCTACTTTTTTGTTTTCAATTTAAAGCCTAAGTACCGAATTTTATGGGTATAGCTTGAAAAATAACGGAGTTTCATACAAACTTTAACCCCCTTTTTACCCCCTTGGGGGGAGAATTTTCGAAATATGTAAAATACGTAATTCTTTATTTTTGATCAAGAGCCAAAATATCAAGTTTCATAAACATAACTTGAAAAATAACTTGAAGAACGAAGGACTATCATACAAACATTCAACCCCTATTTAACCCCTTAGGGGGTAGAATTTTTTAAAAGTGTGAAACACTTACTTTTTTGTTTTCAATTTAAAGCCTAAATACCGAATTTTATGGGTATAGCTTGAAAAATGACGGAGTTTCATACAAACTTTAACCCCCCTTTTTACCCCCTTGGGGGGAGAATTTAAAAAAAATGTAAAATACGTAATTCTTTATTTTTAATCAAGAGCCAAAATATCAAGTTTCATAAACATAACTTGAAAAATAACTTGAAGAACGAAGGACTATTATACAAACATTCAACCCCTATTTAACCCCTTAGGGGGTAGAATTTTTAAAAACTGTGAAACACGTACTTTTTTGTTTTCAATTTAAAGCCTAAATACCGAATTTCATGAGTATAACTCGAAAAATGACGGAGTTTCATACAAACTTTAACCCCCCTTTTTACCCCCTTGGGGGGCGAATTTCGAAAAATCCTTTCTTAGTGCTCGCCTACGTCATAAAAGGAACCTACTGTCAAAATTTCAAGTTTCTAACTTCAGTGGTTTAGGCTGTGCGTTGATCGTCAGTCAGTCAGTCAGTCAGTCAGTCAGTCAGTCAGTCAGTCAGTCAGTCAGTCAGTCAGTCAGGACAAGCCTTTTTATATAATTATAGATTATAGGCTCCACCTCAGTTCCTGCACATACTTATATACATTATACATATTAACAAAAAACTAATATTTCCTATTTTCAAAACTAGGTCTAATTTGCGTTGTCACTCTACCTTTCATCACGTATGCACGCATTATCTAGTACGATAATTGAGTCACATCTATTTCGTGGAAGTTTCATATAATTTCTACAAATAAGTTTAAATATACAATTTATACATACTTGGAGCTGGTTTTTCCACTCTATAAACCTTCTTGGTGGTCGGTTCTGGGGGTGCTTCTATAGGCACAGGTTCACTAGCAGGCAACTAAAACGAAAGATTTTAGTTAAACACATATTAAGGCCAAGAAGTTTAAATTATGAAATTTTATTAATAGCCAAGTCTTTAATTATTGTCCCTTTAGTTATTATTTTCATTTATTTTCATAATTTAAAGTTTAGTAAAGTGTGGCAAATCTCGTAGTACGGAATAGTAGAATGGAAGACTGTTGTGGCTATTGCGAGGAACAGAACAAAGCGACTGATAGAGAGATTGATAGTTTAGTGAGAGAATGACAGATTAGTGAGAGACTGACAGTTTAGTGAGAGACTTGACATTTTAATGAGAGACTGACACAATAGTGAGAGACTGACAGTTTAGTGAGGGACTGATAGTTTAGTGAGAGACTGACAGTTTAGTGAGAGAGTGGCAGTTTAGTGAGAGACTGACAGATTAGTGAGAGATTGATAGTTCAGTGAGAGACTGACACATTAGTGAGAGACTGACACATTAGTGAGAGACTGACACAATAGTGAGAGACTGACAGTTTAGTGAGGGACTGATAGTTTAGTATGGACATCAGTATCTGACCTGCACCGGCTGACCTCCCAGTCGTCTCGCCAGCTCGGCAGCAATGTCGGCTGGTTTCGCCGGCGGCCTGGCAACTTGACTGGGTGCTTGCGGTTGTGACGTCACCTCCGATTCCATTGACGACGATGATATCTGCAACGTCTTCATTTATGACATACTAGCTGATGCCCGCGACTTCGTTCGCGTGGATTAAGTTTTTTTTTAATTCCCACGGGAACTCTCTTACTTTTCAGGATAAAAAGTAGCCTATTTGTTATTCCAGATTATAATCCATCCCTGTGCCAAATTTCAGCCAAATCAGTTTAGTCGTTGCAGCGTGATTGAGTAACAAAATTCAAAATTCAAAAAAATTCAAAATTCAAAATTTATTTATTTCATGTAGGCTACCCTGTAGCACTTATGATAAGTCACAAATCTACCACCGGTTCGGAATGCAGATTCTGCTGAGAAGAACCGGCAAGAAACTCAGCAGTTGCTCTTTTCAAAAAATAAAATAAACTAATTTTACAATAAGTAATAAAACTAAGCTAAGTATACAGTGCTTCCACAGTGAAGCTTCAAAAATACAATACATATAATCTAACATCCATATATCCATCCAGCAAACATCCATACATCCATCCAAACTTTCGCATTTTTAACATTAACAGGATTAATATTATTTTTTATAAAAAGAGCGTACTTATACTTAAATATACGATCAACATACCGTTCTGTTTGCGAGTTTGTCCGTCGGTGCGGTTTCTGGCTCAGATTCCGAATATTCATCATTATAAATGTTATCTTGTTTCGATACTGAACTGTCACTGTCGCTTTCCTCCTGTATTAGCCCTGTAAAATATTTGAGTTCAATATAAAAAATGATCATCATGTACGATATTCACACAAACACACACACTTACGCAGACGATCTTGCACGCACGCACGCTCGTGTATTTGTGTTTGTGTATGTGTATCATTATGAGAAAAATTCAAACCGTTCACTTCGAGTTGGCTGTTTAGTACAGATAGCAGCGTACGGCTCGCGATTGTCACTATCGTGATTTTACAAGCCTTTATTATTGTCAATACCTATCAGAATGATCTTTTCGCTGAAAGATAATTCATCTGGATGACACAAAAGCAGATTTATGCTTTAATTTTTTTTGCTTAGTTTTAAGTATGTTGTTTTGTTACTATTGTCCGCATGTCGTTTTTTATATATATGTAAATAAGGAGAAGTTTGGCTAGCGCAGACTATTTATTACTTTAATCAATGTGACTTTTTTGGAAGAGAAAAAAGAAATTAACAATTTCGCCCTTCGACATTCAAGACGTAATTGCCATGAAAAGCATTGCCAGAAAAGATAAAGTCTGTCACAGTCGTGGTTGCAATAAAAGATACAATATTTTTTTTTGTCAACGGTACAAGTAGTTGCAATTATGACGTCATTTTGTAACGGTCGACGACGGTCAACTCGAAGTGAACGTATAGTAAAAGTTCTTACCTGCATGCCACTTGCTCTTCCAAGCTTGTGAGCCAATGATGTAAGGCAATGGACGTTTTGAATAAATCTCTCTCGGTTTCAATATTATTCTGAAATATTACACATGGTTTTATTCAAATGTATGTAAAACCCAATATGGAAGAATAAACTTTAGACAGCAGGTTAACCAAAACAACCCTCAATGAAATACAACTGTACTGTAAATGAAATCATTTGACACATCAAACAACAATCCTGACACAAAATTGTGCCAGATCTTTTTTCCCACGTACTTTGAAACTGTGGAACCAACTTCCTGCAACTGTGTTCCCAATAAATTACAGCATAGGGTTATTCCTATGCCTTTAGTGCTACAAATGTTCATGGGCAGCAGTAATCACTTAACATCAGGTGACCCGCCTGCCCGTTTGCTCGTTAAAAATATTAAAAAAAACCAATCCTTACTAATGTTTTAAACGCGAAAGTGTGTTTGTTTGTTGGTTTGTCTTTGTTTATCCAGGAAAAAAATAGCTTATGACACTCTCCAGGTCCATAACTATTCTGATGTAGAAAATCACATAGATCTGTTGTTTTGTGATTGAAGGACAAACCAACAAACAAACACACTTTCACATATTTTATAATACTAGCAAGGATTTCATCACACATTGCTACATTTTGCTACTTTATGATAACTTTTTTTAATATAGACTAGCACTTGACTGCTATCTTACCTGATGGTAAGTGAAGATGCAGCCTAAGATGGTGTGCACTTGCCTAGGTGATGCCTATTCACTCTTAATTTAAAGATACCCAAGTAAAACTTACCTGCCATCATCTTCATCATCAGAACTGTCACTGTCCAGTATGTGAACAGGTTCGTGCATTTGCTCTAATCTCTGCAAACTAAGCTTCAGTTTTGTTACTTCACTTTCTGCTTCGCTCTTTGAAGGTTCAACCTGAAAGTTTCAAAGAGGCTTGAATCTCACAGGACATGCAACGGCTAGTAATTCTTTCATTCTATGGAAATTAGCCTCAATAGCCCAACGGTTAAAAGGGCAGATTGGAAACTGAACGGTTGAAGGTTCAATGACAACCAGTTGTCGTACCCACTCCTAATACAAGCTTTCCTCTTATTATTTCAGCTTGGGTGATATTGTTTAAAAAAAATTGCATGAATTAAACAAAACCTAAATAAATTCTCTGAAAATATGTTTTTTTTTTACAAAAATAACAATATTTTATTTTTACTAAAAATATTTTTTATAAAAAAATAACGATACACATTTTTATTTTTGTGTGACAAAAAATATTTTTTTCGATAAATTTTAAAAAGTCATAGAACAAAAGTCGTAGACTATAGAAACCTGTCAATACCCTGATCATGAAGTAATCAAACTCTGGATAGTTCCAGATCATTGTCCTTACCTATCCTCTATAAAGGCCTAGAAGTACCAAAAATAATACCACCAGCAAACACTTATTTCATAAAAACTTTTTGGATGAACATAGAATGCCTTACCTTTGCCATATTATCTCCAGTGGACACATCAACATCATCATCATAAACTCTACTCTCCACAAATTGACTGTTGCTCAAAGCCATAAATCTATAAAAAGCAAAAAACACAAATTGTAGAGGATCCAATGAGATATAAAAAAGGATGATTTCAGATTTATTTTCCAAATGCACTATTTGAATATCATTTTGCTAGTAGGTATAAATGGAAATCACTGTGGCAACTTAAAGCCAAACCTCAAAGGAAGGTGTAAAGGGCTCTATCAAAAACTCAAAATAATAAAAATTTTATTTAGACTAAGTTTGAGATCAATAGAGCCTGCACGGATTTGCGACAAAGTTAAAACAACACCAAAATATGTACCTATGTCCAGACATAGTTTCGTTTTGACTCTTATGCTGAGATCTATAGAGTGTGCTCTGACTTTTGATAGAATTAAAACAATATGCTCTTATATAAATCTGTCTTGTTTTAACTCTGTCTTGAGTCTGAGCAGAGTAAGGAGTGTGGTCTATAGATTTCAGCCTTACATTCAACAGTCAGATATATCATTGAGTAGATTTTATAATGATGACTATTCTAAATAGTTTGAGATAAGTTTTAAGCTATTTTGAAATAATCTCTATGGACCTCATGGAGATGCAAATAAGATCTCTTTTCCTTTGAAAGTTTTTTTAATTATTTGATCTATACATCTTGCACATCTTTTCCTTTAAACAAATTATGAAAATGAAAAACTTACTTATTGTTTACATTTTGCAGGTCTATACTTGCATTATCAAGTGCATCTACCATAGCATCCAATTTTATGTTAGCCTCCTCACATTTTGTCATTATATTCTGAAAATAAGAGAACTTCTTGAATCTTCTTTTCTTATTCATTGTTATGGTACACCTATACAGGTAGAATGATAACTACCACCAGTAAAAGCCAACCCTATTATAAGCAATTAAACCTATAACTTAACGCTTAAGTTTGGTAGAAAAATTCAAATTCCACAAGTTGTAGGGCCCATACTACTGTAGCTAGGGAATGCAATCTCGATCTCGCGAGATCTCGTTTTCGCGAGATCTCGGCCTTTTTTAGCGAGATTGATCTCGGCCGAAAAAAGGGCGAGATCTCGCGAGATTAACGAGATTGCACTGGAGCATAAAAAAGTCTTATTCGAAGCGCGGACTGACACTGACGGAGTTGCGACCTGCTGGTTTCGTTCGGTGCGCGAATTCATTTTTAAATTACTAAAAGATTTGCGTTTGATATTAGAAGAGAAGACTGGTTGTTTTTCTCATTTGTTATTTCAAATTCAAAATTTATTTATTTCATGTAGGCCAACTTGTAGCTCTTATAAATCTACCACCGGTTCGGAATGCAATTCTGCTGAGAAGAACCGGCAAGAAACTCAGCAGTTGCTTTTCAAAAAATAAAAAATATTTTTTTTTACAATAGGTAACCAAACTGTGATATGTATACACTGCCCTCGTAATTGAAAACGCAGTAACTTAAAGGTAACTTCTATTTAACTTACTTTGTTTTCAATTACGAAGGCAGTACAGTGCTTCCACAGTGATTTGATAGAAACGTACGTCAAAGTTTCCTACTTAGAAGTTTATTAAAAAATTATAGACATTCATAAAAGTCTATTGAAAAAATTCGTGAAAATAAATGTTATCTTATAATACTTATAATTTTTATTATTTTTTTTCTAATTTATTCAAATATTGTGATTATTTGCAAAAAAAACACACAAAACTGCCAATCTCGCGAGATCTCGAAATTGGCGAGATCTCGCAGTATTGTTATTTACAATCTCGCGAGATCTCGCTTGAGCCCCAATCTCGCGAGATTTGCATTCCCTAATTGTAGCTCCTTGTCCTAGCACAAGCTTTTTGCTTAGGTGGAATATAAAGGAGAATATTATGAGATTAACATGGCTAATATTAATAATTGTTTTTTTTTTTTATTAGACTACTAGGTAATGCCCGTAACTTCGTACATGTGAATTAAGGATTTCGATTCCCACCAGAACTCTATAACTTTCCACAGTCTGACCCAGACAGAAATTGAACTCACTACCCTTGGAACTTTGTCAAAATAAGTATAGATACTTTTCTTTTGAACTTAAAAAATTTAAAACCTGATGTATTTGCTGGAGCATTCCAAGTAACTGCTTGTCTCCAGCTAAACTCCAGTTTGGAGCTGCCTTGCGTAACGACGCTGTGTCTGCTTCCATGATTATTATTTATCTGAAACATTACTTATTACAGAAAAAATTCTAGGTAGGTATTAATGATAGTTGTTTGGAACAATTTTGTAATAAAATCTGCAGAACTATGTATTTGTATAAAACAACACAGAACCCACATAAGTGGGCG
This sequence comes from Hipparchia sbordonii, assembly GCA_038048805.1. Lineage (NCBI taxonomy): Eukaryota > Metazoa > Arthropoda > Insecta > Lepidoptera > Nymphalidae > Hipparchia > Hipparchia sbordonii. Next base: position 10,063,800 of record CM076107.1, read on the forward strand.
TCGTCTTAGCGATAATAAAGTACACTACTATTATACCTTTTAATAATATGAACCATAAAAACAACTTTGTTGCTGGTCTTCCCGTGTAAATGATTTTTTTTGCACTTAACTATTTGATAGATAGTTCACATTACGATTCGCACTGTAGAAAGTTTATAAAGTAGTGCACTCGCCAAAACAATAACTGTTAACTTTCTAAATTACCACTAAATCGTTAACAAAACAAAAAAGTAATTAGGAAATTAAGAATTTTGTGTTAGGTACATTATGTACATAACTCATGAGATTTCTGTCAACTGTCAATGTCAACCACACTGTCAACTATCAACTCTCAACTGTCAAAAGTGAAACTTTATGTCAAAGCTGACAGTAGTTCGTTCTGAATTATTGTATTTTATTTTTCGTTCTGAAATTCAATAGTTTGGAAAATGGTATACAGTGGCTCGGTGGTGGTATTATTGTATGTTTTGGTCAATTACCTAGGTATCTTGATATGTTGATATGTTTAGATTTTAGATGTAAAGCAGTAAGCCCATACAAAAAAGGGTAGGTATTGGACTTTTTGCCCTCCATTTGCTTGTATGGGCACGCACCCATCCTCTTTGATAAATAGTTTTTATGTTATTTTAGGCATTTTTACATATTATAATTTAGAATTAATAAAAAAGACGTGTGGCACTCGGGGACTGCCGCGGTAAAGCTATTGCATAGCATTTTTTATCAACGCCATCTAGCGGCTCACCGTAGAGGATTCCCGTGTCAGGTTATTTTCGTTACGGAATTTCTGGATTCGGTCTCCACGCTGGCCCGCGATAGAAACTATGCAATAGTTTAAAATTATGTTCATTAATTCAGGAGTTATTAAGCTCTGACAAATACAAATTCAGCTAAGTAAACTCAGAGACTCATTTCGCTCGATCAACAATGATTTCGATGATAGACAAATCTCAGAGAAAATAATTTCCTAACGGTAACGTACACGGTTCCAACCTGTATTAAAAAAAGATGCGGATAAAAAATAGATAACAATCATATTGGCACATCAGAGTTACGAAACGAAGATATGCCATCTTCGTTTTCATAATTTTTTCATATCAGTCTTTATTATTTAGCTGAGTGGGTTAATTGTCCAGACTAAAGATACCCACGGAACCTACAGAAGACCCATTCCAAAACAGAAATTCATCGACCACAAGCTTCCTATATACACTATACCATATATACTTTCTATTTCTCCTATTTATATCAAGTTAATCTATTTATAATAAGGGTAACCATTAGATTGCCCGTTTTGTTAGATTAAGCTCTATGGGTTTATATTTTAAATGTGGGTATTTAGACTACCAGTCCGAAATTCAAAGAATTTCCGCGGAATTTTTAAAATACTTAATCCTGATATATGAACTTGTGGGCATAGGCTAGTTTAAAATAAAAAAGCCGCCGATAAGTAGGTAACTACTTATGCCTAGAAACGAGCGCACTGAATTCTTTGAGCAGTTGAATGGACAAACATACCGTTACTCTTTGTTTGACCATTTGTTTCCAATTTGGCACAGTTTTTGAGTACTCTTTGTTGTTTTGAACAATGCTTTACAGGCCAATTAAGACCTTATTAAGTTAGGTAGGTACTTACTAATTTGCCCGGCTTCGCACGGATGGCTCAGGGGGTTGGATATGGTGAATTGTGAACTGACGTCATACCATGCTTTCATCACGACACGACAAACACTAGGCTATCACTGCTACGCTACCTCTATAATTTTATATTAAACTACTTGACCGTCACTGGAAGCTTTATATTGAGAGTAGCATTTCCGTTTCCGTCGATTTCTTACCAGTTTTCGTACTTTTATTGACGTCACATCCGCTATGTGGCGCCACCTGGCGGCGACGTGCTCACAAAGTTTTCCTAAATTGCTGAGCTCGGCCCTTGGCTCATTGGCGTTTTGTTTTCCGTCGAAGCAACAGCTTGCAATCAGTCTATACGTAACATTGCAAAGCCTATATTTTTTAAAAAATAATATTAAAATAAAATAATAAAGTGAAGTGTATTTGTGTGTGAAACTACTTCGCAGTAAGTACTTATACGTGTATAATAATAATAAGTGGTCGTTGTTTTTAACGGTTTTTCCGTTCGGATCACTGATGGTTTGTTTAAAATTTAGAATTTTATTTAAATGTTTTCGTACGTAAAGGTTTGAGTATTTGTAACTACCTTCTTTTTATATTTATTTTAGCTGTTTTTTAACATACTGTGAATTTCAGTTATGAATAACTCAACGAATGACGTGGCCGGTCCGAGTGGACAGGCTCGTAAGCGCACGCGCAGCCGCTCCAGCAGCTCCAGCTCATCCAGTAGTTGCTCGAGTTCTTCTTCGAGTAAAAACGAAAAACGGACACGCCGCCACCGCCGTAAGCGAGGCAAACGTGCACGTAGATCGCGAATTATGGGTGACATGGATAAGCTACGCATGGAGATGGGTGAGTTGCGCAAGCATATTGTTACATTAAGTAATAATGAGACAACAGCTAATCATGACGAAATTGATTCCCAAGTTAGTGGTGAACTTTATGAGCTTGTCACACCTGATGAGCCTCAGTGTAGTCAGTGTGAAGTTGAAAATTCGTGTTTGAAGTTTAGTTTCGATATTGAAACGAAATTAAAGGAACCATCCGTTCCAAAGACCTCAGAAACCTTTCTAAAAATGTTACTTGACGTCCAGCGCTTAGGCAGTGCTTCTTGGTCTGAGGTTAGGTATGCTGACACACAAAAATGCTATAGTCATACTCCAGGTTTCATAGACCTAGAAACAAACGAAGAGGTGAAAATGTATGATACCTTGCGTCATCTAGCCAACGCAGATAAAGCTTATGCAGCTATCACATACTGCATCTTAAAGCAAAAAGTGGCATTGCAGGAAGCCATCGGAATATTATTTTCTTGGGCTAGGCAAAATGATAATATAAATTCTGATCAGTTAGCTGAAAAAGTAGAAGAATTATTTCACAAAGGTGAGTTTTATAAAACTTCATCGGACCTTTTACAATTAGTGTGTGGCCACAGAGCAGAAAGCATTGAGATGCGCCGTGAAACTATCACGAGCCAGGTTCGCGACCCTTTGGTGAAAGCGTCATTGAATAAAATACCTCCTTCTGCTACTCATTTGTTTAGTTCAGAACAATTTACGACTGCATTGGAAAAGGGCGGTGGAGTTCGCAAAGCTTTTTGGTCAAAGAAGGACACATTTACGCAGCCGAATAACAATCAATCTGACCGTCGCCCCTCGCGGGGGCAAGGTGCTAGATATGTTAACGTTCCATCGCGTGGAACTGCTCGGCATGGACAATGCTCGCAGCATTGCCTGCATGAACATTATAACCCACCCTCGCGGGGTGGATACCAACGTTCCAATGATGCCTACAAAAGTCAATCTTCCAAAAAGGAATTTGCCCACTTAAATGCGAAGGATAAAGAATCCTTTCACAACCGGGGCTCGCGGCCCACCCGAGGAGGCCACAGAGGAAGATCCTCTGGCCCTAGAACCTCCAGAGGAAACTGGAGAAATTGACTCGACTTCGTTCCGAGCAGGTCGTTTAGTGCACCATCTTTCACAGTGGAAGAAAATGGGAGCACCCGATGTTATACAAAGGTTAATTCAAGGGTATCGCATACCATTCTTTCAAAAACCTCCTCTTGTTTTTCCCAATACTGAAATGTCTGCAATAATATACAAAATGAAAAAACAAAGGATCTTAAAGGTTGCACCGTACACACCGAGCTTCCTATCCTCTCTGTTTCTGGTGCCGAAGCCCGACGGGTCATTTCGGCCAATATTCAATCTCAAGGCACTAAACGAATATGTAAAGGCGGAACCATTCCACTTAATAAACATGCACCGCATTCCAGACTTTCTTCAACCTCGAGACTGGTTATGCAAAATCGACATAACGCAAGCCTACTTTCATGTACAAATAAAGAAGTCTCAAAGGCGCTTCCTACGCCTTATATATGAGGAGGAGTTACTAGAAATGACTTGCTTGCCGTTCGGCTTAAGCACAGCGCCCAAAACCTTCTCCATACTGACAAATTGGGTAGCTCAAATACTAAGGGAGAGATGGAACATAAGAATTCTAGTTTATCTAGACGATTTTCTCATTGCAAATCAAAATGTGCACACACTGTGCAATCATGTCAAAGTCACGGTACAATTACTACAGAAGCTAGGTTGGCAAATAAATTTTCAGAAATCGGTTCTTCGGCCTCAAAAAAGTGTGATATATTTAGGAATACTATGGAAACCCTGGCAAAATCTAAAAATTCTCCCCAGGGAGAAGTCCGAGGTAATAATCAGAAAAGTAAGTCAGATTCTAAAGGAAAGAAAAATCACTCTAAAAGAATTACAAAAAATAATAGGTATACTAAATTTTGCCAGTTTCGTAGTCCCACGAGGACGGCTAAATCATCGACACTTGCTACTGTTCAAAACCACACTTCCAGACCCCTCATCAATAACCTATCCATTACCGCCAGAGGCCATAAGCGAACTGATATGGTGGAATCACAATTGTCAGCTACCGTCTCCTCTACATTACCCTCCGCCAGAAAATTTTTTAGTGACGGATGCCTCGGATCAGGCTTGGGGCGCAATGCTGAACAATCTTCCTCTATCAGGTGCTTGGTCACTAGAGGAACAAACACGTCATTCCAATCAGAAGGAAATGTTGGCCATACTTTATTCCCTTCAGAATCAAGCTCAGTTTTTACAGCACAGTTCAGTCCTGATCCAATGCGACAACAAGACTGCAGTCGCTCATTTACGGAAGGAAGGAGGGACGAAGTCACGACCGCTATTGAAAATAACGTTCCAAATCCTGGAACTATTAGATCACCACCAAATTCACCACAGCGTACAATATATACCGGGCCGTTACAACAACCATGCGGACCATTTGTCTCGTCATCGCCTACTACCAGAGTGGCATTTAAAACCACCTTGCGTGGAAGTAGTGTTTGCGAAATGGGGAACGCCGGTGATAGACCTTTTCGCCTCGAAAAAGGCGCACGTAGTTTACAACTACGCATCACGAGACCTGATGGACCCTCAAGCTCTATTCCACGACGCATTCAGTGTCCCGTGGAATTATCCACTGGCGTGGGTCTTCCCACCACCGTTCTTAATACCGAGAGTCCTGACTCACCTGAATCGGTCGACAGGAATTTTCTTAATAGTGGTGCCTCGATGGGAGAAAGTTTTTTGGCGCGCGAACCTCGAGAGCCCGAGCACTAACTGCACCACTCACCCTGAGGAATCTAGACAAGTTTCTCATCGATGTGGCAACGGGTCTACCACCTCCGAAAGTCGAGGACATCGTGCTCGAAGTTTGGAAATGTGGGGGTGGTCCGAAGCGGTAGAAACATGGAACTCGGATCAGTTGTCATTGCTTAAAAATTCTTGGCGAAAATCTACCCTGAAAACTTATGTATCGGCTTGGAAACGTTGGTTCTCCTGGTCTAAAAATAAAAATATTAACACTAAAAATCCTACAGGTTCCGAATTGGCACAATTTTTGGCAGATCTACATTTGAATGATAAATTATCTTATAATACAATTCTGTTACACAAATCTGTGGTCTCGACATTATGTAACGCAGAAACATCGAGCCACTTGAGTAATCATGTTCTTGTAAAGCATATATTAAAATCAATTGCATTAAAGAATCCAAGGGCTTCTAAACCGCCAGTTTGGGATGTTAGTCATTTAATTTCATACTTAGCTAATTATACAATAGATTTAAATAATCAATTTCAAATATCTCGCCATTCTGCAGTATTATTACTACTGTGTTCAGGAAGACGTATACATGACTTAACTTTACTTAGAGTAGATGACAAGCATTGTGTAAAAAATGATGATTTTATAATATTTTGGCCTCAATTCGGTTCAAAAACTGATACGAGTGATTATAGGCAATCGGGTTGGAAATAGCTTGTGAATAAAAATAATCGTAATCTAAACCCTCCTTTTTGGATTGAAAGGTGTATTTCATTGTTAAATGACAGACGTAACGCGGCAAAGTCCAGTCATTTATTTGTAACACTAAGAGGTTTGGCTAAACCCGCCTCGCGAACAGTCATAGCAGGCTGGGTCAAAACTTTGTTCAAAGACGCTGGCATATCTGCTACTCCCGGTACCGTTCGCTCAGCGGTAGCTTCCAAGAGTTGGTGGGAAAATAATTCCCTTGATGAGATCTTGGCTCGCGGAAATTGGCGATCAGCCAATACATTTCAAAAATTTTATAGACGTGAAGTAATTCAAAGTAATGATTCAGAAAGCGTCACTCAATTGTTCAATCCAATAAATTAGTAGTTGGTGTGTCATTGTATTGATTTTATATATGTATTTGTATAATGAGATTTGAATTGAAGTCGTTATGTTTTGGAGTACCTTGAGTGTATTAATTATTAATTTATAAAATAAAATGATTAATATGTTAAAATTTATCTTTTATTATATGTAATCACTGATCACATTGGCGTAGAGGCATACCAACATAATGATCTAATGTGGCGTCACCAGGCGAAAACAAACAGGCTCTCAATATAAAGCTTCCAGTGACGGTCAAGTAGTTTAATAGCAGCGTTTTACCTGAAAATAAAACGCATATTAAAATACTTACCTCACTGGAAGCTTTCAGTAATTCCTGCCTGGTGATATTGAGCCAATGAGCCAAGGGCCGAGCTCAGCAATTTAGGAAAACTTTGTGAGCACGTCGCCGCCAGGTGGCGCCACATAGCGGATGTGACGTCAATAAAAGTACGAAAACTGGTAAGAAATCGACGGAAACGGAAATGCTACTCTCAATATAAAGCTTCCAGTGAGGTAAGTATTTTAATATGCGTTTTATTTTCAGGTAAAACGCTGCTATTATACCTACTAGCTAATGTCCGCGACTTCCTTCGCGTGGGTTGAGTTTTTTTTAATTTCCGCGAGACCTCTCTTATTTTCCGGGATAAAAAGTAGCCTATGTCTTATTCCAGACGATAATCTATCTCTGTGCCTTTCAGCCAAATCAGTTCTGTCGTTGCGGCGTGATTGAGTACAAATATTCATCCTTCCATCCCTCATCCAAACTTTCGCATTTATAATATTAGGAATATCTAGTATCTATTTTAGTTAGCAATTAATAGTATTACAGCATAGTATAGTGGATGGTAAAAACCGTCAGCAAGCCAGTCAAGGGTTTCAGGCTTTCGTCGTCGTCATCAACCTCCCCTCATCGCGATCTTGCGCCACTTGTTTCCAGCAGCTCCCTGCGACTCGGTAAAAAGTTTCGTGGAGATTACATCGCAATCCCAGCTGCAATTTGAAGCTTTTGGTTGATGAAAATAAACTTGAAACCTACCTACTACCTACTTAGTAACTTTTACCTATTAGTTCTTCAATCCATAATGATTCCACGATTCTTTTTATAATTCTTTTAATAGAAGTTAGTTTAATCTTTTAACTATATTATTTACTATCACAGCTGCTGTCAGACAGGGTCAAATAACGACAAACATAGGTATTTGGCACAATTATTTATCAAATATTGGATACTGAGAGCCAGCGAAAGCATGGAATTATGACTCACTGAAGGTACCTACTACTTACCAATAATGACTGGCTGTACTAATAACAGAAAGTGTTTCATTTGAGCTGGACAATGAGGTCTTTTACCCATCGCTTTCACAAGCCTTTATGGTGTATTGCATCGAGTAGCTTTATAAATGTTATTGAGAATTATATCAGAGAATATTAGACATGCTGAACTAGCATCTTCCCTTCAAATAAGCGTACCATTTAACCATTGGGCTATTGAGGCTTGTATTTCAACCACTCAACAACGAAGCTATGTGATTTATGCATGGATAACTAGGTATATTTATGTATAGGTACTTCCGAGTAAATTACAGGGAAGATTCTGTGCCGGAAAAATAAATAAGATCAAAAGGATCAAATAAAATCACGCGGACGAAAACGTTCGACTTTTGCCCGCTAGCAGTTAGGAACAAATAAATAAAACGGTCACGAGATTTGAAACAGGAAAAAGCGATGGACCTCTATTTCTTTCTCTTTAGATACCTACCCTATTACTTAATCATTGATTAAATATTTTATCTGCTATCAATTAAAAATTCCGTATGTCATCATTGTGACCCTGTTGTGACCCGACAAACGTATTTTGTGCCCGTTTCGTTACAATAAAGTTGTTGTTAAGTTATAAAAAACAAAAGATGGCCCACTTTTGTTTTCTACCCATAGTCGGGTTTTGTCCGCCATGAACCGTGGCGCGACGCGGCTACGAACAAATACGAGTGTTCACGAAACAAACCGAACGCACTATGAAAGTTCTGTGTCGGAGTTGTCATACTAAAGATTTTTGACGCTTTATAGGGTAATCGTATCGAACTCGTAATTAACCATCCCTTCTGGATATCATCTAATCCACCATGAAGAATAAAGTATTTTTCTTTCAACTCTGATTAGGTAGATATTGAATTTTTCCTCATGGAAAATGTTCTAATCAAGTGAATTCAAATATGAGGCACAAGTGTTACGCAAACACAGACGCACCCTTTTTTCACTCAATCTCAAAATCAGATGGGATGGCAATCCGATACGGCCGAACAGTGATCTTTGTGTACTTACTTGTGTGGCGGTTAAGACAACACAACATCTGCTACAGAACCTCATGATTCGCAGCCGAACAAGCTACCCATTTATCTATTGAGTCAGGTAATTAAACTTTAGTAGGTACCTATTGATTTAATATTTACCCGTGAAACAAATATATTTTCCCGGCAAAAAATGTTGAGGCATCTAGCAACACCGAACACCTTTTTTCAGAGCGCGCCAGTCTGGCGACTACGATCAAACGGCTAGCGTGTATCGCTCGGTAGCGCGGATCATAACTACTTTTACGTTACCGTTCAAAACCGGTTTGAAAGTGCTCTGAGGTGTGGCGTAGGCGGCCAGTGCAGCGTTCAACCGTAAAATACTCTTTTCAAAGTTCATAATCAACTTTGTGGTTCAAAAAAGTGCATCAGTGAGTCAACGAAGAACTCCAGTACAATCAAGGTATCTTTCTTTTATCTTTTCGCTATCTATTATTCAGATCAAACGTAATAACCGTATGTAAGTTATTTAACCTGAGCAAAATTGCAACGTGCTATATTATTTTATTATATTTTTATTGTTTTAAGATGTAATATCAGGTTCCTTTGTTTTAAAAATGTTGTGAAATATTTATTGAGCTACCTGCATTCTTAAACGTTACTTTCAAATTTTAACGGATTCGATTTGTGTAGGGCTGCCATTCGTCAGATTTGAGCTTTCGGACTTTCCCTATGTAGGTAAATGTAGCTAAAATGAAAGGTACCTTTCCCGAATTTATTAAACGAGTAGATAGGAAAATTCTTTAGAGAATATTTAGAAGATTTTTAGGCGTGCTTATAATTTTTCTAACAGACTTCCGTCCTATCAATCGGTTTTGCAATTTTAAAAGTGCATATATCTGTATCAAGAAAAGAGCTTGATACATTAGGTATTGGTATTGACTATTGTAGTCATCGAAAATCGGCAAAGAGCATGTCAAACCTCCTTCTTTTGTCTTATATGAGATGAACTTTAATGATGCGGTGCTGTCTGTCCGCGGCGCAGTAAAAGGACGCAAAAGTCCGCGTGCTACAAAATAGAAAGGTGTGTCTCGATTATGGCTAGGCATGCAAAGTGACAATTTTTTTTCTCATTTCAATCGTATCAAAAAGTTCGCCACGGATTGTGTGCCGTCTATGCTTCCTGCACGCACTAAGGTGCTGCGATTTTAATTTCCAAACTACAAGTCGGGCTAGCCGCATATCCTATCAGAAATGGTTAGAACAGTTCGGGCGTGCCATCAGAACTACATGAAATAAATAATTTTTGAATTTAATTTTTTTTTTTGCATGTCAGATTCTGCTCATTAATTTTGTACTAGATTAGCGCACTATCAGAGTTACCACAGATCGTACCGTACCTACATAGGTACCTACCTCTCGCTGAATGCGTAAAACAGAGTTTTTTGACAGACCTTTTCAGATTATTATACGGCCGGCCTTAATTTGTTAGCCCTTCTTAGTAGGACGAATCTTCTATGTAGGTACGCTAATTAGTTAAATTATACTGCACCTACTCGTTTTAAATCTTTGGTGGTAACTACTGACAACCCTGTGTACTTTCTTATGACTTCATTGCTGCAATGCTTGACTCAATAGAACTACCTAAAAACGAAACGATTTGCGAATATTGATTAGAATTAATTTTGAGTACCTACCTACCAAAGGACGTGGGTTGATAAGGCAACAAAATCCGCCCCTCATACACTCGAAAAAAAAAGTTCCAGATTTCGACAAATTGTAAATGTATTTATATACTTGAAGATATAAACTTTATTTTAATATAAAGTTTAGGTGATAAAAAAAATAGTAAGTTACAGAAAATATTGCCCAAAAAGAGAGTGTTTCTTTTACTTTTCTTACATTTTCATACATTTTAGTCGTTTTTTAAGCTTTGATTGAATATTTTAGAATGAGGCGCTCCATGAACCATGGTAAACGTAACTGATAATGATGCTCCTTTTTATAAGCTTTTATATGAGTATTAATTTATTTTGGTTCATGGAGCGCCTCATTCTAAAATATTAAATCAAAGCTTAAAAAACGACTAAAATGTATGAAAATGTAAGAAAAGTAAAAGAAACACTCTCTTTTTGGGTAATATTTTCTGTAACTTACTATTTTTTTTATCGCCTAAACTTTATATTAAAATAAAGTTTATATCTTCAAGTATATAAATACATTTACAATTTGTCGGAATCTGGAACTTTTTTTTTCGAGTGTATGAGGGGCGGATTTTGGGCCTTATCAACCCACCTCCTTTTAAATAGTAAACTTGTTATAAAATTTTTTTAGGTAGGTTTTTTTTTTTATAGAATATTAGCCAAGCTGAAGTTGACTAATATCCTGCTATCCCCTCCAAATAAGCGGAAAGCTTGTGCTAGGAGTGGGTACGACAATAGTGCAACGGGTGGGGTTCGAACCTGTGACCTTTCAGTTTTCAGTCCGCACCTTTAACCGTTGGGCTATTGAGGCTTAAGGCGTATGTTCATAAGCTGACAAATCGGTCCCGTCTTTGGTTTAGTTTTAGGTTAGTCTTTCTATCAAATAGGTTTAAGTTTCTGTTCTATGATCCCAGTTGGCCGAAATAACATATTTTTATTTTACGATTATTTTATTTTTTATTTTATTACCTGGTACCTACATCGGTACCTAGCCAGGTAGGTAGTTACGTTAGAAGGAGCAGGTAGTTCGCTCGTTGCAACGGCTAACAGGTAGGGCAGTGGGCTCGATTTCGTCCCTAATTTTTTTACTGCTGTTAGTCTTTTGAGTTGTGGTTATAACTTAATGACCGTCTACAGGTACATGTACCCAACCAAATTGGAGGGAAAACACAAACAAACGCACTATCGTACAGATTAATATTATTATAATATATTTACCTGCATTTAAATTTTAAGCGCGCGGCGACTGTCGCAGAACTCGTTGACTAAAAAAAAAAGACTGGCGTTTTGGGAGTACGGGACCACATTTTGTGCTGCCTTTCTGAAACGTTATTTAGTTTAGACTCCCAGTGGCATTCTATGAAGGACACTGTAAATGCTTGGAGTGTAGTTTAATTTGGAAACCCACCAAAATTTTGCGTGTGGTCACCCAGGCAGATTGTTTAAAGCATTTTTTTTTAATTTATCTAGTATAAAAAAAATAAGTAAGCATTGCATTATAAAATATAATAAATATTTTATAATGCAATGTTTTTCAAAATATCAGCGAAAAAAGGAATTAATTCTTAGTTTAGAGATTGTGCACAACCGAATTAGGACTTCTATATATGTGTTTTAGTAGCTTTTTATTGAAGTTTTGCTAGCTTAGCTTACCAACCAGTAACCAGTAGGAACTATACTCGTGCGAGGAAGTAACTTGGTGGTGAACCGTGGATCCAGATCGTAAAATATGCCCTATTTTAATTGCTTTAAGCGGTTTATTTCATCGCAACACGTCCTAAAGGCTTGGACAGACATGATGCGGGACGGGAACGTTTCAAATAGAGGTCCTAGAAGATTGACCGCGTTTTTTTGTGCAGAACGCAACCAGGTACAGCGGGACGTAGCCATGCGCTCTTTAGGCTTAGTTCGGAGCATTAAAAAATAGAAGAAGGTTTTACCTACTGTTTGAAAGCGTTCAGACTGCAGCACACATATGATAATATCTAGACCAGTTGCACACCAGTGACTTCACACTCGTCAGTGTGTGCGTGATACTTCACACTGTTCCTTTTGTTATAAATCCTCGCGTGCGCTAAGTCGTGTGACGTTTGGTCGTGCAGTTTCACTTTCAGTTATGACTCACTGCTTTAGCTCTGTGTGTCCAAGCCTTTAATCGCGATCGTATAATCCACCCCGTTTTAATTGCTATTTAAGCGGCTTATTTCATCGTAACGCGTCTTTTTAAAGGCTTAAACACGGCGCATCACAGCACAGTATCGAACTTAACTCTTAGTTTTAATTCAAGGAACTTCTTTCGTTTCTCTAGACTTCTCTTCTCGTACTCTCGGCTGAGGTTCAAGACAGATTTATGCCTTGACATATTTGACGATCTTATCCGAGATAAGTCAGAACACGCTCTTATGCTGACAACTATAGAGAGCGTGTCCTGACTAAGATCCTGTTAAAACGAGACACAAATATGCTCTGACATAAATCAGTCTCGTTTTAACTTTGTCTTGAGTCCAAGCAGAGTAAGAGTGCGATTTATAGATTTCAGCTGTAAATCTCAGCCTGATGAGCGTGCTTAGCAGCTGCACTAATGTGGTCCCGCGCCGTAGTGTTTGCGCGTTAATGTGTGTGACGTCACAACAAATTAAAAAATTTCATTGTTTCTTTTTAATTAGCAACTTTTTCTTGCGTTACAATTACAAATTGTATGCTCGCGCTCAGTGTGACATTTCGCCGTGCAGTAAGCAGTTCCCGTGGGTCACCGCTGCCGTCCCATTGTGACCAAGCCTTTAATCGGGATTGTAAAATTTCCCCTGTTTTATTTGCCATAAGCGATTTATTTCATTGCAGCATGTTTCGATAAAGTGGAACACGATCACAGATAAAAATCATAAATGTGATATTAACGTATGATTAAATTTATTTTTCATACTAAAATCCTACATATTGCTTATAGATACTTATAATACAATATTGTGTATTTGTCAATCTGCTTATTATTATTTACCTTTTTACGATAATCGCTGAATTATTGACAAAGGCAAAGAGATATCTAGCTTGCAACTTGGAGACGGATATAAGCTACTTTACCTAAATCCTAAGAATACTTTAGAATAGGTAAGTATCTACTCTAGAATAGGTAAGTACCTACTCTAGAATAGGTAAGTACCTTATATCTCTGTGAGAAATCGAACTGTAAAGTTCGTTGCAGTACCTACCATGCTTTGAGACAAAAGAAATATACCAATTTTCTTATTGGCATATTTCTTTTGTCTCAAAGCATGCATTAAGATTGCATATAAGCCAAAAAGGTAAATAAAAGAAAATAATGTGTTTATTATTACAGTTAATTCATTTGTTAAACTTAAGTATCTTAATCTAGCTGATGCCCGCGACTTCGTCCGCGTGGATTTAGTTTTTAAAATCCCGCGGCAACTCTTTAATTTTTTGGGATAAAAAGTAGCCTATGTCACTCTTAACTTATGTCACTCTCTAGGTCCCCAATTATACCTATGCAAAAAATCACGTCGATCCACTGTTGCAGTGTGATTGAAGAACAAACCAACAAACAAACTTTCAAATTTATAATATTAGTAAGGATTAGTAAGGATAATGTGTAACAAGACTTACATTGCAATTGACTTTTAAACCTCGGAAATCCTTAGGAAACTTAAAGACCAAGCTCTTCAATGATAGTCCCGTTTAGCTTAATCCCTGTCCACCGACTTTTCTTTCTTCATTCGTCCTAATATGGCGTGTAGTGAGTGCCATATTGTAAAAGGACATAAATTCCACGAGACGGCAACATCACGTCGTAACCAACGGTGATAAATTAATATTACTTTCTAACTGAATTTACTTAAGACCTCGAAGCTAATTGTTATTTAAATCATGTCTGCGTGGAATGAATGGTAGCTTAAGTACCTACCGAGAATGCTACCTAGGGCTTACGCGCTTGCCTACTATACATGTAATACTCTAGACTAAGTGAGTATGAATCATTTTCTGCAACACCTCGTATTTTATTCGTACCTAGTTACATCATTACCGTGTCTGAATCTGGCCTGTCTGCAGTGATTCTGTAGTGGCACACACTATCTAGTTCTTTTTGTGCAACTAGTAAATACAGGTAGGTACTAACATACCTTTTTTCCGTCTAACTGGCAAAACACTTGCGACATTTTCCTGTACAGCGTCATATTATACGTACAGGTACACCCTTTTTTAAAATAATATATTAGGTAGGTAAAAGTCACAAAATTTAAAAATAACACTATCCCAGAAACGCGTAAGCGACGCTCTAACCACGGCGCATAGGACCTTATCACAGCAATGCAACCAAGACACAAATGAAAAACCGAGCTTGACTTCTATTACAAGTGTTCTGCTTTATCTGGCGCCATCGGATTTTCTATGCTTATTTAATAATAATGCAATACCTCGGTTGCTGCGTGATTGAAGGACAAATAAACAAAGAAACACATTTTCACTTTTTTTATAATATTAGTAGAGACAAGGGATAATACCATTTTGATAAGGCCTCTACCAACCGAAAGAGCAGACATTAATTACAATATTTAAGCCAAGATACCGTTGGTCCGTTCTATCATCAAAAATAGCGTTATCGCATTTATTTATAGAGTCATTGAACTCTCCCAAGACGATCTAAAACATACTCCACGTTTGCATAAAAATAGCTCGCAAAATGTTAACGCATGTCAAATATTTTGCATGTGGGAAGTGTGATGGGCATTCAACTTAAAAAATTGGCTTTTTTAAAAGAATCCATAGAAAGAAGACATGCCCATTGTCATTAGTAGTAGGTATCTACCTAAATAATTCCTTTAGTAAGTAACCCTTAGCATAACATGGTTAAAAGTTCGTGTGAATAAAAATCAATTTGCTGTTAAATGTCACATAAAAAGGCTAAAGTATTCCTTAAAGTTAAGCAATTCTCGGCGAAAAATTAAACAATGTTTGATCAGTGTTTGGTATCGGTATTTCGAAATTTTTTTTCATATCCCGAAATATCAAAAAGCTCCCACAAGATTAAAAACAAACTAAAACCACGCGGATGAATTCATCATCTAGTTCTTTATAAAAAAAAAAAAACTAAAACGATAAGAGATTTTACTGTTACTAAGTCATATTGGTTCTTCTAGTTCGACAGTTTTTTATTCAGTGAATACCTAGTTTTCAAGGATTTCACTGGAAGTTGCGACGGAAACCGGAAGAGCTCACCTTGACCGCAGCAGAAACTTAGGGTGCGGGGTTCTTTATTATTTTAATTTCCTCCAAGACAAGACAATAGTTAGGTGTTAACTCTTGAACTTCGTAGATTTTATTGTATAAGGTAACTTAATTACTTGCTAAATACGGTCAAATCTATAAATAAAAGTAAGTAAAATCAGAAATTAGTTATAAGAAATAGATTGCTAACTCTTTGTAAATCTAATTACGTTAAAAAAGATCCTAGATGGCGTTGCTAGGGTCGAAATGTATAATATGTTTCTATGCTGAAATCGACGAAATATTTTATTTTAGTGTTCTAGTTAAGTCTTATTTTTTATTTATTTTAAGGATCAAAATATGTATAAAATTTGCATAAAATCATAATAAAAAGAGCAAATTTTTTGTTTTAAGTATTTTTCGTGTAGTTGTATTGAATTCCGGTAGAAGTAGCAGCATAACATCTGGCTTTTACCCGCGGCTTCGCTTACATTAGGTTCGATTTTCATACTAATTTCCTTAAATATAAAACCCTATTTTACTTTAGGGATTAAATTTTGAAAAAATCCTTTATTAGCTGATGCCTACGTCATAATAGCCTGTAAAATATGTATTGCAAATTCCAATCCGATTCGTCCAGTGGTTTGAGTTGTACGTTGATAGATAAGTCAGTCTGTCTCGTCTCCTTTTATATATTTAGAAAAGAAGAAGAAGATAAGCAATCAATCTTCTTTGACTAATTGCTGGTAAAACCTAGCTAAACTTTTACACTAAACCTCGTTAAAGTTAGGTTAGAAGGAAAGGGAATAGATTTTCCGGATTACAGTTTACATTCTTGAATTGATCTTTCAACCTTTCAAACCCTCTTTTCAACTTTATCAATATACCAGTCAATGGGGCCTTCTATTTACACGTTCGAGCAAAAAAGTTGTTTTCAAGCTCTTACGAAAATATAACACAAAAAAATGTGGTTCTGTTTTTCTGTTATTCATCTGTCATTGGCACACATGGTGGCAAAAGCTGTCACCATAAGTTTTCAATTCAACAGGTTAAATGTAGAAAACGTAGAAAATAACATTTTCTGTTAGGGTTATTTTTATTCGATAGCGGTTACAGGTCATGATCACTGAGTATTGAGTAATGATATAGCCCCATCCGTTTTCTATATTAGTCAAACTATCATTGATCTGTCAATAAGTTACTTAACGACATTCTTATTGGTTGAAAATTGTATTACACGAGTTTTGTAAGGTATAAATCTATGAATATGGAAAATTGTATAAGACAGTATGATCAGCTTCTATAAGTGGCCTCTTACAAGTGGAAGAGTGGAAGCTAGGCTACGACCTTAGCCAAATCATAACACGCAGAACACGCACTGCAGTGCAGTGACGATAAACTTCTTAAGGCCACAACCAAGCCACAACAGTGGTTCAGATGTCTACATAACATGGGTTGTATGTGTGTATGTGTATGTGTGGTGTGTTTATTGTGTGAGCCTTTGTAAACTATTCACACCTAATTATATTCGTGCCTTTGCGTTAAACATCTTGGAACTATGCAGTTAATTCGAATTGCGTTCTGTGCAGATGTGCTTTTGATATTTTGCTGTACATTCCAAACTAAATCTTAATTAACTCGTGTTCATTGCGTATGGAACGTCTAACTCCATCCAACAATTAAAATTCCGTTTTAATTATGTATTCTCCAGGAATAGATGGTTTTGAATTTTTATATTTTAAGGTAGATACTTGTAGATAGGAGAGCCCTTGACTGCGATCTTATCAGATATTAAGTGACTATGCAGTTTAAGATGTTATCGGGCTAACTTGGAAGTGGTATGGTACCTAAAGTAAACTAAACCTAAATCCCATGGTAGCTCGAGACGGTGAATGCTATTGGTGAAATAAAAGAAGCATTCGACTCTCTGATATAAAGGGCATTAAACACGATGGAGAACAGCAAAGGTATCTACCATTTACAAGGTCATACTTAGGGGCCACGACCCTTTAGTAATGAGCTCTCCAAAATGAAAGGTCCACTTGCAGTGCTTAGATAAAACGATCAATTCAACGATGATCTGTGACAAATCCGTTACATTATACAGGGTGTCCCACGGCTATGCCACATGGAGGGGAAGTACCTTAAATATTGTAGATGGAACATTTTACTGAAAGAAGACTTCATTTTAATTTAAAAAACAATTTAAACTGCATTCTTAGATTTTTAAATAATTGCCTGGTTGAACCGGGACTCGAACCCGCTATACGAGAAAAAAAATTAATCTGTATCTTTATCATACCGATCGGAAGGCTTCATCATAAGGATTATTTTTTGTTAAATAACATAGCATGAGAAATAAAAGGAAGACCATGAATTTTACCCACTCATGAGTACCCACTTGAGAAGTACATCATCTACAATATTTAAGGTACTTCCCCTCCATGTGGCATAGCCGTGGGACACCCTGTATAGCATACCCAGCTGTCATATTTCACCAAATAATCGCATAACATATAACCAGACGCGTTTTGAATTTTGATGTGCCGCGACGACGCAAATCTCTGTGTGAACTCGTCCTAAGCTTATTCTACGATGCGTCATGCCTAATGTATTAGTCTCTTGAGTTTTTATCCGCTTTTTTCCCTTATTTTTGTTTTGATACGTTAACCCCAGCGTTGCAGGCTCAGCTGTTATAGAAAAATTAAGCTTCTGTATGTTAAAGGATTGGGGATGCCCCAGTATATGCATAGTCCACCACACTGGCCCATTGCCACGACATTTTCCTTCTTCGTTGAACCATTGCTTGAACGCACACATAACATCCTTGTCAGTCAGTCAAGGAGTTGGTTCTTTGGTAGGTATATACTTCACTCGCGCTGCAACGGAGTAAACGAAAAACTTGGACGGGAAAGACAGATTTCTTATAGATTATATTACAATGATTATAAGACTTATCCGTTCCTATGTGGTATCAGTATGATAATAATAGCACGATAAAATTTTATTTTATTCCATTTTCAAATCTAACTTATACCAATTGAAACTTCACTCATTGAAGTTAACGTTAGTGGTTTTATGTGAATGATACCTTTTAAGTATCATGTATACACGGTGAAATTTCATTCGTTGTACTCCCTGAAAGAGGTGAATGTGCTCATGAAACTGAACAACTTTCCCCAAGGAACATAGGTCGAAATATGAAAAAAAAAATTTGGACCTCCCATAGTAAATCAATCAGCTAATCGTCAATTTTGTATGGAGGGTCCAATTTTGTTTTCATATTTTAACCTATGTTCCCTGGGGAAAGTTGTTCAGTTTCATGAGCACATTCACCTCCTTCCGGGTATACAACGAATAAAATTTCACCATGTAGAAACCTATAACAGTACCTGTAGCGGACTTCTCTAGTTTCTAAATATACGAACTCCAAGCAACGTTAAGTAATATGAGTTTTTTTTTGATAAAAAAACTCAAGAGCCTTCCATTACATAATCATACGTTTTCCAATTACCTTCTCACGATCATGCCGATCACTTTCAATATCTTCATCTAACCCCGTCTGTATTAACATTTAGACAAACACTTTCTAACGTAATTATATTTACAACCATGAGAAATCTATTGTTTCTATGTTGTATGAAACGTTTACATGATACGATACGATACGATATAGTTTTTAAATAACAACCACGACGACTAATTGTTATTTAACTACATCACCTGAGCAAAAATATATTAATAGCTTTGAAAAATAACCACAATGAAAACGCATGGCAGTATAGAAGTCCAGTTTTAATATTTTATACTCTCTTCGTAGAGTGGAGCTATACGATTTAGGACGAATCTACAGATTCGGTTAGCTACAGGACTTACAAGGTATTTTTAAAGCTTCAAAAAACAGTTTATTGAAGTAACCCTTGAATGGAAAATAAAATATATAAAAGTTTTGTTGCCTTTTATCGATAAATCAGTTTTTACCTCGCTGATCACTACGAAAAGTTCTTCTTTAGCTTTTTTATTCATGAACGGAAGAGATCCATTGAGTAACTGCTATACGAAACATATATATATTGATTATTATTATTTTATAGTTGTAATGGTTAAGTAAAGTTTTGCAAAGAAGTACTTCAATAGTCATTTTTTTTTGTAATTTCGATACTTTAAATATAAACTAAGTTTCCTATGACATAATAATTTATATTTATGAATATGTTCGTTTCCTCGTCGTATAATACGAGTATAAAGAAACACATACATTATGGTGGGTATCGTGTCTCATTGTTTATAGTTTTTCTTACATAATTTATGCTTTGTCTGTACAAGATTAGTAATTATTAAGGGAACATATTGAAATATAATCATAGGAACAATAGTTAGTAAATATATATATCTAATTATGCTTAATTATTGGTTATTTGTTGGCACAAAACTTGTAACTTAACTACCTACAAAGAATTTATTAATTTTAACTAATTTTCAATACGGCTAAACTGATTTTGACGAGAATTTCACAGACATTATTGTGCTAGGAGTGACAAAAGCTACTTTTTTAGCCACAAAATCTAAGGTTTATCACAGAATTTTCAAAAAACTTACATCCATTATCCGGATAAACTTTCATAAATAATCTTTAAGATTAATAAAATGCATAGCTAGGTATTTAGTGTAGGTACAGTTAATTCTCTTATGCTAGGCAAATAGTTTAACTGAAACTTTCCTTCGCTAATATTATACTGTTCAATACACAAATGGCGGGAAGACGGATGGAGAGTTTAAAAGTAATTAGCGATGGGACCAGTGAACATCCATCCTGGAAGATAGGGCTGCCAAGCTCCGGAAAATGCTTCTAAAGATTAAGTAGGGACCATAAATAAACTTTAAGTCAATTGTTCACAGGCAAGTTCACTCGGTCTTGAAAGCGTGATGGAAGCACAAACAAAGAAACAGACAAACAAATATCATCAGTAACCCATCAACGCAATCTCACTAGGGAGAGCAAGTTTCCTCTTAGGGGTATAGCCTATAGGCTATAGTCCACCATGTTAACCCAGTGCAATTTGGCAGACTTTACACACCTTTGAGAGCATTATAGAGAAATCTCAGGGGTGCAGGTTTCCTCACGACGTTTTCCTTCACTGTTGAAGTATGTGATATATACAACGTGTGTTGAAACTCCGAAATAATATTGAAGAAGGTGGATGTGCTCATGAAACTGAACAACTTTCCCCAAGGAACATAGGTCGAAATATGAAAAAAAAAATTTTACCTCCCATAGTAAATCAATCAGTGATCGTCAATTTTGTATTGGAGGTCCAAATTTTTTTTTTTCACATTTCGACCTATGTTCCTTGGGGAAAGTTGTTCAGTTTCATGAGCACATTCACCTCCTTCAGTATTATTTCGGAGTTTCAATACACGTTGTATAAACAAATATAATTTTATAAAATAGATAAATTGTAGTTCGTGACAACCCTGGTCAGTGCATCGAGGCGGCCATGATTAATGGCGCCGGGCAAAGAAAACATCGCTTTAGCTTTAATAATGTGTGCTAGCGTACTTCCCCCGAATCCTGATGCATTGTAATTTGTACTACAGTTCATTTTTGTTCAAATTTTGTGAAAATTTGGTAGGCAACTCTATTTTTATTGAAGGTTAATTTAATAACTAGATGATGCCCGCAACTTCGTCCGTGTGGATTAAGGTTTTTGATTCCCGCGGGAACTCTTTAATCTAAAGAGCCAAATTGGTCCATTCGTTGTGGCGTGAAAGAATAACAAACAAACACACATTCGCCTATATAATAACTCAGTTCTAGTTTTTTACGCTGAGTTTGCCTGTAAGATCCGTAGGTTAGATCGCATAATAAATAGTGATAAGGCCGTATTGACACATCAGTAATAGTAATTCTAATATACTCACATATCATCAAGTAATCTCAAGCACCGACTAAGCAACTAGTGACTACGTAACTTCTCTCTCAGTCTCAATATATTCGTGTTAAACTTTCTTAACACTTGGTTAGAGCCACAGAACAGCCAGCGCTGTACATCGGAATGTCAGCTCTGTGCTGCTTTGTTAATTACATTAGCACATACCACTATACAGTTTGAGCCTTTGTGGTGCCGACTATCTCTGTACAAATGTTGGCTGCATGGCAGTATGCAACTTGAGCAAATGTTTGTTCTCAGAGCGAGAAGCCAAGGAATAACCAGATAATTTTTATGTTCTGCCTGAGCCTCAATATTTCGACAGATACGTCTACCTGACAAGACGTGATATCACTAATCAAAACTTAGGAAACATTTCATTATATGTACCTAATATTTTAGGTTCAAACTTTGCCTATTCTATTTTTGTTAGATCTTGAATATAATCACATATGCCAACGACATTTACATAATATGCCTTAAAACTGAATTAGATGGGGAAATTACATATTTTTAAAATGGAGGTTTTACGAGCTTTTATTTAACTTTTGTGTTTTGATTTGTCGAGAAAAATAATTTCAAATAAAATAGCTGTTGTTTAAAATCTATAAAAATGTAATCAGTGAATTCAAACATAAAGCAAGTAGGTAGGACGTAGGTACCTAACATTTATTAACCCGTGTCACAATGAATCTCTATGTACCAAAGGTCGAAGCTATAAACAATTTGATGCTGTTTTTAGAACATATAGACTTTCCATTACAACCTTCGCATCGCAGGCTTAATGCTCAGAGGTTGAACCTAAATGATTGTGCAATTTAGACATAATATGACCAAACTATACTTGGAATAATTTAACTTTAGGTTATTCGTAGGAATTTCCTACTAGATAGGAATGTTTACGTGTTTTGCTAATTCTTACTTATCTTATTATAAATGCGAGAATGTTTCTGTTGGTCGGTTAATTGGTTTATTGATTTGTCCATTAATCACACATCAACGGACAGATCGACGTGATTTTAGATACATAGATATGTAGTTGAAGACGGAGGGTGACCGACTTTCCTGAAAGCAAAGAGATTCTGCGGGACATTTTAAAACCTAACTGTACGCCGAAAAATATATCGATAAACATAAATAAATATCGATAATCGATATCTTCTATATTTCTAGGCTGATTTAAGTACATAATTTTTTTTATCGATGCTAAAAGGTTTTTGAGATAGTTCTAAAAAAATTCTGCTTCCAATTCCTCAATTCTGATTCAGCAGGTTACTGCCCAACTAAACTGTGTTTTGAAGAACAGTACGTTATAATAGAAGAACATTTTAAAGGTAATAAAATCTAACTTGGCCCAACATTGGTAGGCTTACAGAACCACATCAGATACCTACACGAATGTATACTAACAATTGCCTATATGTAGACGCTAAAGAACTCTTTGTGAAAAGAGTTGTTAAACTTTTTTACAATGCTTTGTGTACTTTCACAGCGGTTTGAACACGATGTACGTACTACGCCAGGAGTTTGGTGGTCACAGTTTAGTAATCCTACAGTTTGAAAATGAATTTGATTGTATACAACCCGCTCACTTTAGCCATTCTGACCCAGTAAGTTGAATTCCTAAAATTTTTTATTCTTATAACGTTGAATTTGCAAAATGTGCATGTGCACCTAGATCTAGGTAGCACGATTCAACTAGTTCTGAAAACAGGTGCAAAATGTCATTGTAAATTATACTTACACAACTTAAGCAATTTTGATTCGGAGCCGAGGCAAAGTGTGTTTTAAGCTTTTAAACTCAGATTAATCAGATAAGTAGTTTGAAAAGATATTTTGCACGAGTATAATATGAATATTTTACATAGGTTTTCATTCACTGACAAACTGTATGGTTGCTAAACTGAGTTATAACAGAGCTTGGATCGTTGTATTTATTTTTACTACCCTCTAACAATGGCTAATGCACACTTCCCTACCTGTTTTATGTGTCTAAAGAATCAAGTGACTTTGTGCAGTAGAAAAATTTAGAATTAGGTACTTATTTTCTACTAGGTGTTGGCTGCGACTGAGTGCGCGTTTATGTATGTACGGCATCTTACTATTTACAATGGGACAATAGCAATCATATCACACTAATATTATAAAGCCGAAAGTTTGTATGTGTGTGTGTGTGTGTTTGTTACTCCTTCACGCCACAAAGAATGAACCGATTTGGCTGAAATTCGAAATGGAGTCATACCCTGGATTAAAACATAGGCTAGATAGGCATAGACATTTTAACCCGGAAAATTACAGAGTTCCCATGAGAAATGAAAAACCATGATCCACGCGGACGAAGTCGCGGGCATCGTCTAGTTTTCCCTAAATTTTCTTTTCCGCTATAAGAAGTAGCTAAGTAAGTAAGAAATAGTATCTCTACATGATTAAATCGATTAGAGCCGTTCGTTTCTGTTCGTCTTGCTTGCGATATCAGTGATCCTGGCAGATAGACATTCTCTATCTCAGTGCTTATCGAAAGTTGTAGCTAAGAACTATTGTTGTTGTTTTAGCTTTCTGGAGCTAAGAACTGTCAAACCCGCATTTCGTCATACAAAATGACATGACATTGACAGTTCCTGGTAGCTAGAACCATATTCATTGGAAATGTCAAAAATAGAGATAACGGTAGCTGATATTATCTCTTTTAGGGCTTGTCGGATTTCCCTCACATTAAATATGAGACTGAGGGTATAATAAAGATAATAGAAATAGTCCACCTGTGCACATATTTGTGCACTATAATATCTCCCACTCAGATTGCCAATCTTTGTGGAGATTTACCGCCATGGCAGGATTCGGTCGTGAGGACATTACTATTATAGGTGTTATTAGCGTTGCCAGGCGTCCGGATAAAGCCGGACACAGTCCGGCTTTATCCGGACTATATCCTATCCGACTTTTAAGCTTTTTAAGTTTAACCATTTTTTTTACATATTTGTCATGTGTTGGTTTCCGCTCCGCTCGCCTCATCTTGTATCGCTACGCTTGTGCAAACGAGCTTTTAAAAAAATTGCCATTTTGTGCTAGGTCTAAAAAATAAGGGTGTCCGGCCTTTGTACCCAAATGTCCGGCTAAACTGGCTGGCCTGTCCGACTTTTCGGTTTGAAGACCTGGCAACCCTAGGTGTTATAATATTGATCTCTAAAGTCTCTAGTAAAGTCAGTAGTGGTATTAATAGAACCACTATGTTAGTCTGTGGCATCGTGGTTTCTTTACGAACACGTGGACGGATATATGCGTATCTATTCGCGGTTTGTTTTAGAAACAGGATAAACTCGGATGAAATACTTAAGTAATCGCAAATACCATTCCAGATCAAAGTCCAATGACTGGAGACCGGAGTTATCTTAGCCAATGTAGCCAACATATAAGTTTAGCCGTCGCCCCTTCAGCCAATAGCGAAAGATCATCAGCTAATTAGAGGTGATACCGATTGGCACACAGAATATCAGTTTTAGGGAATCTCGCGGCAGAGTACGTTTTCTCGTTCCAGTGGTCTGGAATCTGAATGATATTTTGATAATAATTATAGTATATGTATATTTTATATACATAAGTACATATATATTTTTATATTTTTTGCGAGCAAACGAGCAGGCGAGTCACCTGATATTAAGTGATTACCTCCGCCCATGAACATTTGTAGCACCTGAGGCAATATTTAGTTCGTAATTTTCACATTATTACTGAAATTATTTTCGGTACAATTTAATTATTTAGTTGGCAAACATGATTAGTACACGCGTAAAGTTAACAGGAGTCCAAAATTAGTCTAATTGTCCCAGGTATGTGGTAATTAACAGAACAGTTGTGGCAGTTACACCATAACTGAAGCTGTAGTATTTTTTTTAGTTAATTTTGTATAGTGATGAGAAGACATGTGGTGACATTTACTATGATACTTATTTTATCATTCTAATAAATGACGCATATATATATTATTCAAAAGTAAATTGAAATATATGCTAGCCTAAAAATTACTTCTAAAATTAAATCTAAAACCTCATCGATGTCACCGAAGCGCTGCATACCTACCTACATACGCTTTGGATGGCCAAAGCAATTATTTGGGCAAGGTTTTTTTCATCAGCTTTTGGATCCCCGATAGGATAGATATTGGATTCGATTATCCTTTTTGAAAGATCTTCAAAAAGGGCTCGAGCCCTCGGCGCCAAGCACCCTGCGGCTCTAGACAAAAAGGCACAAAATATATGAAACATTAACATGAAAATTTTCAATGGAGCCTCGAAATAAATAACCGCAAGCATGAGTAATGAGCATAACAAGCAGGCTATCCTATCCTAGCACACAAATAATTTCGGTCAGAAATGATTTAATCGTAGTAACGAAGTAAGTGCTATCAAATATTTGGTATATCTTCATGAGATAGTGCAAACCACATTTTAATATCCGGCAACGCGCGAGCGAGGCGCGCAGATTTATTTGCCCATTTCCGAACAAATAAGGATCAGCGCGAAGTTTCTTACATTAATTTAGTTGGTTCGTTACTGCAATAAACTAGCCACGGGTTTTCTTTAATAAATATTTGTCTAGAACATTTTTCTGTATAGGTAAGTTGACTTAAGTAAATAGGTGTAGATCGAGTGGGTATTTGTCATAAAATTTTGCATGGAAGTTTATTTACTCAAGTGAAATTTCACACTTTGTATGTCTAGACCAAACTTGTCAATAAAAATGTAAAATACTAAAAATTTTAATCATTTCAAGTTAATATTGGAAATATTTGATAAGATAGTCCTTGACTACGATCCCATTTCATGGTAAGTGACGATGCAGGCTAACTTGGAAGGAGATATTATGCCAGTTACAATAAAACCATACCCCTAATCGATTTCTACGCGCCATCGTGCAGGAACGCTAATTCGCTTGGCGACACGTAATTGATAGATAGATGGTGGTAACAGGCCAAGGCCAAAGCCTCTCACCATCCAAATCGAGATGTGTATTTATTTTGAAACAGGAATCGATAAGAGAAAATATACGTTTTAAGCTGTCTTATCAATACGCTTTTCTTAAATAATCGCACGGCTTGGTGATATACCTACAATGGCACAAATAAACGCAGACTTGCAACCTCCTCCTTTCTGCGAAATCCAAGACCTACCCCCTGATTCTGTAACTCAGTGCCTATCAAAAAATGAAAGCCACTGACATATATTTTACATTGAAGGACGATTGAAGGTTTACTATGAAATAGTAAATGTCATTTCTCGTCAAATCTTCAATGGATAAAAAATGCCTATCGTCGTTGATAGGCACTAAGTTACAGAATCAGTGCCCTGATGGGAAAGATCCTCTAAAACTTACAAGTAAAAATGCCTTTACTTGATATCGGTAGCATTATGACTCATGATAGTTTGACTAATCGCGTTAACTTGAAGTAGCTATTTGTGACACTTTACCAGATCCTGTTACATCCGATTCTCTTAATTCACAGTAACATCTCAATAAGCGTTCTCGGGCGAACTCGATAATTAAACTGCATAGTAATTAGTCGAGTCATGCAGCCGGAAGGCGGCATCGTATCGTTGCTTTCATTCAGCATTTATGTGATAGATAAAATGTGTGTTTCCCACAGCATCTTGATCTTTACTGCTACTTTGGTACGAGATTAAAACTTTAAGCTCAAGCTTTTGGTTGTTATACCCCAGATTAACACATAGGCTACCATTTTATCCCGGAAAATTTCAGGAAACAAAAAACCTTAATCCACGCGGTTGAAGCGGAAGAAGGGCATTATCAGCTAGTCTTGTAATTAATAATAGGTATTTTTTCTGTGCTGCTTATACCTAAATCCTAAATCCGTTCGCATTCGCAGATAAGGCTAAATAAAGCTCGCTGCATACGTAACGTGCACGGGACGGGACGGGACGGGACGTGAAGTTTTCGAAATATCGTTTCATAGAAAATGTAAGCAACTGTGCATACGTCACGGAGCACGGACGGGACGGGAACGTGCCACGCGCGGAACGGGAAAAATATTGTCGGCGACGATGTTTAGCAATTAAAGCCAATTCTTCAAATGAAAAATCCATCTTTCCTTGTTCACATCACTAGCACGTTAGTTCTGAGTTATTGCCACGTTGCGTATGCATTAAAAATCCCCGTCCGTGTTTACTAACCACGTTCGGTCCCCGTCCCGTCCACGTCCCGTCCCGTCCCGTGCACGTTACGTATGCAGCGGCCTTAAGTTGATTAGAAATTAAGTAGGTAATAAGTGCAAGAAGACAGTTTATTCTTACAAGCATTGTTTATTTGCTATTACATGTGCATTAGAGCGCATAATCGCTTGGCAGCTTTGCTGGTAGAGCGAGCATCGTGTAATCTAGAGATTCCATATTAACCTAGGTACTGGATAAATTTTAAAGATTTCACTTTAGAAATTGCATTACTATTTCCGAACTAGTTTCACTAATTGACGATTCGAAAGCATCTCTTAAATCTAAAAGGTGTTATCTTTAACTTTAGGAGTTGCATTCCCAACCAGTGTTAGATTCACTTGAAAATTCGAAATTACTTACTAAATCCTTACTATAATATTATAAATGCGAAAGTGTGTTTGTTTGTTGGTTTGCCCTTCACTAACGCTGCAACAGAGCTACGGATCAACGTGGTTTGTTGCATGGGTATAGTTGAGGACCTGGGGCCCAAGTCTGCTATTGCAATTGTAGTTACATTGCCTATCAATGACATCCCAATTGCTACTTTTAGCAATTTTGGTAGTCTACTAATTCAATGGCGTCACAATTGTTTTCCGATAGTTTGCCACTGACACATCTAGCTTTGAATCTAGCTTAAATAAACGTTTTTAATATGTAGTTTTTTTTGAAACTCATTTCGGCAAACGCTTTTTAAGCTAATGGCAATACCGAGGTATGATTGAATTACAATCCAGTTATAAGAAATCAAACGACCATTTTGAATTTAGTAGACTACGAAATTTTGGACCAATGATAATTGTATTGTAATTGTATTGCGGATACATGACAATGACATGTAAAATAGCAGACTTGGGGCCCTGGAGAGTAACATAGGCTACTTTGTATGCCGGAAAAGAGTTTCCGCGGGATTTTAAAAACTAAATCCACGCGGACGAAGTCGCGGGCATAAAATACTTTTCTAGTCGATTCTTAGTATCCGGTTTTTTTTTTCGATTATAATACCTTTATCTCAAAGCGATGTGAATAATTAAACTGTTAATAATTAGTTGAGTCATGCAACCGGAAGGCGGCACGACCGTCGCTTTCATTCCGCGCCAATACGGATAAAATAAAATATTTACATACCCGCGCTGTATCGACTTGGTAAGGAAAATTAAATGGAAAATGAACATGCTTGTGTATGTTTGTATGTACAGGGTGTAAGGGACACTGTAACGAAAACTAAAAATAGGGATTCAGTAGGTAGGTACATGATTCTAAGTGGTCAGCGTTGGAATTTTTTCATCGGTCTTTTGATTGATGAAGATCCCATAGAGATTGAAGGATGAAGATCGTTTGTACTTGATCATAGGTTCGTACCTATTTGTACGTGAGCGACTGAATGTGGTATGAAAACGCATGCAAAGTGAACGCCGCCGCTTTAGCGTACGAGAAAGTCGCTTCATAATTTCCGAGTAGGTACTTACCTAGGTGGATATATGAAGATCTGCGATCGATAATATTATTACGTAGATTTTATTTGTTTTTAAAAGATAAAGTTTTAATGACGTCTGCATAAAGCCAGCGCCAGGCATTGTATCGAGTCCCGGCTGACGTAACTAATTACGAGTCAATTAATTAACCCGCTCACTTGGGAGCGGGAGTTGTAATCGAGTTCTTTATTGAGATACAGCCAGGATACAGTATAGTTACTCGTACCTGCCTAGTGCCTACTCTAGTATGGTTTTCGCAAGCTATTTTCATTTTTTAACCCCGGCTTCCTGTTGATAAATAATGAGATTAAATTTCCAATAAACGAAGATGTAATTACATACCCTGGAAAAACGCAGGCTGGCGGCTGACCTCATAACTCTCTACAAAATTGTCCACAGCACCTTAGATTCCCCTGATCTATTGAATCAAATCAACATCCATGTCCCTCGACAACCCCCTAGACATCCTAATAAAAACACTTTTCAGCCTCATTTTTCCAAAACCAACCTAGGCAAATTCGCCCCAATAAACCGTCTATTAAACGCATACAACAATCTGAAATGCCCTGACATTGACATCTTCCACGACAGTCTATCTAGTTTCAAGAAAAAAATGTATCAGCACGCATATTCTAAGTGTAAATAAACTAATATTTATGTAATCCAATTTATATTCATTATTGTAATCCTTATGCCTTGTCATTATTAATTCCTTTTTAATTATTTTTTTAATGTATAAAATATTCATACGTATTCCTTATACCTTGACATTGTTAATTCCTTTTTAATATTTTTTAATGTATAAAATACTCATTTAAGTATGTTTGTACTCTTCTTTTGCATTGATGTATTTTTGGCAATTGTTGTGTATACCTATAAGTAGCGTGTCACACAGTATAAGAACTTATGTGTTTCGTTAGCATAGTTTTGTGAACTCGCTGTTGGCGCACCTAAATAAATAAATTACGTACTTATAATAAATAAATTTATTTATACCTACTTCTATATTTATATAGAAGTAAGTATACAAGATGGAGAAAACACAAAACTTTAGTTTTACCGTCTTCTTAAAGACACGAAAGGAAGGTGTCATGTATGCGGTAGGCACGGGCAGTAGGTATATAAAATACATGTGTGGCCTTGGTATTCTCACAGAAAAGTCAATCTTCCGGCTATCGAGTTTGTACGTGGCTTCGGTAAATTGGAATAAGCACAAAAATATGACTCATTTACTTCATGCGCCATATTATGTATAAAATATACATGGTACAGTTAACGTTCGCTATAAAAAAAAATTATGGAAATTGTGGAGTAACATCTACTAATGTTATGAGTGAAAATAAATTTTCATGTCGAACCATACTAATATGCATTAAAGTAAGTGTTCTCATCAGCTGTTTGCTAAGTAAAGTACCCGTTCGGCTTAACCGCTGATCTTGACGGAATTTAATACAGAGCATGTTAGTAGACTCGTGTTTGCATTTCCTGTAAACGGACGTGGGATAATTTCATCGCGGAAAATCAAAGAGTTTTCACGAGATTTACAATAAACCGAAATAAACGCTGTCGTTTAATATAATTCAAATAAATTAAATTAAGACGCCTTAAATTCTTTCGCGTCTGTTTTACCGCCATCTTGTGCCATCTGTCACACGAGAATGCCATCTTGTGACGTCAGCTGCGCGGGAGAGTCTTTTATTTTTAATTTAAATATAGAATCTTCCAGCCAGGACTTCCGCTGGATTGTGATTATGTGAAAGGAGTTTTTGTGTCTTTGATCGATTTATTTGTTTTTTGGTAGTTGTGGGAACGTATTCAATAATCAATTATATTGTATGACGTTAAATTCTTTAGCTCGTTTCATTAAGTACGTGTTCATCTACCTACCAGATGAGAAAGTAGTAGGTAACCCACTATCTGGTGAAAATGAAATATTTCTTTTTAAAGGTTTTGCAAGAACAAGACAGGGCCGTGATTCTTAATTAAATTAAATACAAAATGAAACAAGAGTAAAAGAAGGTTTAAGACCGTTCGTTGGCGGGTTTCATTTATAATTAACATCCGTCCAGACTTTTTTTGAATTGTACTAAGTTAACGCTACCTGGAATATCCAGGCTATTTTATTCGTTAGACTTATCTGGATTTTCTACAATCTTTCATTTCTTATTCAGGATCTTTAGAAGTTACAGTTTGAATGCAAATGTAACTTCTTAATTGGTCCCTAAATAAAAACGTCTACCGATACACACTCTACTTATTGTATATTTATATATTTCAGTAAACATAATAGAGGGAAAATAAAACGATGCTTCTAAATAACAGTTAAAAATTAGCACTATAATTTACAAATAAACTTATTTATGTAGTCCCAAACAAAATAAATTTTCTTTTGGATGCGGTCGAATAATTTAACCAGATAACAATTTTTATACGTTTTCTTCCAAGGAACCCTCGATGCGAGAGTCGTCAGGCACTTGGCCGATTTTTTAATTTACAATTTGAAACAAGTCAAAAGTGAAACCTCTGTGCTGTCGTCAGGGTAAACGGAATAAACCCTAAGTAATCGGCAATCATGAATATTTTATGAAGTCAGTAAATTCGGAATTACAAATAAAAGTTATACTTATTCGATTCCGCTCGGGGCAATTGGGCGAGTTAAATAAACTGGAGAGGTCTTATAAATAAAATATTGCTCCATCACTTTAGTATGAGTTTAAGCCTAGTTATGAGTACTTTAGTATTTAATTCAAATTTTGGATATACAATTGCCTAACAATTTCGAGCTTGGCTTAGTATTACCACATTTCTAAAATGAAGTTAAGTACCAGATTCAGTCAGCGATTCAGATTTTTGGCCTTTCACCGCACCCGTACCACTAAACGAATTCCCTTCCGGCTTCCGTTTTTCCAACTATAACGTGGCTACCAGAGTGAAAAGGCATCTTCTAGGCAAGCGCGCTCCATTTTAGGATGCCACTTCACCTACCATCAGGTGTGATCGTGGTCATGCGCTAGTCTCTATGTTAAAAAAAACTGCTTTTTACGCCCAAGCTGCAATATGAGAATTTCTCAGTAGAAGCTTTTTGACAAGACTATATAATCACGTTAATTGGTAACCTTACTGAGTCCCCAGACAAATAAAGAAGCTGAAAAAATATTATTATTTTCCTTAAAAGTCTTTTTCATTAATTAAGAATTCGTTCATTGTAAGATCTTCCACAGTATTTTTTATTAAGTTTGAAGATATCTCATTACAGTAAAACCCTTCATCAGGTTTAATAAAAGTGAAATGTGATCTTAAGATTATAAAATGAGGATAAAATTCTATATTTCTTGGTATTATTTGTCAATGGATGACTCGGCAATGGGATCTAAATCTGCCTTGCTTTCAGCTCTCAATAGCTTTTATGATAAAAATAACATTTTCTGAAGTCGGCGTTATTTTTCAATTTGTGTGGCAAAGCAAAGCTTTCATAACTACCCGGTAGGGTTGCTTTAGAAAATGAATGACGCAGACATTGGAAATTGATTCTAATACGCGAAATTAGACTCGAAGTTGAAAGAAAAATTCTCTTTACAAATCTTTGGCCCCAATTCAATTGCTCAAAAGTTCTTGGTCTTCAGCTATGATGCTATGTCGCCCGTCTATCGGTCTTCTATGGGATCTACTTTGGAGAGGAAATCTCAGGAAATTAACAACATTGCTTCACTTCACCACAAAACTGCGTAATGTCGTGAGCATTGCGATCCTTATGTGGTTGAAATCCAACTAACTCGCACGAAACGCTTTAGTTCAGCATTCCTGGAAAGAACTGCTAAAGTGCCTCGTGTTTTCTGCTATGCATAACTTATGTAGGAAGTTAGGGACTGTCATGGCAAGAGTGAATAAGCATAGTGTAAGCAAGCGCGCTCCAACCTCATCATTAATTTCCATCAAGTATGATTGTCGTCAAGCACAAGTCTACTTTGCAAAAAAAGACATGTGGCACTCGGGAACTGCCGCGGTAAAGCTATTGCATAGCATTTTTTATCAACGCCATCTAGCGGCTCACCGTAGAGGAGTCCCGTGTCAGGTTATTTTCGTTACGAAATTTCTGGATTCGGTCTCCAAGCTGGCCGGCGATAGAAGCTATGCAATAGCTTAATAGGCGTACGTTATCTATTTAAAAAACCAGTTCTTCACGTTATGATTTCCCAAGCCCAACATGATAAATCTCACGTTGATGCAAGAATAACATTTTGTATGAAGGACGAGTTATTCTGCGAAGCCGCGTCATATTGCCAACCACCTAACCATTGCCAACCGTTAGCGGTTAAAGACCTCAGTAAATGCAGTTAACCTCGCTTTACTGTCATTGTAATACATATCTTTTTCAATGTACTACTTTTTAGTGAATATTAATTAGTTTTTGTCAACTATTGTTTGCTGGATAAGGTTGTGAAAGTAAAATTGAAATTGTGGTAAGGCTACAAAATTATTAATTTTTTAACATCTTAATTCCCCCTTTATATAACTTTAGAATTGTATTAATTACATGTTTCACTTTGCCACTGACTGCGGCTTTGTCTGCTTGGATTTAGGTATTTAAGACGAGGTTCTGGACGAATTTTAGGTATTTGAGGGGGTGCGGCAAAGGAAAGCGCGCGGTATTAGTCCCGCCAACCGCGGGGGGCCCCCGGACGAATTTAGGGCGAGCGCGGAATATTAGCTTTGATAGCGACAAGGTGGCGGCAAGAAATGACTCAGTCCGGCTGACAAAACTATATTAGGTCTGTACTGTAACTTATTTTCGTCAATCTTAT
Source organism: Hipparchia sbordonii (assembly GCA_038048805.1). Classification (NCBI taxonomy): domain Eukaryota; kingdom Metazoa; phylum Arthropoda; class Insecta; order Lepidoptera; family Nymphalidae; genus Hipparchia; species Hipparchia sbordonii. The sequence goes on from CM076107.1 coordinate 10,097,808, forward strand.
TGTAACGTATATGGCTCGGTTGGTATGGCTACAGTTTAATTTCAGAGACAGAGTACAGGTTCGATTCCTAGCCAGTAATGTAACATTGTTTTTTTAATTTCCTTATTCATTTTTAGCTTTTTTTTTACCATAGTATGTATTTCAATATTACTTACATTTTCTTAAGTACATAATTTGAATAAATAGTGTTTTAAGTTAGGTGTTGTATTTTTTAATTTATTACCTAATTTTTTAATCTATATTCTATATATTGATATATTGATAAATTACTAGTTGATGCCCGTGGCTTCGTTCGCGTGGATTAGTTTTTAAAATGAATCCCTATTTCCCTTGTCGAAACATCACGCTTGAACGGCTGGACCGATTTTGATGGGACTTTCACTGGCAGATAGCTGATGGTAGGAGTAATATGGGCTACTTTTTTAACCGATTTTCAAAAAAGGTCTCGGGAAGTCTCGGGTTCGATTCCCGGCGGGGGCAATTTAGGAATTTTTAATTTCTAAATTGTCTCTGGTCAGGTCTAGTGGGAGGCTTTGGCCGTGGCTAGTTACCACCCTGCCGTCAAAGACGTGCCGCCAAGCGATTTAGCGTTCCGGCACGATGGCGTGTAGAAACCGACTAGGGTTATGGGTTGAATTTACACTGCTATACCCCTTCCAAGTTAGCCCGCTACCATCTTAGACTGCATCGTCACTTACCATCAGGTGAGATCGCAGTCAAGGGCTATCTTGTTATCGAATAAAAAATAAATAAAATGTTCTAATAAATATTTTATGATTCTAACTTAGAATCCTTCTCTCGCTCGGGATTCAAACTAGGCACTCGCAACAAAAAAACTTTGCTATCTTGTTGAACAAATAACTATTTCGGGCAAACTATCAATTTTAGAGAAAATTTTTATTTCGTCCCATAGTGCCGCCGCCGCACTATGGGACGAAATAATATAAACCGTCTCATAAATGGTTGGGACGAATGTTATGATTCCAAAGATTTTTCCATGGATTAATATCCTCAGATAATAGGACCTTTATGAATAATGTTGAAAAATAAAAATATTTTAGTTCTAGGTATATAAAATTACTAGTAGGGCGCGTGGGTGCGCGGCTCGCTAAAGCGAACCGCGTGTTTTCTGTTCCCCAAGTAGATCTTCGGATCTTGATCATCTTTTTCCAAAACCACTATTTCATCTTGTACATTCTCTAAGATAGACATCGACGAAATTTGTATGGCCAACATCCTGAATCCGCCATTTTGGTAGTTTTTTCAGCTCATTGCCAATTGGATAAGGTTTCGAGTGATTTTTGTTTGGGCACCCTCAACCTATCTTCAATACCCTGACCGTGCTCCTCACCCGTCTGCGAAATCCTCAATCATCAACTCCCTCCATATTTTTCATACAAATGAATTTTTATCTTCATCAGTTTGGAAAAGAAACCTTATCTTAGACTTGCATATATTTTGTATGAAAAAAATAAATTCCGCCATTTTGAATTTTTTTCTATTCATTAAGTAGACTTTCGAGTACTGATCATCTTTTTCTAAAAAATCACTCTTCCACTTTTTATACTCTCCAAGATAGGCACCGACGAAATTTATATCCGAAATTTATGACCGCCATCTTGAATCCGCCATTTTGGATTTTTTTCAGCTCCTTGCCAATTGGATGAGGTTTCGAGTGACTTTTGTTCGAGAACCCTCCACCTATCTTCGAAACCCTGGCCGTGCTCCACACCCGTCTCAGAAATCCTCAACCATCAGCTCTCTCCGTATTTTTTCTCCAAATGAATTTTTGTCCTCTCTACGAAACCATCAGAAATTTTGAAAAAGAGCCACATAAAGTCTTGCATATATTTTGTATGGAAAAAATAAATTCCGCCATCTTGAATTTTTTTTCTATTCATTAAGTAGACTTTCGAGTACTGATCATCTTTTTCTAAAAAACCACTCTTCCACTTTTTATACTCTCCAAGATAGGCACCGACGAAATTTATATGACCGCCATCTTGAATCCGCCATTTTGGATTTTTTTTCAGCTCCTTGCCAATTGGATGAGGTTTCGAGTGACTTTTGTTCGAGAACCCTCCACCTATCTTCGAAACCCTGGCCGTGCTCCTCACCCGTCTCAGAAATCCTCAACCATCAGCTCTCTCCGTATTTTTTCTCCAAATGAATTTTTGTCCTCTCTACGAAACCATCAGAAATTTTGAAAAAGAGCCACATAAAGTCTTGCATATATTTTGTATGGAAAAAATAAATTCCGCCATCTTGAATTTTTTTTCTATTCATCAAATAGACCTTTGGGTCTTGATCATCTTTTTCCAAGCAACCACTCTTCCACCATTTATAGTCTCCAAGATAGACACCGACGAAGTTTGTATGGTCGCCATCTTGAATCCGCCATTTTGGAGTTTTTTTTCGGCTCTTTGCCAATTGGATGAGGTTTCGAGTGACATTTGGTTGAACACCCCCCCACCTATCTTCGATACCCTGGCCGGTGCTCCTCAACCGTCTCCGAAATCCTCAATCATCAGCTCTCTCCATATTTTTCCTCCGAATGAATTTTTGTCCTCTACACGAAACCATGGGTGAAAAAAATTTTTTATTATGTAAATAAGATCATTCTTATTATTTAATCAATCAGCACGAGTCAGCACGAGTAGCTATATATATAGTAACTAGTAGGGCGCGTGGGTGCGCGGCTCGCTAAAGCGAACCGCGGTTTTTCTGTCCACCAAGTAGACCTTCGGGTCTCGATCATCTTTTTCCAAGAAACCACTCTTCCATCTATTATAGTCTCCGAAATAGACACCGACGAAATTTGTACGGCCGCCATCTTGAATCCGCCATTTTGGTGTTTTTTTTTCAGCTCACTGCTAATTGGATGAGGTTTCGAGTGACTTTTGTTTGAGCAGCCCCCACCTATCTTTATTATCCTGACCGTGCTCCTCACCCGTCTCCGAAATCTTCAATCATCAGCTCCCTCCATATTTTTCATCCAAATGAATTTTTGTCCTCTATACGAAACCATCAGCGGAAAGGAACGCATCAAAGTTTGCATACATTTTATATGAAAAAAAAAAATCTGCCATCTTGAATTTTTTTCTATTCATCACGTAGACCATCGGGTCTTGATCATCTTTTTCGAAGAAACCACTCTTCCATCTTTCATAGTCTCCGAGATAGACACCGACGAAATTTGTATGGCCGCCATCTTGAATCCGCAATTTTGGATTTTTTTTTGGCTCTCTGCCAATTGGATGAGGTTTCGAGTGACTTTTGTTTGAATACCCTCCACTTAGCTTCGATAGCCTGGCCGTGCTCTTCACCCGTCTCCGAAATCCTCAACCATCAGCTCTCTCCATATTTTTCCTCCAAATGATTTTTTGTCCTCTATACGAAACCGTCAGAAATTTTGAAAAGGAACCGTATAAAGTCTTGCATATATTTTGTATGGAAAAAATTTAAATCCGCCATCTTGAATTTTTTTTTTATTCATCAAGTAGACCTTAGGGTCCTGATCACCTTTTTCCAAGAAATCACTCTTCCATCTTTTATAGTCTCCGAGATAGACACCGACGAAATTTGTATGGCCGCCATCTTGAATCCGCCATTTTGGAGATTTTTTTCAGCTCCCTGCCAATTGGATGAGGTTTCGAGTGACTTTTGTTTGAACACTCCCCACCTATCTTCGATACCCTGGCCGTGCTCCTCACCCGTCTCCGAAAACCTCAACCATCAGCTCTAGAAATAGAAATAGAAATAGAAATATTTTTTATTCAAATAAACTTTTTACAAGCACTTTTGAATCGTCAATGAATCTACCACTGGTTCGGAATGCCTTTCCTGCCGAGAAGAGCCAGCAAGAAACTCGGCGGTTGCTCTTTTCAAAAAAAATAATTTTTTTTACAATTGTTATTGAAACTATGCTATGTATTCAGTGCTTCCACGATGAATTTTCCTGAGTACAATACAAGTAAAAATAAATACAATACAAATACAAATAAATACAATTCAATACATGTCAACACAGGCAGGCAAAAGCAGACCCATTCCCGTTGGTGGCACCCGTTCACGAGCATGACGCATGATCCAGCCATTGCTTCGCTCAACCATATTTGAGGGAACGTAACAACCCGCACCACACGACACCACCACAGAAACTTTAAAGAGAGCATGACATACTTAGGCTACCCATGTTAAGGCATCGAATTGAATACTAATATTAAACTACTCATTTTAAGACATGACTGAGACAAATATAGTGGAAACACCGTGGAACAGAATACAATAAAATCATGTTACACAGGATAGTTATTACTGTCTTATGAATCACTGGAGCGAACTATATCCACGCTTTTTTATCATTTACATAGTCTTCAATTGTATAATATGCTTTTTTCATGAGAGCAGATTTAATTGATTTCTTAAACTTGTGTAGAGGCAAGTTTAAGATTGACTGTGGAATTTTATTGTAAAACGTCACGCCCATTCTCACAAATGACTTTTGGACCCTCTTGAGGCGCAGCCCAGGATACATGAGCTTATTTGGATTTCTACTTGGTCTATGGGATAAATCACACTTTTTTTTGTAACTCAAAATGTTTTGTCTGACAAATATTATGTTGTTGTAAATATATTGTGAAGCTACTGTAAGAATGCCTATCTCTTTAAATCTTTCTCGAAGGGAATCCCGCGGTCTCAAATTATAGATTGCGCGGATTGCCCTCTTCTGCAATACAAAAATTTTTCCAATATCGGCTGCCTTACCCCACAGTAAGATTCCGTATGACATAATACTATGGAAATATGCAAAATAAACAATTTTTGCAGTTTCTATGTCAGTCAACTGTCGAATCTTCCTAACAGCGTAGGCAGCAGAGCTAAGTTTGCCAGCAAGCGTTGCTATATGGGTGCCCCATTGTAGCTTTGAGTCCAGGGTTAATCCCAAGAATACTGTGGATTCCTCAGTTTTCAAAGGTTCATTATTTATCTTTAAATTCTTACTGACCGTTCTCGTGTTAGGTAATAAAAACTCAACACACTTGGTTTTTTTGGCATTTAAAAGTAGATTATTTACCGTAAACCATTCAGAAATTTGAGATAATGCACTATTTACATCGTCAAAATTGTCTTTCGTCCTATCGACTTTAAAAATCAAAGACGTATCATCAGCGAATAGTACAATATCGCAAGTATTTTGGACAAAATGTGGTAAATCATTTATGTAGACTAAAAACATGAATGGACCTAGAATAGAACCCTGGGGTACACCCATTATTGAGGCTGATCCGGATGATTTTACATCATTGACACATACTCTTTGGACTCGGTCACTGAGATAAGACGCAATGAGACTGAGTGCACAATCTTTAATGCCATAGTGGCTTAGTTTAAACAAAAGAGTCTCGTGATCAACGCAGTCGAATGCCTTTGACAAATCACAGAAAATACCAATGGCATTCTGTGAGTTCTCCCATGCATCGAATATGTGTTGTAACAGCCTTGCGGCTGCATCGGTTGTTGATCGACCCTTTGTAAATCCATACTGCTCAGAGTGGAGAAGTTTATTTAGATTAAAGTGTAAAAGCAGTTGTTTGAGCATTATTTTTTCGAATATCTTGCTGAGAGTTGGCAAAATTGAAATAGGCCTATAGTTATTCGGGTCACTTTTGCTTCCCGATTTAAAAAGCGGTATTAGTTTACTACATTTCATAAGGTCTGGAAAAGATCCAGAATCTATTGATTTATTAAAAATTAGAGCAAGATACGGCGCAATAATATCAATTATGTTATGAATTATTTTAACTGATATCCCCCATAGGTCTGCTGTTTTCTTATTTTGTAATGATTTAAATGTTTTGATTATGTCATATGGGGTAACGTGTTCAAACCTAAATAACTTATTGCACTCAGAGACATTGCTCCTTAGAAGACGATAGGCTTCTGCTGACGAGGAATTCAGAGAACTGGTTGTGGTAATTGGAATATTTTTGAAAAAGTTCTCAAATGTATTTACAATTTCTATATCGGAGTTAATTACATGATTATCTATTTTAAGCTCCAATTTATTATTATTATGCGCCTTATGTTTACTCGTTTCATCGCTAATGATGTCCCATGCTGTTTTAATTTTATTATCAGAATTGACAATTTTTCGTTTTATGTGAAGTGACTTTGCTTGTATGCATACATTTCTAAACAATTTAGAATAATTTCTTACATATTCAATAAACGCGGGGGAATAATTATATTGTTTTTCTGCATACAAGTCAAACAGCTTATTTCTACTTTTATAGATGCCTGCAGTTGCCCAGTCACTAAACTTAAGATTTTTAGACAGTCTTTTCTCTATAACCTTAAAGATAGAGTTATATTGTGAGCTTAACAAATCAAAAAACTCTGTATAAATTTCATCCGGATCATCCTGTGCAAGGTCAAGCGTCGGCAACATAGCTGAGATGTTTTGTTTGAAATGCTTTACTTTTTTAGTGGTAACTGGCCTGTATTTTATTACTTTTGTTATATTCTGTTCACTGCTTGGAATAGATATCATTTGACCGCAATGATCAGATTTGAGATAAGTTATAATAGATTTTTCAATAATGTTACAATCACAAAAAATGTTGTCAATACAGGTAGCTGAGTTTGCAGTTACTCTTGTAGGTTCATCAAAAATATTCTCTAAATTAAAGCTTTTAAATAAGTTAAGTAGCCTACCAGTAAAAGGAGTGTGAAGCAAAATATCAATATTAAAGTCTCCACAGACCACTATTTTTTTTGATGACCTACATAGCCGCCTTAAGGCATCCTCCATAACCTCCTCAAAAACAACAAAGTCGCCCGAGGGTGGGCGGTACACGCAAACTACAATATATCGGTCCAGCTCAACACAAGACAGCTCAATAGTGCGTTCTATAGAAAGGCTAACAATGTCTTTTCGCTCTTTGTAATTAATATTGTTTCGCGTTATAATCAATCTCTCTCCATATTTTTCCTCCAAATAAATTTTTGTCCTCTATACGAAACCATCAGAAATTTTGAAAAGGCGCCGCATAAAGTCTTGCATATATTTTGTATGGAAAAAATTAATTCCGCCATCTTGAATTTTTTTTCTATTCATCAAGTAGACCTTAGAGTCCTGATCATCCTTTGCCAAGAAACCACTCTTCCATCTTTTATAGTTTTCGAGATAGACACCAACGAAGTTTGTATGGCCGCCATCTTGAATCCGCCATTTTGGGTTTTTTTTCGGCTCTCTGCCAATTGGATAAGGTTTTGAGTGACATTTGGTTGAACACCCCCCACCTATCTTCGATACCCTGGCCGGTGCTCCTCAGCCGTCTCCGAAATCCTCAATCATCAGCTCTCTCCATATTTTTCCTCCGAATGAATTTTTGTCCTCTATACGAAACCATGCGTGAAAAAATTTTTTTCCATACAAAATTTTACAGGAGAGGTGATCAATGAGTCAGTGACTGAGTGAGTGAATCAGTGAATCAGCACGAGTAGCTATATATATATTAATAACTAGTAGAGCGCGTGGGTGCGTGGCCCGCTGCAGTGGACCGCGGTTTTTCTGCTCTTAGACTTTCAGGGCTTGATCATTTTCTACTAAAAAACCACTCTTCGATTTTTTATTCTTTGTCAAATAGGCACCGACGAAATTTATATGGCCGCCATCTTGATTCCGCTATTTTGGTTTTTTTTTAGCTCCCTGCCAATTGGATGAGGTTTCGCGTGATTTTTGTTTGAGCAACCTCCACCTATCTTCAATACCCTGGCCGTTCTCCTCACCCGTCTTCGAAATCCTGAATCATCAGCTTCTTCCATATTTTTTCTAAGAATGAATTTTTGTCCTATTTGAAATCATCGGTAATTCTGAAAAAGAATCCTAACAGTCTTGCATATATTTTGTATATGAAAAAAATTAATTTCGCCATCTTGAATTTTTTTCTATTCATCAAGTAGACCTTCAAGTACTGATCATCTTTTTCCAAGAAACCACTCTTCCATCTTTTATAGTCTCCGAGATAGGCACCGACGAAATTTGTATGGCCGCCATCTTGAATTTGCCATTTTGGAGTTTTTGTTCGGCTCTCTGCCAATTGGATGAGGTTTCGAGTGACATTTGGTTGAACACCCCCTACCTATCTTCGATACCCTGGCCGGTGCTCCTCAACCGTCTCCGAAATCCTCAATCATCAGCTCTCTCGATATTTTTCCTCCGAATGAATTTTTGTCCTCTACACGAAACCATGGGTGAAAAAAATTTTTATTATGTAAATAAGATCATTCTTATTATTTAACTAGTACTTATTTTTAATGAAATAACTAAAATGACAATAATTATTAATAATGAAATAATTTTAAGTATTATAATTCAATTTTTAGTACTTATGGAAAATTAAATAATTTGATTTTTGACATGCTCTCACGAAATAAATATTATCTTTAAAATACTGGTGTTTCATTTTTCTAGTAGCTTATACATTCAATAATACGTGTACAAATTTTCAAATCAAAATGTCAAGAAACAAAAAAGTTATTGATTTTCGAGACGGTTTATATGATTTCGTCCCATAGTGCGCCGTCGCCACACCGCTGCCCGCAAGATTCGGAGCAAAGGCTTTACTCACTCTTGCAATGTTGATAGTTCCTCAGAACTGAGCTTCAAACGTTTTTTCCGACTGAAAATTAAATATAACTTATTATAATTAATTTTGAAAAAAAAAAAAATACTATTGTCCTAAAAAAATGCGCTTAGAAAATGCAAAACAAACACGGTAGAAGAACCGAACCCGTAACTTCTAGCTATCAACTCTCTCCTACACTGACTAAGCCCAACGTCTAATACTATAAACGACGAAAATAAGGTCTAGTATAGCTATACCTAACTACCTAACTATAGATATACCTAACAAGCTAACTACAGTTTGATAAGCCGAACTGTACGACGAACTGGGGTATTACACCATTATTATTAGATACTTACCTTCTTCTTCGTCAACCCATAGACGTCTACTGCTGAACAAAGGTCTCTTACGTGGACTTCCACAGATCTCGTTCTTGCGCCGCCTGAATCCAGCGGCTCCATGCGACTCGTTTGATGTCGTCGGTCCACCTAGTGGGGGATCTGCCAACATTGAGCTTCCCTGTGTGAGGTCGCTAGTCCAGCACCTTGGAACCCCAACGACCTTCAGCTCTTCGAACTATGTGCCCCGCCCATTTCCACTTTAGTTTCGCGACTCGCAGAGCTATGTCGGTAACTTGGTTCTCCTACGGATCTCCTCATTTCTGATTTGATCTCGCAGGTAATTTGAAAAAACGTAATAATTGTGAAGAATTATTAGAATTACGTAACTTACGTAATTTCTTCACAATTATTACGTTTTTTCAAGTAATTGAAAATTGATGATGAAATTGATATTTCATGATCCCTTACATAATGCAAAACCTTTACAAAATAATAGGTAAACTCTATTTAACTTCACTAAAATATACAAAATAGTCTTCAACATAAAACAAAAACAATTTTACTTATTATAATTAATTTTGAAAAAAAAAACACTTGTCCTAAAAAAAAAACATAAAACCTTTTTTTAGAAAATGCAAAATGAACGTAGTTGAGATTCGAACCTGCAATTTCTAATTATCAAATCGCGACCAAACTAACTGAGCTAAATTTCTACTAGAAAGAATGACGAAAATAAGGTACATTATAGTAAAGTACCACACAACAATTTGATTAGCCGATTTACGCACATTTACGTACTGTACGATAAAATTAAAAATAGGTAGGTAGACACTTATAACTATCACCATCTGCTTTTGTTGTTTTTAACCGACTTCTTATTTTGTTCATTTTCTTTTTCGGACTCATTTTCAAAATTTCTATTATGGTTTATTTATTAACAATATATTGTATACAAACTTATAACTAGGTACACTCTATTTGACTTCACTAAAATATACAAAATACTCTTCAACATAAAACAAAAACAATTTTCAATTATTATATTTCGCGATGTTATTTGATAGCCGAGCGAGAGCAGTGCAGCGCAGGTCCATCTAGCAGCACGCCTCAGCGATCACTGTCTAATTGAGTACGAGTGACAAAGAAGCCGCTACTGGGAAATAAAACGGCCAAGACACAAATTGTGATAAAAAAAGATTAAATTATAATAGTCGCTGTAAAAAAAATCTAAAACTGCCATTTTTTGTAGTAAAATATGACAAACAAATTGTACTTAAATTTTACAAAAATTAATGTATGGTAACTGAGAAAAATGGGAATTCATGTATTTGCAGAGGCAACTTTGCAATTTTTTTCTATTGAAAAAAGTTTACGTCATTGTGTTTTGGAAACAGGCATCAGGCCAGAAATATGATCAATTGTAACTCCCTTTTTTTTTCATAGTATTATGACCAATAGATTTTGAATAAAATGATCTTCTTTCGGCTCTATTTAGCTGATCACCGAACCTTAAACATCCTGTTGAAACTCTTTAATTTTCCGGGATAAAAAGTGACCGAGATGAAACTTGCAAGCTATTTCTGCACACGTCAATTTCAGTTTATTGGATGAAAACGGACCGATACACAGAAACACTATCGTATTCACAATTAGTGTGGATAGAAATTGTTTGCATCTGCATGGTTCAAACTGTCAACCTCTCCATCTACTAATTTTATTATCGATAGCTAAATAAATAGGTATGAATTTAATAAAAACACTTTACCACATGATCAAAAAAAAAAGTCGTGTGGCACTCGGGGACTGCCGCGGTAAAGCTATTGCATAGCATTTTTTATCAACGCCATCTAGCGGCTCACCGTAGAGGAGTCCCGTGTCAGGTTATTTTCGTTACGGAATTTCTGGATTCGGTCTCCACGCTGGCCCGCGATAGAATCTATGCAATAGCTTAATAAAAGTTAAATTTTATGAATGGATCGTTTTGTATTTTGAATACTAATAATACTATTTTTTTCCTCTTTCAGGTAATCTTCAAAATATATCGTCATCAATCTCATGTTCAAGCATCTTGAAAATCTGAGTGAGTTTTTTTACTATGAAATAATTGAGAAATAATAGTTTCGCTTGTACGCTTGCAGACAGTGTACTAACCTAATACTAATCTGAAACTTCTCTGAAATGCATTAGATCCCATAAATCATAACTTTGTATCATTAATAACTACCTATCTGCAGTTTGGTAGTTTTGGATAATGACTCTCCGTGCGCTATTAAATTATGAACGTCTCCGTTTTAAACGCCAACAGTAAAACTTATCGAAATTAAAGCTTAACCACTTATATGAATAAAAAGTACAAACAACTTATGAACAGTTTCGTCATTGAAGTTGAAACTAAGAAGTTTTTTCTCTGCGCAAAACGTATGGTAACAAAACGGGTTAATCATTAACGGATTAACCCGTTTTTGTTCACAAGAACCACCGCCACAGCTCAATATGACAGTGGAGGACATAATGTTGTAGTTAAGCTTGGATACTGTATGCTCTGCGAAAGGTTTATTGACGAACCAACAGCGTGGCGCAACAGATACCCCGCAGTCGCGTCTCAATACTTAGATCAATAAAATTACCCCTTGTACTGGTTTAAGCTCGGAGTTCTAACCTTTGTGAAAGGTTTATTGACGAACCAATAGCGTGGCGCAACAGATACCCCGCAGTCGCGTCTTAACTACGTTCCATAAAATAGATCAATAAATCATGTACAGGTTTAAGGTCGGAGTTCTTTTGTAAGATTTTACCTGACGTCTTATTTTCGATTAGATTTTTGGCGATCTACGGCTACTGTAATTTATTTGTGACTACCGACCGGTTCCCAAAATTGTTATACATTCTTTCAGATAACAGTTTAAAGAATTATCTACCTGCGTAAGTACGTTACCAATTAAAGCAACTATCAGTAAAGCGGCCTTCATTTACTTTTGTTTTCTGCCTCGCTCTGATGAATTCGGGCTAATCTTGAGGCGTTCTCGAAAACAATTACACAACCATAAAATTACGTGTTAACAATAATTAATTAATTAACTAGGTACTTGATGTTGTTTGAACAACTGCTGTCAGCAAAACGTAGGTAGTTAGGTTCACGACCAAAGGCTCCCACCAGTCCAGACCAGAGAAAATTATAAATTCTCAAATTGCCCCGCCGGGAATCGAACCCGAGACCTCCCAGTTATAAAACCACAGTTCTCACCACTGCGCCAGGGTGTCAAACCGTTGCGCTATTGAAGCTTTTGAAAGATGATATAGAGCAAACAATTCGTCATGATCGTAGAATAAAGACGGATCTGCATTCTGGCTGTATCCATTTGAAATAATTTCTGAAGTTTTGTTGTCATAACTTTTTAAATAAAAAGTCTGTAGAAATGAAGATTCATATATACCCATTTAAGGTTCTGTTTTAAAATAGTAAAGAAATATTGTTAATTAAATGTCCAAATATGCCAGAGTAATTTTTGGACTTCTTGCAAATCCGTCACTGTTCTACGATCATGACGAATTGCTTTAATTAAATTGACATCTCTTTATTAGTGGGCCGTGTCGTGGGATAGAAATAGGCTTTCGACATTATATTTTTTCCGTACTCTTATATTTTTCGGTTGTCATAAAGATTATCAAACTCATTACGATCCATTATTGAGGCAATCTCGAGTCACGATTTAGAAAGCTATGTGGCTAAACATCGAAGAGCTGAACAATTGAAGGCGTTTGATGACTTGGCCAAGTGTGAAGATGGAAATTTAGAAAATGCTGGGCGTACATTAGATATAGCGCCTTCATAGCACAGTGGAGTTCCTTACTCTGTGGATGGATTGATGGATGGATAAATGGATGTTTTTCAATCATCGCCACGACTGAACTGATTTGACTGTTTGGAACAGAGATAGATTATAGTCTGGAATAACACATAACTTACGCACATAGGGAAAATAAGAGAGTCCCTGCGGGTATTAGAAAATCAACTAGTTACAAATAAAAGGTCAAACCACGCAGTGTAGGGTTCCGTACTTGCCCGTTACCTTATTTTTTGTGATCGAAGCCCGTCACTTATTGTTCATACTTAAAATGAAGTACGTACTTATATGTCATTTTCATCTTAAAATGTATTTTGTTATATTTTAAAATGACATTACGAAATTATAATGATTGAAAAAACAATTGAAAATTACATGCCTAGATTTAATTAATGGAAAAACGCTACCGGAAACGGAACCCTAAAAGTAATGATTTGTAATATTCCATCCCTCAATGCATAAAGACCAGTTTTCAAACAGTGTGAGGTACCACGTAGTAGCTAAGGTAAAAAAATTACGTATGCGATTGATTAGAAAGAGGAATGGATTTTCCATTCCTGCGCTTTCAAAAGTTCGGTAATATGGGAGAACTAGAGTCATAATAAACTTTTGGATACTGTAGCATTCGAACTCCCATTTTCATTCGGTTAAAAGAAGCGTATAACAATGTGTTATTTGTGCTCACGCGGCGTGAAACTCAAATTGTAAAAGGTTTGAACTGGGTCACGTTACATCACATGGCTTTAGTGTTTTAGTTTTTTTATTACTTTAACTGACAGCAAAATAATGAGCATAGTACCTTCTCGCTTCGACTAACTGGCATTTTGACCGTGTTTACAAAGTAAATGGAAAACTTTGGTTTTTCATTGAGGGTTTGGAGACGTGCAGCTGAAAGCAGAGCACTGCTATAATATGTCATTGCAGCAAATATCTGTAAACTAGCGGTTACCCGCGACTTTGTCCGCGTGAAGTTAGGTTTATAAAAATCCCACGAGAACCCTTATTTTTTGGGGATAAAAGAATGATATAGGTTACATATCATTCTCCGCGTTCTCAACTATTCCATGGAAAAATTAACAGCGATCCGATGCCGCATGTTTGAACGACAAATCATCAGCAAGAAAAGGTTATTTTGCTATAATCCGCCAACATAAAAAATCTGTATGGTCAAACATAGGTACCTACCTACAGTTAAAAGCTAAGCGCCGCTTATCTTCCCGACCAAGCAAAAAAGCCAAGTACCCAAGAAAGCAATGCTACCAACACTCACATGCACCACCACATAAGACTTCAAATGAACAAATCATCAAACAAGCCCACTTTTGCATTTATAAAGTAACGATTGACCATAACTGATAGTTCTAAAAGCAAGGCCTTCCTCATAATTGTGAAAGAATAAGTCTACTTTTAAGTTTATACTCGTACCTACATTCGTGTTCAGCCGACTTAGCACCTACTTCTATTCCTGTATCCAGGTTTACAAGGCTCATCTCACCTGCCTCATAACTTGCAGTGCCGTTTGAGCAGGCTTAGGATAGAGCTTGTTCGCTTTAACTTCCTTTTACAACTAGCTTTAGATAGCAAAAGTGGCGCTGGCGACTTTTCCTTATAAGCTCACCTCGTTTACTCAAATCATGAACCTCCTTTTTAATTTAATCACCGTCTTAAGACTCTACACTTAATATGCAATTGAAAAATAAAAAAAAACAATTAATAAAATAAAATAAATAATGTACTATGAATTTAAAAATTAATAATTCATTAATAAAAGATAACTCAACATTCAAAATTAATTATTATTATTTCATCTAAGTCAACTCATTCTTCTTATGACAAGTAAAGACTACCACACGTTCGAAAAGCGGATTATGTGAAGAGCCGGAGCTCAGCTTCAGCACAACTTCGTTATTTATTATACTCTAATAATAAAATGTTGACCAATGTCTCCAATAGAATGAATACATATTTCATTGGAGACCTTGATGAGAAGGCGTACGTATCTCGTTTCACGTCAAGATTACCTGTAAACAGAGAAATAATGTTATATTATTATAAAGGCGACAATTTTGGCCATTTTGTCAAAGCTAAACCTTGAACAAGGCCTTAATTGGACGGGCGAAAACTAAGCCAATTTCGAAAACAAAAGCCTTGAAAAAACAAAATGTCTGCCACCTCACGTATCTCATTCCAAACTCAAAGATTAAAAAAGTCGGTCGCAGTAATTAATTTAAATTCTAACGTCTTACTCAAGAATCCCTTTTGCATGTTTACGAGAATAAACACGGCTAAATTAAAATGCCTTCCAATACCTATATTCATTGATCGATTGGCCCTTTCGAAAATAATTGTAATTTTGGCCACTTCACCTATCGTATGATATTTTACATTAATTCTTCATCATCAACCCATCTCCGGCTCTCTGCAGTGCTCTGCTGGGAACGGAGAGTTAAAATTTTAGGCCATAATGCAATCGCCGCGCCGGTCTAATCCGGATTGGCAGACTTCACACATCTTTGAGAACATCAACTCTCAGGCATGTAGTGCTGAGTAATGATTGCATCAGTGTAACATCGCAATGACCTCTAATTGGCTGAATTCTTTGCGTTTTTGCTGCATCTGCATTTTAACCAATAGCGAGACAGCACCAACCAATCAGAGGTCATTGCGATCTTTACACTGATGCAATCAATTTTGGAGAATACCATAGCAGATTTGTTCGCGATGTTCGCGCTTTCATCATATTTTAAGGAATTAAAAATATGATATAACTCCATTACTTCTACTTAAGTTTTCTATTAATTGAGTAGCATATCTACTCACTGACAGTAAATCGAATTGTAAAAACGTAGGTAGGTTAGTATGAAGTTTTGTGAGCAACTAAGGCTGTTTAAGCCTTATTTGGTCGGCTAAAAGTTAGGCAATTTCGCTAAAAAAGCCTTGATTGTCCGGCACCTCACGTACCTCCTCCCAAAAGTCGGCTCCAGTAATTAATTTCAATTCTAACTTCTGTTCACGTCTTTTGCAGTAGACCACGGGGTCGATGAACGGAGTCCGTTCTCATTGTACTGTAGACTGTAGTACAACCGGTTGCTTAGCTCGAGAGGCGGTTGAGAGATCTGCTTTGTTATTTTTTTAGTTTGTTAAGTTTTATTTATAGAATTGTCAGTTACGATTCCGTGAAACGTTTTTAGCTACTTTTCTCGAATACTTGAGACGTTTTTACTTCATTGAGCAATCGATACAAATATCGTGGATTGTAGAAACAACATTGAAGTCCGTAACGTTGTCAACTAGCTGATGCCCAAGGCTTTAACCGCGTGGATTGAAGTGCATAATATGTTTCTTCATACAAATATCACCCCTTTTCTCTCATTTAGACATGGAATTTAAATAAGCTAAAACAGTTTATTAAAACATTGTTCTGGTTGTTTATAGTATATTCATTATTATACACACTACTTATATGTGAAATCCTTCATAGCTTTGCATATTTTTTATCTTTTTTTTTTTTAAATTAAAATGTTACAATAAAACTCATAGCTAGACTAATCTAATTACTATACAAATCATGCCCGCGTGTAATAATGCCAAAAATACTGGCTGCATTTCCGCGCTGGACAGCATCGGAATGTCATGTGACACGTCGTAATATGGCAAATCGACCCACTTCTAACGACATTAGACGTTCATGAGACGTTCTTTTTAACACTCGACTCCTGCTAACATTACTTTTCGCTTTTTAGTTTAAGTAAAATATAAATCTATTAGGTTTATAAATCTATTAAGTAATTTTGGTTAGGTAATTAATTAATAAATCCTAAATTATGTCATTACTTATAGCAGCTGTGATGCATTCCGATGGATCCCTTTTCTGCTAATAAATGCAAGTAGAGCTTGACTTGGAAGCATTTCAATCTCGGTCACTGGACTGCATAGCAGCCAACGTATTAATATTGCAGAGGCATAACCCTATACAAACTATCCACATAATTAGGGTTGACTCCCAGACTATACCGTCCTCCTTTCACCGACTAGGGCTATCAGATTGCTATCTGTTGGGTCCTCGTTACCTTTAGCGTCGTTTTCGACGTCATATTTTAACCTTTTCTGGAGGTTTTTATCTTGTTATATTTAGTTTTTTTATACAATAGTTAGGGCCGATTTCACCGACGGAAAGTGACTTCTTATCCGAGCGTTTTGGTATTTTGGCAGATTTTCAATACAAAAACTGTCAAAATATCCTCATTTCATCAGACCGATTGTAAATCCGCTGTTAAAGTAATAAGTAGTGTTATCCAAACGCGTCTTGCATTTGCTTGGGTAACTGTGCGCTTTTGAAAGCGCCAAAAATACCTAATTAAGTTAATTTAATGTCAGATTTCACCCTTAGGCTAAACTCACTCTCACTCAGCTCAGACTCAAGACAGAGTTAAAACGAGACAGATTTATGTCAGAGCATATTTTTGTCTCGTTTTAACCTCTATCTTAAGTCTGAGCTAAGTCAGAGCACGCTCTATAGGTCTCAGCATAAATTGGTAAGTATAGTAGTAAAGCTAGTGTCGGAGAAGCGAATGCCTATTAGTTAAATCAGTACAAATAAATACTCTTAGTTCTAATAAAGGCGTGGAGTTTTATCACCAGCACCATAATAAATCACAATTTACACGGACCCGTGTATTGTTGACCCAGTGCGATATATTTTCATTACACCCTGTACTGTGGCCCGCGCCATATCGCTTCCGTAAAGTGGGTTTATGGTTTATTTTATTAAGGCGGAGAGTGCATAATAATTGATTATTTATCTTAGTTGCAGTTATGTAGTAGGTCAGAGATTAGTTAATCAATTACATATAGATTGCTACTTCATACGTTAGAACAAAGCTTGCGTAAATAAAAGCCGGCAACGTATTGGTGGTGCCTCAGATTTAACAAATGTTCATGGGCGGCGGTAACTTAACATCAGGTGATCCGCCTGCTCGTTTGCTCCCTAAAAAAAAAAGTTTTCATCGAACTATAACGCTTAGAAGCGCAATAGTCCGCGCGATGATAAGTTTTTAATAAGCTTGTAAAAGCTGACTACGAAGTGTCGTCGCGGTAGAATGAAGAATTCGAAGAAAATTATTAAAAAACTAGCTTTTGCCCCCGCGACTCCGTCCGCGTGGAATTAGATTTTGGGGTGGAATTTTCAAAAACTGTGACACACGTACTTCTTTATTTTTAATTGAAAGCTCTAATACCAACTTTGATGGAAACAGCTTGAAAAATGACGGAGTTTCATATAAACTTCCATCCCCTATTTAAACCCCTTAGGGGTAGAATTTCCAATAATCCTTTCTTAGTGTGTGCCTACGTCATAAAAGGAACCAACTGTAAAAATTTCAAGTTTCTAACTTCAATAGTTTAGGCTATGCGTTGATATCTCAGTCAGTCAGTCAGGACTTTGAATTTTATATATATAGATGACGTTCTGTGCTGTGAAAGGTTGTCATAATTAATCTCGATTACCGTCAAGAACGTAATTATCAGTACCAGTACCAGAAAATAATTACATGGCACACACATCCAATGCTTGTTTGGAGCGGAACTTTGTTAGAAACTTTTTTTCTAAGCGTTAAAGTTCGATGTTTGTTTCTTTTTCATCAGTCGTATGCGTTCCTGCTAGGGTGGTAACTAGTCACGGCCGTCCACCAGACAAATATGGGCTTAAAGTCCGCTGCCACACCCCCTCCAAATAAGCTCTGTATAGTGCAGTTCAATATGGCACCACTAAGCTGCTTTCAACCAAACAAGGTACTTTCAAAAACTTTCTACCAGTATGATAAGATTAAAATCGTATTTGACAAGTCACTACGAAGAGTTATTATTGTATTATTAGACTGATCGGATAATGGACTCGTTATTTTATGGGTGAGGTTCCGTACATTTAATTTGAATACGAATGTGTGTCTGTTAAATATTTACATAAATATAATAAGCAAACAAAAGATGGGTTACCTGGTGAAGTGATTTGAGTCATTACTGCCGCCTTTGAACATCCTGTCACCTTTTTCAAACCGAACTTGAGGTAATCAAAATATGGGGTTATTCAAGGGGCGCACTATCCTGAAATGCCGGCAACGCATCGGTGGTGCCTCTGGTACTACAAGTGTTCATGGGTGGCGGTAATCACTTTACATCAGGTGACCCGCCAGCACGTTTGCTCGCTATTCATATTTTAAAAAAAAACTTGAGGTCATTTCACTAGCCCACCGTAGGCCAGGGGACGTCGTTGATTTGAATCTCATGTCCTGGTGGCCATGGAAGAATATTTTGAATAAAAATTAACGGAACGGTAGTACAACTGAAAATAAAATAAATATTGCTTCTGGCTAAGCAGTTTTTTTTTATCTCAATTTTTAATGCTAAAAGTTAAGGTAAGAAATCATTTTTAAACCCATACGATTTTCGTTTGTTGCCCGTGTTATTAACAGTTTTGCGTAATGTTTGCAATATTCTGCATCACCAAAATAAAGGTATGAGTTTGATTAAGATTTCATAGCAAAGTGGCACCGTTAGCATGACTCCACTATCTCTCCCAGAGGAGTGCTCTATAATTTATGAGTAAATTATACATCTCCACAGTATTGTTTGACATCATCAGACGAAGTCAATTTATCAAATCAAAAAGTTACAGACTAGAAGGCGGATCGAAACATGAGATTATAATCGTTTCCATAATTTATAAGCGACGTCAAAATACACGATAATATTATTATAATGTGGACCCCTAAAATATTATAAACTAGTTGATGCCAATTGCCTTCGTTCGTGTAGATTAAGGTTTTTCAATTCCCGCGGGAACTCTTAATTTCCGGATAAAAAGTAGCTGATGTGTTATTCCAGACTATAATGAGTATAATCTATCTCTGCACCGAATTTCAGCCAAATCGGTTCAATCGTTGCGACAAAATACAGCCAAACTTTCACATAGTAGGATACCATCTAAAGCTCTGACACGTGCCTACCTCTCGCAAACATAATCGAATTATGTCTTTAAACTTTTGACGAACAGACATTTGCGCATTACTTTCTAATTATTATCAGGAATTTGGCATACTTTCACGCCGTACTTCTATGTAAGCATCTAGATATAAATCATTTATTTACGAGAAGGAAACTTCTTTCTCAGAATTTCGTCTTCTTTGTGTGTTACAGCAAAACTTGAGGCTTAAAATAAGGTATGTTTTATTAAAAAACTCCCTGAACTGAAGATGTATTCTGCGGGTTTGGACTGATAAAATATTTTTCAAAGAAAAAGAAAGATACTCCAGTCTAACTTTTTGCGTAGGAGTTGTTCACTAGAGTTCGCGCTGAATGTTAAAATGTATTCGTAAAATAAAAGTATTCAAAAATATATACAGAGTGTAAGAAACATTCTAACGAAAACTAAAGGGATTCAGTACATGGTTCTGAAACACTAAGCGTTGAAATTCATCGGTCTTCTCGCCATTTTTATATATTTTTTTTCGTTTCTAGGGTTCCGCAACCAACGGGATCCTATTACTAAACCTCTACTGGCCGTCCGTCCGTCCACGCACTACAACGAATACTAATGAACTGCAAAACAAATATTTGATGGACTGAAGAGAAGTTTTGGGTAAAATTGAAAAAAACTACTTTTTTGTTTCATTTTATTTAAAAAATTGACGACATCAAATTCGCCGGTTTTAAACCTATTTTATCTGGTAATTTATGTTCCTACTAGCTTTTGCCCCCGCGACTTCGTCCGCGTGGAATTAGATTTTGGGGTGGAATTTTCAAAAACTGTGACACGTCCTTTTTTATTTTTAACTGAAAGCTCAAATACAAACTTTGATGGAAACAACTTGAAAAATGACGGAGTTTCATAAAAACTTCCATCCCCTATTTAAACCCCTTAGGGGTGGAATTTCCAATAATCCTTTCTTAGTGTGCGCCTACGCCATAAAAGGAACGAACTGTAAAAATTTCAAGTTTCTAACTTCAGTAGTTTAGGCTGTGCGTTGATATCTCAGTCAGTCAGTCAGGACTTTGAATTTTATATATATAGATAACTTCAGTTAGATGTCGCTATACATCAAATAGGTACTTGTTTTAGTCAATTATTATTATCTTTCAGAAATAAAATCAATACACGTTTTGCCTGCAATAATTTCTTTATACGGAAACTTGATATAAAACTCAACGAATTTCTAAGACGCGCGAGGTCGCGGAGCGGATTGATGTGCACAAACACAGATGTGACAGCAAGCCGACGGCGCAGGAGCACAACTAAGGCATTACATGCTCTCCGAGGCAAGGGAGTGCGAACACCGCCAACTTTCTTAGTTCGGGCTGCTTTTTTTTTTTTAATATAATTATAGGTATTTATTTTATTTATTTATTTTTATGGAAACATACAGTATTAATTGTATTAAATCTAAAAACAGATTTATAATTCTTAAACCTAAATAGTTTCCAAATTACGAATTTCTTGACAGAAAAGGTCGATTAAGGAATGGTCAGGAGAAGAAAAATCAAAGTCAATATTTTTTTTATATGTATAAAGAAAAAAAGGGAGCTGATTATAATTTTAAATGATTATAATTTTTTTTTCTTCAAAACATAATAATTCTGACTATAAATAATCAATTGATTTTCCCTCTTACCCTTCGTTTGTTTTGGCTTACGCAGGACGTCGAAGCCAAGTAGCCACCAAGTTGACCGACGAGTTAGTAAAGTAGGTACATACTTTATCATGCATCGGTAAATTTTATCACCTAGACCTATTAGGATTATTACAAACTCATACAAGTTTAATTAAGTTACTTTCCAATTTATCGGCAACTTGGAATAATATTATTATTACGAGTTACTCTTAATTAGGACACTTTCAGATGTAGCGGATACACTCTCTTAATGATATAATTACCAAATGAAAGTTTATTTTCCATTATTTATTTTATGAAAGTTTATTTTCAATTATTTATTTTGATATCATATTTGGATTAAATTATTCGACTTTCAATTTTAGATTATGGATGAGATAGGTTATTGAAACCGGTCGTTATAGACTATCAAGTCGTAACAAAGCTTTTTTATAACAGAAAAACATTCTGAAATATGGTAAACATTATTTTTAGATTTGTATACCTTAATTACTTTCCCCTTTTATTATTTAATGGCTTTTAGGTATCCTAACAAAGCACGAATTACTTTGCCAATTTTAGTTCGCAAAATATTTTGTTAACAAATTGCTCTCTTTCTTAATTTAATTCTGTCAAAGCATTCAGCTTTAAACTAATGGGTCGACGATTACAAAATATGATGTGAAAATCATTAAAGAGAAAACCTTCGTTTGATATTTGATAATTGAAGTCTTTTACAAAAATTATTTATTATTATAGTCGAAAGATTGTAAAAGGTAAACATAATTACGCTTAAGACTTTAACAACTTTAATGATGACAGGGAGTCGCTGGATTCAGGCGGCGCAAGACCAAGCTCTGTGGAGGTCCATGCAGGAGGCTTATATCCAGCAGTGGACGTCTATAAGTTGAAAAAGAAGAAGAAGAAGAAGAATGATGTTCCCCATCATTTCTTGACGGATTTTGAAAAGTCTTGCACTGATGTCTTAGTTAGTTTATTGAAAACTAGTTGATGCCCGCAACTTCGTTCGCGTGGATTAAGGTTTTGTGATTCCCGCGGGAACTCTCTTATTTTCCGGGATAAAAAGTAGCCTATGTATTATCCCACACTATAATCTATCTCTATGCCAAACAGCCAAATCGGTTCAATAAGTTTTTACGTGAAAGAGTAACAAACATCCATCCATACTTTCAAGCTTTCGCGTTTATAATATTAGTAGGATTTTAAAATTCTATAGGAAAGTATGTCAGCACGCACTGTGTGCTGACAGTCTAGTGCAGTGCAGTCCTAACATAACTGCAGTTGTCGATAACTGAAATGGGGCCGCTATAACGTTTTATCATAATGCAAGACGTGGTGCGGTATCGTTTCGCCGTGCTAATTATACTTTATTGGAACTCTTCTATACCTAGTCAATATCAGTTACAGTTAGTAGTAAGTATACCTGCCATACTAAACCTCTGTATAAATAAAACTTTACAACGGTTAGAACAGAATTGGCAGTGGCAGATTTGTGTTCGCAATTGTCACGACAAGGTTTGTTTGACAGAAACTTTTTAAGAAAATTCGCCGGAAAAGTCGGAAATTTTGATGGTATTTTGTATGAAAATCTCAAATTGTTAATTAATAAATTGCACCCGTGCGAAGCCGCGGTGGGTCAGCAAAAAAAATCCCCTTTCTGGCTTTATTAGTGGAGTTCTTGGAGGTGGAGTAACACCTACGTCTCGCGTGATAATAAGACGTTATTACGATCGCGACCCCGTTTTATTTATCGATTCCAGATCAAATAGTATTAGGATTGCTATAACTATGTTTTTTGAGTAGCTAAGTAGGTAGGTGTTATTTATTTAATCATTATCTGTATTGTAATGTAACTTAAATATACCTATGATTAAGTTAAAGTTAATTATATTTTCCTAGTACATGAGAGCATATCAGAATCAAAAAATCTTTATTGGCAATTATAAACACACAAAAGTACAAAACAAATCAAAATTAAAAACTCAGCTATATAGCAGGTATTAGATATAACGATATCTAAAATAACGATTTTGTACAGCAGTGCAACGCTACCAAAAGGTTAGTCACTCAGTTTGTGTTCGGGCTCCTATAGCCTCACAAACTTAAAACTGGCGATGCCGCCAAGTTCGCATCTGTGGGTGACAGGTGTCCCAACGCTGATTTTCAGTGACCATGTCTCATTACCATCCGTATTCTGTAAAGCATCCATACGTAGCGTATTCAACTGCGATCAATTATTCGTGTAAATCAGCCCGTTTCCATTAATGTTAACCAAATAATGGGATTCCATTGCATCGTATTATATTAAGGGAATAGATTTATGCCGTGTATTGCTGTCCGCGATCGATGCAGCTTACATGATTTATGCTAATTGCTTTGTGGTTTTGATGTATTGTGTTAATGGGCCGTGTGTTTTCAGCAATCTTTTGTCTTTTTTATTAAACAAAACTGCCTGCAACTTAACATTGAGTAAGGGTTTTAAAAATTTCGCGGGTACCTTCTGTTTTTCAATTTCAAAATTATCTATTTCATGTAGGCCAAGACTCTACCACCGGTTTGAAAAGCAGATTCTGCTGAGATACTTACAGATTTTCTGGTATAAAAAGTGGCGTATGTCAACAAGTATGCCATGCAAAAAATCACGCCAAGAGAGTGACCTATATTAAAAAAAAAAAAAAAACATTTTTTTAAAACAGCACAGATTGCGTGGTTTTGCCTAAAAATGGGCAAGCATGAATAAATTAGTTGTGATAACGACGAAACATCTATGTGGCTGTGTCAAGAGCCAGTTCGCAATCCAGTAGGGCGTTGCAATGTGCGCACGAGAAAATTAATTTGTCTTTCCATTTACTCGTGAATCTTCTGAGAAAATTTTGTCGCGATATCTTAGAGATGGATAAAAAAATAGAAAAATCTGTTGACAAACTTTACCTTGTGCATTTGCAGTTATTATCGAAAGAATACTAAGATTTGGCTGACACTTCTGTAAGAACGTTCCAACAAGCCAACAGTTACGATGTGTATTACGATATAATCAGGAAGTTTCCCTAAAGCCGGTGAGGGGTGGTTAGTTGAGCCAAATCCTAAATGGTAAGGAACAAAGCTTTAACCGCAAGAGCGACTATATGTTGCCATAGCGAAACTATTAATGTATTGGGTAACACTATAATAACTAGGTGTATGAAGTCACGTGACGCAATGGGGTGGGGGTGAACGACCCAATCAATGGTTTCTGAGCAACGGAGTGCCAACAATGACGTCATTTGGCTTGCGAGTACTTAGTTACATCGGCTGCTGTTTACACCGAAGTGTATCGTCATGAAAGCTCTTCGACAGGAACTTTTTTTTAAATTCTTAACAATAAGGACAAGATAGTTCTTGACTGTGATCTCACCTAATGGTAAGAGACGATGCAGTCTAAGATGGTAGCGGACTAACTTGGAAGGGGTATGACAGTGTAGATTCAATCCATACTCTTAATCCGTTTCTACACGCCATCGTGCCGGAACGCTAAATCGCTTGGCAGCACGTCTTTGATGGTAGGGTAATTAGCCACGGTCAAAGCCAGACCAGACCAGTGACAATTCATAAATTATAAATTCTCCAAATTGTCCCCGCCGGGAATGGAATCCCAGTTATAAGACCACAGCACCAGAGAGGTCGTCAAGTAGGAAGGATGTCTCATCTTTGCTTTGTCTTTCCTCCCTCCTTAGATTCTTCTAAGGATTAGGTAATGAGAAAGGTGAGAGATGGTGATAGACAAAGGACAATCACTAGCAATTCACATTTAATCATCACAAATCTGCTATTTCAGTCTAACCTCTCTAGATAAAGCGTATTCTTACGTCGTTTTCACGTCTTAATTTTAGGGAACACCTAAGCAGAATAAGGAGAAACTTAAGAACACTTTGGTTTTCACCAACGTTTAAAGGCTACTTAAAGACAACGGATGTTGTCTACATTTAGAATTAGGAAGCGTAAGCCGAAAAAGCTTACTTCTTAAGCGCTTACTTCTTAAACATTTTGAGAAAACTGTACAAGAAAAATGCAAAATGAATACGAAGAACCAAAGCTACCTGGATGATGACTGTCCAAACTTCTGAACGAACGTGGAGAAACTTTGGGCTCCGTTAAGAAAATGCAAATCATCGAACGAAATTGCGCGAAATTATCGAAACAGACTGAGCAGCTGAGTTACAGGAAAATTCGCGGTACAAAAAAATACCTGTGACATTTTTCGTTATAAATGCGTCTTTACATTATATCGATGGGCTTCAAGTCAAACATTCTAAGTGCAAATTGAGTTTAGATATTTTACTGCCAAATATTTTTCCAATTTGATAGATGAATTATGAGTACATATAAAGTTTTTTTTAATCGTACAAAGATAGAAGATAGATGAATAATTCAAGTTCCAATAATTCAAGTGTCACTGAATACAATTTTGAAACAAGGAACTTTTCTAATCTAACTACTAGTGAAAGCTGGAAGCTATACATACAGTATACATAATATATTATAAACAATTCACAGCCAACCTGTAATTACGTTTTCCTTCAATACAATCGACTCTAAATAATTATTACATACCTGTTTATTATAATAAGCACCATGAATATACGCGTACCTACATAATATTATATCGCAAGTAAAAGATAATTTACTTTTTCAAGTATAGGGTGTCATGTTGGTCATCTTAAAAGAAATAATGGCAAATTATAAATGATAATGCTACTAATTATATATCAGAAAATGTACTATCTACCAAAGAGGCTGTTAAAATAAGATAAAATAGATCTTTAAATGTGAAAAGTGTCCATTACCAAAGACACTAAGTACATAGTGCTCTGTCGTTACTGGTAGGTAACTATTCTTACAAAAGTTGAAATCATGGCTCCCTTTTAACCTTGGAGTGGTTTTAACTTGGACTCTATGCACACTGTTTGTGTAATGATTTATTAAAATGGCTTTTTGTGCCAAGTTTGCGAAATCGCGTGCAATAACAAACCAAGCGCGACACTATCGCGCCAAATAAGTAAACAAATTGTATCTAACAGTTGATTTAATATGTATTTGAACTAGTTTTTCATATTGCTGAATACGATTTGTTTGACATTGCACCTATACTACCTACTTCCATTACGTGCTTTGCAGTCTTGCTTCAGAACATAACGAGAATTCTAAACGAGATTTTATTCGCTATTGTAAATTAATCGATAAATTAATAATTTCGCCATCGTTCGCGAAGTTGAACCGTTTTTTACCGGGATAAAGAATATCTTGTCCTTTTAAAGTCAGCTTAGTATTTGAGGCTTTTTTTAATACAAAGACTAGCGCTTGACTGCAATCTCACCTGATGGTAAGGATGGTAAGATGCAGCCTAAGATGGTGCGTGCTTGCCTAAAAGCTGCTTATTCACTCTTGATTTTAAGGCATTATAGTTAGTTGGAAAAACGGAAGCCGGAAGCTTAAAAAAATTTTGGCTTGTTCTTCAATCACACAGCAACGGATTAAGTAATTTTTTAATAGGTGAGGATTGCAAGAGTGACAGTTAAAATAAAGGGTTTTCAGAAGAAGTCGCGAGAAAAAGCTAAATAAATAAATGGCTATTTATTTATTCCCAAATAATAAATAATGAAGTCGGCTATACACTTTCTGTCAGTCAGTCACGGTATATTACACCGGTAAGAGTTTCTATCCATATCTATAAATAAAGTCAGAAGCTTCAGATCGTAAAGATAGATTAGATCAATCTTTGTTACTCATCGGTGTGATGCGCTCCCCGGAACAATACTACAACGATATGAGTGGTTTTATACAATAGAACCCGACGTTGCTGCTGTAATTGGAAATGGATATAGACTTTTTACATTCAGCAAGATGGAAGCTTATCGAAGTGACAAATCTATACAATCGATGCGACGCGAACAAGCGGTGTTGCGAGAATTCAAGCTATAATAGGTAGGTAAGGTTTTTCCAGGAACTTTTTATGATCCTTCATTTTATCCCGGAAAACAAGGAGATCTCTTCTCTTTGTTTTCCGGTAACTTGACGGAATGTATTTTTAAATAATTTCATTTCGAATTATAATATCAACTCAGTCCGGAGTCCGGACGTATACTTTGAATGTATTTAGATATTCGTAAATGGAGTATTTATTAGTGAAAAAGTTGTTATTTCGGCTATTCTTCAAATCAACGCTTTTATATAAATTCAAACATTACAGCGATGCGAATGCATTTGATGATTAATTTGATGCTCGTGAAAGCTCACTCGAGTACCTAAGTACATTTGTGCTTGGATTTGAGTTTGGGAACATTTGGTACGAATATAAATAAAGCTACAATCAAAACAAGAGCCAAGTTGGAAGCGGGGAGTTTTGTGTTTATTTGTATGTCTGCTACCGTTCACACGCACTAGGTACCGTCAGCAAGAACAACAAAGAAGTGCTTTATATTTGTTTTCAAAAGGAGCTTCTATAATAAAATGTTTTCATTAACTATTTGCCACGTGTTTTTTAACGTTACGCGAGAACATGTAAGAATTTACACGTGTTTTGTTTACTTTTTTGTAATAGGGATATCGGGTAGGTGTATTAGGTTTCCAAATACATAGATAATATTTTTAAAACGAAAAAATACATAATTATTATAGTTTTTATATAGATTTTTAAGTTTCTAAATTATATCTAATTAAGCTCTTTCAACATTTTTAACTTTCATACCGGAATTAAATTTGGCTAATTTATTGATACTAACTATAAAATATATACAGAATATGTAGATTGTAGGTAAAGAGTTTAGGGTATAGCACGGATCAGATGAACTTAATAAAAGCAAACACTAACCCAGACTACTAAAATTGCAATCCTGACTTGGGTAGACATTAGTCAAGCGCTCACTCAAATTAGTTTTTTGTTTCAAACTTAATGCTAATTAAGAGTGCGTTTCCGCATATCGGGTGACTTTCGGTACATATTGTGACTAAGTTAAACCAAATAAGAAGGAAATAAAAATTGCTACACATAGATTGGTCCTTAATCTCCAAATCTTGGGAGTTGATTTTGTTCAAAATCTCAATTTTTAGTACTATAAAAATTATTTCCCGTCACCTCTTCACACAAAATTCACGATTTTGGGGCGACTTTAGGTACATTTCTTGTATATAATATACCGGTTTTATGTAATTAAAAAATACTATCTGTTAGCAGATATGTTCAACTCAAAATCTTGGAGAGAAAAATATCAAAAATAGTACAAATAGTATAAAAAAAAATATAGCATCGCGTGTAATTTTTTCACATATTTTGGTTTAAACCGAATCTTAAAATAATGTGCAATAAGGCTTATTTTGATTTTACTCGGTCACTGGTTTCATTTCATTTCAAAATTCAAAATTCAAATATCAATCAGTCGGCGTTTGACCGCCTTTCTGAGTGGAAGCTGCGCTGGTTGCAAGCAGATGCTGGTATCGAAAAACATCGCTGTACGAACACGAAATAGTTCATAGCAAACCAAATTGATACTTTATATATTTTGAAAAGAAAGGTAAGAAACTAAGTACTAGGTACCTATGGTACCTTCAATATAATAGCATTATTTTATTATTTGATAGAATTTCGAAATTTCTTGTAAATTTATATTCCCCGAATGTAGTACTGACCTGCATGTATACCTCGAAAACTTCTATTGGAACTCCTAGATCTTTAGAGTTAGTTGTATCGAGTTTGGGCTCGTTTTATAAGTTATGATGAGATCTTACCACTGGACTTGTTAGAGTGACCTGATGGTATACTTCGAAGACTACTACTGGATCTTCTAGACGGCTACAGCTAGTTATATCGAGTTTGGGCTCGTTTTGTAAGTAATGATGAGATCTTACCACTGGACTTGTTGGAGTGACTTGGTGGTATACCTCGAAGACTTCTATTGGAACTCCTAGATCTTTACAGCTAGTTATATCGAATTTGGGCTCGTTTTGTAAGTTATGATGAGATCTTACCACTGGACTTGTTGGAGTGACCTGATGGTATACTTCGAAGACTACTACTGGATCTTCTAGACGGCTACAGCTAGTTATATCGAGTTTGGGCTCGTTTTGTAAGTTATGATGAGATCTTACCACTGGACTTGTTGGAGTGACCTGATGGTATACTTCGAAGACTACTACTGGATCTTCTAGACGGCTACAGCTAGTTATATCGAGTTTGGGCTCGTTTTGTAAGTAATGATGAGATCTTACAACTGGACTAGTTGGAGTGACCTGATGGTATACTTCGAAGACTACTACTGGATCTTCTAGACGGCTACAGCTAGTTATATCGAGTTTGGGCTCGTTTTGTAAGTTATGATGAGATCTTACCACTGGACTTGTTGGAGTGACCTGATGGTATACTTTGAAGACTACTACTGGATCTTCCAGACGGCTACAGCTAGTTATATCGAGTTTGGGCTCGTTTTGTAAGTAATGATGAGATCTTACCACTGGACTTGTTGGAGTGACTTGGTGGTATACTGCGAAGACTTCTATTGGAACTCCTAGATCTTTACAGCTAGTTATATCGAGTTTGGGCTCGTTTTGTAAGTTATGATGAGATCTTACCACTGAACTTGTTGGAGTGACCTGATGGTATACTTCGAAGACTACTACTGGATCTTCTAGACGGCTACAGCTAGTTATGTCGAGTTTGGGCTCGTTTTGTAAGTAATGATGAGATATTACCACTGGACTTGTTGGAGTGACTTGGTGGTATACCTCGAAGACTTCTATTGGAACTCCTAGATCTTTACAGCTAGTTATATCGAATTTGGGCTCGTTTTGTAAGTTATGATGAGATCTTACCACTGGACTTGTTGGAGTGACCTGATGGTATACTTCGAAGACTACTACTGGATCTTCTAGACGGCTACAGTTAGTTATATCGAGTTTGGGCTCGTTTTGTAAGTAATGATGAGATCTTACCACTGGACTTGTTGGAGTGACCTGATGGTATACTTCGAAGACTACTACTGGATCTTCTAGACGGCTACAGCTAGTTATATCGAGTTTGGGCTCGTTTTGTAAGTTATGATGAGATCTTACCACTGGACTTGTTGGAGTGACCTGATGGTATACTTTGAAGACTACTACTGGATCTTCCAGACGGCTACAGCTAGTTATATCGAGTTTGGGCTCGTTTTGTAAGTAATGATGAGATCTTACCACTGGACTTGTTGGAGTGACTTGGTGGTATACTGCGAAGACTTCTATTGGAACTCCTAGATCTTTACAGCTAGTTATATCGAGTTTGGGCTCGTTTTGTAAGTTATGATGAGATCTTACCACTGAACTTGTTGGAGTGACCTGATGGTATACTTCCAAGACTACTACTGGATCTTCTAGACGGCTACAGCTAGTTATGTCGAGTTTGGGCTCGTTTTGTAAGTAATGATGAGATATTACCACTGGACTTGTTGGAGTGACTTGGTGGTATACCTCGAAGACTTCTATTGGAACTCCTAGATCTTTACAGCTAGTTATATCGAATTTGGGCTCGTTTTGTAAGTTATGATGAGATCTTACCACTGGACTTGTTGGAGTGACCTGATGGTATACTTCGAAGACTACTACTGGATCTTCTAGACGGCTACAGCTAGTTATATCGAGTTTGGGCTCGTTTTGTAAGTAATGATGAGATCTTACCACTGGACTTGTTGGAGTGACCTGATGGTATACTTCGAAGACTACTACTGGATCTTCTAGACGGCTACAGCTAGTTATATCGAGTTTGGGCTCGTTTTGTAAGTTATGATGAGATCTTACCACTGGACTTGTTGGAGTGACCTGATGGTATACTTTGAAGACTACTACTGGATCTTCCAGACGGCTACAGCTAGTTATATCGAGTTTGGGCTCGTTTTGTAAGTAATGATGAGATCTTACCACTGGACTTGTTGGAGTGACTTGGTGGTATACTGCGAAGACTTCTATTGGAACTCCTAGATCTTTACAGCTAGTTATATCGAGTTTGGGCTCGTTTTGTAAGTTATGATGAGATCTTACCACTGAACTTGTTGGAGTGACCTGATGGTATACTTCCAAGACTACTACTGGATCTTCTAGACGGCTACAGCTAGTTATGTCGAGTTTGGGCTCGTTTTGTAAGTAATGATGAGATATTACCACTGGACTTGTTGGAGTGACTTGGTGGTATACCTCGAAGACTTCTATTGGAACTCCTAGATCTTTACAGCTAGTTATATCGAATTTGGGCTCGTTTTGTAAGTTATGATGAGATCTTACCACTGGACTTGTTGGAGTGACCTGATGGTATACTTCGAAGACTACTACTGGATCTTCTAGACGGCTACAGCTAGTTATATCGAGTTTGGGCTCGTTTTGTAAGTAATGATGAGATCTTACCACTGGACTTGTTGGAGTGACCTGATGGTATACTTCGAAGACTACTACTGGATCTTCTAGACGGCTACAGCTAGTTATATCGAGTTTGGGCTCGTTTTGTAAGTTATGATGAGATCTTACCACTGGACTTGTTGGAGTGACCTGATGGTATACTTTGAAGACTACTACTGGATCTTCCAGACGGCTACAGCTAGTTATATCGAGTTTGGGCTCGTTTTGTAAGTAATGATGAGATCTTACCACTGGACTTGTTGGAGTGACTTGGTGGTATACCCCGAAGACTTCTATTGGAACTCCTAGATCTTTACAGCTAGTTATATCGAGTTTGGGCTCGTTTTGTAAGTTATGATGAGATCTTACCACTGGACTTGTTGGAGTGACCTGATGGTATACTTTGAAGACTACTACTGGATCTTCCAGACGGCTACAGCTAGTTATATCGAGTTTGGGCTCGTTTTGTAAGTAATGATGAGATCTTACCACTGGACTTGTTGGAGTGACTTGGTGGTATACTGCGAAGACTTCTATTGGAACTCCTAGATCTTTACAGCTAGTTATATCGAGTTTGGGCTCGTTTTGTAAGTTATGATGAGATCTTACCACTGGACTTGTTGGAGTGACCTGATGGTATACTTTGAAGACTACTACTGGATCTTCCAGACGGCTACAGCTAGTTATATCGAGTTTGGGCTCGTTTTGTAAGTAATGATGAGATCTTACCACTGGACTTGTTGGAGTGACTTGGTGGTATACTGCGAAGACTTCTATTGGAACTCTTAGATCTTTACAGCTAGTTACATCGAGTTTGGGCTCGTTTTGTAAGTTATGATGAGATCTTACCACTGGACTTGTTGGAGTGACCTGATGGTATACCTCGAAGAGTTCTATTGGAACTCCTAGATCTTTAGAGTTAGTTGTATTGAGTTTGGGCTCGTTTTGTAAGTTATGATGATTAGATCTAGGAGTTCCAATAGAAGTCTTCGAGGTATACCATCAGGTCACTCCAACAAGTCCAGTGGTAAGATCTCATCATTACTTACAAAACGAGCCCAAACTCGATATAACTAGCTGTAGCTGTCTAGAAGATCCAGTAGTAGTTTTCGAAGTATACCATCAGATCACTCCAACAAGTCCAGTGGTAAGATCTCATCATTACTTACAAAACGAGCCCAAACTCGATATAACTAGCTGTAGCCGTCTAGAAGATCCAGTAGTAGTCTTTGAAGTATACCATCAGGTCACTCCAACAAGTCCAGTGGTAAGATCTCATCATAACTTACAAAACGAGCCCAAACTCGATATAACTAGCTGTAAAGATCTAGGAGTTCCAATAAAAGTCTTCGAGGTATACCACCAAGTCACTCCAACAAGTCCAGTGGTAAGATCTCATCATTACTTACAAAACGAGCCCAAACTCGATATGACTAGCTGTAGCTGTCTAGAAGATCCAGTAGTATAGTCTTCGAAGTATACCATCAGGTCACTCCAACAAGTCCAGTAGTAAGATCTCATCATTACTTACAAAACGAGCCCAAACTCGATATAACTAGCTGTAGCTGTCTAGAAGATCCAGTAGTAGTCTTCGAAGTATACCATCAGGTCACTCCAACAAGTCCAGTGGTAAGATCTCATCATTACTTACAAAACGAGCCCAAACTCGATATAACTAGCTGTAGCCGTCTAGAAGATCCAGTAGTAGTCTTCGAAGTATACCATCAGGTCACTCCAACAAGTCCAGTGGTAAGATCTCATCCTAACTTACAAAACGAGCCCAAACTCGATATAACTAGCTGTAAAGATCTAGGAGTTCCAATAGAAGTCTTCGAGGTATACCACCAAGTCACTCCAACAAGTCCAGTGGTAAGATCTCATCATAACTTACAAAACGAGCCCAAACTCGATATAACTAGCTGCAGCCGTCTAGAAGATCCAGAAGTAGTCTTCGAAGTATACCATCAGGTCACTCCAACAAGTCCAGTGGTAAGATCTCATCATAACTTACAAAACGAGCCCAAACTCGATATAACTAGCTGTAAAGATCTAGGAGTTCCAATAGAAGTCTTCGAGGTATACCACCAAGTCACTCCAACAATTCCAGTGGTAAGATCTTATCATTACTTACAAAACGAGCCCAAACTCGATATAACTAGCTGTAGCCGTCTAGAAGATCCAGTAGTAGTCTTTGAAGTATACCATCAGGTCACTCCAACAAGTCCAGTGGTAAGATCTCATCATAACTTACAAAACAAGCCCAAACTCGATATAACTAGCTGTAGCCTTCTAGAAGATCCAGTAGTAGTCTTCGAAGTATACCATCAGGTCACTCCAACAAGTCCAGTGGTAAGATCTCATCATAACTTACAAAACGAGCCCAAACTCGATATAACTAGCTGTAGCTGTCTAGAAGATCCAGTAGTAGTCTTCGAAGTATACCATCAGGTCACTCCAATAAGGCCAGTGGTAAGATCTCATCATAACTTACAAAACGAGCCCAAACTCAATACAACTTACTCTAAAGATCTAGGAGTTCCAATAGAAGTTTTCGAGGTATACATGCAGGTCAGTACTACATTCGGGGAATGTAACTTTGCAAGAAATTTCGAAATTCTATCAAATAATAAAATAATGCTATTATATTGAAGGTACCATAGGTACCTACTACTTAGTTTCTTCTTTTCAAAATATATTATCAATTTGGTTTGCTCAACTTAGACTTAGATTTAGAATTAAACTTAGACTTAGACTAAGTCTGAGTTCAAATCTAAGCCTAAGTCTAACACTAAGACTAAGTCTTAGACTAAGACTAAGTCTAAGTCTTAGTCTTAGTCTTAGTGTTAGACTTAGGCTTAGACTTAAAGAGACTTAGTCTAATGCATTTCCCAGTGGCTTAAAAAAGTCTAAATCGAAGTCTAAGACTAAGACTAAATCTAAGTCTAACTTAGTGTACAGCAAGTCCGGACGAAAATAAAAAATAAAAAATAAAACATAAACAATTTATATCCAAGTATCAAAACAAGTTAATTCACTCATTTTTAACGCAGCTTGCCCGCGCCTGTGTGTGCGTGTGAACGGTGCATGTGTAGAAGTGCGTTTTTATACCTACTCTTTGCGAAATCCCGTCCTTAATACGTACACTTTTGAAACTAGGTTGCGGTCGCAGCGATTAGTTAATTTTTTTGACATGAAATTAATTGAATGTAAGAAAATGCAGATCAGATTAGTTTCATACCGATCTCAAAGTTTGTGGATTCGTGCTTTACTACTTCGGCTAATGGCAAATTCCTTTCTATAATAAAAATCTTTGTAATTACTTACCGTAAAAAAGTTTAGAATATGATGACATGAATGTCTGCGATTATTTTTATTGTTATATTTAGTAGAATATTCCGATTTTTTTTTCTGACTCTCCCTGAGACTTCGATGCGTGTGCGCATCCGCCGTACTTTGCGTCGCACAAAAATAACTCCGCCTTGTCTTATCGAAGATCCTTGCCGATCGAATTGTATGAATAGTTATATTATAAATGATTCAAAATTTATTTATTTCATGTAGGCTAACTTGTAGCTCTTATGACACGTCATAAATTTACCACTGGTTCGAAATGCAGTTTCTGCTGAGAGAAGCCGGTAAGAAACTCAGCAGTTGCTCTTTTCAAAAAAAAAAAAAAAAAAAGAAATTTTTTTACAATACGTACCAAAACTATGCTATGTACTTATACAGTGTTTCCACAATGAAGTTTCAAAAATGCATCCTAAATTCGGACTGCTATTTACTTGCTATGGTTTATTTTCCACTTGGCGGTTTATTCCACATTGAACTACATTTTAAACTCTGCAATGCAGGCTGTAAATTAATTTTATTTATTACAAAAGAAAATACCCCAGAGACAAAGCTTCATGGGAATTTTCCAAAGCGAATCCTAAGAAACACAATCTCTTACTCAAATTGTTTTAACTAAGTTGTACCAAAGTTTCTGAATATCATTTCCCGTCTAACAAAATTCCGCGAATTCAGCTGTTTGAGACATCGAAATTTCAGAGAAATTGAATTGCTTTATTCTCGCCAGTTTGCCATGTGTAAATTGTAAAATTGTGTTTTTCAAAGATAAGCAATTTTTCGTATTCTAGCGTTCGCTTTGTTTAAAAGCTTTGTTTCGACAAGCTGACGTTCTATCGACCGAATACAGGAACGTTTATTAATTTTTAAAGTTATCCCAGTTTTTAAATCTACTGTGGTTTTCGTAGTTTGCTTTATGAACAAAATGCCAAAAGCAAAGCACAGAATGCTCTTCTTTAATTTTAAATTTCGGAGGTGAGGCATTTTTATTGCTAGATAATACGAAGCGTTTTATAACAACTTCTAAAAGAAAACAAATTGGGTTGGGCTGGGTTGGCCGAGTGCCAAATACCAACTAAACGGGACTGACCGAATTTGTTTTTATGGTGGGCAGGTCAAATGAGCAGAGCAGCTTGTGGGCATGATGGAAACGCTTGGATCTTGAACGGAGACCACGTGCCCGGAAGAAAACTGTGGGAAGACAACCATCGCGCTGGTCCGACGATCATCAAGTAGAGAAAACTTGAATGAATCGTAAAGAATGGCGTGCTTATGAGAAGGGCTATCGTTTATTACCCGTGTTACTAACAATCCTACTACCATACTACATACCAAGTAATACGGGTAATTTAATTAATGTCCAATGACCTTCTATTGTGATGTCTAACAATCTTCTAACGATGGACGATATCAAGGGCCAGCAAAGAAGAAAAAGTAGAAAGTTAGAACATCTTGAACCACCAAATAGATAGTTAACTTGGAAATGTTATAAATGTTATAAATATTATAAATGGTGGTTAAAAATAATCGTATAGTGTCAGAGAAAACTTTTTTAGTTTTGATGCTCTGTCTGTGTGAGCGGCTTTTGTTATTTTTTGTAATCCTTAAAGTCAAGTGTAGCATCATACCTTCCGAGCAATCTGATTATATTATTATGAGGAGCATAAGTAATAACCTGAGCTGAGCATGACCTTCTAAAACTTTGCAACTCGGTTGCTATGAAAACCATTTATTATAGTATATAATATAATATATGGCTATTTTATTGTTTAATATATTACAATGTTGTGCTGTATTTAGGCGCACTTACTTTAGGATTTACTATGAGACCTACTATTGTAGAATTAAAATCAAAAATTCTTTGTTTAAGTTGGATCAATAATTTTCATTTTTGCAACACAAAAACTTAGAAGTTTAGTTAAAAAAAATTGTTGTCAAAAATAAATAAAAAATACATTTCTCTATCCATAAAATACTTTATTTTTTGAAAACCTTTTTTGGTAGCTTTTTCTGAAAAATACTATATTTATCCGATAAAACATAGGCAACCCTAGATATAACAGATATTTTGTGGTGTGTGGTACCAAGACAACGACCTGTATGTATACCCAGTGCTACCAGTAACAGACTCTACCAAAACCAAAGTCTTGTAAGCTAATTACTGGCCAAGTGGAGCTTTGTTGGAATTCGAGTAAACCAGTAAAATCTCTGTGTTGCTCTTTACAATAAAAATTTAAAATCACAACCGGCAGAACACCTTCGGAGAAGTCAGTCCCCCGTCCGTCTGAAATGAAAGATTTCCTTACAGCTTACATGTAACTTATCTCTGTGCTAAGATAGATTACAAGTACCTCATCGAGATCGGTTCAATGATTTGACCAAGAGAAGTTAACAAAAAGATAGAAAGACACAATTTCGTATTTTCATATATTTAAGTAAGTAGGTAGGTTGAGTACAGATTAAGGATCTTTTAAAAATATACTTAACTTGATGAGAATGCACGAAAAATTTTTATAAGGGAAACAAAATGCTCGATAAAATATTACAACTTTCGTATCTCGCAGTCTCTACCCTCGTCTAAAAAATTGTACCTCATCTTTCATCTATGCCCATTTCATTTTGATCCTCACAACAACGGCTCCTAACCGAAACACATTTATGATGAGGCAGTTTTAAAGGCCGAATTTCGTTGGACG
Source organism: Hipparchia sbordonii (assembly GCA_038048805.1). Taxonomy (NCBI): domain Eukaryota; kingdom Metazoa; phylum Arthropoda; class Insecta; order Lepidoptera; family Nymphalidae; genus Hipparchia; species Hipparchia sbordonii. The sequence goes on from CM076107.1 coordinate 10,135,726, forward strand.
CTCAAATTACATAATTCGAAAGCACCTTGCCTTAAAAATAATAAAAAAGTCGACCCTACAATCCTACATAGTTGTGTTTTTTGTTACAGGGTGAAAGAGATAGCAGACCATCAGTGTGTGGAAGTGAGAGGGGACGAGTCCAGTTTTACCAGTTTGGGAAAGGATACAGTTTTTTTAAAATAGAATAAAAAATAGTGACCACGTTCGTGAGTCTAGTAATGCGAGTGTTTAAAATCAGTGTTTTGTGAGTGATTTTGTTTTCGCCGTGGAAAAAATGGCCGCCCTTCCCGCGCTTTTTGGATTGCTTATGGCCGTTGTAGTAACAGGTGAGCGCACTTTCACTAACTTTTATGAGGCACTTTACCTACCTTTTTACCTGCCTCAGGTAAGTTGTATTATACTGTGATTTATGACTGAGCCTATTTGACAGCCTTTCATGTGGGCAGAGTACTTATGTATCTCCTAAATAAGTGGGTAATCTTTTCTTGGCAGATAAAAAAATTTATGCACAAGATATTATTTTTGCATTTATGTTATTCTTGTCTCGTATGCACCAAACCTACTTAACTGAAAAGTTAATAAAAATGTTAGATTTTACGCCAAAAAATATTTTTTAGGAGGTAAAATACAAGCGGGTCTTCCAAATAAGTACCTACTTATAATTCAGGTCTTCTGTTAATTTTACGTAGAATTTATTACTACCTATCGATTAAACTGCAAAAATTACGTCAAATCATGAGGTAACAGTTCCCTATATTTTAAACATGCTCCCATACCTGTTATACGAGTTTTAAAGATTGATAAAGAGATACTGATATGATATATTGAGTATCATGACCAGATCAAGTCAAAATAAATACAAGCCCTTATAAAAAATTGTAATTAATTAAGTAGTGTTTAATTCTATTTTAGTAAATAAAAATTATTCTTATTCTACTTACAAACTGTGAAAACTATAATAAATTGACTAAAGACTTCGCAAAACCTAAACATGTTAATAAATCCGTAAAGCACGATAATGCAGACCGTGCTTACGTTTCATATTTATTACAAACATTTTTATCCAAATTACCTCGATATATTTCATGTTTTGAACAGAATTTTTTCTTATTAGCATAATGTTGTTACAAAGTTGGTCATATAAATCACTTTACTTCGAAATGGAGGCTTCCTATGGACGGGATTTAAATTATTGGAAAAGTTTAATAAATCTTTCTCTATATGACTGCTATTGTAGTTAACGCTTACTTAGGTACCTACTATTTTTTTATTATTTTAAAATACCGAACCAAATCCTTCGTAAAATGTTCTTTTCAACTATGTACATATTATAAGGATTCGTATTCGTGAGGTATTGTGAAAAATATCACTATAAAAGGAGCGCTTTCGTTGCGTAATTCAATGGACTCAGCTTAAAAAAACTTGGACATATCCAAATCTAAATAATATTTGCTTATCTCCAACCTTTATTATAACGCGAAATTGAATGATAAAACATGCGCATAGAAGAGATAACCCGCACAATATCTAATCGTTATCATTTCATTGAGAACATACCTGCTACATTACTAGGAAAACTTTTTCTAGTAAAACTTGCAGGAATTATCTTTGTGCATTGTTTCATTGAGTTTGAGTCTTATACTTGATGCCAGATGTACCGGAATATAGTAAAGAACGTGGTAGACATTCGTAGAAACTAGTGTCGTGTACAGGGCTGCCAAGCTATTCGCAGTCGAGCGCTAGTAGGCGGATACCTAAGTATTATTTTTACTAAAAAAAGATACCTATTTATTACATTAAGTATGGAATAAGTAAGAAAGTAAGGAATTCCTTTATTTAAAAATAATTTATTTATTTTATTTATTTATTTAGGCAAACCAAACAGATTACCTACAATAATTAATTATTTAACCTAGTTTTAATTATTTACACTTCAATCTTATCGTAATCCTATAGGGTCGCACAGCATGACTAAGATTTGAAATCAGGCGCGCGAAGTATTCATATTCATAATCTACAAAATTCTTAAACTACTATTTAAATATTTAATTAATAACTCAATAATTGAATTAATTAAAACAATAAACACAAGTAGAAATAGATGATGTAAATGATGTACGTGATGACGAGAAGCAGAATGGCCACTGGCGGGCTTAAGAATCGAGCAGTAGCGAGCCACGGGTACCATTATAAAATTGTAACCTCCCCTAACAAATATAAAAACTAAAAATAAAGCCGCGTATACAACCTAGTGTTACAATATTTTAAACACCAGCAAAGTATCGCTAACCTGTTTTGTTAATTAAGTAAATGTAAACATTTAGTTCCTGTACGCTTCCCCTTACTATGTAGGGTTCCTTCGAAACTCTTATTAACGGTATGGATAACCAATCTTATCGATTGATTGAAGATCGAAAATTTAATCCAGATTGACTTTTAGCAATTGAATTGATAAAGCACTTTGCTAATATCTGGATTAAATAACCTGCAATCTGTAGATTTTGGATTAGAACGATTTTATTAATATCAGCCGGAAACAAATAACTATAGGTCCGAGTATGAGGGGAGATGAGAAAGAGAAGAGTTCTCTTTCTCATCTCCCCTCCTATTAATCAACGTTGAAACTCAAAACAGATAATAATATGACATGATGTAAATCGCGTCGAGGAAAGTTTCACGAATAATTTTGATCAAACATCACTTACAGGCAAGTTCGTTTTATCATAAATTTTCCAGCCCCTAAAGTTTGCCAAATTCAGTAGAGTATTTTACAAAACAACACCAGTAAAATCGGAAGAAATTACCACCGGTTACACTATTGTACCTATACTTCTAAAACAAGCTTTCAAGAAACAAGAGGAGAATATTATTAGCTTGGCTAGTAATCTAAAAAAATTACAGTTTTCTCAAGAGAAGAATTCGCTCTAAACTTTTTTTGGCAAATCCATGTTATTTACTTACTATAATTTTTATTACCTACGGAACCTATCTATATTTAAACCCTCGCACACAATTACTTTGTTTAATTTTTTTTCGTATAGACGCGACGTCTCACTCGTATGTTTACGCTAGCGCCTGTTCAAATATTTGTAGAAGACATTGTACATGTACAGGTTGATTTTTTTTCGGTCAAGTGTGACTTACACCTGATGCTCAACAATCAGGTGCACGTTGCTAGCCGGTTAGTTTGTTTGTTCTTGTAAAAGCTGGTTTGAATTCAATGTCAAGTTTACACACAAATGCCCGCCGTTTTCACCACTCATACCTAAATCGTCCCCTAAGTAAGAGTCTATTTACGTAGGTAGCCTGTAAATGCAATCCCTTATCCAATGTCATTTCCACCTTTAGGTGTTCCCTAAACATGCGTGAAAATGAAATTGACAGAAAGGGTCTCCTAACTTAGCCTAGAAAGCCCGTAACAGTTTGGGAACGTTGGCGGAAACGGGCATAAGTATACTATATAATTAGTCTCCTATAAACTTTAAGCAGTTATAAATTCAGATAGGTATTAAAATTTTTTTATTTTTTATTGAAGTGTTAACCTACACTTAAAGGAAATAACCTAATAGAAAAAAGTCTATTAGGTTATTTCCTTACCTAGTAACCTGTCTTGGAAAAAAGTAGATCGACAACTGTAATGTGTCGCTACTAGATGTCGCTAACAGTTGCTATAAAACTGATTGAAAAAGTAGATACATATGACTAATTTCGTGGCTGACGTGTGGTTCGGCCGTGGTGTAACGGTTAACACACTCGGGCGCGATTCCCAGAGAGATGTGGGTTCGAATCCCGCCGGCCTCGGAATTTTTGATATGTATTTATAAACCTATTAGTTATTTAAAACCTGAAGGAAAAGATCCGTAATAAGAAGAAGTAGAAGAATTTAGATTTTATTGGCACATCTCAAAACATTTTAAAACCTTTAGACACATTAAAAAAAAACTGATATTCTGCGATAAAAAGTAGGTAGGTATTCTATGTTCGTCTCCAGGATGCAAGTATCTCAATTGCATGTAACTCTGTGGCAATATTTGTCACGATCGGTTCAGCGTTTGAAACTTGACAGACACGGACAGACTAGACACACATCCGAATTTGTAATATTAAAACTAGGAGGATTAAGCTCTGGAGTGGCCATAGGATGCGTACCCCTCTGTAAGTTTTTATTTGACGGGTATGCCCAGCGGTCATACCCGTTATATAAAACTGTTTGACTCGCGTCACGCGCCTGTCAACAACGTATGGTTAGCGGAGGATGAGCTCCGGTATAATATGCCGACTATGAGTGATTTTCCTTCTAAAAAAAATACCAAAAATATCCAGTTTATGAAAGGATAACATTACTTTTCTCCTGATATATTCTTTTATCCAACTAATGCACTATTTAAGGAGAAAACTTAAAAATACTGTTGATCCGAAAATGTTGCTACGGAATCGTACAAGAAATAATTTCGGGAAATTTAAAAAAATTAACCAATCTACTTATTACTCGATTGGAGCCCTTTATCATGAACTGCATAATGATTTGATTACATACAATTAAAATTACGATCGAATAGGAAAGGTTGGGGGTTTATTCATGAGTCAGTAATAACTATCCTGTGTAACATGATTCTATTGTATTCTGTTCTACAGTGTTTCCACTTTATTTGTGTCTCAGTTATGTCTTAAAATGAGTATCTTAATATTAATATTTAATTCGATGCCTTAACATGGGTAGCCTAAGTATGTCATGCTCACTTAAACATTTCTGTGGTGGTGTCGTGTGGTGCGGGTTGTTACGTTCCCTCAAATATGGTTGAGCGAGGCAATGGCTGGATCATGCGTCATGCTCGTGAACGGGTGCCGCCAACGGGAATGGGTCTGCTTTGTGTCTACCCATGTTAACATGTCTTTGGTTGCGGTAGGCGTACATTTTTGAAACTTCTGTGTGGAAACATTGTGTGCATAGCCTAGTTCTTTTTAACAATTGTAAAAAAAAAAAAAAAATTTTTTTTTTTTTTTTTTGAAAAGAGCAACTGCTGAGTTTCTTGCCGGCTCTTCTCAGCAGAATCTGCATTCCGAACCGGTGGTAGATTTTTGACGTTTCATAAGAGCTACAAGTTGGCCTACATGAAATAAATAAATTTTGATTTTGATTTTGATTTTTTTTGATTTTATATTTATATTAATTTATAAACTTTAGGCAAACAATTTAATCGATTATTTTGAAAAGGGTACGAGTCACACATTTCGTCAAAACTGAGTTAAGTAGAATATTCGTTAACATTTTATAATATTTTCTTGTCGTGTGACTGAGATTTTGTTGGTCTTGCATAGTAAAAATATATCATTATCTGCAGTAAACTCTTACTAGTAAACTGAGCTACTATTGTAGCTATGTCATTATAACTACTTTTTAACATTTTAAAATTTAATAGAAATCCGACCAAAATCAGACCAAGTTATTTATACCTTTGCCTTAATCCATACCAAAATAAATGTTTTTTCAAGCAGGGCTGTTTAAATACCTGCAAATTACTTTTTAGTTTATTAAAATCGGACATTCCATTCGAAAGATATTACGAGTTCATTGATGTCATTTATTCTGTTATCATTTTGTTTTCAATCATCAAGTCCCATACCCAAAGGGAGCCAGCGATACACTATTGCTAAATACATTATTATTTAGGTATGTCGTGCATTTACTTTGCGTTTATGCCAAAATGTTTAAAAAATAAATATCCACCCTTCCGAAGCCGGGACGGGCCGCTAGTATAATATAAGTAACCGGTATAATTGCATGCGCAAAAATCATTACAAACATACACAGATTTGTGATTAAAAAGCCTTATTAATATTCAATCGCCACAATTAAATGCCCTCGTGCCACCTCGGTTTATGAAAAATTAAATTGTAATAGGTATTGTACCCATTCATAAAGTTGGATAAGCTTATCATTAACAGTACATATTTTTAAGGTAGTTTTTTGTTCAAAAATGAGGATTTTATTTTAAAGAAGTTGGTCACACTGCAAGAAAATTAGGGCTGGAAGCAGAAATTATATCGATATTGATATTTTCGGTGTGTATGGTATAGGTACATCATGTATTTTTTAATTTTCTTATAGAACCAGTTAGTGTTCCAACAAATGTCTACTATCCATTGATAAAACATGGATAAAAGTTTAAAACTATAAACTCGACTACAAAATTGTATGTGGCATTTCTTAAATTTATTTATTTACTTGCTGATTTCCGTGACTTCGTCCGCGTGGCGTAGTTTAGAGTAACTTGCTACTATCCGCGAGAAGGTATGTCTTCTATCTCCGATAATATTTATTAGATCTTCACCAAAATTGAATAAAATAGTATTTTTCAAAAACTTTCATCCCCTATCGCGGATGAACCTTATTGTTTATTAGGATAAAAAGTATCCTATATATTAGATTCAGAACATTCGATTTAGATTTATATTCTCATCTTATACAATTCATTAAAAACTTTTTAAGTCTTAGCCAGACCAACGAACAGTAATTGATTGCTAAATTGATTTAACAATATTTTAATTTATACTATTAGTTGAACTTCATTCATTCATTAATTCATTTAGAACTTATCGAAAGTCGATAATCGATAGTGTCGCAGCCCAAAATTGCCTACATAAATGACATGATTGTTTCGTGTAAGGATAGAACGTCCCTGTGTGTGAATTTGGTTGTGTGCGTATACTTTAAGGTTGTGTTTGGTAGTTTTGTCGTGTGCGTGCATAGCGACGTGATTGAAGAATGCACCTGTAGTAAGAAATTGTCTATGTGTGCTACCTCGCCCCGCACCGTAATTGACAGACTTTTTTGCAAAGAAATTAGACGTCAAGGCGTCTCCATCTAAAACACAAAATTTTTTTTCCTCCGAGTATTAAAAGTATGCATACTAATTGACTGGTTTACACTTTGTACATTACTCCTTCGATGACAGTGAAAAGCAGAAATCCTACATCTCAAAACCACGTTTTTATCCGTTCTATCAGTCCTTGGTACTAGAACACTAAGAAATCAGTTGTGCAATAGTGTTTACCATTATTCGTAAAACAGATTGCAATCTCAATATGTGGATTGAATATTTATTGACATATGTAATATTGACATATTTTAAATATTAATGTAATCCAGATAATGTTATCTGGATTATTACATTTTCTATTATTCTAAGAATACATACAATACAAATAGGCAAAAAAGTCTTGAAACTAATTATTTTATTATTTCTATTTTGTCAAGTATCATTGCTGAAGTGTCAATGTTCTGTGAATTTAAATTCGTTTCATAGTTAATTATATTTCGTTAAATTGTCTAAAATACTCCAAAATCAATTAAATATTAACAAAACTAGCTGTACTTGTATTCCGTTATTAATCGAGGCGTGATTTTCGGGTTGTTACAATTGGATTGGTATAGTACGTTTATCTCACGAAGTTACGGGCGCTTTACTTGTGGTTACGTCGTGTACATGCACATTGCGTAAGTGTGTGCCTGTCCGGAGCCTAGGTGGGAGTGATCAGGCGCGAGCAAACTCTCGCTCCTACTTATATAGATACGGCACCCACACAACCATGAGCCACGTACCCTCGTGAATTGAAAGAACTCTGGGTGCTATTCATTCAAATTCGCGCGATAGTTGCGCTTCCATCTTTTTCTCTATTTTTTTTGCCAAGCTATAAAAGATCCCGCTGTATATTCCATTCAGTATCGTTTCAAGCACATGGTGCAGGATCTTTCATTGAGGTAGGTCGTGTAAAAATAAACTTAACGGGCGCGCACTTGTCCTGTAACGAAAGGTTCAGTGTTTATGGCTCGTAAACAAAATCGCCCCTCGTGATACAAAATTTGAATGTATTGTAAATTTTACAATGGGGTTATCTGACTAGATATAAGTTTAGAACCGAACCGGTGCATGGTAGAGTCATGACGTGTCATAAGAGCTACAAGTTGGCCTACATGAAATAAATAATTTTGAATTTGAATGTAATTTGAGTAGGCATCCAATATTATACCGAATAATTATTATGTAACTAGCGGACGCCCGCGGTTTTGTCCGCTTCTTCAATTCACAATCGACAGTTCCTAAATCTCCATAGTTAGGTGGGCAGTTAGGTACCCCTGCACCATCAGGATTGAGAAATTGGAATCCGAACGTTTTATGAGAGCATCTCGCAAAGTTTTTGTATTGAAAAAAAAAGATTTACGCAAATCAGTTAAAAAACACAACTCCTATTTCGAAAGTCGGTTAAAAAGTAGTCTATGTTACCCCCGATAACATCAGCTATCTACCTCTTGCCCTCGGCTTCGCTCGGGTCAAGTTGATGTTAGGTAACTATTGTAGAGCAAAAGATATTTTTCCTTCGGAATGAACACATTCATTTTGAAACCCTCGCTTAAAGTAAGCTTTTCCATACAAACTCTTAACACCCCATTTAACTTCTTAAACGAGTAATTTTTCATGAATTCTTTCTTAGCAAGTCTGTAGTTGTACCATCTTACGCACGCATCTATCTTACCATCTTGTATTAAAAGAGAACATTTTTCTTGTCTGTAAACTCTACTATCCAAAGCCTAGACGCGTATAAAATATGTTCATGTAACTATACATTCATGTATATTGTATTTTATAACTAACAATCTATATCTAAATATATAAAAGGCAAAGGTGACTGACTGACTGATTGACTGACTGACTGACTGACTGATCTATCAACGCACAGCTCTAACCACTGGACCGATTGAGTTGAAATTTGGCATACAGGTAGCTGTAAGGACGTAGGCATCCGCTAAGAAATGATTTTGGAAAATTTCAACCCCAAGAGGGTTAAATAGGGGGTTAAAGTTTGTATGAAAATCCGTCATTTTTCAAGTTATATCCATGAAACTTTGTATTTAGGCTTTAGAATAAAAATAAAGAAATACGTGTTTCACAGATTTTGAAAAATCCACCCCCCAAGGGATCAAATAGGGGATGAATGTTAGTATGAAAGTTTTTCATTTTTAAAGTTGTATAAACTTTGTATTTGGGCTTTCGATTAAAATAAACAAGTACATGTTTCACAGATTTTGAAAAATCCACCTCCAAAGGCATCTAATAGGGGATGAATGTTAGTATGAAAGGTTTTAAAGTTGTATATACTTTGTATTTGGGTTTTCGATTAAAAATAAATAAAATACATGTGTCACAGGTTTTGAAAAATCTACCACAAAAGGCATCATCTAAATCTAAATATATAAAAGGCAAAGGTTACTGTCTGACTGACTGATTGATCTATCACCGCACAGCTTAAACCACTTTGCATATATATAGCTATGATGACGTAGTCATCCGCTACGAAAGGATTTTTCAAAATTCAACCCAGAAGGAGGTAAAATAGGAGTTTAAGAAATCGAACCTAACGTGAGCGAAGCCGCGGGTAAAAGCTAGTAGGTATATAAAATTCAAAGTCCTGACTGACTGACTGAGATATCAACGCACAGCCTAAACTACTGAAGTTAGAAACTTGAAATTTTTACAGTTGGTTCCTTTTATGACCTAGGCGCACACTAAGAAAGGATTATTGGAAATTCCACCCCTAAGGGGTTTAAATAGGGGATGGAAGTTTATATGAAACTCCGTCATTTTTCAAGCTGTTTCCATCAAAGTTGGTATTTGAGCTATCAGTTAAAAATAAAGAAGTACGTGTGTCACAGTTTTTGAAAATTCCAGCCCAATTCCTAATTCCACGCGGACGAAGTCGCGGGGGCAAAAGCTAGTATAAAATAAATCAATGTAAGTGATATCAAATAGCCATATAATAGTTCCGTAGAATGAGTAGTATACCTATCATTTTTATATAACCTCGGGGAAGTGATTCACAGTTAATCGTTGAATCTGAGTCATTACAGTGAGTCAATAACTCGGTGGCTATTGTGGAAACTTTATGCACTAATAATCTCTGCAACCTAACTTATGGTTAAATATAATTATTTGTCACAAGTAACGGTAACTCATATAATTGTTAGATTACCCCTGATATTCCATCTATTTAAATAGCTCTTAGGCTGAAATCTATAGACCACACTCTCACTCTGCTTATAATGTACGTAGCGTTGCCAGACGTCCCGTATTTCCCGGTACATCTTGTATTTTAGTCATAGTTTAAAATGTCCCGGCGGGACTGACTCTGTCCCGTATTTGAACCGTACTTCGTTTTTCATTATGAAATCGATCCAAGTATTTACACACGCAACATTCGTAAAAAGCGAGTTGATGACCGTTTATAATTACGATAATAATTGTATTGATTTTTGCAGATATATTAAAACGAATAAATATATGTTTAAACTGACTCGATCCTCGGAAAAATACCAAAAAAAAAGACACTGAATAATTTTGTTTTTTATTTGTCCCGGGTAAAAAACGGAAATGCCGTATTTTTGCCTATTTAACCATTTGTCCCTTATAGGCTAAAAAAAAATCTGGTAACCCTAAATGTACGACATGTACACACCCATTCTGAGTAGTGTTACAGACACATTATACTATTGCTCAATATTAGTATAAAATGTACTGAACTAAACAAGAATAAATGTATTTTCTTTCTTCTTTCTTCTGCTCATATTCAAAACAGAGTTAAAACTCTCATTTGTGTCTCTTTTTCTTAAGTCAGAGCATACTCTATCGATCTCAGCACTAGTGCCGATTTTACGCACCATCGTCGAGTAACGTTTAATCGAGGAATTTTGACGTTCTGACAGTTTTTATAGTAACCACTTAAATTTTATCGTCCGTTAAAATAAATGTTATTGAAATAGTGATGATGAAACTGGCGCTTAAGGCCGATTTCACCGACGTAAAATAACTCTTATCCGAGAGTAAATTTAAGTTTTTTGCCAAGATATATAAAAAAAATTTCGATATCGTCCCTTAGAGAAATTATTGCGGGGTGACAGCCGCGTTGTGGATAGTTAAAATAGCTGTCAGTGTTAAAAGTGACAGGTTTTTTGGTCCTTATTGCAAACTAGTTTGTGATGAATAACGGTCAACTATCATTTATCGTGAACAGCAGTACGCCTATATGATTTTATCGTGAACAGCGGTGGCAACAACCGGTGGTCAGATTAAAAAACTGCATAATTAACCAGCTAACTGTCTAGCTAACTGACTTAGCTGTCTATAACTTCGTCATTCGATACATTTTTCGTCATATGTTTTACCACCCCTTCTCACTCCTCTAGGGAATAGGATGGAATTCCAATAAAGCCCTCCTTGGTGCATCGCTGGTTTTTAAGGAATGGAAGGAATGTTTCTTTCAAACAAATCTTTAGGTTCCTCGGTTTCTACTAGACTTTTCCCTACTAGGTATTATTATAAAGAATGCGAGTTCTTTGTTGCTTTGTTCTGCATTTAAGTAACAATGGATCACCTGATCGTAATATTTTGTAGGGATGTGGTTGAAAATGAATAACGATATGGCTACTTTTCACTCCGGAAAAACCAAGATCCCCGTGGGATTTTTAAAAACTTCACTCCGCGGGTAAAAACTAAAATGCCAAATTTTTGATTGCAGATATGAATAAAGAAAATTTTCAGGTAAATCTACTGCGTAAATTCTAACATTTTATTTTGACAAGCTTTCGATTTTTCGTTATTTTAAAATGTCGAAAGCTATTCTGGCTTTCCGCTGATATTTCCTCGTACAAAGGGTTTCAAACAGTGCTCCGTTTGGCTTTTGATTTTTCTGACGTTCTGCTTTTAACGGACAAACATTTTTGAAGTGAGATAAAATGCTGTTCTTTGAATTGCACCATGTTGAACTAACTCTAGCTAAAATGAAGTTCCAGTTGTTTCGCTGAAACTGAGTTATGTATCTGGTAGGCCATAGGTTCGAACCTCCACGTCCACGCAGCAACGTGATTTATCTACCGGTAGTGCCGGCAAGCCAGTCAGATTAATCTTCTAAGTTCTACTATGAATACTACGATGTCGTGTAGGTGTAGGATCTATTTTTATTAACATTGGTATTAGTTGTTATTCTACTTAATGATGGTGGAATACGTATTCTTAATTTTATCTGTGTTTCTACTTGTGGCATAGGAAACAAGGAACTACTATTAGTTATCGCCTTCCAAACTCCATCTCAAATAAAATTCTTTATTAATAAGTGATATTATATTCTCCGGATGCAAATCCCTTACTTATTTGCTAAAAATATAATTTATGTCCTCTAACCATGCAACATCTGATGATTTCTCCATGGGTATATTTGGTAAGCTGCCGAGTGACAAAGGCTACTTTTTATCCCGGGAAAACACATAGTTTCTGCGGGATTTTTATAAATCCTAACTCCTTTGTCCGAGTCTTGATCGGATATTTATAACGGATTTTTGGAGCCACAGAGCTGGATTTCATTTTTATTTTCAGAGAATTCTAAAGATTTGATAGTAAATTACCATTTCTCTTCATTCAATTCTTTTCTCATCGCTGGTTTCGTTGATGGAAACAAAAGGAAGCAATTTCAAATATTCACCGGGAGCTATTTTAGCTACAAATTCGCAGTTATTTTCTCTTACAAAGCTTTTCAAACGGTTTCTATTTACGCACAGCTGGCTTTTAATTCTCTCATCAGACGGCCCACTCTTATTGACTTTTAATGAACGTTTGAATCACCATGCAATTTTGTTTCTGTATCTCTATTTAAACTCAATCAAGTTTTATTACCTCTTAGGATATAGAATATCAACGCAGTGTCAAAATTCCGAGGATAACTTTTACGAGCGGAGTCCTGTTGGCATTTTTTCATTAAAATTTCTGATAGAGAATGTAGAGGTGAAGAAGTTTTTTTTTATACAATAAAGGCACGCGCTTGACCACTATCACACCTGATGGAAAGTGATGATGTGGCCTAAGGTGTAACGCGTTTGCCTAGAAGATGCCTATCCTTTAGTTGGCACGGGTCCTCCTCTCAGAATAAACGGTAAAGACGGAAAGTAAAGTAGATTTTGCAAACTTCAAACACCGTAGACAATATTATGCAGAACTTTTAGGCGTGTAGTTTATATTTACCGTTAAAGTTAATGATATACAGTGAGTACATAAACGTTAGAGGCGTCGATGGAATTCACCGCTGCTATTTGCTAAAGTATATTAAGAAACCATTGATGTAGCTATATTAGATATAGCAAATCTTTTGCTTTTGTTATCCATACTAAAGGTCGCTTGGGTAAATCGCCATTATATAGGCTATATATAGGGGTAGATAACGTCACCTATTGTCCGTTACTCGAGTAACGATGGCTTATTCGATATTGCCAAACAGTTTATTGTATAGACAGTATGACCCAACCTAAACTCTATCTTCTTTATTTTTTTTGTGAATATCCATAAACTTGAGTGTCTGGAAGAAATGGCTATTTTTACTAAGCGATAAGGCATTTAAGACACTTCTAATTTGTTTTTCTTCCAATAGTGTGTTAATGTTGAGTAGGAATTCTATGTAATGAAGGGCTATAATGTAAGGTTTTGTAAATCGACTAATCGCTCTAGTGGCTAGCTTATTCGTTGTTGTTGCTGCCGGGTTCGGGACTTTGCCTAGGCCGAAATAATTTATTATGTTATTCGGTGTCATTGTCATTGATTTTGTTCATATAAAATGTAGCCTATGTCACCCGGATCATCATAATACGAATTGATTTACACCTCATTCATCAAATACGGCTTAGTAATTTATTCGCTTCGGTGGAACATTCGTAAAATAATAGTTTTCCTTCCTTCCCTTCCTTTTAATTTTTGGGTTTTGCCATGGTCGGGTAAAAAATGAGCCTGTGTTTTGTGCACACACTTGTGCATTTTCCATTTGATTTTGCCTTAGTTGAATAAAAAATGGACCTGGGTCTGGGCTATGAGCACACACTTGGGCATTTTCATTTTCCCTGCGTAGCTCTAGTCTCTGTCCTCTGACTAGATTTGCAGCGTGCGACGTATTTCGGTCAGGTAGAACATTTATCTTCCTTATAGTCGATAGAGATCTACGAGTAGATCTCACTTGTGTGGGTTTCGACAGCGGTTTCAGCTGTCTATTTTCCCTATAGACCTTAATCTAGTATTGTAGATGAGTGTATTTAAGATGGTTTGTGTGGTGTTGCGTTATACGTTGCTCCAGTATTTGTTCTACTTCTGGACCAGCTCGGCTGCTGAGTACAGCGCGAACGGTATTATGTGCCATACAGATTATTTCTTGATAGGCGGATTGTAGGAAACGAGTTTTTTTTTGTCGAGTCCTTCCTGATCTGTTTATTTGTATATGTAAAGGTACATGCGTTAAGTGTGACATCCTCGTTCCATCCATCGTTGTTACTGCCGTCACGCGTTGCTGCCTTCGCGCTTTGTGGCAGTCCAGACCTTGAATGTTCTGCTTTGGAGAGAGAAACAGGTTTACAGTTGTTATCTTGAGACTTAGAAAACTATTAGTGCGACTCAGGGCACTATAATGAGGCGATCAGAACCCAGAATTTCATACAATTTATAAAACTTAGAGGCATGGAACAGACCTGCGCCGCGAAATAATATACCTACATATATAGCGGACTTTTACGATGCGAGACATAATCAAAACTGCCTGTTCTAATGCAGAGATTTGACTACATCAGAGATGTAGACCAACAAATTCCTGAAAAGCTGACAACGCATTGGTGGTACTTCTGGAACTCCAAGTGTTCATGGTCGGAGGTCACCACTTAACATCAGGTGATCCGCCTGCTCGTTTGTTTCAAAAAAATCTCTTTCCCACGTGATTTCGGCGTTTCACGCGGCAGGGCGATTCTATAAAAGCTGCATCAGTCATTGCGTCAATTATTGTGATGATGGGTTTAATTTATCGGATTCTTTCTGCAACAATGCGTTTTGGCCAATAGCGAGTGAGTATCGGCCAATCAGAGGCGTTGCAATCGTCAAACTGTAGCGATCATTCTTAGAAAATCGCACAGCAGATCAATTTATTTAAGTAAGTAATTTATAAAAATCACGCTATAAAAGAATGGAAGCTATTTCAGGTTTCCCGCTGGCATTTCCATTGACAAAGGTTTCAAACGCTGCCGGAGAACGCTCGGCTGACTTTTGATTTATTCTGACTCTGACGGACAAAATAATGTACGGTTCGATTTATAACGGTTCCCAACTAAAACTTTTCAAAGTGGAAAAAAAAATTGTTTTCGAAATAACTTTTGTGCTACGCTGGTTTAAAGGGTATTGGCCCGCGCCTAAAGCGCAGATAAAATATGTTAGCTATTTAGGGAACTTGTTTTATCTTTTATTTATATAAAATTAGCTAAATACTAACTTGATATTTTTTTAGTTATTTTTAGTAAGTATATTCATAAAATATTGCTAACTTTTACCCGCGACTTTGTAAAATGTATAAAGGGTTCACCATTTGATAAAACAGAATGTACTCTCAATAAGTGGATTGATTTTATGATTGTCACGCTTTTCTACATATTATTTGGATTAAATATTCGACTTTCAGTATTTTTGATTTTGAATTAGGTTGTTGAAACTATCCGTTAGTACAAAACTATTACTTAATAAGTATACTTATATGATTCGTTTATGAATTAGTAGACATAATCTCCTCGGCGTAGTGAGTATGTACTCGTTGGTAGGTGTATGTTGTACTTTTTCTCATACATTTTCATAACAAACAAGTTCCCACGTGTTTAGCATACGTGTCGAATTGTTATGTCGAGTCAGGCTTAAGCAACGCGCCCGATAACAGTTGTGAGAAACGCGGCTAATGACGCGGCTAAATGTACGAACCTCGTAATTAATACAGCAAGATGTACATCGTTACGTTATATCACAAGTATATAATTAATTAATCGAATTTCCTAGGCATTTTCTAGGTCAAATAAGATTATTTTGTCGGATTGTATTCTCATCATAATTTTCCTCCATTCATCTTAAATCCATCGCCGGTCGACACAGGTCTCCTCTGAAAGTTTAGGTTTAGTGAACATTTGTTGGAGGACCGATGGTCGCTAGGGATCGTAAAGTCCTTGAGTGGAGACCACGTCTTGGCAAGTGGAGTGCAGGGGACCCCCCCTGCTAGATGGATAACAACCAAAGTTGTTAAAAGTGGCAGGCTTCAATTGGATGCGAAAGGTCGAGGACAAGCAACGTTGGCGCTCTTTAAAAGAAGCCTTTGTGCACATTGTTCAACAATGGATGCCTTCTGGAATTGATGGATGATGATGATTATGAACCCCATCTGCCTTGTTGATTGTGTCTTATATTCTGTCAAATTCTCTTTTACTTCGTTATACTAATATTTTAAATGCGAAACTAACTCTGTATGTCTGTTACTTCTTCACGACTTTTCGAACTAGTTTTCATCCTGAAGAGACAGAGAGTTTTAATGTGGTACATGCATATGAATAAAGTATGCACAAAAAGTGACCTTATCACTAAGTGTGATCTCTGCCAGGCAACCTCTACAAAATTTGACTTAATGAATTGAGAGGCGGGAGATCTCAAAAAATACTTAGAATTGTATATTATTTATTATTCCAGAATATCAAAGAGTTCTTCGACAAATAACAGTTAACATAATGTCTGTTAGAATAATATGGAATATAATAAGTCGACCAACAAAATTTATTTTTTGGCATCAAAACCTAGCTTCTAATTTAATAACTCAGCAACGGGAAAATGATGAAGCTTCTAATATACTAACTCGGCTTCTTCACAATGGCCACAAAATATTCCAAAGAAAGCATCAAATAAAGAGCCACTATTTTTATTATTGTCCACTGCCACTGCACGATTTGGTGCGAGTGAGATGGATACGACTGGCCATTTGCACGATTTCGTTGGTGCGAGTGAGACGGATGCGACTGGCAATTTGCACGATCTCGTTGGTTATGGCTATTTGCACCAATCAGAGAGCGCCATTCAAAACATGCATTTGTTTTTTTTGTTGTTCTGTTGTTAGTGTGTTAATATTACAATTATTTTTGTATAATTTTTTCTTTAAACTAAAGTTAGGTTAGGTTAGGGTTATACATGAATATTTAGGTGCCCGGCCGAAGGCCGGGCACTTAGGTTCTGTTGGGATCGTAAACCTACCTAAAACTAAAAAAAAAGTTGAAAAAATTTTGTTTTTTTTTTTAATGTTATAAGTAATGTTATGTGTAGGTATTTATCTTGAGTTAAATTTAAAAACAATCATTTTTTTAATTTCATTTTATCAAAAAAAAAAACGTTTTTTTATTTAGTTAGAAACATTTTTTTATTTCATTTTTCTCACAAAAAAAAAATAAAATAAAAATGTGGTTGAAGATTTGGTGTATTATTTGATGCTAATATTTAAGTATTTTAGGAGTTCACGGTTTGAAGCTAAGTTATAAATATAGATGCTAAAATTATATTTTTTAGAGGCTCACTAGTTGAAGCTGACTTAGTAATTTAGAAGCCAATAATGGTATTAAATAGAAGCTCGTTTAATTACATGCCGAATAATATTATAAGACATGAAATTACTCGTCGAACTTTTTGTACTAGCTGCTCTTGCTTTTATCAAACCAAAACTAACATCAAATGAAAACAACAACTTTGGTAAAACAATGTCTAAAAGGTCACACACCCTTTCATCTCCTTTTAGAGATTGTTATGATAAACTTGTCAAAGTTAGTTTTACCACCGCTATCATCTCCAGAACTATACATATATCCACAGACTTAGATGCAAATATTTTTAGCATACAATACAAATATCCTCAATGTTTATCGACGCAATGCATGGAAATAAATCCGCCATTTCGCGTTAGACGTAAGAAGTATTAGATAGCAGGTTTTGCTGAGAAGACAAGGAACTCGGTATTCTTGTGGGAAGAGATTTAAAAGACGGATGCGTTCCCTATGCATTGCATTCGTCCGAACAGGTCAGTACATCTCTCTACTTTACACAATGTTGAGGATAGATCTAAAAGGAAAGACGTACATGAGAAAGCGCTAAGGTGAGGAGGATACAATAATTGTATCCTACTAATACATATTATACCTAAATGCGAAAGTTTGTGAGGATGGATGTATGGATGGATAGAGATTTGTTACTCCTTCACGCCACAGTGAATGAACCGATTGGGATGTAACAAGGGATTAACACATAGGCTACGTTTTTTCACATTTTTTCTCGGAAAATTATAAAGTTCCCACGGGAACCAAAACTCTTAATTATGCATCAGCTAGTAATGTATATGAAAAGGATATGGACCCTCAGTAATGAGCTTGATGGTGGGGAGAGAGGGGGAGACCCTC
This sequence comes from Hipparchia sbordonii, assembly GCA_038048805.1. Lineage (NCBI taxonomy): Eukaryota > Metazoa > Arthropoda > Insecta > Lepidoptera > Nymphalidae > Hipparchia > Hipparchia sbordonii. The sequence goes on from CM076107.1 coordinate 10,154,039, forward strand.
AGTAATGAGTTTGATGGTGGGGAGAGAGGGGGAGAGACGGCAGCTGAATCATCTTTCTTTTGAATAAGGTAAGTCCATTGAAAAACACCTACCTGTCTGCGACGCAATGCAATAAAAGTAACCACGTGCAGACAGTATTAACAACATATTGTTTTACGCTGCGGCTGCAATGCACTAGACAAAACAAATGAAAGTCCTGAAATACTAGACCATATTATTATTTGCTGTGAAAATTATAAAATGTACCTACCTACCTACACGATTCTGTTTGTTTTGTTCATAATAGTAGTACCTAGTAGGTAAATAAAACAATGACCCGATCCCCCTGTCGTCACAGTGCTTGCTCGTCAAAACGGTGACTAGTTTTTGCCCTTTTGTTTGCGCACTTAATCTGGTTCGTTTTGTATTTTACCCACAGAGGTGTTTTAAACTAGAGGTTGTGATGTCTCGTAAAACTGCCTCAACGTGACTGGTTGACAAGCGGATCTATCTTTGTTTTGCCATTCAGTAAATTGACGCAGAACTTGCTTTTCATTTACTCTGTTCATCGCAAATATAGCTTTCTGATGAAACTTAATTTTCTAAAATTAAGTTTCATCAGTAAGCTAGATTCATTTAGAACCTTAAAGGTTCACTGAAAGTATTTGGAATTGTGATCTTAAAGTGGTGAAAAGTGTTTGAAAGTTTGTTTTGAAACCATGGGGACAAGGTCATGACCATGGTAATTAGTTTTGTTAACAAGAATTAAATTGATACAAAAATATCTGACATTTCTTATTACTTTTATACTTACATCTGTCTAGTCATTAGGTAGGATGATGGAACCGTTTTCTTGATGCGTTTTCTTGCTGATAAGGTCTGCAGCTCCATGGTCTGTAACTCAATGGTTAATTTACCCCGCAGTTTTATGCGGTCTTTTCTCTGTACTAATGTTCAGGAAAATGCGGCAGTTTTTCTCGTAACTATGGCTACGTTGTTTTTGCTATGCCAAACAAAAAGGGGCTAGACATTTGCTGCGATGATAAAAATAGAGATCGTTTTGCTTCTTCCTATTATTATGAGTTTTAAACAATGATTTAGTTTTAAACAGTTCACGTTCTGTGAAGCTTTACATACTGTTTTATATACAGTAAAATGCGAAAATGCGTTACTGTTACATTTTTTGCTTTTTCATTTTGCAAACAAAAGTGACATGAGTGAGTTTATGTATTTGATGTTTGAAAATATAATTTTCATTTGTTATGAGGTTTAAATACTCGTATGTAGAATTCACCTGTGGGCTGTGACGTGATACTAATAAATAATAAGCATAATAATTGTTATACATTTGAAATTATATGATAAAAGTACTATGGGGCTGTCGTACCTATACTGTACAAAAGCTCTATAAAATAAATAAAGATTAAAAAAAATGATATATGTAATATTGTATATGTATATTATGTTTCAGTCATGTTTCGGTTAATAATAATAATTTTCCTACATCTGTGTTTCTATAAAATTAAAAGCTAGTATATTCGGAACATGATAGACCTTTATACTGTACTTGAGTTAGATTTTGCTTAGACTACTTTCAAACTTAAAAGTCAAAGTAGAGTCAGAATACATCGGTTCATCTTAGATCATCTAAGAGATTTCAAATGAGATATTAATAAGAAATATGATGTTATATCAATAGTCATTACTTAGTAAGTCAGTTTAGTTCAGTCTATGTAACTTTTAACAGTCTATGTAACTTTTAATATTTTTGTCATATCTCATTGTAAAAATCATTTTTTATCAGTCAGTTTAATGTCATTTTTGTCTGGTGGGAGGCTTTGGCCGTGGCTATTTACCACCCTACCGTCAAAGACGTGCCGCCAAGCGATTTAGCGTTCCGGCAAGATGGCATGTAGAAACCGATTAGGGGTATGGGTTGAGTTTACACTGCTTTACCCCTTCCAAGTTAGCCCGCTACCATCTTAGAGTGCATCGTCACTTACCATCAGGTGAGATCGCAGTCAAGGGCTATCTTGTCATCGAATAAAAAAACTTAAAGTACATACAAAAATGTTTACTTACATGACTTGTCATGGGTTACTTAACCGTAAAGTACATTTTCTAACCTCCATTTGATTATCTTTAAAATCTAACCTCACAGTCGAGTCACGTTCGGTAGTCATGTTTTAATAAAAGCTAAAAAATATTTGCTACGTGTTTCACATTCGCACCAACACAATATGTATGTACCTACTGTCGATGGTAATGTACTCGAAAGCCGATCGATCTATTGTTGTTAGTGTACAGTGTACAGTAGGTAATATATGTATGTATTTTTAGGGTTACGTATTCAAAGTGTGTCAACGGACCGTCCGTTTGTCCGTCTGTCAGCGGGATGTATCTCATGAACTGTATTAAGTAGATACTTGAAATTTTCACCGAACGTGTATTTCTATTGTCGCTTTAATAACAAATCCTTACTAATATATAAATGGGAAAGTTTGTTGGTTTGCCCTTCAATCACGCTGATTCGCAAATCGACGTGATTTTTTGCATGGTAATAGTTGGGGATCTGGAGAGTGACATTGGCTACTTTTTATCCCGGAAAATTAAAAGAGTTTACGCGGGATTTTAAAAACTTAATTAACTTTCACCAAGGATTAACACATATGCTATATTTTATCTCGGAAAATTAAAGAGTTCCCGCGGATGGATGTATGTTTGTTACTCAATCACGCCGCAACGACTGAATTAATTTGACTGTTTAGCACAGAGATAGATTATAGTCTGGAAGAACACATAGGCTACTTTTTGTCCCGGAAAATAAGAGAGTTCCCGCGGGAATTAAAAAATCTTAACGAAGTCGCGGGCAACAACTACATCCTACAAAATAAAACTTAGTTACCTACCTAAATGTTGGAAAAAAATAAAATCGGCAAGATTTAATAATTATAACATTTCCAATTGAACAGAGTTTCGAGTACGCAATCAACTGTGAGTAGTCGATTCATTAGCACTGGTAGGTAATAAGTGTTTGGGTGCTGATTGAACTGCACTCGCCGCGACATGACATTCCGCTTGTTGTGAACTGATTGACACGCCTGGTAATTGGGTTATGCCACTCGGAATCAACACAAGTAGCTGATTAGTGGGCATTAATAGATATCTACTGAACTTACCTGTTCTATTAAGTATTCTGTGCTTATTAAAAGACTAGCTGATGCCTAGTTTTTAAAATCCTGCGGGGAACCAGCCTGTGCCACTCTCTAGGTCCTCAACTATACCCATGCAAAAAATCACGCCGATCCGTATCTCTGTTACAGCGTTATTGAAGGACAAACCAACAATCCAATAAACCAACAAACAAACACACTTTCACATTTGTAATATTAGTAAGGATAAGGTACAGAAGCATGAACTAATAAATTTTATTATTACTATCTAATTAAACAAGCCTAGGCACCCTTTGAAACACTAAAATCTCTACGTAATTTCGCCTCCGCCTAACTTATAGGGATCCCATAGCCAAGGCAATATTTACTCAATTAGAGGCCTCGAATGGAGACTAGATTTCTAAATACTATAAATAACTAGCGGACGCCCGCGACTTCGTCCGCGTCAATTTCTATTATTATGATCGCGATTAAGAAGTTTTTAAAAGATTTTAAATATGGATAATTTTCCCCGTTTTTGCGACATTTTTCACCGATGCTTCGCTTTTTGTTTGACTGATGTAACGTGGAAACTGATGCATTTTATCTCGCGTGCCGAAACTAATACAAAAGAAACGCGAGTTTCGGAACGCGACATTAAACTCCTCCAACTATGTATTCTGTGCTCCAACGCACACACGCACATTGTTTTGATAGATATGATCTTTGACGTTAGGAACACACCTACATTGCTTAGACAACAGTGAGTGCTTGTAATTTAATATGAACTTTATACCATAGCAATAAAGCTCAAATTGACTACGTTTTAGTTTCAAATCATTTGTATGGGAAAAAGAAAAGGGCTATTTTTAGGGTTTTTCAAGCAATAATTCTAATTTTTCTCGCCGTAAAAACCATCCTTGAACTTCAACGAACATTTTAAAAAAAAATTTGGCCAAATTGGTCCAGGCGTTGTTGAGTTATGCGCTTACCAACACATTTTGCGATTCATTTTTATATTATAGATAATTCAAGATGGCGGGTGCCCCTACGTCATCGTATAAGTCAAACATCTATTAAAGTAAAATAACCCTAGTAACCAGACCAATAATCTTAAAATCATATCCAAAATTTTGCGGTTAATTTTAAACAAGAACATACCTACCTACTCTTTGATTTTTGGAGGTAAAAAGTATCCTGTGTCCATCACCAAAATGCCAACTTTCTCTGTGCCAACTTTCGCCAGTAAAAGGTTACAGACCATTTACAGACAGACACCGAGTACTCTCGCATTTATTATATTAGCATGGATTACGAATTCTTCCGATTCAATTAAGAAGACCGAGAATTCAACCAATGTCCAAAACCTAGGTCCAATCTACAATAATAATATATCTTGTTTTATAACAAGGAGTTATAAAACAGGCATAAATAATCTTAAAAAAATATACGCAACGAATTAAGAACCTCCTTTTTTCTTCGGTTAAAAATTCAAAATTATTTATTTTATGGCCAATTTGTAGCTCTAACAAGTCGAGTATTTACCTACTATAAACAATTTTTGTAAAAGTCTATCATGATAGACTTCAAGTACAAAAATCGTTTATTTAGGAACTGAGGTAAAAAATACATATCTATGACATATATTTAAACAAATGGTAAGAAGTATTTTGGATTAAATCAAGCTATAGAATCTCCTCTAATCAATTCTCTCTTACTTAATACTTTCTAATCTTAACTCATATTATGTACGTGCAGGTTTTCAGTAAATATTTTTGAGTTTAACACTTAGATTAATCTTGACCTATACTAATGGTTTCTAAGCTGATTTATCTCAGACGCTTTACGGTGCGAGTCACGTCTTTACTTCAGACATAGCACTCTGTCGGTTAATAAATTGTAAAAAGTATTACACAGAGTTCAGACAGACCCCTGTTTCTTTTCTTGAAAGCATTCTCCTTAACTTCAGTATTAGGTAACTTACACTAAAACAAGTTCACAGTCAGAGATAATTTCGCACTATAGTGCCTAAAAATTTTTAGACAATCGCACATCGATGTAATAGTCAAAATTCAGTGCTATTGTAACATTTTATATTATTATTACATATTATATGCTATTATTACATATTATAACATTTTCCTAAAATTATTCAATCCAAAACTGAACTGAGAAACAGTTTTCACTGTTTCTCAAAGAAGATATGATAAGAAAGATTTTGGAATTATTTGAAAAAAAAAAAAGATAAGTACCTCTGGCAAATAGTTAAAAGACTAACTGTTAATAATTTCTATGATTTATACCCTTAATAAATCGTGTAGATACCACGCTTGAACTCCGTGCTGTTGATAAATTGATCTCGCTCTATAAGAATTGCTATTTGCTGTTACGAGTATTAGTAGCTCTACACTTCTATACTATTTTCATTTATTTATCTCAAGATATAATCGGCCCACTAGTGCAGGTCTTCTCTCAAATGAGATGGTTTAAAAAAAAAAAAATTAAAGGGGGCTCCTTTATTTAATTTTTATTTTTATTATTTGTTGTTATAGCGAAAACAGAAATACACATTCTTTGAAGATTTCAACTGTCTTATTACGGATCGTGAGAGACAGCCCGTTGACAGACAGACGGACGGACGGAAGAACAGCGAAGGCTTGGTAATAAGGTCCCGTTGGTTTCCAATCGCGTACGGAACCCTAAAAAGTTTCACTATAGGTTCTGAGCATGACTTGGAAACTGTAGCTACAAGTTACGTGCTACCTGCGTTATTGTCTTAACAAGACTTTATGATAATGATAACTACTACATACTACTTACGAGGAGTTGCTGTAACTTGACTGTAACTTAATTAGGAATATTAGGACTTTATAGACATTGCTTGGAGTTCCTGTATGTTAATTAGTTTTAATAAAGTTTATATGGCTCTTGAACTCGCTACTTGACAACTGGATGCAAGCTAGCAGCTTCCACAGCTACACAATTAGGAGTTAAAGCTGCGAATAATACAAATGTAGATTAGCTTGCTTTCATGTTCTCAGAGAGTCCAATCTCTTGGTGAAACTATGGCGAAAATTCCTTTACATATTTCATGTTCTAATAGAACCTATCTCATAATATAAAACAGTCATTATAGATAATATTGAACTGGTTCGCTGCAATGAAATCATGCAAATATATTATTACTAGCTGATACCCGCGACTTCGTCCCGATTAATCGGGGAACATACATAAAAAATAAAAAATAAAAAAAGATTCCGACGAATTGAGAACCATCTCGTTTTTTGGAATTCGGTTAAAAATAACATTTACATCAACTAGAGGCTTCGTAAACGAAAAAAAATGGAATAAATTTTGTCAATTAGGAGACATTGCTTTCGTTAAAAATTGCGAAATAAAATATAACTGGCCAATTTATTTCTCGTCGGAAACAAACCTGCTACGTGTCGGTACGCGCTTTCATTACTGTACGCTGTTTGTAGCTTTTATTATCAGTTATACTTTACGATACGATTTTCCTAAAAGCTCAAAGGGTGAGTTGGAAATCAAAGGCAAAGGTTAAAATTAAATACCCACACAAAGTGCTGTTATGAGATCAACAAGTCAGGCTTCTTTAACTCGTAATCGAAATTGACTTAAAATCTTATGCAATACACTTTGCTTGTTTTTTTGTGTAAGTTAAGTTAATGGTAACTTAACCTTTCTTTAGTTCTCCCTAAAACCAGTCATTTTGCAGCTCTTATATTTTAGTATAATATTATCTATTTATAAAAGATTTGAAACAAAAATATAGATACGTAACTTACGTGACGTGGAAGGTTAGCAGGCAGAAAGACGGACAGATAGTACTTTACCTTTTGTAGTCCCCGTGGAGTTAGGTTTTTAAATATCCTGTGGGAACCCTAAACCTATGCACAAAATTAAGTCGATCCATAGCTAACCAACAAACCAGCAAACAACACTTTCGCATTTGTCATATTATTAGTAAGGATTTAATAACGATACTATATATCGTACGTATATATCGTATCGGTGTCGTACCGTTGTCGCGCGAATTGTCGTCGCCGGATCGTATATTGAAGGGCCGCCTATTACCGTTTGCCATTTATTTCATTCACACTCCACTAGACACACGTTTTTGCGACAAATATAATGTGAACTGGATAAAAAATGGCCAAGATCGTTTTTAAGCGCATAGATTCCGCGGGAACCGTAGGGATTACTGGGGTAGGGATATTACCTATGTTAAGAGGATTTGACTAGGTATATACTATAATATATAGTCTTTATACATCCTAAATCCTAATAAATCTTTTAAATGAGGATTATGAAGACTACAGAGGAACAGTTTCATACAGTATTGGATTTAAGATGAATTTGAACTGCTAACCGTACATCTTCACTTACCATCAGGTGTAATTTCAGTCAAGCGCTAGTCTATCCTTACTCCTTACTGATATTATTAATGTGAAAGTGTGTTTGTTGGTATCCTTCAATCACGCAAAAATGAAACAATGGATATAGTTCAGGACCTGGAGAGTGACATAGGCTATTTTTATCCCGGAAAAACAAAGTTACCGCGGGATTGTTTTAAACCTAACTCTACGCGGATGGAGTCGCGGATAAAAGCTAGTTTTGTAAAAAAAAAACGCGAAACAAACACATAACCATTAAACAGTGTTAAACTTGATCTTAATCAATGTCGAATCTGCCCGTTAAAAATTTACAATAGAGGGAGGCTAATCAATTCGATTCCTACGTTGCCCGCTTGAAATTACTCGTACATTTTGCCTCGGAGTTTTATTTTTAACCTTCGATTCGCGTGTATTTTTTGTGTCAACTCAATCTTTAGCATTTCTGATCGGATTTCAGAGTTTTTTTCGTCAAATTAACGCTCAAATTGATTAACGAGAGTCAACTGTCGAACCCGGGTGGTTTTTGTAATTAACTATACGTATTGTAGCGTTTTGGCCACAGATGTGGGTAGGCGAATAATATACAGCTGTCACGATGTATGCATTCGTTGGTGAAATCAGTCCTTAAAGTAAAAAATAAATAAACAACATCGTACGCTACGTGTGGCTACGCCGTATTCATCATTGATGAGGTTGTGACCCTTTTCCATAATGGGAAGAGATAGGTAATGCGGGAGAGTATAACACCTTTTCCAGATCCTTCCAGATACGACCGACTGTGAGGATTTAGATGATATTTTACTGCAGATAGTCATACTAACCGGGGCGGACGACCTAAAGTATTCTCACAAAATAAACACCAAAATCGAACTTGCAAAGTCAATCACCCAATCATTTACCGACATATAAACCTTGCTTTTCAAGCGCAATCAGTTGCAATGAACTGTGACAATTTATTCAAGGCTAGACACAATAATTAAAAAAATAAAGGCTGTATGGGAATCTTGTTAATCTACAACAAATATTGAATTTCACCTTTCCTCCTTAAAGAGATAATTCTGAGAACAGCTAATAATTATCTGGGCCGATTTCACTAGTGTAAATTATCCGGGCGTTTTAATATTTTGGCAGATTTTCAATACAAAAACTGTCAGGTACGACGTTAGTTAAATCGACACTAAATGTTTATGTTTTGGTAACTATTATTAAACTACGAAACTAATAAATATATAACTAAAATACTCACCTACTAAAATTAATGGAAAATTTGCTATGTCTGCAACAAAGAACTTGTCGTGTTTAATCTCACCTCCCCCCAAGAGTAGCTAATAACAACTGTCTTAAATTTTACGTTTTACAAACTAATATTAAACCCCGAAACAAGCACGAAACTAATAAATGATATACCACACGTGACACGATTACCTACTTATACGAGTATACCTATCCATGGAAAACTTGCTAATCCTGCCACAAAAACTTGTCGTCAAATTGAATCTCACCTCTCCCCTATGAAGGGGTGTAACCTTGAGAGTAGCTAATAATAACTGCCTTTAATGTTTGAGTTTTGCAAACTATTAAACTACAACACTAATATTCACGATTATATATTATTAATAATCAATATAAAGCTTGCTAAACCTGCAACAAGAAACTTGTGAAATTAAATCTCACCTATTCCCCATAAGGGAGTAGGAACATATAACCTTGAGAGGAGGTACTAACAACTGCCTTAACTGTTTGAGTTTTGCAAACTGTGACACTAATATTAAATACCGAACGAATATATTATTATCAACATAAAGCTTGCTAAACCTACAACAAAAAAGCGTGTCGTGAAATTAAATTTTACGAATTCGAGACTCGTTCCCCCTTGAAGGGGGGATGAACCGTTGAACCCTGAGAGCACTGACTCTTAAGAACATTCACCTCGCATAATCTTGTCTAGCTTTACTTCGGTGGGCGCTTGGAGGTGCTAGGTTTACGGAAAATTATTTCAAAAGGATTATTTCATAATTAATGGTCTTTGACCTTTTCCTTCATTAACCAGTTAATGGATGATTAACACTGGACTTGCTGCTGTGATTTTTTTTTCAACCTACTTGATTGACGCCATTTTGGATTTGATTGACGCCATCTTGGCGCTGTAAGCATAGATATGAGTGTCTCTGGAACTAATAATAAAATAATGTCTTCCCGACCGAACCCGGCCATGGCGGCCAATCTCCGCAGTGATTAGCCATCTGCGCGGGAGATATTACAGTGTACAAGTTTGTACGCAAACATAGGTGCATTCTCTATTCCCTCCCTCTCATAGTCCGATGGGACGGAAAATCCAACACGACCAGAGAAAGATCAGGCGCAGGACCGACGGGTTTACGTGCTCTCCGAGGCAGGGGTCTCTGGAACTAATAATAATTATTGCAAATGGCGCACTAACTCTATAATTTATTAATCTATGATTTCATAATCAACGTCTTTATTTAATCTATGGTTTCATATGAAACCATAGGCGTACTAATCGTTTCACTCGCCTTGTAAACTTACTCATTCACAGTTACATGGTTGCATTTTCCCGCCCGCCATCCTGTCCGCCATATTTGATTGTACGGTCACTTTCTCTTGTACAAGTTTTGTGCAAGGGCTTATTGAGTTAAACCACAAATTATAGTGAGAGTTAAATCTCTCTCACTGCATAATTCATAGTTAACGTTAGAATATAAAAATTGTATTTTTCTTCTCTTTAACTCCTTCATTAGCCATAACAGCAATCAATTTCAAGTTCAATAGGCATAGTGGGTTTGTTTAATGAAAGTGTAAGTGTTAAATGAAAATACAATTACTTTTTACAAAAATTTAACCGACGATGGAATCAACTAAAAAAGGAAAAATAAAATATAAATCTTTTTAGTCTAGTCCCTGTCCATTAAAGAAAGAATCATCCAAATCGGATGACTCAGCGAAAAGTTGTGTATGGTCATACATAAAAAAAATATATATACGCGACGAATTGAGAACCTTTTCCTTTTTTTCGTCGGTTGAATTTTCTCCTTTAACACAACCCATCGCGTTGGCACATAGGCATGTTTCAATAGCGGTACTTACGAAGGCAACTTGTCGGAAACTAGTTTTCAACGGAGACTTAAACTGAAATATGTGCCGTACGATATACACTCGTAGTTATTGGAAAACTATCTTCCCGTGTGACAATAGACATTGGATTAAAGACAAACACAACACAAAATTCGCAATTCAAGTGCTCTATGGAAATCCAGCAACAGGGGTCTTCTTCGCTTGGCCTTGGTCGTAGGGTAGTATGGTAACAAATACCGAGGGTATGGTAACAAATACGCAGACACCATCTAGTGTTTGGTAAACAAAGAAATTGCGTCATACGCGTTAATTAACGGATTGCCGCCAGCTATGTGATTGATTGCCTCTCTCTTGTTGCGAGAACATCGATATGCGAGGTAGTATCAAATAACATCGATGGAACAACACTTCGACCATTGAAATAGCTCTATAGAAAAGATCGTCCGAACAATAAACATAAAAATTGTTTTTTTAAAAAACCGACTTCAAACGCTGCAGTAGCAAGTGTGCCTAAAAATTTGAAGAGTTCCCTTGATTTCTCTAAGGTTTTATCAACAAATCCTGACCTGATGACCATGGAACCATCTGGGAAATGTACCCTTTCAAACAAAAGAAGAATTTTCCGAATCGATCCAGGCATCTCAGGATATGAGTAATAGGGAAAAATACATAAAAAAAGATTAAAGATTAAAAAAAATTGTTCATTAAACGTAAACGCTTTTGCCACCAGACAATGTGATCGGGTGCCTCCCTCTTGTTATGCAATATCAAATTACGACCAACCCTTCGATACTGTCCCTAATTATTCTTTTGTTACGGAGACACTCGCAGCTTCCCTTATTAACCACAACCCTATGAATATCTTTTTAAGTTCCTAGTTGCCTTTTTATTTAAATATTCTATTTGTAGTATCTACAAATAGGAACTTGAATATTATGTGTAACTACATACATAATTACCTAAACCTACCAGTTCCTTCCATCGTTCCTCAGCATACTACCAGTATAACCTATATAATAGATTTTTATTGCAATTGCCGCCCCTTTTTCATGACACGTGTATCCGTGTGTCTGTCTGTTCCCTCGGAACTCTCTAAGGAATACACCGATTTTAATGCGGATAAAGACATAGACCCTTCTTCTTCTTCATCAACTAATGGACGTCCACTGCTGGACATAAGTCTCCTGCATGGACCTCCACAAGCCTCGGTCTTGCGCCGCCTGAATCCAGCGGCTCCCTGCGACTCGTTTGATGTCGTCTGTCCACCTAGTGGGGGGTCTGCCAACACTGCGCTTCCCGGTGCGGGGTCGCCACTCCAGCATCTTGGGACCCCATCGACCATCAGCTCTTCGAACTATGTGACCCTACTATTAGACCCTATTATATTAAAAAAAAAAAATTAAAACCACTACATATTTACAAAAAATACACGCTGTGTTATCTCTATAATATAGATCTATAATATTCGTATTGAAGTACGGATGGAAGTCTCAAAGATGGATATGGATCATATTAAAAGTATCTATGTTGTCGCCAAAAGCAAAATGTAGGTATCCCAGCCGCGGTGACCACAACTTACGCGAGTTGTGAAATTAAAGCGAAGCTTTTGCTTTTTAATAAGAAATGTCCAAGCCCCAGTTTATCCATTTTGCCCGTTCTCTCCAGAAGATAAGGCTCTAATTCGTTCACATTTCTTAACTTCGTAGTTTTTATCAGATGACCACAAGTTAAAAAAACAAACGGCCGACAAAAGAAGTCCCGGAACAAACCAGACGGGTTTATAACAAATACAAAGCTGTAGTCCTCCCACGCGGCACTCGGTGACTCATCGGGAAACCGAATCTACGCCCCCACTTCGCAGGTAAATATTTTTTATCAAGTAAATATACTAGGACACACGTTCATGTCGCTATAACGCAACTAACTCGCTCGTCCCGGCCTCAAACGTGTTGGTTGAGAAAGAGAATCGGCCAGCTTCGTTTCGTGGAACGCCGTCTCTGTCAGTGATACCTATTAAATGACGTTTTGTCGAAATGTGACATACTTAGACTGTGACATACATAATATATAGAATACCCCCATTAGCGTTTATGAAAAAAGTTATTTTACCGCACACTTCACTATAACTTCTACTGGTTAATATCCTCCAAGCTTCTACTTTATATATGTACCTACTATTTATTTTATTTTATTCGATGAAAGATAGTCCTTGACTGTGATCTCACCTGATGGTAAGTGACGATGCAGTCTAAGATGGTAGCGGGTTAACTTGGAAGGGGTATGGCAGTATAGATTCAACCCATGTCCCATACCCCTAATCGGTTTATACACGCCAACGTGCCGGAACACTAAATCGCTTGGCGACACGTCTTTGACGGTAGGGTGGTAACTAGCCACGGAATAAGCCTCCCACCAGACCAAACCAGAGACAATTCAGAAATTATAAAGTCCCAAATTGCCCCCGCCGGGAATCGAACCCGAGACATCCCAGTTATGAGACTATAGCGCTCACTACTGCGCCCGGGAGGTCGTCAAATATATAGCCTCAATAGCCCAACGGTTAAAGGTGCGCACTTGGATAATGTAAAGAACTTCTGACAGTCAATTAAAAGAGAAAAAAGAGCTACCTGTTGAAAAATTATAGTAAGTAGGTACATAGTTTTATAGTATTTTATGAATAATGTAAAAAATTTAAACCTTAACTTTATCGTAACTAAAAACGAAAAATGCGCGAGCCTTGCGGAGGGAGGAACATGGACGGAATGTTAGCGATTCGCGCATCGCGGTGTCGGAATGGTTAAAATTAGAAAGGCAAGAAGATGGATAGGTACCTACGGCATGCACTTTTGTCCTGGTTTATTTAGAAGCTAAGATCAAAATAATGCGCACGTCGGAACCTTGCATTTAAGGACGGGATTTCGCAAAGAGTAGGTATAAAAACGCACTTCTACACATGCACCGTTCACACGCACACACAGGCGCGGGCAAGCTGCGTTAAAAATGAGTGAATTAACTTGTTTTGATACTTGGATATAAATTGTTTATGTTTTATTTTTTTATTTTTTATTTTCGTCCGGACTTGCTGTACACTAAGTTAGACTTAGATTTAGACTTTTTTAAGCCACTGGGAAATGCATTAGACTAAGACTAAGTCTCTTTAAGTCTGAGCCTAAGTCTAACACTAAGACTAAGACTTAGACTTAGTCTTAGACTTAGACTAAGACTAAGTCTCTTTAAGTCTGAGTCTAAGTCTAAGCTAAGTCTAAGTCTAACACTAAGACTAAGATATAGACTTAGACTTAGTATTAGTCTAAGACTTAGTCTTAGTGTTAGACTTAGGCTTAGATTTGAACTCAGACTTAGTCTAAGTCTAAGTTTAATTCTAAATCTAAGTCTAAGTTGAGCAAACCAAATTGATAATATATTTTGAAAAGAAGAAACTAAGTACTAGGTACCTATGGTACCTTCAATATAATAGCATTATTTTATTATTTGATAGAATTTCGAAATTTCTTGCAAAGTTACATTCCCCGAATGTAGTACTGACCTGCATGTATACCTCGAAGACTTCTATTGGAACTCCTAGATCTTTACAGCTAGTTATATCGAGTTTGGGCTCGTTTTGTAAGTTATGATGAGATCTTACCACTGAACTTGTTGGAGTGACTTGGTGGTATACCTCGAAGACTTCTATTGGAACTCCTAGATCTTTACAGCTAGTTATATCGAGTTTGGGCTCGTTTTGTAAGTTATGATGAGATCTTACCACTGGACTTGTTGGAGTGACCTGATGGTATACTTCAAAGACTACTACTGGATCTTCTAGACGGCTACAGCTAGTTATATCGAGTTTGGGCTCGTTTTGTAAGTAATGATGAGATCTTACCACTAGACTTGTTGGAGTGACCTGATGGTATATCTCGAAGACTAATAGAAGACTTCTATTGGAACTCCAAGATCTAATCATCATAACTTACAAAACGAGCCAAAACTCAATACAACTAACTCTAAAGATCTAGGAGTTCCAATAGAAGTCTTCGAGGTATACCATCAGGTCACTCCAACAAGTCCAGTGGTAAGATCTCATCATAACTTACAAAACGAGCCCAAACTCGATATAACTAGCTGTAAAGATCTAGGAGTTCCAATAGAAGTCTTCGAGGTATACCACCAAGTCACTCCAACAAGTCCAGTGGTAAGATCTCATCGTTACTTACAAAACGAGCCCAAATTCGATATAACTAGCTGTAGCCGTCTAGAAGATCCAGTAGTAGTCTTCGAAGTATACCATCAGGTCACTCCAACAAGTCCAGTGGTAAGATCTCATCATTACTTACAAAACGAGCCCAAACTCGATATAACTAGCTGTAGCCGTCTAGAAGATCCAGTAGTAGTCTTCGAAGTATACCATCAGGTCACTCCAACAAGTCTAGTGGTAAGATCTCATCATTACTTACAAAACGAGCCCAAACTCGATATAACTAGCTGTAGCCGTCTAGAAGATCCAGTAGTAGTCTTCGAAGTATACCATCAGGTCACTCCAACAAGTCCAGTGGTAAGATCTCATCATAACTTACAAAACGAGCCCAAACTCGATATAACTAGCTGTAAAGATCTAGGAGTTCCAATAGAAGTCTTCGAGGTATACCACCAAGTCACTCCAACAAGTCCAGTGGTAAGATCTCATCATTACTTACAAAACGAGCCCAAACTCGATATAACTAGCTGTAGCCGTCTGGAAGATCCAGTAGTAGTCTTCAAAGTATACCATCAGGTCACTCCAACAAGTCCAGTGGTAAGATCTCATCATAACTTACAAAACGAGCCCAAACTCGATATAACTAGCTGTAGCCGTCTAGAAGATCCAGTAGTAGTCTTCGAAGTATACCATCAGGTCACTCCAACAAGTCCAGTGGTAAGATCTCATCATTACTTACAAAACGAGCCCAAACTCGATATAACTAGCTGTAGCCGTCTGGAAGATCCAGTAGTAGTCTTCAAAGTATACCATCAGGTCACTCCAACAAGTCCAGTGGTAAGATCTCATCGTTACTTACAAAACGAGCCCAAATTCGATATAACTAGCTGTAGCCGTCTAGAAGATCCAGTAGTAGTCTTCGAAGTATACCATCAGGTCACTCCAACAAGTCCAGTGGTAAGATCTCATCATTACTTACAAAACGAGCCCAAACTCGATATAACTAGCTGTAGCCGTCTAGAAGATCCAGTAGTAGTCTTCGAAGTATACCATCAGGTCACTCCAACAAGTCTAGTGGTAAGATCTCATCATTACTTACAAAACGAGCCCAAACTCGATATAACTGGCTGTAGCCGTCTAGAAGATCCAGTAGTAGTCTTCGAAGTATACCATCAGGTCACTCCAACAAGTCCAGTGGTAAGATCTCATCATAACTTACAAAACGAGCCAAAACTCGATACAACTAACTCTAAAGATCTAGGAGTTCCAATAGAAGTCTTCGAGGTATACCATCAGGTCACTCCAACAAGTCCAGTGGTAAGATCTCATCATAACTTACAAAACGAGCCTAAACTCGATATAACTAGCTGTAAAGATCTAGGAGTTCCAATAGAAGTCTTCGAGGTATACCACCAAGTCACTCCAACAAGTCCAGTGGTAAGATCTCATCATAACTTACAAAACGAGCCCAAACTCGATATAACTAGCTGTAGCCGTCTAGAAGATCCAGTAGTAGTCTTCGAAGTATACCATCAGGTCACTCCAACAAGTCCAGTGGTAAGATCTCATCATTACTTACAAAACGAGCCCAAACTCGCTATAACTAGCTGTAGCCGTCTAGAAGATCCAGTAGTAGTCTTCGAAGTATACCATCAGGTCACTCCAACAAGTCAAGTGGTAAGATCTCATCATTACTTACAAAACGAGCCCAAACTCGATATAACTAGCTGTAGCCGTCTAGAAGATCCAGTAGTAGTCTTCGAAGTATACCATCAGGTCACTCCAACAAGTCCAGTGGTAAGATCTCATCATAACTTACAAAACGAGCCCAAACTCGATACAATTAACTCTAAAGATCTAGGAGTTCCAATAGAAGTTTTCGAGGTATACATGCAGGTCAGTACTACATTCGGGGAATATAACTTTGCAAGAAATTTCGAAATTCTATCAAATAATAAAATAATGCTATTATATTGAAGGTACCACAGGTACCTAGTACTTAGTTACTTACCTTTCTTTTCAAAATATATAAAGTATCAATTTGGTTTGCTATGAACTATTTCGTGTTCGTACAGCGATGTTTTTCGATACCAGCATCTGCTTACAACCAGCGCAGCCTCCACTCAGAAAGGCGGTCAAACGCCGACTGATTGATATTTGAATTTCGAATTTTGAAATGAAATCAAACCAGAGACCGAGTAAAATCAAAATAAGCCTTATTGCACACTATTTTAAGGTTCGGTTTAAACGAAAATATGTGAAAAAAGTACACGCGATGCTATATTTTATTTTTTATACTATTTGTAATATTTTTGATATTTTTCTCTCCAAGATTTTGAGTTGAACATATCTGCTAACAGATAGTATTTTTTAATTACATAAAACGGGTATATTATATACAAGAAATGTACCTAAAGTCACCCCAAAATCGTGAATTTTGTGTGAAGAGGTGACGGAAAATAATTTTTATAGTACTAAAAATTGAGATTTTGAACAAAATCAACTCCCAAGATTTGGAGATTAAGGACCAATCTATGTGTAGCAATTTTTATTTCCATCTTATTTGGTTTAACTTAGTCACAATATGTACCGAAAGTCACCCGATATGCGGAAACGCACTCTTAAGTGCTAAGTAGTAGATAAATTATTATCAACTGCATACCCAATTTCACTTTTTTTATCCGATGATAAGATAGTCCTTGTCTGCGATCTCGCCTGATGCCTATGCAGTCAACGATCTAACGGGCTAGGCTAGCGAGCTCGCTTGGAAGGGGGAATGGCCGTTTTAATTAAACCCATACAACTAATCGTTTTCTACACCATCATCCCGAATCGCTTTGCGGCATGTTTGACTCTCGGGTGCTAACTAACCACCTCTAAAGTCTCCCACCACAGTAAATTATCCCCGCCGGGAGTCAACCCGAGACCTCCTTCCACAGAGCTGACCACTGTACTAGGGATCGTCTATACTTTTATACTTCGCCTACATTATCGGGCTTCGCCGAATATTCGCATTATCTCGACAAGTGTGGCCGAGTTTGTTGAATCGCGATGTATTCGGGCGAATACGAATCTTTATCGCGGCATTGTCGGCGATGTAAATAACAAGTTATTAGACAAAAACTTCACCTAATTATAACCGAACACGATAATTTTATTTCGGACAACGCGACGAGAATTTTCGCACTATAGCCGCAGGATTAGAATATAAGCCTCTTGAATTTAGGGCGTATTTAATAAAGCCAGGAAATACGGCAAGTTTTGGACGTTAAAACTAGTTAGTTCCACTCAAAAGGAACGAACAGTTTTCTCTCCAAATTCGTTTGAAAAATCTTTGTACAATTTGCCCGTTTGGTATGTGTTTTTCCATACAACCAGCAAAATCGGTTAATATTCTGGCTGATCCGCATTTGTGATGGAGTTTTCTCTGACGGTCTGACGGGTTCGGTATAAATAACAGTTAACGAACAGAGTTCCTTATAAAGAGTAAAACGAAAATACGAGTTCAGCATATTTTGTGACATGACATGACATGGTTACTGGTTTTGTCAACACGAAATCAATTCCGATTTTAATTAAAAATAAATATTACAAGCGCAGTGTTCTTGAATTTCCATCGAAATCGGAATCGAATATTAAAGCAATTAATTCACATGGAAGATCATTACAATGCTAATTGGGATATTAAAATTATGTTTAAATACGAATGGCCAGGGTTGCCATTTACGGAATTCCGAATTTACCAGAATTTTGGCCTTTTAACTTTATTACCTGGAAACCACATATTTTAATAATAATATTTTGGTTGTGTAAAAGATTCGTTCAATATAATCTTAAAAGCTTTACGGTAAAACTACATTCATAAATTCAAAAGTTCATAGACGCGATGTAAATTTTTTTTTAAATATATAGACTAGCGCTTGACTGCGATCTCACCTGATGGTAAGTGAAGATGCAGCCTAAGATGGTGGGCGCTTGCCTAGAAGATGCCTATTCACTCTAGAAAATGGAACCAAACTGTAGCCATCGGTTTTTGATCGGTCGAAAAGTTGGAGTGACATCACCATGTAAATAAAATACAATTACTTAATTATAAATATAATTAGGTTTAAATATTATTTTAAAAGCTCAACAGTAAGTCTACCATTCAAATCCAAAAGGTCATAGATACCAGTCATACAAAATATGGGTCCGAACTGGCCTGAATTCACCCTTTCAAATGTAAAATAGAAATAATAAATATCGCATCTTGAATAGTTGATACGATTAGAATTGGAAATCATCATAAATCCAATAAAAACCTTACTTTTATTGGATTTATGACCTGTTTTGAAGCCTCTTAAAAAGTACGATCTCGTAATACCTTTACACTTTAAGCTGCATCCGCACGCTTGGCAAACCTCGGCAAACCTTCACAAACGCAAACGTGCGGATAGAGCGTTTGCCATGGTTTGCCTACGCTTGCGAGCGTTTGTGGCCGATCCATCGAGTGTCGGTCTTTTGATCGCAAACCAAAGGGAATTTGCCGCAAGCGCTTGCGTCTCCGTCCACACGTTTGCGCGCACTCAGTCTCGTTTGTGCACTGGCGGCGATTAGACGTGTCATTGTATTACGATTTACGTATCGCACCTTTAGAAATCTTCATTTTGTGAATGGGTAAAAACGTAAAATGAATGACTGGTCGACTGTAGACTTTTGAAGACGATTTGTTTATATAATTTAAATAATTAATTAGTTTTATATATTAATAATAATAAGTGCCGACTCCGCACCGGAAAATGGTATATAATGGTATGGTAATAGGTGGACCGACACCATCAGGTGACCCTCAGGGAGCCACTGGGTACAGGTGGCGCAAGACCGAAGCCTGAGGAAGTCCATGCAATAAACAGTCCAGCAGTGGACGTCTATCGGTTGATAAAGAAAAAAAACAAAATATCTATTACTCAATACATATAATACAATACAATACAGGTACATACTAGAATAGAGTAGAATATTTTTTTATTCACATAAATAAACTAGGTAGGTACCCAGTGTTTTCGAACATACTACTAGCTACTACTACTAATCTATAATATTATACTAAAACTGTAACTGGACAAATTGTGCACATGAAATATGTTTTGAAAATTTTAATTAGAGGACGCTTTACTATCAACTAGATGACGTCCGCGACTTCGTCCTCGCGGATTAAAGTTTTTTAATTCCCGCGGAAAGTCCTTAATTTTCCGGGCTAAAATGTAGGTATGAGCTATCGCTATTCCACATTTCATTCAAATCGGTTCATTAGTTGTGGCTGAAAGAGTAACAAACATCCATCTATCCATCCATCCATCCATCCATATTCCATTTTAGTAGGATTATTGATCGATACTGAGCTTAAAACATTTGTAAAAATAACTTAAGCCAAATAATAAAGCCGACACAAGTTCGACGTCCGTCAGGCTTGCCTGTTCAGAACATACAAACGCCCTCGCAAGCGTGCGGATGATTCCCAAATTCAAGGCAAACGTTTGTAGAGGTTTGGCGTTTGCCGTTTGCCACAAGCATGCGGACGCGGTATTATTGCTTTTTATTTAAAGTTTTTATTCATGTTTAAATAATTGTGAAACTGAAGAGCACGAATTTTTTTGAAGCCGATTAAAAGGTTCGTAATACTCATTACCTACTATGCTTACTTGTATACAGTATAATCTTTTTTAAAAGTTTTTGTTCATTTTTAAGTAATTGTGAAACTGAAAAGCACGAAAAACTCGCAAAAGCTTAAATCCGCGAAAAGCAAAACTTTGCAAAGACAAAAAGGAGCTAAAAGCCCACATATCCTGATCACGCTTCCAGGCATAATGAAGCCATGCGCTTTTGCTATGTAGTTGAAACATACTAAGCGGGACGATTGCGACACGATATTCAACGTTTTACATTTTCTTGTTATCCGAAAAAAAATATATTTACCCTTGAAGCCCAAGCTTAAGTTGGAATGACATACAATGACGACTTTAAAGTGATTAACATTAGTTATTCTATGACAAACTATATTTGAAATAATACTACTTTAAGCGTTGGTGGTAAGATAGAGCCCCTGGAGGAGTGTTCAGGGCAATGACATTTTCTTGTAATAATTATAACCACTTACGAGTTGTAGACAGTTTTTTGTAATTGTAGGTACGTTTTAAATTGGTTTTATTGTGCTTCTACACTCGGTCAAAACCACGTGGATCGTGGTGAGTTGAAGATCATTAATGAAATTACGATCCTGAAAACAACGCTAAACGTGTCGTATTACACTTATCTAGGTGTTGAAGCAAGGAAATTAGACAAAAGTCGCTCTGGACACCTATCTACTACAGAAAAAGAAACTCAAAAACGTTTTATTCCAATTATTCCGGAAACGCTTGGAATACAAAATTGATACCGTCGTCGTAACTTGTATTATGGTCGTAAAGTATAAAATGGTTTTGTCTTTTAAAGAACATTAAAAGCTGTGTGATGCTAATAAAATATTTTAATCGTCCCACACATAGACGACATTGAGATTTCAGACGCACGAGACTTTTATTTGCAGTTTACGCTTTTATAAAGAGCACTTTAGCTTCATGTCATAATCATTATATGATACAAAATGATTCAATTTACGTTTCAAAATTCAATTTTCCGGAATAAACACATATACATGTGTATGTTTATTCCAGAAAATTAAAGAGTTTCCCCAGAAATTAATAAACCTTGAAGTAAACCTTTTAATTAAAGATATAATATTTTGTATTAAATATTAACTATGTTGTTAATTTTCTCCTTTCAGGTAATTTAATTGGTTGCTAATTGGGTTCCTACGCATTGCCAGTTGTAGCAGTTATGTAAGTGATTACAATAATAAAAGCTAATTAAAATAGATTAATTATTGTAACGACAATAAATCGAGAGTTATATAGAGTAATCGGGTAGCCTACAAACGTTATATTTAGATGTTGATCCAAAATACTGGAAAATTTCATGTAATCTTATTTCAAATTAGGTTCTTTTCCTCTTTCCAAGGGGGAAAATCAAATATGACTAATATTTGAATTTCGACGTGATTAAAATATCGGTAATTAAACCTTTTCATTAAGTAAGTTGAGAGTGGAAGTAATTAGCTTTATTTGATGTTGATCCAAAACGGTAACATAAGTAGTTATACGGTTTACATTATTTAGGTAAATTATTACAATGGAAATTGACTACGGTATATTAAATATGATTAAAATATCTATAACTAGGTAGCTGATGCTAGTAAAGCTACGTTCACGTGGATTTAAGCTTCCCAAAAATCTGGAACTGTTTGACTTTCTGGAATAAAATACCCTATGTCCATTATCCATCTCCAAAAGATCTTTTGGATGGGATACAAGTTATCTCGATTCCATTCAATATACATCCAGAGATTGTGCTGTGAAAAGGAAACAAGTAGACCAGCAAACATAGTTTTGCGTTTATAACATGAGCATAGAATGTATATAATAAATAGTATGTATCCCTATACGATATGACTATATGATATGGCTATAATTTAGTTTAGGAATAAGTACGACACTGAGTTTTTTAAAGCGTGGGCACAATAAAAAGCTTTCTGTCCATTGTCCAAACACTAAAAAGATGACTTTGCCATATAACTTAACTTATATCTTAGTAATGTTACCGACATTTATTTCATTTTCGAGTTAGCTGGAGCTGTCTAGCGTCTCTAGCCATATTACAAATGTGTTGTCTTTTTCTATGATCGCTAACGCTAAAGCACGGACTCCCAAAGTTATTTATCGCACGTCCTATCTTTTCAGAAGGGAAGCGTGATAAAAAGCTCTGGGAACCCCTGCTCTACAGTGTTAGCGATCATGAAAAGAGAAAACTTTTGTAATATGGCTAAGACGGCAGGTCAGCCTATGAGCATTTAGGCAATACTTTATCGTTCATAAATGTATCGTGTCGTGTAGTATAAATGGATTTCATATCACGAAGAGTGGAAAGCTTTTAGCATCACGTTCTGGTGGTAGTCATTACAACTTTGGTTCGCTCACTGGGTTAAATGACGTGTTATGTTGGATACTTAGGATTAAATAATATTATACCTACTTGAATTAGGTAGAGGCTTTATTAGCAGACACTTTAATGTTGTGAATGAAGCCAAAAGGAAGGATTATGATTTTAGTAGTCTTTTTAAGTATTGCACTCGTACGTTTGTATTTCCGCAGATTTATATACATGCAAGTAAATTCTATCTATTCTACCGTAGCGCCTAAACTAGTGACCCGATTTTAGTGAATGCGATATCTTTCGATTCGTTATTATAGTCCGGGTGCCTCGTCTGGTCTAGTGGTTAGCAAGTTAGACTGCGGATGACGGGATCTCGAGTTCGATTCCCGGGTCGGGCCAAAAAATGTGTTGGGTTTTTCTGTCAAGAAATTCTCAGTGCTAAGTCGGGGGTTAAAAAATAATACAGCGAAATGTAAAATATATCGTTCATTTAACTGCAAAACTGACCAATCAAACATTGACAACTTGACTGTCAAATAGTTCATTGAACCGTCGAAAAGTCGTGGTGTACTTAATACTAATTTTGTCTTTAATAGAGATCCAATCATCCAAGGCGTCGCATTAAAATTGATCGAAAGCAGAGCTGACACCTATAGATAACTCATTGACAAGGTTTAGTTTTACGCCAGCGGAACCCTGGCGGTTCTTATAACAATGGCACAACGAATAGAATCACGATTCACGTCGCTTCGTCGATCTCTTATTTGGCACCGCAGTGCGTTGACCCTGAAGCGATCATTGTGCACACTAAACGGATTTGTTATAAGCAATTCAAACATTATTATATTTATTAGGTGTTAGTAGCTTGATGCATAATCTGAACACATAGTTTACCTACCACATTTTTTTTATTTTTATTCGATAACAAGTTTGTCCTTGACTGCGATAAAAGAACTTTGGTTCCCGCTTTAGCGTGAGCGATCGTAGAAAGAGACGACACGTTTGAAATATGGCTAGGCCGATGGTAAGTGACGTTGTAGTCTAAGATGGTAGCGGGCTAATTTGGAAGGGGTGTGGCAGTGAACATTCCACCCATATATACCCCTGTTTCTACATGCCATCGTGCCGGAACGCTAAATCGCTTGGCGGTGCATCTTGGGCGGTAGGGTGGTAACTAGCCACGGCTAAAGTCTCCCACCAGACCAGATTAAAGACAATTCAGAAATTATGAATTCCCAAATTGCCCCCGGCGGGAATCGAACCCTAGACCTCTCCTCAGTCATAAGACCACAGCGCTCACCACTGTGCCAGGGAGGTCGTTGAATTAAATTATTGCGCTTCAATTTTCTGCAACGGAAAATTTTACTCGAAGCCATAACTTACATATAATTTCTGTAAAAGGTGCACCAATCATTGCTACAGTCCACAGCTACAGTCTCAATTGTGGTGATTGGCTGAATTTATCGAGTTCTTTCTGCAACAATGCATTTTAACCAATAGCGAGTGAATATCGGCCAATCTGAGGCCATTACAATCGTAACAATCATTTTTAGAGAATCGATAGAGAATAATGAAAATAATAGAGCTATCTTTGTTAGATTGGATTATTGTCCATTGGTTAACTTAACTACTAAAAGTAAAGAATGAAAAATATGTAAGTGCCTACCTTACTTATGTTTTTTAAAAAAAAGGGTAAAAGTTCACTTTCCTTGCCATCAAAAAACCCGTTCAATTCAAAATGTATGAGAAAATGTGTGAATATTTCGTGAATCTTTCCGATATTTTAATAGTTATTCTGTTTTTTGGGACGGAGACAAATAAAACAAACAAAAGCCATGTAAATCGGTCCAGCCGTTCTAGAGTTATAAGTGTTCGAACAAACCCGACTTTGTTTAATTTAATTAAGATATCTGTATAGCAGTTTTTAACAGTTAATTTCTAACCGAGTGAAGGTCATAATTTTGTAAAATTGGTTACAGTATTCTGTAAAAGAAACGTCGTAGTCAACAGAGGTCATAACTTTCGCACTTTTCTGAACCATAGCGAGCAAAGGTTTAAAACGATTTCTAGTAAGAGAAGTTTGCTATTGATCAAATTGAAAAGAACGGGGAAACTACCAACTGGCAAGTCAACTCCAAGTTCAAATGATGTGTAAATAAAGAATTCTCCAAACGGAAGACATTTCATCGTAATTCATTTATATCAGAAACACTTTTAAGGCCGATTTAATTTCAACGTAAAATAAGTATTATCCGAGCGTAAAACTTGATAGTTTAGCAGATTTTTAACAGCAGGATCTCCGAAAACAGCCTGTTTTTGATTCAATAGTAAACAATCAAATATTCTTTGTTTTGATATCTTAAAAATATATTTTGTAGTAGTTAACACACGTTCTAAATTATTTTACCGTTCAAAAGTCCATATTTTGAACTTCACTCGATCAAATAATATTCCGAAAACAGTGTAGTTTTTAATTGTTTTTCAGGTTGTATGTATAGTATATCAAAGTAAAACTAAAAAAAAAATGACAAAAAATAGGCAAAAGCTTTTAGAAGAATATTTCACCGTTAATTTTTCTCTAAAAAGTTTTCTTTTTTTTTTATCATGACTGTTTTACTTTTTTTATAACAAAGTGGCTCGTGCACCTCACTTAAATTGCTTGCAAGTTACTGCGGCCGAAGATCGTGCCCTTAATACAGAAACTGTCAGAATGCCCAAACTCTCTTAAACTTCACTCGACGTTAGTGAAATCGGCTCTAATGCTCAGATCTATAGAGTATACTCTAACTTAGCTCGGTCTCAAGATAAGAGTTAAAACGAGACACAAATATGCAAAGTGTCCATATCTTGAAAACTACTGAATCGATTTTGATGAAATCTTACTGTTCCCTAAGTATCAATGTAATAAATAACCGGTTAAGTGCGAGTCATACTCGCGCACTGAGGGTTCCGAAACTCTTGACCATTGTATTAATTAGGATTAATTAGGTACCTACTAGATGACAACTTAAGTGCGCAGTGTTATTGCAGTTCCTATAGACGCCTTCCGGTCTCATCATCAGACCCTGCATATCATCTAGGACTAGAGTACTGTCAAGATGAATCAAACAAGCCC
Source organism: Hipparchia sbordonii (assembly GCA_038048805.1). Taxonomy (NCBI): domain Eukaryota; kingdom Metazoa; phylum Arthropoda; class Insecta; order Lepidoptera; family Nymphalidae; genus Hipparchia; species Hipparchia sbordonii. The sequence continues at coordinate 10,179,998 of CM076107.1, forward strand.
AAACTCAATGGGGTTGTGTAGTTTTCTCACAGTTCCCACTATCCATCTTTCATCCCATTATTTGTTTCTTTGAGTTACTTCCATAAGACAATGTATAACCTGTAAAACTAAGTCTAAGCTGTCTTTAAAGCATTCGAGATAGTCAATCAAAAGGTTCTCTATGTTTGATAGAATTTTCTTTGTGACCCTTTTCATGTCTAAACAAGCAAGTAATAGTATTGTATGTTCTAATAAATGTGGGAATAGCTCAAAGTAAAAACACTAAATATATATTAACTTCTTTTATTTAAACTACTTTTAGCACTCCTTAGCATGTCTTAACTCCATATGCCATCTTGCCAATCTTTTTTATCTCCATATCTTCCCACTCTCTCTATCGCATACATCCATCCCTGTCATACACTTACATTCCGTTTCCCACATTCTGTCATCCTGCACAGACATACCTTCTCCGTTTATACATCTTTACCATATTCATACTTCCTCGCATACCTTCTCAACACTAATACACCTAAGTTAAACAATACAGTTTTCATACATACTTAATACATCTTAAGTTAACCAATACAGAATGACATCTTATAACGAATCTAAACACTAGTAAGTATACAATATACATGGTCACAAATTATTATAATATTTCTTTTACAAAATAAAATAAAATTTGACTGATCTTGAATTTAAATAATGATAAAGTAATTGTATTTGAAAAAATGTTATTAAGTAATGAACAATGTTGATCATCAAACTTCTTTTTATTTAAATAAAATTACTTGAGTTATGATTCAGTAATAACCGGTAAAACACCAGTTTTTCTCTGGTGTTTCACCGGTATAGTATAGAATGAGACCTTTATTATATAAATCTTTGATTAACATACTTTATGCGAGTAAATAAAACTAGTTGTTTTACTAGCTACCTACCCATGAAAGGTTTTTTTCTTTGATTGTATACTCTCGTTTTTTTGGTTGATTTCATTCGGCAATTTCGTTCCTACCTACCTCTTAAAATATAAAGCCCCTAAATAATCCCATTTCACTTGTTTACTCCCTTAATTTGGGGAGAAACCCCCATAAGTTGCGATCCCTGGCAGCACTACAAAAATCCGATACCCACACTAACATAATATACTAGATTAACATACTATACACATAGCCGTCTCATAGAGATGTCTCAACACTACATCTACGTTGCTTATTTTTTAGCAATTTCATTTGGTCTAGAACAAGCTCTGCAGCAAAATTACCATTTTCAAGATTAACTGCTTCATTCAAGTACTCAATAGACCTATCAAGACTATTGTCTTGTCAAATGACTTTGTTGGTTCACAACTATTGTTATAATAACAAGATAGTATATTTTCAAGCTGTGACCATCTGCTAAGCTTAAGTTCACTAGGTAATATCCAGCTCAAATCTTCATGATGCATTAAATGTCCTTTTACATATACCTGAATGCTTAGATTTTCATCCACCAACACACTATTAACACACTATTACATTGCTGTCACCATTATCACTTTCAATATCAAGATTTAACAAATAGAAATATAGCCTCTTATTAGGTATCATTTGATACAACCATTTAGTCTCTTAAATTTTCTTGGAATTTATACACTAAGTCTGCGAATGATGTTATTATGTCACTCTAAAAATTTATCAATTGCTGTTCTGTCCATCACGTCCAATGATTATTTCTTCTTGAAAAATGGTTGCTACGCTTGAGAGATATATGAGGATCTTTCGGGAAAGAAAATGTACTTTTAGCTCCTTCAATGCTGATAACACTGTCGTAATTTGATTTGCATTCGGGCACACAGCATTTTCTTGGCATCTAAAACAGTTAAAATAACTTTTATTATCATAAACAAAATGAAATATTTTGTTTTGTAGGTTATGTTTTCAAACCTAGATACTTATTACTTACTTATTTAAATTATGAGTCTGGCACTTAATTGTAAGTTACTATGTACCTTGTTACTAAACATCTTTAAACGAAATAATCTTCATTTGTTACACCAAAATATATTGACAGTATTAGCCAGTAAGTAATAAACATAGCTTTTTACCTTTGCAATTTTGTTTGCACTTTGCAGTCGATATACATTATACATATAGGTAGGTACGAAACATGGATTTATCTCGTCGTAACTGATGTATTTTTAGGTTTCTATGCACCTTGACTGAAACCGTACATTAAATTTATTGTAACTTTTATTAAATAATTATGATTTATATACAAAACAAAATAACACGGACGCACTACCTTGCGAGGTTGCCAGACTTCTATCTACAGTCTTGAGTCTATATATACATCCTTCTCTATGCTTCTACTTCATGGCTCTCTAGATAGAGACAGCTCTACACGTCAATGGATAGGTACCAAATAGAAACACAATGCGTTGTCCTGCTCCTACATACATATTTTGACATAATGTCTTCTCACTTTAGTCGTTTTAGCTTTATGAGCTAGCCACATTAGAGGGTTAACGTTGCCGCTATTAACACGGCAGCTTCCCCCAATATTTAATGCTTAAAATTGAGCGGAAACACTTGAACGGTCAACGTCAATGCCCGATAATGACGATAAAATGTCTTGATTCAAGATGGACGCTGACGCTGCTGCATTCACATTGCGTTATCGCCAATGAATTAATACAGGATTAATAAATACATCATTAAAAAATTAATACAGAATTATTGCGTTATCGCCAATTAAATTTGCGTTGACGTTGACGAAGTGTGAGCACTCAGTTTGTCGCGTTTAATATTGTCGGAAATAACCACGATAATAGTTGAGATGATCGACATTGACGTTTACCATAGTGTGGCCGCACCATTATAATCTGTCTACGTGACGCGTCACTAAAGAAGCGTAGCAATAGTTGTAATTCACAGTAAGATATCGGTTTTTTTTTGGTTTTTTTGGCTGTTTTAGGTACTATTATAAGGTTTAGAGGTATCAAAATATCCGTAATTTGTAAGATTTTAAGGCTGGTGTTTGTAAAATATAACGGGACTTACTATGAAACTAAGAATTCGGTATGGAAAAAAAACGATTTTTGAAGATGTGCCTTAATTTGTTTTAATAATGAGAAAACCGTGGTTTTCAAGCTGTAACTTTTTACTGAGTTAAGCTATAAGCTTGATATTCTTAAAACACTACGAGACCATTGAACTTTATATTCAGTATAAATTTCGACTTCGGATCATAAGCCGTTTTCGAGAAAAACGGTGGTGACACACTGACAGACAGACGGACAACGAAGTGATCCTATAAGGGTTCCGAAGTTTTTTTCGGAACCCTAAAAATATAAATGTAAGCAAATGACCAAAAAATGACCACAATCCGATTAATACTTTCGGAGATACGCGTGTGTATTCGTATACATAATATACACTACATATTTATTTCGGTTGTTGATTTGAGTTATTTACCACAATAAATATCGTCAAGTTTAAACGGAGGCTCATCATTATTCATTTCTTATTCACGCAGTATCTGTACTAATATATAAAGCTGAAGAGTTTGTTTGTTTGAACGCGCTAATCTCAGGAATTACTGGTTCGAATTGAAAAATTCTTTTTGTGTTGGATAGTCCATTTATCGAGGAAGGCTTTAGGCTATATAACATAACGCTGCGACCAATAGGAGCGAAGCATCAGTGATAAATGTTGCAAAAACGGGGAAAATTATCCATATTTAAAATATATTCTTATAAAAACTTCTAACAGAAATTGACGCGGACGAAGTCGCGCGCAACAGCTAGTATGAGATATAATCATACTACGTGCAATGACTAAGTAATCATGAGCTTACTCATTACTTATACCTTTAAACAATAGTGTTATTAACACTCATACGTGAATATTTTTAAAGGAATTTGCATGTCTAGTCTTTATTAGAAGAAATCAATGCAATTTTATGCTAATGCTTTTGTTGTGATGAAGGTGTCTTTATTATAATAGTTTTAAATTGAATATATTAATTATATATGAAAGGCGATAAATATACTAACTACTACTACTAACTACTACTACTAACTTCCATCGAACTATAACGCTTAGAAAAGAAGTTTCCAACAAAGTTGGACCGCTCCAAACGTAGCCGTAGGCTCAAAACAACCAGTGAATGTAGAAGTGACATGTAATTATTATTTTCGGTACCGGTACTGATAATTACGTTTTCGATGGTTATTGCATGAATCACAACACTACCTACATAATTTTTGAATTTTCTGCGAGCTCATCATATTAACGTGACCACGTGCGTAGTCGGCCTTTAAAGGCTTACTAAAAATAGCTTATCACCGCGACGAATATATTGCGCTTCTATAAGCATTAAAGTTCGATGCTGACCTGGTTTGTTATTGTGTAGGACGAATACAGTGTTGAGGTCACCGTGCAGGTTGGCAGTTTTTTTTTTTTCAATTTTTGACGTTCATCGTAGCTGATTTCGACGTAGCTTATAGGCTCGCCTCAAAGCCGGCAATGCATTTGTGTTGGAATAACACATAGGCTACTTTTTTCGCGGAAGATAAGATAGCTCCCGTGGAAAATAAAAAACCACTCCACGCGAATGAAGTCGCGTACATCAGCTAGTATCATATTATTCGTTAGTCACTCTCCCAGAACACTTTGCTTAGAAGAGGTAACACTTATGTCACCAACAGATTTGTTACTTTCAGTTCCCACATTTTTATTAACCACGTTCTTTTGCATAAGAGCCGAATTAAATGTGACCGTCCGCTATTCGTTTGCGGAATCGCAATTGTTGGGGACATAATAGTTTGTATGTGGGTTACGATGCAACTCCGGAACGCGACGGTTTTGTATGAGTTTTTGTATGAAACAGCAGTTGTATCTCTCGAATTACAAATAGGTACTTATCGTTTTTACACGTACTGCGAGTAAAAAGTTTAGGTTTTTGCAAGTTAAGCGGCGGCGTCTGTTTAATTGATAAACGAGTTTAATACTAACTTTTGACGGCCGTTCTTACCGGACGTTAAGATTTCTATTAATGGATCCATCGAACTTAAATGCTTAGAACAGAAATTTCTAACGAAGTTCCGCTCCAAACGGAAGCTCAAAACTTTTTTAATAATCTTCTTTTTTAATTACCTGCTATATAAAGGCTTGGGCATATCACCGCGTCGAATATGGCGCTTCTAAGCGTTATTGTTCGATGATAGAATTACTTTTGCAGCCTGAACGTTAAGAGTTTCATTGTAATTTGTGTTGTAATAAGTACTTTACAGAAGACTAGCTTTTGCCGGCGACTTCGTCCGTGATCCATATGTTTTTATAAATCGGAAATCTGTTTTTCTTGGATAAAAAGTAGCCTATGTCACTCTCCAAGTCCCCGCCTATCCCCATGCAAAAAATTACGCCGATCCGTTATTCTTTTGATCAAAGGACAAACCCAAAAAAGTTTTCCGCGAAACTTTAAAAACCTCTGTCCACGTGGAAGAAATCGCGGGCAAAAGCTAGTTTTTAGCAAACCAGAACAAAGTTAATGTATTTTTTTACAATACCCACGTATTTTTTGAATTTGGCTTACAACAACTGCGTTGGACAGATTTATGAGCCACATCGCATGTGCACTTGTGCAGTAACGTTTACCAACAATGTATGTGTCATAGATCATAAACCTGTTTTAATTTTAACTTGTACTTACTCGTATTTGAACGCTTACTAGATATGTATGTATGTAGGTACTTACTTTTAAAATTCCCTTTGCGCCAACTATACCTACCAGCCAGCTATCTAAGTAGGAGTCTCTTTAGAAACGTAGTCCCTAAATATAGTCCCCAAGCCAATGCTCTTTTTAAAGAATATTAGCCCAGCTGAACTTGACTTATATTCTCTTCTCCCCTCCAAATAAGCGAAAAGCTTGTGCTAGGAGTGGGTACGACAACAGTGCATCGGGTGGGGCTCGAACCTGCGACCTTTCAGTTTTCAGTCCGCACCTTTAACCGTTGGGCTATTGAGGCTTAAATGTTAATGTCCACCTTTAGGTGTTCCCTCAAAGTTCGTGAAATTGACAGTAAACGTCATTTGGCTTAGTTTTGGTAGCCAGGAAAAGTTAGAGAACGTTAGGAACTTGGTGAAAACTGATATTAGCCTTTTAGTAAATGATTAACTTTTGCCCGCTGGTCTGTAGAAACGGATAAACCGTCATACCCCATCCAAAGTTAGCCCGCTATCATCTTGGACTGCATCATCACTTATCATTGTCATAATTGGGTATCTGACTGTTGTCGAAATGTGGATATTCCTTATTTTTGTTTCTTATTACAATACGAGAAACCGCTAAGGTTTTTAACACCATTACAATCGAAAATGTAACCTGTAGTGTTCCTACAATCGGTCAAAAAACAAAAAGAAATTATAAGCTGTGTACTGCGACTGTATCCGTCTCTTTTTAAAACTAAATTTTGTATGGAGAGATTTTTTTAATCTTGATAGGACAAGCCATTAAAGAAATTTAAAAAATGGTCATAATATTTAACAGTGTTTCACAAAATTACCTACTAAACTAAAACATTAATAAAACAGTTTGCTAAATATGTAAATCGTTTGCCCAAAACTTCACATGCTGGTGTTTTTGTATAGGGCTTCCATTGAAAACAAAGTTTTACATTATTAATGATTTATATTCGTTCTATATCCAACCGTTACTTTGGTACCCTCCATTTCATGGTCGAACTCCGTTTCAACCTGACTTCCGGTGTTAGTGCTAGGTATAATTATTTATTATTATGCTTGTTTGGGGGTTCCTGGATATTAAACCGGAAGTGTTTATCAATTCGTGTCTCCCTGAATTGTTTTTTTTTTGATAAATACTTCGTAATTTTAATACTATCTGATGGATACGATTTATTTTATTTAATCCATTTTCTAAAAGCAATTTGAATTACATCGATATTTTCATATCGATGATTCTTTGAGAATTTAACCAACGAAGAGCCGTTAGTGAACAGATTCACTATCAAAATCTGTCCGGTAGTTTTTGCACCAAAACTCCATCCATCCATTCATCTTCACAAATCGGATCACACTAATTTTATAAAGGCGTAAGTTTGTATGTGTGTGTGAGTGTGTGTATATTGTTACTCCTTCACGCCACAATGAATTTTGTGGCCAATTGGCTGAAATAGACAGCTCATACCCAGGATTAACACATAGGCTACAAAATTGCCCTGTAACTCACCTCCCATAATATGTAGTTTGTAAACAGCATAGTTACCTAACCTACCCATTCAAATAAAATATAGTGTTAAAATGTGACGATAAAATATCCGATATGTTTGACATATTTTCCGGTACAAAAAAAAACGATTTTTGGCAGCAGATTCGTCGAAAACTCCATAACTCTATGCCAAAACATGGCAGCGAAAATGTATCGTGCTGTTATTTTAGAGAGAGGGCAGACCGGCTTCTTTTAACGGCAGCGATTGGCGTTTTCGTGTATTTTAGTCTGTTCGCTTCACTTTGCATCCATGTAAAGGCCAATCGCAGTGATCGAGTTGCGTTTTTTAGCTGCCGTGTTCCACGTATTTTAGTTGCCGCGTTCCACGTATTTTAGTTGCCGCGTAAAAAGACGCCGATCGTTGCCGCTAAAGGATGAAAGTCTGCCCCCTCTAGGGTTGCCAGATTTTTTTAACCCTATAAGGGACAAATGGTTAAATGGGCAAAAAATAAGGGATTTCACTTTTTTACCCGGGACAAATAAAAAAAAATTATTTAGTGACATTTTTTTTTGATATTTTTCCGAGGATCGAGTTAGTTTTAAACCTTTTCCTGTCCCATGAATCACATGTGAGCGTGGTTATTTTTTAACTATTGTGTCTGTTGTCTGGACAGTTAACGTGTTAACATATTTTTATTCGTTTTAACAAATCTGTAAAAATCAATACAAATATAATCGTCATTAAAAACGGTAATAATCAACTCGCTTTTTTACGAACGTTACATCTGTGAATACTTGGATCGATTTCATAGTGAAAACGAAGTACGGTTCAAATACGGGACAGAGTCAGTCCCGCCGGGACATTTTAAACTATGCCTAAAATACGGGACGTCCCGGGAAATACGGGACGTCTGGCAACGCTAGTCCCCTCCCATAAAGAGCGCAGGATACGTTTAATCCATGTAAAAATATAACTCAATCCAAATTAGCTACTCTAATAATCACAAGTGGATTCATCCACGATTGATGTAACGGTTATTGTTTCCGGTATCACGCTCTGATGACAGCTGAACTCCCGATTTTACTGGTTCTTTTGCGCTAATTTGCCGTTAGTAAGTTTGACCAACTGCATAGTCGCTATGCACTATGCCATAGTGCATTACATGATTACAAGTATATAAAAATAGAAAGGAAAAGTGGCCGCAAACTCGTTAACAATTTGCAACATAGTGCAATCTTAAAGCATATAACCAATAGTACAACAGTTTTTGAATAATACTAAAATTAAAAAAAAACCCTTGAACGTGCTGTATTAACATGGAACTAAAGTTTGCAGCTAAGCAACATATCGAATATTATATTAAAAAAAGTTTGAAGCAAGATATTGTATTCGAAAGTTTGTGAAGTTATCATAATAGTACGAGTATATACTTAGGTATGTTACACAGGCAGGTATCATATTCTCATTCAAGATTGTTGTTTGTAGTTTTTTTTTTGCATAATACATATTATAAACATTAATTATTATCCTCAAAAAGCCGGTTGATCTGCTATTGATTTAAAACCAGTTGCACATTTTCTCGTCTCAAGTTTATTGGCCTTTAAAATGAATTCAGATATTATAAAAAGATAAAAATAGCATAAATTTTTTCAACTGACGTAAATCTAGTCAAGTAGCAACGTAGCCCACGCGAAAAACATGATACGTTCGTACATTGCGTACAATGTACCTACCAAATCTATTACCTTAATTATTATAAGTGCCTGGATGGCTTTAGTCCTCAATTATTTCCTATGATATTATTCGATCCAATATTGTGATGTTTAGCATGAAAGTATACTTAATAACTAATAAATAATAAAATTAATTGGTTAAAATATTTGCACTTATGGATGGGGCCATGAGAAATCAATATGGCTATACAAAAAGGCGGGATCGAGTGACAGCTGTCAATGCAAAATGGCGGACTCATTAGTGCGGGCTGTTCACGAAAAATATACGCTAATGGTTTCCTAATATTGACAAAATTTTCACCACCAAACTATCCTTCTACAGTTTGACTGATAATTTAAATTAAGATAATTAATCAGGTAAGTGACAGATTTTAGCGACTCTATTTTTATCTAGCCACGATTTATTTATATTATTGTTTTTAATTTTTGAATAGAGCAAGTGCTGAGTTTCTTGCAGGCTCCTCTCAGCAGAATCAACTTTCCGAACCAGTGGTACATTCTCGAATTGCCCTATGAGTCACAAGTTGGCCTACATGAAATAAATAATTTTGAATATGAATTATCTATCATAGTATGAGGAAGTACCTTATATCGGATATCCACGCCAGGTTTCTCTTTTATTTTAATATTTTTGTTAATTAAATCAAGAGACACAATATATTCTACTTGTTACAATCAATCAATAAATATATAATCGATAAATAAAGGTACCTAACCGACATATCAAAAATATAGAATCATTGCAAATCTCACTACTATATTTTTGATAATATAAATAATCGATTTTTTTCAAAGTGATATATCGCAGATCTACCTAATCTAGGGTGGGGCTTAGCTGACTTTTGAGTTTTGACAAACCGATATATCCGGTATAAAAAAATGTAATGTGTCGACAATAAATTAATCCTATGGAATATTTTAACACTCGGGTATTCATCAAAATTCACGTTGAGCCTTTCACTAACACGAGTATAATTGATGGGGATACCTATCTTTTGTTGTTTAGAAAGTTGTTCACTGTAAGTATATAATCTATGGATAATTGCTTTCAAAGTGCGCGTTCATGAGAAAATATGTTCATAAACTTGTTCTAAGCAATAATACTAAACTAACTCTTGTCCGCAGCTTCGCTCACGTCATTTTCGATTTTTTCAAACCCCTATTTTACCTACTTAGGGTCTAATTTTCAAAAATTCTTTCTTAGTGAATGCCTATGTCATGATAGCTATCTTAATGCTTTTCAGCTCGATCCGTCCAGCGTTTAGAGCTGTGCGTTGATAGAACACTCAGTCATTCGTATACGTTCTTTGCCTTTTATTTACTCGTATTTAGATGAAGGTTAAGTTTGCGGATAAAGAGGTTAGCTGTCAAAAACATCGATGTGAGAAAATTTTACTTGATTAAAGTGGGAGTAAGTACCTACATTCGCAACAAACCAGGAGTGTGTCTGCGTTGAATTTATATAATTTTCAATCTATCTTTTTACATGGATTGTTTTCCCTAAAGTTTTAAATGTATCTGAAAATCCTATACTTTTGTGCTAAGTTTCAAAGATGATGATGATCTTCAGGTCTTCATATTTGAAACGCATATAATATTTAGAATTTTAAAATGAAATAAATATACGTTTGCTAGCATTAAACAGCACAGTGATTAAGGTTCGACGTGTATTATAGAAAAGTCTTACGGATGTAGAGAAACCTGTGTGCGGTAGTGTTGGGATTCTGTTTATCGATACATAAAAAAACCTCTGCAAACAATCGCCGATTGTTGTTTGTTTTTGTCAGTAGTCTTTTTTCTTTACACTGTTTATCCATTTCCTAATCCGTGGCTCGGATGAAAAATCACTATTACTACACATATACCTACCTACTATATCTAATATTTAATGAATGAATGAATGAGGTAATGAAAGTGTGTCTGTCTATCTATCTCTCTGTTACTTTTTTTAAGCACTGTATCTCTGTGCCAATTCTTTTTAATATTGATGGATCTCGACAGGTACTTACGAGTACTTTCCATGGAGTGAAAACATTATATCACGCGCCCGATGTCACGGGCATTATCACGGGTTCATAGTTCACTATACTCATGTGGTTATACTTTTGCAAGTATTAGATTTCTTATTAATTTCTATACAAATCAATCCTTTCATGGTAGGTATATGCCGGCTACGCTACATATGATAAATCAACCACTTCAGCTGCGGCCTTGATGTGGTCATGCTAAATGTTAAATAAAATTAACAATGCAACATAGCTCATCGATATCGATATTATCGTGTCAAAATACTCACACTCACACTATTCAGTAACCGTTGTATCGAATCCCACGTCGTGACGGCACTTAGGTTATGAAGTAATGAACAATAATAACTTGAAGCTAATGAACTAGGTACTCGGTTTTACGTAATTCTTTGCAGGATTTCCTAGAGAATGCAATCGCGTAACAATTTGCTTTTCATTTAGAATTTTATTATGTAAATGAGAGCTTTTATTAAAATGCGAATGTTTAAATGCCACTACGACTGAGTAATTCAACTACGAAATGTACCTAAATGTATTATTTCTATATACCTACCTACTAATTTAAATTATTAAAGCTTTCGTATTATATTTTGTATACGTCCTCTACTAATTTCAACTTAGTAAAGCTTTAGTATAGGTACTCGTTCATATCAAATTTTCCGCCTAATCCGACTTTGCAGCTGCCAAATTAAAATGAGAAGCGTCTTTATAAACAGGATGTTACTTTCAACGCGACTAGTTACTTAAATATGAATGAGTAAAAGGTTGGTTTGATATTTACAGAGTAAAAGGCACTAGTTAGATAAGCAAAAAGCAACTTTTTATCAAGACTAGCTTTTGCCCCCGCGACTTCGTCCGCGTGGAATTAGATTTTGGGTGGAATTTTCAAAAACTGTGACACACGTACTTCTTTATTTTTAACTGAAAGCTCTAATACCAACTTTGATGGAAACAGCTTGAAAAATGACGGACTTTCATATAAACTTCCATCCCCCATTTAAACCCCTGGGGTGGAATTTCCAATAATCCTTTCTTGGTGTGCGCTTACGTCATAAAAGGAACCAACTGTAAAAATTTCAAGTTTCTAACTTCAGTAGTTTAGGCTGTGCGTTGATATCTCAGTCAGTCAGGACTTTGAATTTTATATATATAGATAGGTAGGTAGTAGATACCTACTATAAATAAGCTCTGGCACTCAATACTTTTATCTCCATTTATTTGCTGCTGCAGAGCCAATGCGTTTATTTGCATGCAATCCGAATTTAACGGATTATTTGTCGCCACGAATTATGCCAATATTTTACTGCGTAAACCGAAAAGAGGTCGAATTAAGTGTAAATGTAAATCCTTTGACGCAGTGGGTACCTCCTGCAAATAGGCTTCGAAACGAGATCCTCTCTCTCTCCTCTCTCTCTCCTCCTTCCTCTCCTCTCCTCTTCTTTCCTCTTTCTGTATCCAAAGGGTGCCAATGGGACCCTATTACTAAGCCTCCGATTGTTTCTCATGAACCGTAATATGTAGTTATTAATACTTGAAATTTTCACAGAATGTGTGTATCTATTGCCGCTATAACAAAAAATAATAAAAATAAATAAAATGGGGTCCCCATACAAGGAACGTGATTTTTTCGGCGTTTTTTGCTAGACCTTAATAATAATCGCTGCAAACAATGGATACGGAAACCCTTTTTGTACGAGTCCAACTCGCACTTGGTAGATTTTGTATAAGCAGCAATTTCATATTCAGTTTATCAACGACTGAAATTCATCGGAAATGTAAAAGTCTTGTTAATTAAATTGGGCGTAAAAAACTTAATTTAAGTCAAGCTTGTATTTATTATACTAGCTTTTCAGCTTAGAGTTATAAAAATCCCGCGGGAACCTTTTTGAGCCTTTTTGTGTGCTTTTTGTTTTTCCGTTTTATAAAATGTAGCCTATGTCACTCTTCACGTCCTCCATTGTACAAGGGTACATATAAGGATATGTATCAGGTCGATCCAAAGTTGTGTTGCGTGATTGAAAAACCAACAAACTAGACACTTTCGCTTTTATTAACCGACTTCCAAAAAAGGAGGAGGTTCTCAATTCGTCGGACTCTTTTTTTTATGTATGTTCCCCGATTACTCAAAGACGCCTGGACCGATGTGGAAAATTCTTTTTTTGTTTGAAAGGGTATACTCCCCGGTGGTTCCATAGTCATCTGGTCAGGATCTGATGATGGGATCCTAGAGAAATCGAGGGAACTCTTCTTTTACACATAGGACATAGGCACAATTGATATGACTTTGTAGTGGCGTTTGAAGTCGGTTTTGTAAAAAGAATTTTTACTTTTAAATTTTTTTTAACCGTTAGTATAGTTGTAAGGATAATATTTCCGATATTTTCGTGTAGAATAGTAGAAAAGTGAAAATTTTTTCAGTTAAAAAAGCTTATGTACTTACATAATTTGTTTTAATAAAGTCTCGTTTAATCCATTAACGAACTAGGCCACAGCGCAGACATACGTCGCGTGATCAAATCGCGTGTGTAATAATCGTAATTACGTCCGTCTGTCTGCGCGGAATTGTATTAAATGTTTGGTCCCATCGTGAATATTAACCTACTGAGAAGCAGAAGCATTTTTTTTTTAATTCGATGACAAGATAGCTCTTGACTACGATGACACCTGATGGGGCCCAAGTCTGCTATTGCAATTGTAGTTACATTGCCTATCATCCCAATGCCATGACATCCCAATTGCTACTTTTAGCAATTTTGGTAGTCTACTAATTCAATGGCGTCACAATTGTTTTCCGATGGTTTGCCACTGACACATTTAGCTTTGAATCTAGCTTAAATAAACGGTTTTAATATGTAGTTTTTTTTGAAACTCATTTCGGCAAACGCTTTTTAAGCTAATAGCAATACCGAGGTATGATTGAATTACAATCCAATTATAAGAAATCAAACCACCATTGTGAATTTAGTAGGCTACGAAATTTTGGACCAATGATAATTGTATTGTAATTGTATTGCGGATCAATGACAATGACATGTAAAATAGCAGACTTGGGGCCCTGATAGTAAGTGACCATGATGGTAGCGGGTAACTTGGAAGGGGTACGGCAGTGTACATTCAACCTATACCCCTAATCGGTTTCTCCTCGCCATCGTCCCGGAACGCTAACGCGGCACATCTTTGACGGTAGGGTCGTAACCAGCCACGGCCAAAGCCTCCCACCAGACCAGACCAAAGACAATTCAGATTTATGTATTGTTATATTTTTTATAAATTCCCAAATTGCCCCCGCCGGGAATCGAACCGGAGACCTCCCAGTTATAAGACCACAGCGCTCACCACGCCAGGGAGGTTGAGCACAAAGCAAGTCGTTTATGCAAGCATAATGTAGACACATTGTTGTGGAAAGTGGCTAGCTTATAATCATGGCTGTATTATATTTGTTTTGTATTGTCATTATCTGTTGTGTGTCTGAATAAATAAATAAAATAAAAATAAAATAAAGTAAGTGCTACAAGTGGAAATCAAACTTAAGGAAGTAGTAAGCGCCCGGCTACATTTGCATACCTTTTTAGCTAAGGAAATATAATAGCTAATTATAAGCTTAGCAGCCATTGCGACGACGTAGAATAAGCAGCTCAATATAGTACTGAATTGATTACGAATAGGCTTACAGTAATCTATAGGGATCTATAATTAATTAATTACGTCATACCTTGGAGGGATTAATGGGTTAGTAATAGAAAAGGCTCAAGTTCTCAATTGATTAGGGGACGGAGTAAAACCAAAAGGACGCAATTGACATGAGTGACTAGAGGTTACGTCATCAGCTTTCCTTCGATACACCCGATGCGGCAGAATTTTCATACCCCTTTCCGGTATTTGAACGAGCGAAGCGAGTTCTCTGAGTCAACTAGGGCGCTTGCCTACTAGACAGAGAAGTGTGTCCGTCTAAATGTCTGTCAGAGCCCTATAACTTCTGAATTACTGAATATTAGAACGTGAAACTTGGTTGAAAATTCAGTTATATCCTGTACTTGAACAACAAATACTAAAATGAGATAAATGTTATAAAGAAACGAAATTATTTAATTTTAATGCGCCATCTATTAGCATTATTGTGAAGCTAATAGCTTCACTATAATGCTAATAGATGGCGCTGTGTCAGTAAAACAGTTTTATGTCAATTATTATTTTTTTTATTGCGTCTAATGTTAAAAGTTAATTATTACAATATATAATTAAAACTTTTGGGAATTATGGGATATCGCGAGGTCTCAGTTCGGGGCGAACCACTAGTTTAAAACGGTCTGGGTAAGTTTCATCTCTTGCGGCTTTTGCGGCTCTTCCGGACCATTTTTTATTGCGAGATAGGATAGGCATAGAAAAGGTCTATAAGGTCACGGCATCTATTTTCCATGTAAAAAGTATCGATCCACTGGCATGTTGACAGAATAGCAGAGTAGTAGTTTTATTTCTTACCCGTTATCTAACAAAATGACCTAAGATAAGCTCTTTCACGTAAAAATCAAATATTCATAGAATCGCGATTTTACATGAAAATCTCGTATAACCCAACAAAGAAACTCGACTCCTGTGTCTTTCTCCATAGACTTCAATATTGCATGTACTGGAAAACCTCTCACTATCAGAATTTAAATTCGTATTTTCAATCTATTTGTTACAAAAATCGGGTTGCGAAAGGCTTAAGCTTGCAAAATACGAGTCAATTTTCTGCGTTTGCTGAGTGGATAGCTCGCACCGAATAAAATGTTGCATTGTTCGAGTGTAATGTTATATTTATAACTAGCTTTTGTCCGTGACTTCACTCACGTAACTAAAACTAAACTATAACTTATTACAACTAAAACTAAAATGAACGAATAATATTGCAAATGGCGCACCGACCTCTATAATAAATCTATGAAATCATACCTCTATAATTACCTAATCTATGAAAATCATAGAATAATTATAGAGGTCGGTGCGCCATTTGCAAAATTACCTATTAGTTCATGAAACACTGCTTAGTACTTGCAGCGCCAAAAGGGCATCAATCAAATCCAAAATGGCGTCAATCAAGATGGTAAAAAAAAAAACACTACACCAAGTCCAGTGTTAGTCATAGATTAAATATAGAGGTTAATGTACATAGGTGTTGTAGGTCAAATCGACCTGAGTAGCGTGTACTTAATCACCCGTAAAATATCGTTCCAACGCACGCTCGAGAGCAAGTTCTCTTCCGAATTCAGTGTTTTCGTTCATCGCTGGGACTTTCCACGCCAGTCTAAATGTCCCAAGGGGAACATTTCTTTAAAAGGCCATTAAAAGTATGGCCTTTTAACGGCTTTCAAGCATCGATGTATATGGATATGCCTGTCCCATATAATTGCGTCTGCGTTCTGGGAGAACCCTCAGTTTTTCCGGGTTATTTTAACTCACTCTCCAAAATCCTTAATTATACAATATATATTATCTTCCTATGCATAAAATTACATAGTTGTAGTAAAAGTAACGTATAAAGTAAGATATAGGGCAGTAAACACTATTGTTATCTATAACGTTAGTAAGGACTTTGTACTACTACTTTCTGTACTTTTTCTATTTTTTTTTTTATTTTGTACTACCTACTACTTTTTTTTTTTGTTAACGAGGGAGAAAAAGGAGTTAGTATGCTACTATAAGTACATATGTGGCTACTAAAAGTAGGCTATGTGTAACAACCATGTAACAGCTGTGTAGAACCGGAAAAAAATCTATTATATTCGTACCTAATGATACGGCAAAATAAATTCTCCCCGACACGGAAAATATTTATTTGACAGCTGATAATAGATTTCATGCAGGGTGACGCTGACGACACGACAAAGTTAAGTTATGGTTCGAATTCAAGCGATATTTGCCTTCACTTACTCTTATTACTTGGACTAGCTTTTACCCTCGCCTTCGTTCACGTTAAGTTGGAATTTTCAAACCCCTGTTTTACCCCCTTATCGGTTGAATTTTCAAAAATTCTTTCTTAGCCGATGCCTCCGTCATAATAGCTATCTGTATGCTAATTTTCGGCCCGATCCATCCACTGATTTGAGCTATGCGTTGTAAGCTCAGTCAGTCACCTTTTTCTTTTATATATTTAGATGTATATTTTTTAAAATTATATATGAAATTTTAATTAAATATGAAATTCATATAACTGTTACTTGACAATAGAGTAAGGTTACGCAAGTGCGTTATTGTGTCTGCGTCCTATTGCGATATTGGGTTATAGTTCATTTTGTATAAGGACGCATGCGATAAGATCGCAATAATAATAATAATTGGTAGATTCTCAACTTGTCATAAGAGCCACAACTTGGCCTACATGAAATAAATAAGTTTGAGTTTGAGTTTAATAATATAAAATGTAATATCATGCTGCCTGAATCTACTATTAGGTATGTATTCTGTGCTGATGCCGTGATAATTGTATGAAAAGATATCGCAATGACGTATTGCGATGTTATCGGTCAATGAAATGGAACCTGGGAGAGGCCTAAATAGGGTTGCCAGATTTTTTTTCAGCCTACAAGGGACAAATAGTTAAATGGGCAAAAAATACGGGATTTCAGTTTTTTACCCGGGACAAATAAAAAACAAAATTATTTAATGTCTTTTTTTTGATATTTTTCCGAGGATCGAGTCAGTTTTAATATAATTTTATTCGTTTTAACATATCATAATATGTTAAAATGCAACACGTTTTACGGACGTTGCGTGTGTGAATACTTGGATCGATTTCATAATGAAAAACGAAGTACGGTTCAAATACGGGACAGAGTCAGTCCCGCCGGGACATTTTAAATTATGCCTAAAATACGGGACGTCTAAAGTAATTTAGGCCTAAAGTAAATTATAGTTAGGTTAGTGTTACACGAGTAGTGGAACAACAGTATGCAGAGACATTAACGGTACCACTAATCTTACTAAAAAATGTATGAGCGGAAACCATTAAAAAGTGATTTTCCATCTTGTACGTTGTAGATTTCCGTATTTAAAGGAAACAAATGCTTTTTCTTTAATGATACTTTCACGTTATCATCGATGTCACGTTACTCATTGTGAATAATAATATAATGAACCGTCCGCGTCGTAGGTATCTCGAACTATTGTAACAACATCACATATTTTCCAAAAAAAATAAAATAGAAGATAGATAGATGAAAACTTTATTGCACACTAGAAATTCACCTGTGTCCACTTCTTCCAATAATATTTTCGAGTAACTGTTGTGCGCATAAATAATAAAAGTAAATAATTAAACATGTTTCTTTTGTTACGTTTAACTGGAGTTTATCTCGACAGATCGCCATACAAACTAATGTTTGTTTCAAAAACCTGTGTGTCAGATTTCTGTAACCTTATGGAATTAAACTTCATTTCTGTGGGGTATGCTGGGGAGCAGAGGAAGTTAAGAATAAAAGTATACAGTCAAAAACTGTAAAATATATTTTAAACAAAGATATTTTTGTTTTGCCATAGTTTTGTTTGTGTAATATAAATAATTTTTTTTTTAATTGACATCAAACGCCACTACAAGTATGCCTAGAAAGTTCCCTCAATTTCTCCAGGAAAGTGTTCAAACAAAAGAAGGATTGTCCAAATCGGTCAAGGCGTCTTTGAGTAATCGGGGAAAACACATTAAAAAAATATTCCGGCGAATTGAGAACCTCCTCCTTTTTTGAAGTCGGTTAAAAATTACTTTTTACAACGAAAATAATGACACTTCCAAACATTGCTGGAGAAATAACAATGTTAAGTAGCACGTGAAATTATTCGATTAGCTTTGGGAGTCGAGCCGCATCCTTAGTATACAGGGTGTGAATTTAATGGCACCGCACCTGTTGTCAACGCCCTGCCGGGAAATGCGGTCATGTCAACTTTTTATTATAAAGAGTAGCGCTAACTACGTGTACGGGGTAGAGTGACCTAGTTACGACAATGTTTTGATAGGTCAGGCAATAGAAAGGCGACATTGTGTTGAATCTGTTTTAGTTAAGCGCTTCATTTAAAAAAAAAAGTGACGTTTAGTCACCTCCACATCTATATACATCGATGGGTACAACAATATAACAGCTTTGTATCCAATACAATATAACATTGTTACAAATGTGTGTAATTTTAGTCGTAACATGATAAATATTACGATCAAAGTAATAAATATTATATATAATATATAATATGTATATTGTATACTCAGCAGAATCTACATTCCGAACTGGCGGTAGCTTGGTGGTAGAGTTGTAGAGTTTTAACATGTCATAAGAGCTACAAGTTGGCCTACATGAAAAAAATAATTTTGAATTTTTTTTTTTGAATATTTTTCAGGAGAAGCCGTAACCTGTATAGGTAAGTTCAGTGGGTAATGTACTGGGCAATGATTTTTATGTAAATTGTAATCCTGTAACTTCCCAAACTCTAAACAACTATCCATAAGATGAAGAGAACAAATATTTTCTCAGGCTTATGGTCTCGTTTATTATTGCCGACAGCGGATGTTAATCCCTAAGTGAAAATTAATTCTAAACACAGTAGCTACTTAGGCATTAGCTGTTAGCTCACCCTTAATGAATTTTCGAGGTCAGATGCCAATCGTTCGGTGTAAGTAGTTTACTTTGTTGTAAGCTAGTAGAGAAAGAGCAGACTCTCTTTTAAGCTGTATTAAGGGCAGTTTAGACTATACAAGATAAACTACCTTTATAGATATATTTTGACGACCTCCCTGGCGCAGTGGTGAGCGCTGTGGTCTTATAACTGGGAGGTCTCGGGTTCGATTCCCGGCGGGGGCAATTTAGGAATTTATAATTTCTAAATTGTCTCTGGTCTGGTCTGGTGGGAGGCATTGTCCGTGGCTAGTTACCACCCTACCGTCAAAGACGTGCCGCCAAGCGATTTAGCGTTCCGGCACGATGGCGTGTAGAACCCGAATAGGGGTATGGGTTGAATTTAGACTGCTATACCCCTTCCAGGTTAGGTCGCTACCATCTTAGACTGCATCGTCACTTACCATCAGGTGAGATCGCAGTCAAGGGCTATCTTGTCATCGAATAAAAAAAATAATATTAATATGTATAAATTATGCTATATTTATTTAATTCCAGAGCCTTATTATGCTTACAGCTTAATGCCAAAGCGCAAAGCAAGTTAAACTTATAACTTACACTAATTCATACTAACAGATATTCTTATAACTATTTGTGATCTATACATGAAATAAATCTATTTATTTTAATCACATCCAGGTCTGGTGCTGAGCAATCAGCTCATTTAGCATAGAAAGTGGGCGTATATAGATAGACGTCCTCTGCTGGAGATAGGTCTTTTGAAAGGATTGCTACAGAACACGATCTTGCGCCGCTTGTATCCAGCAGCTGCAAGCGACTGGCTTGAGATCGTCCGTCCACCTACTGGGTGGTCTTTCGACGCTACGCTTCCCGGTGCGCGGTCGCTATTTCAGCACCTTAGAATCTAAACCCAATATCCATTACCACTTAAGTTTTTTTGCAACTGGAGCTGTGACGCTAACTCTGATTCTCCTACAGATCTCGTCAATTTAGATTTGGGATACTCCGAGCCTTATTATGGGGCCCATAATAAGCGATCATTTTTTTTTTCGAAGACCACCATACAAACACCAAGAGATTTTTATGGCGTTCATTTGTGTTGTGAGACGTTCACAACAAGCGATATACATATACTACTACTATATAGCAGCATAGAATAGCGTACTCTAAACTGCACTTCAAGATAGAGAACATGTAGTACCCGTGGGTACAATATCGTAGGCGTCCCCTACTACAAGAAACTTTACAAAGACGTATAAAACTCGGAACTTCTGAATTAGTTACTCAAATAAAGTTAGAATTTACTTATTCATCATTCGAATTGCTGGATAAGGCTTGTAAGGACAAGTAAATTATTGAAATATAATTAAGCCCGAATGATAAATAGAATATCAACTGATTTATAGTCAGTGGAAAAGGGAAAAACAAGACCAAATCAAATCTTCCCAATAATTGGTGGTGGTTTAATATTTTATTAAGACTGTCTTGATTCTGAGCAGAGTGAGAGTTATATAAATTATTTATAGATATATAATTATATCTCAGCTTCTGTTATGCCGTTGTTGAAAATTTCAACGGAAAATGATAATACGTAATAATTACACTATATTTCGACCTCTATTAAAATTTGGTTTTATAATAAGGGAAGAAATAGATATCTTCTTTATGGTTCATTTTTGTTTAGGGCGATTTTTAGAGGCATATAATAAATATACCCCACTAAAATAATCTGACGAAAGTAATGGATAAAAGCAAAAGGTCAAGTAATCTCAAATCTAAGGCATACTTAGACATTGCAGTTTATGTTTCAGCGGTCTTTACATTTGGTACGCATACGTTAATTGTTGCATTAAAGGGTATATTATTCTTATTCTTAGGGGTAAAAATTTAACGAGAGTTATAGTTCTTGCATTTCACGAGGGCGCGTAAGCTTTACTTGTGGTTACGTCATGTACATGCACATTGTGTAAGTGTGCCTGTCAGCAGCCTAGGTTGGAGCGGTCAGGCGCGAGCAAGCTCTCGCTTGCACTTATACAGATACGACACACACAACCATGAGCCACGCGCCGTCGTGAATTTCAAGAATTATACCAACATTGATCCGTTTCTGAATTTTGAATTTCAGATGTTTACGGCCGGCTTAAAGCACACCGAAAAATAATAATTTATTTTCCAAAAGGTGCAGTCATTTTGACAGCTCACGCGAAATGCCTCCCGACCGCCAGTTTAAACTGAATTATGACTCTTTAATCCAATTAACACGTGACCCGGATAGGTGGAAAAAGTTAACCTTATTTGGCTGTAAAATATTTTTACTATGAGCACCTACTTTAATGTCCTCCCGACCGAATCCGGCCACGGCGGCCAATCTCTACAAAGATTAGCCGTCTGCGCGGGAGATTTATAGTGCACAAGGGTGTGCTCTAACATAGGTGCTCTATTCCCTCACTCTCATAGTCTGATGAGACAGAAATCCGACACGACCGGAGAGAGATCAGGCGCAGGATCTTTACGTGTGACACACCCCCTAATTCTTCCTAACTCAGGGTAAGAACCTAATTAAAATATCTTGACAAAAAAATTCTTACATTTTTTTACTCAACCCCGGAATCGATTCCTGGACCTCGTCATTCGCTTCATAAAATGGCTACTTAAGTACACGGCAGTTGGGTACGCCCTGGCCATTCATTAATTAACCATTTTAATCCCGCAGTCCAATTGAACGACTGTTAAATTTTTATTCTCCGACAGCGCATGATCATTTATTTATTCTTTTAACCACAATACGCGATGGGAAATTGAAAATGCATCTACCCGCTGAATGTGATGCCTTTTAGCGTATGTAGGTATTTTGAAATGGATTTACTCATTGCAGGAGTTTCATGTGATGATTGGTATCTACTAGTTTGAATCTTCTTCATCACAACCCAACAATGGCTCACCACTGAGCGCAGGCGTCTTCTCGGAGAAGCTTTAGGCCAATAGTCATGGCACTGGCCCAATGCAAATTGGCAGAATTCACACACCTTTGAGAAAAAAGGAGACTCGTGCCATATTATCTGTAGTTAGCCGGCGAAGGGTGAGATAATAATGTATAATTTTTCCTCTCTACTTGTTGAAATAGACTTTATCTATCTATCAAAAAATTCAAAATTATTTATTTCACATAGGTCAACCTGTGGCTCTTGAAGCAGATTCTGCTGAGGAGCGCAAGAACCTCAGCAGTTGCTTTTGTCATGACAAAATATTATACAATATTGTAATGTAAAAAGTTATTACACTATCTCGTGGGCAGCTGGATACCAAGCCATTCACTAACAAGAAATTCACTAACTTTGTAATAACCGCAACAGTAAGTAATTGTAAATATATATTAGTAATATATCTATAGTTGTATGAGCGCCAATTTACAATGCTGTTTACACCTAAAATTAATACCCGCTTAGAAATAGACAGATTTTTTTTAATAACTGTTATAATCTTTAATGTCGCTGCAAAGCATCTTTGGTGTAACTAATAATTTAATTAATTAATTAATAAATGGGGTGTCACGCATTGTTTATGCAGTATCGAATCTACCTATCTATCTATCCTATCTGTAAGGAAAGCCAAAAGACACTGGAGACCAACATAGTACTTCACCGAAATAGAGGCATAAAGAGAAATGAGATGACGATGTTGATGAAATGAAACCAGCGAATGACGTCAAATAAACTACCTTCCCCATACCGCAGTCAATTAAACACTAAGTGCACTTTTGTGCTCAGTTTTACTAAAAAATTTCTAGTAAAGTGCAAACACACTAATGGAACCGAGTAATGTCCACACTCCCGTATCTCGAGGACAAAAGAGCTTTTATTTCTATCTTTTTTTAAAATGTGTTACTTTTTAAGGAGATTAGGCCAGCTAGTACCTACTTGTATTGTGTTTGAAAATTTATGCAAAAAAATTGGAGATCATGTTAGACCTTTTTGATAGAGAATGTAGCGATAAGGCTGCCAAATTGAATACTTACTTTGTACTCATTGTTTTTCGGCCGATTTCTGAATTAAGCATTCAACAAAAACTTAACTAAGTTTTGCTCAAATATTGCTAGTGCTTTGAGCACTGTCAAATGCGTTGTGAAATGCAAATTTGCTGAAATTTGCTGTTAAGCATGAACTTAAGTTTCGAAATGTCAAAATTTGAGAATTCTCAAGCTCTAATTCTCAAACTGTACTCAATATCAATTCAGAAACAAAAATTAGCTTGAGTAGTACTTAAGTATAGTTTGAGACGGACTCAGCATGAAATTCTCAATTCAGAAACCGGCCGAGTCTCTTTTAATGTGTGTGGTGTACAAAAAAGTATATTCATTCATTCATTCATTTATAGAGTTAGGCCATCATTTCATTCTAAAACTTAAGAGCAAGACTCACCATAGGAGACTCATTGGCATTCGTTTACTTGGAATTACCAATTTAAGAATCACCATCAACGCCTTGTATGAAGTTAAATTTTATTATAGCCTACTAGACTCTTTCATAAATAGCATACAACAATGATAATGCTGCTGGCGGATATTCTTAAAGTAATTATTAATTAACATTGAAATGTTAAAATTCCGCTAATGCTTTTCTCTGTTGCAGCGTGATTGAAGGACAAATCAAAACTCTTTCGACTATTATAATATGACGTAGAGTAGGATTATTTTAATAATTAAGTAACCAAATACCATTTTCGTAGTGTCCGTTGAAGTAGAAAGAAGCGCGCAATAAATTGGTCTAACTAAATTACAGAGGTTCCCGCAAACTTTGAAAGTTACGCTTTTAGTAGTTAGGGTTAATTTAAGGTCCCTTTAATGGGAGCCCGTAATAATTATCTTTTAGATGGAAATTTAATTATGTTTTTTTTACTACCCAGACCTATTATTTTTTAGCAAATAGGTTCTTCTACCTCATAAACATAGTATTTAATACTTAATATTGGGTAGTCTTTAGGACTGCTGTTTAAAAATAAAAAGATACCGGCCGAATTGATAACCTCCTCCTTTTTGGAAGTCGGTTAAAAACTTTTGATATTAGAATTACCATAAACATACGTAGTAATAGATTCTTACTACCGCAAAATTAATGAACGACTCTTATTCGAATGGTTCAAAATCTACCCTTTGCAATACATACTCCGTCGGCTTCATCGTTTCTAATTAGGCCCGGCCCACTTCAACATTGGTGTACAAAATAAAATTATCTTATACTTTGTAGTGGTATACCGTGGTCCTACCAGTAGGACAAATCGGTGGGACCACGGGTTCTTAATGGTAAAATGGTTTGTTAGATCGTTCTGGGTACTTCCACTACCTATTCTATTTTATATTCATGTTCATCCCCTAATTAGTCTCTTAATATAGATATACCCTCTTAAATACAATACGCTACACAATTGGCCGATTTCTGAATTAAGCATTCAACAAAAACTTAACTAAGTTTTGCTCAAATATTTGATTATGACTTAAGTTTTTTGTGTTTCACACCATAAAATTAGAATTTCTCAAACAGTAATCAGATAAGTATTTCACTGAGTATTCTCAAATATTGTCTTTACGTTTCGTTACAAGTACAAAAACCGGTATTTACCGAATAAGTACCGATAGCAATATTTATTTCTGATTTTGTTAAATTTTATTATGAAAAATAATTTAAAAAGTACATTTTGTTCAATTTTATTTAATGAATTATGAATTTTAAATATTTTATACTTTTATCTCGCAAAACTCGTTTATAAGTTTTTGATGTTAAATTACCGTGATAGAGAATGGAACGTACATGACAATGACGGTTCAAATAGCGTACATCAAAGAAACGTCGGTTTTTTACAAATCTTATTTGTTTCAATTGCAAAATAATATCTCACAATTATGGAAAAAGAGAAGAAAAAAAGATCCCCAAATTTCACCAACGAGGAGAAAGAAACGCTTCTCGCACTCGTTGCAAAGTAAGTACCTAATCTTTTTCACATTTTCTTTACGCT
The DNA here is from genome assembly GCA_038048805.1 of Hipparchia sbordonii. Taxonomy (NCBI): domain Eukaryota; kingdom Metazoa; phylum Arthropoda; class Insecta; order Lepidoptera; family Nymphalidae; genus Hipparchia; species Hipparchia sbordonii. Next base: position 10,205,556 of record CM076107.1, read on the forward strand.
TGCTTGTAGCTCATAACTCGTAGGTCAGTTTTTTTCCTATTGGTTACTATTAAGTAGTAGTTAGTATGCACCGATTTTTTATATATTGTTTGATGAAAGATAGATAAGTGCCATGTACTACATAAGTACTTCTAGGATTCTGTACCCCAAAACAGATCCTTATTACGTAGTCTCAAATGTGATCTATCTGTCTGCCAATTTCAATTTTCAATTTTATGCATGTATTTTGTAATTTAACATTTTCTTTACAGAAGACTCAATTCAAGAATTAACGGAACCTCCAGTGCACGAGTGTTCACCTAAAAATATAATGCCAAAAAGAAAATTGTTAAATAATCAGCATTGCAGCATGAAGACAAAAAAAAATCCAAAGAATAATGTAGGCAATGAATACATGAAAAAATCTGCAGAGATGCTAAAAAAAATTTATTTTAAGAAAAAAATAGAATTAACATTCTATCAAAAAAAAATGAAATGTTAAAATTTAGAAATGAGAAACAAAGACATGAGATGGAGATGCAAATTTAAAAAAAAAGTTAGAAAAGGCGCAGAGAGAATTGTTGTAAACTAGATGATGGCCGCGAATTTGTCCGCGTGGATTAAGGTTTTCTAATTCCCACGGGAACTCCTTAATTTTCCGGGAAAAGCCTATATCCTCCCCCGGAATTAAATTACCTCTGTGTCAAATTTGATCATAATCGGTGGAAGAGATGGGGCATTAAAACGAAGCAGACAAACAGACAGACAGATACACTTTCGCATTTATAATACTAGTATGGATGTTTTTTTTTATTGTTTCTTAATATAAGTAAAAATTTAATTTAGGATAGTTCATATTTTAATTCGTGATTCTATTATAAAGACAATGGTTTAATTTTAATGACCCTGTAAAAAAATAAAGTTTTAAATTAAACAACATATAATTATAAAAAACAAAACTTTTATTTACATCCACAAAGAGTTCCTTATTTCTAACAAAATATGATTACAGGGATTTTTTCTTTCATTTATTTTTACACACATCTTGTATGGACGTCTTGTATGGCCTCCGTCTTGCGCCGCCTGAATTTCAGCGGCTCCCTGCGACTCGTTTGATGTTGTTGGTCCACCTGGTGGGGGGGTCTGCCAACACTGCGCTTCCCGGTGCGCAGTCGACACTATTGCGGCCTTAGCATTGGAGATTCTCCCAATCACCCGACATACTGTTGCCTTGCTTACATTCGCAGTGTCTCCTACTACGGCCTGGAAGCTGCCCGTTGCGTAATATCGCAATGCTATTAATATTTGTAACATTGGTGAAATGCAGTCCCGCCTTTGAATTCTAGCTGGTAATTTGGTCTTTATTTTATTGAAGATGAATCTAACAGATTCTTTAGAAAAGCGAAATCTGTCCTTGAATTGTTCTTCGCTGAGAATTTCAAAAAAATTTGGCCGATTTCTTACAACTTGTCGCCTGTGGGGTTGCCTTTGTTGTACCTCAGGGTCCTCCAAAGATGACAACGAAGAATCTTCACTAGACATTGTGCAAAAGCTGGATTTTTCACAAAGAGTCTGTTTAATTCCGATAAAATCCAATAAATTGAAAACTTGAGTATAGTTTTAAGTAGCCGAAATCCGTTACTTAAAAATCACGTACTCAATTTTGAGAAAAGAGAACTTTGAGCACTGTCAAATGCGTTGTGAAATGCAAATTTGCTGAAATTTGCTGTTAAGCATGAACTTAAGTTTCGAAATGTCAAAATTTGAGAATTCTCAAGCTCTAATTCTCAAACTGTACTCAATATCAATTCAGAAACAAAAATTAGCTTGAGTAGCACTTAAGTATAGTTTGAGACGGACTCAGCATGAAATTCTCAATTCAGAAACCGGCCGAATGTCACTTCCACCTTTGGTTGTTTCCTAAAGTTTCGTGAAAACTAAATTGACAGAAAGCGTCACCTTAGGTTGCACGTAAAAGTTATTGAACGTTGGTGAAAACGGACATAAACTTTCCAACTAAAATAGTTCTAAAAATAGTGTCATCCCTCCCAAAACGTCGAAAAGGTTTATGTTCAGAACTTGTCAATTTAGTTAAGAGATTGTGTCAATAAAATTGGCAACATTACCCAGTTTTCCATACAAAAAAGCGCTAAACGAAAAACCTACAAAGTGTATACTTGAACGGCGAACTTTGGACCATTTAATTTTATTCTCCCGGTATTAACACGAAAATGCTTTCAAGCTGCATTGTGCCGGCCACCTGTTCCCGGGGATTCGTAAACTTTGTTTTAAAGGAAAAACCGTTTGTGCATTGATAAATCGCGGATTTTTTACGCATAAAACATCTCTAGATTGCGTTGTAAATCTTTTTTGATTATACCGAATTTGGTTTTATTTCTTTCAATTTTAAACCATTAATAAGGCACAATAGTCCGTCGGTTAAAGGTGCGGATTGTAAACTGAAGGATTGACAGTTTAATCCCCACTCCTTGCCCTATTATTGTAGCTCACTCCTGACACAAGATTTACATTTATTTGGAGGTGAGAAAGGAAAATTAGTCCAGTTCAGCATGGCTAATGTTATATAAAAAAAAACTTTTGATAATTCTAAATCCATCCTAATAATATAATATGTAATATGTAATGTGTTTAAACTTTAAATAAAAGCTAGACTTTAAAAAAGATTTTTAAGTAAGTAAATTTATTTTATTGGAACCAGCTCCGCTCGCGTGAATTACGAGCTAAATTGTATGTAGAGTTCTAGTGCACCGATTTTAATCTAAGTTAGAGCAGTAAGTCTGACTAAATGCTCTTGTACGCTACTGTTTCCATTCAATCGGCTCAGACCATCAAAAACTTCCGAGCGCGCCCTATAGAAACAAAGTTTGATATTTACTATTATTATCAAATTACCAAAACCAGTCGTTCGCGATACTCAACATATTAATAATAACCGGGTTTTCGTTTTATAAGCTAAGCTTTATCTTTTTATAAAATTACCTCCTCGTAGTGCCATGCCGTCTCCTATCGAAGGTTGGCAACCATTCGGGTACTTTTCCAGTCCTTTTTTCCGAGCACGTTTTTAAGCCACTATGTTCTTTTCCAGCTAGGTGGTCTTCGGCCTGCCATTTCTCCTTGAATTATATCAAGTGTAAATTAAAAAAAAAACACCGCCCGACAATTGACATGTTACAACATCTTAATCGCTAGTCAGTAATCGTCAAAATAAAAATATGTAATCCGCCATTTTGTAGCGGCAGCCATCTTGGATCGATCTTCATCAAATATAGCTAAGAACACTCTCGACTAATTGACCTTTCAAACAAAAAAACAAAATCAAAATCGGTTCATCCGTTCGGCTGCTACGACGCCACAGACACAGACACACACACTGTCACACACACTGTCACACACACGCACACGCTTCAAAATAACACCCCGTCGTTTTGGCGTCAGGGTTTAAATAAAATTTTAGCCCTATTCTGAAGCAATCATAATACTTTCTTTTCAATAACTAAAAATAAGTATTTTTTATTAGATAGAGTGCTAATTATGACAGAGTAGATTACATACTACAATATGACTGAAAGCCTACTACTGCTTGCTGCTTTGCGAAGCGTCTTACACACACATAATATTATGTACCTGCACATTCATTCGCATACATTCACTATACTGTAATACCTAAAGTAACAAGCTCAGTGACCCAAAGACCCACTAGTTGCCTCCAACACTGAGTTACTCATGCGTGTAGGTATTGCATTACTGAATTACGTCTACGAGTATGCTCGTATGCACTGTCGCATAGCGCAACTATAATGTAACATTGCGCTAATGTTACTTTGCATAAACTCGTGGAATAGCATAACATACAGAGATATTTACTACAAATCGCCGTATGTGTTTGCATTGCAAGGTGTGAAGGAACTTGTACATTTTTATAAATATTATTTGTATGCAGTATTCAACGTTTTTAGGGTTCTGTATTTAAACTGTTCTTTTTATTTTCAGGTAAGGACACAGTCATGTTCGAGTTTCTGTGAATCGAAGTTTTATTATAAAAGGTATTTATATAGTATTAGAATTTAGAAGTATGTGATAACTTATACATGCATAAATAGGGACAGGATTAGGCTATTTCTCGGTCTTACTGCGAAAAGGTATATATTTTTAATTATAATACATATTTTTAATGATGAGAGTGTTACCTAATTGTGAACCTTCAGGATAATGGAAACAAAAGAAAGAAAGAAACGTTTATTTTATAAATTGTGCCACACATCACCAAATAGGTATACCTACCTAGATTAGATTGTCCCGGCGCCTCCACCACTTGAGCATTTTAAAGACAATAGGCGCGAAGCAAAAGAAGCGCCGGAACAACTAAGTCATGTGTGGCACAACCCGGAAAAATTATTTTTAATTTATTTACAGTTTCTTTCTAATCGCGTTATACGTAAATATTAAAGTAACGCGGGTTGACCCTTTTCCGATCTTTGATAGCAGTTTGTAATTTTATATTTAAGAGAATTTTAATTTGGGAGAGATAATAATAATAGTCGGAAATTCCTTGATACAATACAATGACTAAACGAATTTTTATAAACAAACGGATCACTAGCAGTCAAGTGGTCAAATAGCGTGACACACTTTATACGATATGCTTTACAAGACGCACCCACTCTATTTTTCTAGCGACACATAAGCAATTTATCCTAATTAGACGTCGACTCAACTCTGTAATTGATACCAACAATTGTCTTCAATTGGTCATTCTCACGGTTTGGTGTCTTAAAGTTCTTAAATTCTTGGATAGCCGGAGTATGTATACTAACTGACATAGAACTAGACGTTGTCGGGCCGTTCAAAAACATTCCATACGAATCTGTCATCCCGAATGGCGATTCTGACGAGTCCAAAATCTGTCCAGTAATGCTGAGATCTATAAAACGTGCTCTAACTCAGCTCAGACTAGAGATAGAGGTTGAATCGAGACACAAATATGTTCTAATTTAATCTTTCTCGTTTTAACTCTGTCTTGAGTCTGAGCTGAGAGAGAGTGCGGTCTATAGGCAGATTTCAGCCTTAGTGTCCAGTGGGTTACCGGAACGGGCCGTATTATACCTGTGGCATGGCTTTTCATATGACGTCAGTGACTTTGTCAATGCACACTGCACAGGCTACGAAATCCTGGAAGTAGGAAGTATGTATCTACTTAATTTTTAAATGCAAAGCGTATGCCTCTATAGATCACGTCAAGATTCTGTACAAATAAACCTTAAAAGCGTAAAGCGTATGTAATTATTTATTGGCGGCATCGTTTCTCTGAAGCTTCCAAGTCAACATTCCGATCCGACCGTAGATAAATCACCAATAGACGGACGTGTGACGATTGCAAATGTACATTTTGAACGATTCGCTTGGATCCGTGCTTATTCCTTTTGCTTCTGCATGGTTACTCTTAGAAGCAATTCCGTCGAATTGGATTTCCATTTCTGAGCCTTGAGACACTTTTTTCCCGCCGAATTGACAATCTCATAAACCTTGAACGAGTTTAACTTTTTATGTAGAGAGAATTCGTTCGCATCAGTTATGAGTAAAATTTTATCCGATTCCCAGTGAATGTGTTTTGTACTCCTGATCACTTTCATACTTTAATTGAACGATCTATTTGAATAAGTAGGTACCAACAAAAGCTATAAATATATAATTTTTTTTTTTATTCTATGACAAGATAGCCCTTGACTGCGATCTCACCTGATGGTAAGTGACGATGCAGTCTAAGATGGTAGGGATGGTGGATATAAGAGGAAAAGGTGACTGACTAACTGACTGATTATCAACGCATTTGTTTGTTCATCTATTAGATATAAGTACGCGGATCGTTCATCCGATTGAGCTGAAACGGATAGTCCTGGATAGTCTTCATGCCGGAAAGCAAAAAATGTAAATCACGTTATAAACTTCGAATAACAATATAATTGTAATGGCCTTAGTAGAAAGAGTTTGCTAGATATTGATCTAACCCTACCTTTGGTTTACCCAAAATCGTGCAATTCAGGTGCATCCGGCATGTAAGCAGCTACTCCAGGAATAAATTACAAACAAACCATGCCATGTCAAATGTTTTCGAAAGTTCGACGCTCTAAACGCCTTTGTGCTCTTTTAGGTGGTAGCTTGGGGTTAGATTCACGTCAGAGGGAATTTCTTCTTCTTTATAAACTGATAGACGTCCATCGCTGGACAAAGGTCTCTTGTATGAGCTTCCACAGGGCTCGGTCTTATGCTGCCTGTATTGAGCGGCTCCGTGCGACTTGTGTGATGTCGTCGGTCTGCTCGGTCATTCTAGTGGAAGCCAACACTGGCTATCTTGTCATAGAATAATAAAAACCAGCCAAGTGCGAGTCGGACTTGCACACGAAGGGTTCCGTACCATCGTAATAGCTACTTTTGAGATCGAGCAAAAATTGCCGAAAAAAAAAAAACAATTTCTTGCATAGGGTCCTCTTCTTCGGTCTTAATTTTTTTCAATTTTATTTCTTTGTTATTATTTTTTGATGAATAAAGCCTGCTGACGGACAGACGAACGGCACACGGAGGGTTATAGGGCTACGTTGGCACCCTTTGTATACGGAACCTCTCAAAAGTTCTGTTTTAGATTAAGCATAACTTATAAGCTGCAGGAGTAAAGTCGTTAGTAGTTTTGATTTTTTTTAATATTATAAATGCGAAAGTTTGGATGATTAGATGTTTGTTACTCAATCACGTAGCAACGAATGAACCGATTTGGCTAAAATTTGGCACAGAGATAGATTATAGTCTCGAATAACACATAGGCTACCCGGGAAATAAGAGAGTTCCCGCGGGAATAAAAAACCTTAATCCACGCGAACGAAGTTGCGCGAATCAACTAGTATGGTCTATCTTGTTATCTTTCTAAACCCTAATGATAAAAGAGGGGTGTATCTGTGTATGGTTATAGTTCGACGTTGTAAGCTTAGTTGGAACTTGGTGGGGAAATGGGAATAGTAGATACGAGTATGTACAGCATGGCTAATAAATTTTTTAAGCTATTGCATAGCTCCTATCGCGGGCCAGCGTGGAGACCGAATCCAGAAATTCCGTAACGAAAATAACCTGACACGGGACTCCTCTACGGTGAGCCTTAGATGGCGTTGATAAAAAATGCTATGCAATAGCTTGACCGCGGCAGTCCCCGATTGCCACACGTCTTTTATTAAAAAAAAGCTCATCCAGAGCCCAGCCTTGGCAGCATGGGCGGGAGAAATTTTATCCCCCGGGAAAAGGATAAAACGTTTATCCCCTCGCTTAGCTTTATCCACCCGTCGAGCATGGGCACAGCGGTGGAAATAACACTCAGTGGATATACTTATAGAAATATACATCGCCTTCTCCTCTGTTGCCATGCTTTAGCATAGGAAAAAGATAATTTTATCCCCTGTCAGTGGATAAAATCGGGGGATAAAACTTTTATCTCCTGCCCATGCTACCAGTGCAGACTTATCCGGCTGAGTCATAAAAGCATAGAAGTTAGTGCATAAAAGCATAAAAAAAGCCTGGCGTACCGTGTTGCCGGTATTAAACAGAGTCTACTTATTATTCTAAACACACATTTGACAGTCTACTGGTTTTTACTCGGAACGATTCATCTGACCTTCGCAATATTCGTTAAGGGTTAACGAGTACCATAAAAAGCCTTTTTTAGGGTTCCGTAGGTACGGATTAAATTTTCGTGTAGTTATTATTATCTCAAAAAGTTCTATGCAATATATTTTGTTGGTTTTGGGCTTTTTTTTTTATTCGATGACAAGATAGCCCTTGACTGCGATCTCACCTGATGGTAAGTGACGATGCTGTCTAAGATGGTAGCGGGTTAACTTGGAAGAGGTATAGCAGTGTAAATTGAACCCATACCCCTAATCGGTTTCTACACGCCATCGTGCCGGAACGCTAAATCGCTTGGCGGCACGTCTTTGACGGTAGGGTGGTAAGTGGTAACTAGCCACAGCCAAAGCCTCCCACCAGACGATAATAACCTTGCTTTAATAACTAAGCAAATAATACAGACTACTACTACTATGCTATACTAGTGATAACGCTTATTCATACATTGATCAGCGATATATCAAACGCTCAGATCAGACCAATTGCTTGTATACATCTAGGTATGTCCTTATGTATAGTCAAAGTTCAATTAAAGCACATGAATGCCTGGCTCAACGCATATTCCATACAGCAAATGCATTAAGACGATATCTGGCCTCCATACGTATACATAGCTAGGTATATCGAGTGACTGAACTCAACTAAAATCTAGTTAAAGTGCTATCAATCGTGACAATAGACAACTCTACCCATCTCCCGTTTCAATATTAAATTGAAATCTTCAAGCATTAACTCCCACTTTATACAGAGTCGGTTGGAAATAACGATTATTGAAATATTAAAAGAATTCAAAACGATCCTTTCCCGTAATGCAATATGCATGAAAGCTCCAAGAAAATGAACATACAGAAACATATTTTGCACGGTTTATAAACGCTGATCTTAAAATTTAAAATAGTTTTTTGTTCCGTCTTACCATCTTTGCCTTAATGATGCCATACGATGATGATATTGTAATGACATTTATTTATTAATTAAATGCACAAAAAAGTAAACTATACTCAATACTGCTCATTCAGTTTGTTTGAGAGTTCGTGTTCTTAGCTAACTAATTACGATAGTGCATTTAAATTCATATATATACATTAACCAAAAACCTTAGGTACCTAGCACATATATCTATCTCACATATTATTTAAGATCAGTCAGTGAAAGAGTCCTTAAAAACTTCCTTTAGCTGAACTGCCTTACCGTGGTACGTACTCGTATAATTTTGCTAGTTGATGCCCGCAACTTCGTTCGCGTGGATTAAGGTTTTGTAATTCCCGCGGGAACTCTCTTATTTTCCGGGATAAAAAGTAGCCTATGTGTTATTCCAAACTATAATCTTTCTCTATGCTAAATTTCAGCCAAATCGGTTCATTGTCATTACCTTTGGAATCTTATTCACATTTTTAAATGATAGGTATTTGTTTGTGAATCACTGGATATTGAACTATAATGTTATATATTTTTGGAATCTACTCATCATTTTCTAGATGATGATTATATACTTAATCTTATTTTCGAATTATTTTTTTTTCAACTTTAGTCTTTAATGTGGTACCATGGTCACCCCATCAATTTTTTTTTAAATTTTACTAGCCCATGTCACCCGGAATAAGCTAAGGATTCTAACGATACCTTATTCATCAAAATCGGTTCAGGCGTATTGAAGTTATTGTGGAATATAGAAACTTACATACTCCTTTTTTCAGGCAGTCGTATAAAAAGAAAACTTCGTCGTGTGTTTTCAATACAGAAGAAGGAATAAACTCGTACGTATGCATAATGGGGTGAACGTCTTCAGTGGAGTCTATATTGAGCTTATGTTCGGGATTCGATGCCTGGAATCACAATTGATACGAGTATTAGGAGATATCCTTATCCACAGACAAAATCTTATTTCCACACTTCTTTCCCACCAAAGTTTTAAAATGGTATTTATCGTGACCATGGCAGTACATACAAACTAGCGTTGCCAGACGTCCCGTATTTCCCGGGACGTCCCGTATTTTAGGCATAGTTTAAAATGTCCCGGCGGGACTGACTCTGTCCCGTATTTGTGCTTCGTTTTTCATTATAAAATCGATCCAAGTATTCACATACGCAACGTTCGTAAAAAAGCGAGTTGATGACCGTTTTTAATTACGATTATAATTGTATTGATTTTTACAAATAATATGTTAAAACGAATAAAAATATGTTAAAACTGACTTGATCCTCGAAAAAATAAAAAAAAAATGACACTAAATAATTTTGTTTTTTTATTTGTCCCGGGTAAAAAACTGAAATCCCGTATTTTTTGCCCATTTAACCATTTGTCCCTTATTGGCTGAAAAAAAATCTGGCAACCCTAATACAAACGTATCAAATGAATGGACGTTGAAGACTCAGTTAGTCCGTCTGTCCGCATATTTCTTGGAACCGTTTGACAAACACTATCATACAAACACACTCGGCGCATTCTGTACGTAAGTTGTGTGCTCATTGTTTCCACACGACCAGTTAATTTAATTAATTCGAACGGTATGGAGTTCCAATAAAAACAGACAATAGTGTTAATTAATCCTAACACAATTTTTAATCGGTCTTAAAATAGTGCTAACACTTTCACAATACTCCGCTTAGAACGGGATAGCATTCGAGTTGTCAATTTTAAATTAAATACAACAATGTTATCCAATGTGAATTATATAAAAATTCTTTTCAAAAAACCGACTTCAAACGCCACTATAAAGTATAAAAATAATTTTATTTTGTACACGTTTGTTGAAGTCGGGCGGCTTAAATAGAAAGGATGAAACCGATACGCGATGCTCACCCGATTTCAATAAGCGTGTCTCTTATATGTCACCATAAGGTAAGCGTCGCGCATCGATTTCATCGTTTCTAGTTAAGCCCGCCCGACTTCAACAAACGTGTACAAAATAAAATTATTTTTATACTTTATAGTGGCGTTTGAAGTCGGTTTTTTGAAAAGAATTTTTATTTTAAGCTTTTTAGTGTAGCTTGTTCCTGCTCTCTTTCTCCCCTCCCTCCAACACTACGGTACTGAAGTAGTCTATACTTGGTACCTACAGTACTTATTAACAACACACAATTTCTAAAGAGCTAGGACCAGGAGGTCCATGATGTAGTCCATGCTTGGTACCAACAATATCAACTCGAAAGCGACAGTTCGTAATCAACAGGCAGTACCCTACAGCATCAGGATTGAAGAGCTAGGACCTTGAGCTCCACGATGTAGACTATGCTTAATACCAATAATATCAATTCGCAAGCGAAAGTTCCTAAAGCCTCATAGTTTACGTGGGCAGTACCCTGCAGCATCAGGATTGAGGAGTAGGACCTGAAGCTCTAAGATCTAGTATATGCTTAGGCCAAGTATACCAATTCGTAAATGACAGTTCCTAAAACCCCATAATTTAGGGGGAAAGTACCTCTGCAGCATCAGACTTGAAGAGTTGAAGGTAAAAAAGTTGAAGAGTTGAAGTAAAAAAATCGCGTGAATCGGTCCAGAAACCCCGGAGTAATCGGTGGGCATACATAGAAAAAAAAAAAAAGATACCGGCCGAATTGATAACCTCCTCCTTTTTGGAAGTCGGTTAAAAATGTAAGTTGAGCCGCTTTACTAAGTGTTCAACTCAAAATATTTTTTATAATACAAGCCCATAACAAATATGGATAGTGGTTACCGAATTCCTGTGCCTTTCTGTCTTTCTGAGATTATTGTTACTGTTTATTTCTATATTATTCTCTTTATTCTACAAAAAATCAATTATCCATTTAAGTTTTTTAGAATTATGTCGATTCAGTTCATTCACACAGTCAGTAAGTTTCCACCTGTATTGACATTAAATAATGTGATTGCGACCGACTTTCATGATTGTTTTTTTTTTTTGATGCAATAAAGATTTCTGGCAGCCGAAATTATTTATTATAAAATCTAGGTCTTTATACTTTTTATCCACTCAAAAACTGACAAGCAATTTATATTATTAGAATAGAATAGAATAGAATAGAAATATTTTTTATTCAAATAAACTTTTACAAGCACTTTTGAATCGTCAATGAATCTACCACTGGTTCGGAATGCCTTTCCTGCCGAGAAGAACCAGCAAGAAACTCGGCGGTTGCTCTTTTCAAAAATAAAAAATAAATTTTACAATAGTTAATGAAACTATGCTATGTATACAGTGCTTCCACGATTAATTTTCCCGAGTACAATACAAGTAAAAATAAATACAATACAAAAAAAATATTCCATTAAATATATGATGAGAGCATCAATAAAATTTTATTTATTATCAGTTATCACCAATGGTCGGCATATGCAGTGCAATTTGGGATGACCGACCTCAAACATTATCATACAAAGGGTATTATCGACGACTGCGGGATTACGGGATTGCGGGAATTTGATCCCGCATTTATTTTTACATACCTACCTAGCCGCTTTCTATTTAAACCCGACCAGGTGCACCAAACTAAGAATTTGTGTTTTTCTTTGATTTTCCGGAAAATAAAAGTAGCCTATGTCACTCTACCGGTCCTCAACTGTACCCATGCAAAAAATCACGTCAATCTGTTGCTTTGTTACGTGATTGATGGACAAATCTACAAACAAACACACTTTCGCATTTATAGTAAAGAAGTAAGGATTTATCGTGACGTTTGAAAATGGAACTGTGCTCTCGTAACGGTAGATTAACCGTGTCAAATGATTGGTACGATTCATTCGTACACTGACGTGTTTCGTAGAACACCGTGTAGTTTTTGTTATTATTTTTTCATCGTACAGTTACATTTTCGCGAAATCAATAAAAATTTCATATAATTGTTATACTTAATGTGTGTTTATGATACGCAAATGTGTTCGCATGAAGTAAGGGATTTTAAATGCCCGCGGGATTAAAATGATTTTTAATCCCGCGGAACTCTGTCCGATTTTCCGCGAAAAGTAACATAATAAATATTGTGTTACTCTCCAAGTCCTTAATACGTTGCTTTCTTGCTACATGATTGAAGGACAAACCAACAAACAAACACACTTTCGTAATTTTAATATAAATTAGTACTTATTAAAATTATTTTTTTACATGAGTATAGTTAGGTACTGTTCAGGACCTGGAGAGTGACATAGGCTACTTTTTATCCCGGAAAATTAAAGAGTTCCCGCGGGATTTTAAAAACTAAATCCACGCGGCCGATGTCGCGGACATCAGCTAGTTGGAAATAAACAGACAAAGTCGCAGTCACGTGCTAGTTGAGCTATAATATTATAATCTCCATCTAATGCCTACTAATACATTACAATATAAAAAATAAATGCCCCTATAAATAACCTCGCCCCAAACACGAACTGTCTCCAACAGGAAGCGAACACAATATACGTCGTAAATAACCACCCAACCGGAGGGTACTCAATGACTTCCTTAGGAAAGCATTACAAGTTTTATTGGCAGATGCACGTGACATATTCCCAAATATCCTAACTTTTAGTTGAAACTAATAACGAGTTCAATTATTTCAATCTATACAAATCTCTACGAATAAATAAAATTGAAGTGCCTGGATTGAAAAGTATTGGCTATAGCAGCGTCTAATAAAAAGGTATTAACGAAATAAACATCGCGTGCCAACCTACAGCTAGCGCCATCTATTTTTACTTGCGACATTACGATTGGTAGTGTTACTTGTGTTAAAATTGAAGTGTCTGCCGCTAATCTCTCATGCTGCAGGGGTTCTGCCCCGGCTCTCCTAAACAGTGGGGATTTATAAGCTGTCGATTATGAAAAGATTATAAATAGTTATTGTATGTACCAAGTAAAGACTACATCATTGAATTCCAGGACCCAACTCCTCAATCCTGATGCTGCAGGGGTTCTGCCCACCTAAACTGTGGGGATTTAGGAACTGTCGATTGTGAATAGAAGAAGCGGACGAAGTCGCTAGTTACATCTTAATAGCATTCCAATCCAGAATTTCAATCTAGCGATGTAAGTAGTACTGCAATGAGGTGAACAATTGCGATGTTCGATTCCAGAACTCAAACTTCAATCCAGTGATTAATCCAATTGATTACCGGGCTTCAAATGCGAGGTATAATGTAAATCAAAATGACACCGAAATATTCCACTCCAGTTCTGCTATTAATGGAATAATGTGGACCACGCATCAAGATCTCCAATTTTCAAATAAAAACTCTGTAGAAATGAAATTTTACATATATCCATTAAAAAGGTACTTTTTTAAAATAATAAAAAAAAAATTTTGTTAATTAAATGACCAAATATGCCAAAGAGTCAGTTTTGGACTTGCAAATCCGTCACTGTTCTACTTCATGACGAAGTGATATCAATAAAGTTAAAACGGTTATAACTTTGACAAATTAGAAGTGCGTGCTTGGGAACCGAATCTCGGACACCTTGAAAGGGAGGCCGAAGTCTGAACTACATTGACAAAGTGATTTTACGAAAAAGGTCACTCAGCATACTGTCATAAGTGTTAAGTACAGCAGATGAGTTTGTTTTAGTTATTAAACAAAAAATAAGTAGGCAAGTATAAACACAAATAAAAAACATTTTTTACGGACAAAACACAAATAAAGTTTCAAAGTATATTTACATAGGTACCACAGTTACCCCTTCGCAAATCTCATTATGCGGACAACCCTCACGCACTGCAGTTTTAATCCGTTTTTTATTAGTTACCACAAATGGAAGGTCTGTGGGAGCCTCTACACGCTATCTGTGGGTATTACCGGCCTTACATATGAAGATAAATGGCTGAACCCGAAAGTTTACTCCAAAATAGTTATCTTCTTTGAAGTTAGGACCCTCTGAATGTTAGTCACCACAATGATACTCGTAGATACATGTTATATATGTATACCTAATATTTCTGTGTCTGGAGTCTGACAAACCCTTCGATCACAGAAAAATAAGTGGATATCGCATGTTAGTCCGATTTGTGTAACCACTAAAAATGAGTGCAAGATCATTTCGCTAGCTAGTCTGTCATCGAACATTGACGTGAAGCAGTTATTTCAGTGTCAAGGAACTATGATGCATTTCAATAATAGTTGAAGTATGAAGTGCTGAATCCCCTTACTTTTCTGTGATCGAAGGACAAACCACAAATAATATAGCTAGCTATATTAGTTTCTGGAATATGTCTACAAATCATGTAATTTATTTGCGAAGACTTGATAAGCGAAGTCCCGATAAGCGAAGTGCCAACGTCTTCGCTTATCATAGGTTTAAGTTTGAACCTAAACCTGATCATACTTCCCATCATTGTCAAATCAAGCGTAAGCTTATCTTGCAATAAAAAAAATTTAGAGCATTAAACTATGAAGCACTCTCAGCCATAAAAGATCGCCCCAAAGTGATAAAACTCATTAAATCGGTAGCGACAGAGTACGCAAATAAAACACGTATATTGCTTCTGCCTGAGTGAGTCCGGAAGGCGGAAGCTGTTGCCCCTGCGTGTCATGCGTGATGATACGCCGGGACACTTGGGGTCTACAAAAAGCGGAGTTAGTTAGAACTACTATGCATATAAAGAGATTTTTAATATGAAAAAGTTTGCATGTGAATAAAGTACTTTAAAGGATTTCGTTGTTTACTATAAACAAGCATGATGATGATGTTCTGAGATTCTTTATTTAAAAAAAAAGACGTGTGGCACTCGGGGGCTGCCGCGGTAAAGCTATTGCATAGCATTTTTTACCAACGCTATCTAACGGCTCACCGTAGAGGAGTCCCGTGTCAGGTTATTTTCGTTACGGAATTTCTGGATTCGGTCTCCACGCTGGCCCGCGATAGAAGCTATGCAATAGCTTATAAACTATAAAAACCTGCATACCAGGTAGTATTGGCATAAGTCTCGTCTTTAGCTTATTAATGTGACTCCGTTCGCGTGGATTGAGGTGTTTTTATTCCTGCAGGAACTCTTTGTTTTCCGGGATAAAAAGTCTGTGTCATTCCAGATTATAATCTATCTCTGTGCCTTTCAGCTAAATTGGTTCAGTTGTTGCGGCGTTATTGACTAACAAACATTCATCCATGATCCATCCATCCATACATCCAAACTATCGCATTTATAATATTAGTCCACCATACTAGCCAAATGTGGATTGCCGATTGTATACTTTTGAGAATATTATGGAGATGTTTTTCCTTCACCGTTAAAGCACTTTGCAATTCATCTGATATCATCGGTCCACCTAGTGGGGAGTCTGCCAACACTGCCCTTTCCGGTGTAGGTCGCCACTTCAGCACCTTAAGACCCCAATGATCAGTTCTAACGAACATATAGTTCGAGGGTGCCCAACCCATTTCCACTTTAGCTTCACGAATCGCTGAGCTATGTCGGATACTCGTTGATCCACTATTATTATTTCAAATCAACATTACATTGATATAAGCTAAATAAGTTCCCAGTATGTTGAAAAAAAAATACCACAAAAAACTAGAAAACTGGTCCAGTCGGCTGTCACATCTCCATTGACAATAGGGTGTCCATCTGAACAAGTAATTGGACACGCGTCGCGATAATCTCTCAGCAAATAAGCGTATTTGCTATATAGGGAGCTTGTTTGGGGGATTATGAGTAGAGTATCCATGTGAAAAATACATCATTTTCAATTATTTATTATCAGGACATTTTTCCCAAACTACGTGTTACATTTCTAATGTTGTACTTATGTGTTATAATGTTATTAAGGATACATATGAAAGTGTATTTGTTTGTAGGTTTGTCCTTCAATCGCGCTGCAACAGAACTACGTTTCGATATGATTTTTTGCATGGGTATATAGTTAGGGACCTAGAGAGTGAAATAAGCTACTTTTTTTCCCGGGAAACTAAAGAATTCCCGCTGGATGTTAAAAACTAAATCCACGGAGAGGAAGTCGCGGGCATCAGCTAGTAATTGAACACATATCTAAGTGCTTTCTTAAGCAAGTACTTAATTATTTATTCATTATTAAACTTCCATCATCATTATCATCGTGACTTTCCTGTAACATGACATGACGGTCATATATCAAAATTAGACTAATTTTAATTTCACAAACTGCCGCCAGTCGGGCTTCATTAATAACCGGCTTAAAATTCGTCTCATCACAATATCCCATTATATTTGTCATTCTACTCACCCCATTCACGAGCACAGTAGCGGTCGGGGTGCATAAATTATTGTCCTTTTGAGATTGCCACCTATTTGAGTGCGGTCAGGATTAAAGCGTTTTTGGTTTTTTTTATCATTGAGATATCTATATTGGAAATATTACGTTTAGTTGAATATGCACAATATTTTAAAAAATGTAGGTTTTGCCAATGTTTGCTCCGGGTCATAATTTTTCCCAATAATCTTTAGACTTTTTAATAATTGCAATATTTTACAGAACTTTTAATTCTAATTCAGTTTGAGTAGACAATCTTCTTCTAAATATATAAAAGGAAAGGGTGCCTATCTAACTAACTGACTGATCTATCAACGTACAGCTCAAACCACTGGAAGGATCAGGCTGAAATTAGGCATACAGATAGCTATTATGACATTGGCATCCGCTAAGAAAGGATTTTTGAAAATTCAACTCCTGAGGGATTAAAATAGGGGGTTAAAAAAATCGAATTTAACTGAACGAAGCCGCGGGAAAAGCTAATCTAGTATAATTTTGTAATTTTAAGAAAGAGGTTTTAGTTTTTACGTCATGAACACAACTTACATTCTGGACAGACATGCTTTTTCCTATACGCAAATCAAAGTTTCAAATCGCGGCGGTGAACAACTAGTAGTTCTCACTGCATAATAATATCTACAAAAAATTTCAACAAGCCAAAAAATCAATAAATGTAACGTTACTAAACCGGTATCCAAATATCTCTTCATAGCATACCCCGTGGTAACGAAGACAAACATCATCCCATCAAACCATGTGACATGTATATTGAATAGCTACAGGATAATCACCATCTGCACTAACCGCACGGAGTACAATAGCTTACAAATGAGGGGGACCACTTGTACAACAAGTACGTACTTGAAGTGAATTTGTTTTGGGATCTCATAGGATTTGTTTTTATTTTCGCATTGCCGAAGCTGAAATGGAAAATTATTCAACTATAGGGTATGTATTTTATTATGGAGACTACAGTCTAATTAATATTGACTGAACTGACCGGACTGAAAGCTGAATGGTCGCAGGTTCGAATCCCACCTATTGCACTATTGTCGTACCCACTCCTAGCACAAGCTTTCCGCTTATTTGGAGGGGATAGGAGGATATTAGTCAACTTCAGCTTGGCTAATATTCTTTTAAAAAAAAAAAAAAAAAAGAAAGAATATTCTTCTACGAGTGCTTTCCGACTAGTGAAGTTTGGCAATCAGCAGTTTGTACGCTCCTGCTGACTAATAAAGTACAAGTACAAGTACAAGTATTCGTACGAGTAATCTAAATATATAAAAGGAAAAGATGACTGACAGTCTGACTGACTGATCTATCTACGCACAGCTCAAACCATTGGACGGATTGGGCTAAAATTAAAATTGGATAGTTTTTATGACGTAGGCATCAGCTAAAAAAGGATTTTTGAAAATTCAACCCCAAAAGGGATTAAAAAGGGTTTGAAAAATCTAACCTAACGTGAACGAAGCCGCGAGCTAAAGTTGGTATAAATATAAAATTGTTTTATAGAAATAAAATTATCTTACTTTTTTAATGTCTGATAGGTAGTACTTAACATTAGTGGGAAAAACCTTATTCATAGTTACCCTACGCTCATTTATCCTTCGTCACGCGTTCATCCAACATTGCATATATTAGTGCAGATCTGTGTTTATACAGACTGGCCGTGTTACTCGTATAATAATAATTTGTATAATAGTTAAATACTAGTTCATACGAAGTTTAACTTAAAGTCTTTAGACTTGATTCGTGGTTTAATTGTGATAAAACTATACGAGTACGTACCACGGTAATTGTTTTAGTTGAAATTGTCGATATTTTCGATCCAGTTCCTCCTAAAAGACCAAGAAGGCGGGTAGATAGATTCTGCCCATGACAGCTTCAACTTGACGTCTCGCAACATCGCAGTCCCGTCGTGACCACTGTCCATGCAACTGGATCAATTCCGACTAAAACAATTATCGTGGTACGTAGGGGAGAAGTGGCATGAAAGAGCCAGTTTACTAAACGACTCAAAAAAATACACTTTTAATGAAAGAAATGATGATTTTTTTCTCTTAAATTATTATTCATTTATTAAACTAGGTAATTTCATGCGAAAAAATCTTAAACACTGTGAAAAAATCAATGAAATATTCATTTTAAAAAAATGTGTCTTTCGGCTCTTTCATAACATTTCGGTATTGAAAGAGCTACTAACATTTATGAAAGAGCCAGTCTGTATTATAAAGTGTAATTGTGAAAATTATATAAAATAATAATAATTGCACTATTAAAAAAAATCAAAAAGGCGATCCCTTCAAATCCTTTTTAAAAATTAATGATATTTTTAAGCAATTTTTAATTCTGTCATTAATTTTAAGTAATTTTAACAAACGCGTTAATCTTAACATATTATTCAGATTAGATTATTTTTTGTGGATGATGCCTACGACTTCGTCTGCGTGGATTAAGGTTATTTGATTCCCGCGGAAACTCTTTAATTTTCTGGGATAAAAAGTAGCCCAATTATTAATCCAGTGTATAATTTGTCTTTATATATCTAGTATTTTTGCGTGAAAGAGTAACAAACACACACACACACACACACACACACACGCGCGCACACACACACACACACACGCGCGCACACACACACACACATATACAAACTTTCACCTTTATAATATTAGTGTGACGTGAAGTGTGATTAATAAAAGTGTTTAAAATTAAACAAAGAAAGAATAAGTACTCGGAATCGCAACCATAGGGGTAGAGGTTAAATGGGGAGATGGTCTGATAATCTGGTCTGTTACAACCTCATTTTCTTTGTGAGCTTCAACTGGTTTTGTAGTAGGCGGAGGTGTTGATCTTAAGTTAATTTCAATATTTTCCTTATCCAAGTTCACTTCATTACCTTCGTTAGACTGTGACAGATGGCATATGAAGATAAAATTCGTCTTCATTAAATTTATTAGAATTTAAGGGGTAAATTCCCTATGACAGATATGCTTCCTTTACAAGTTGCCTAACTTGAAAAATAGTTACCGCTTTTTTGGGTCTTTTTCATTTTTATGGATTTGGCTTTTCCATAATGCAATATCTGAAGCAAATAATTTAATAATATATGAAAAAAAATGCATATTTATAGATATTTATTATTATTTCATTTTATTACCAAAATTCAAATGCAGGGTTATAAAAGAGCCGGTTATGAAAGAGCCAGCTCTTTTAAGACCCGTTCACCCAGCTCTTTCACGACTAATTCTTTAAAAAAATATAAACTTTAAAATAACAACAATATCAAAACTTTTTCAACTCAGTTTTTACACAGTTGAATGGCCAAATATATGCACAAACTCAATATAAAATCCATTTGCCTATATTTGTTTACAATAAAATACCAAAAAACAAACTAAATGAAACAAAATACTTACTTTTTACTGCCAAAAACTTTGACTCCATGTGCCGGTGTACGTTGTTTTCGGTGGACTATCAAATGTTTGTGGGTGATGGGCAATCAGTATTGCCACTTAAAAATAAAATTACCAACCAAATTCGTTCATTAACTACTAAAATATTGCAAGTGGCTCTTTCAAAACCTGGCTCTTTCATGCCACTTCTCCCCTACTCGTATAGTATCATCACAATAATTATTAAAGTCGGTTTTATGTTTATCCTATACTTCATTCAGTTCAAATAGTTCAAATATCATGAAAACATTTCATACAAAACTGTATTTCGCTCAGCTTGCTTCTCGGAACAACATAAGTCCTTTTCCAATATTACTTATTCAGTTAGAAAATGATAAGTTCGCTAAGACTTGTTTTCCTAACTTCTTCCTTGGATACCCTACAAAATAGCAGGGAGTATTTTCACAGAACGCATATATAGCACTAGCTAATACCCGCGACTTCGTACGCGTGGATTGAGTTTTTTTGGAGTCCCGGGGGAACTTTCTTATTTTCCGTCTCATCGGATTATGAGAGTGTGAGAATAAAGAGTGCACTTGTGCTTGCGCACACACTTGCGCACTATAATATCTCCCGCGCAGATGGCTGATCTCTGTGGAGATTGGCCGCCGTGGCCGGATTCGGTCGGAAGGACATTATACATATATCAAAGAAAATCCCAAATTAACTGATTGAAGAGGACTTTTATGGCTGACAGGTTTGATTGTCAGTACCTGAACCATTGTCATATGGTGCACGTGCTGACTAATCAAGCCTGTCTTAGATATAGTTTTAGGATTATATAGATACTTTTTAAGATTGCATTCATTAGTTTAAGTGTGTGTTTTCCTTACTAACAAATATGATTTTCATGGTCGAAATAAATGATTTTTATTAAGCTATTGCATAGCTTCTATCGCCAGAAATTCCGTAACGAAAATAACCTGACACGGGACTCCTCTACAGTGAGCCGCTAGATGGCGCATTTTTTGTCAACGCCATCTAGCGGTAAGCCGCTAGATGGCGTTGATAAAAAATGCTATGCAATAGCTTTACCGCGGCAGTCCCCGAGTGCCACACGTCTTTTTTTTTATTTTTATTTCTTTATTTATTTTATTAGGCGTCCTATAAAGAAATATAAGCATTGTTACCGCACGCTCATTTATCCCACGTCATGCGTTGAATATATTCCCGGTGCAGATATTATGTCTGCAGACTTGACGTGCTATTGAAGTGTTACTGAGTCTAGATGACCACTAAGTACCTACCTAATGCGAGTAGGAACAATCACATTTGCTCGTAGTAATCGTTTAATCCTACTAATATTATACATGAGAAAGTGTGGATGTTTGGATGTTTATAGTCTGGAATAACACATAGGCTACATTTTATCCCGGAAAATTTGCTAGTACAATCTTTTATCCACATGATTGTATCTTTTTAACTGACTTCCAAAAAAACGACGAAGTTCTCAATTCGTCGGAATCTTTTTTTAAAATTATTTATGTATGTTCCCCGATTACTCGACGACGCCTAGACCGATTTGGAAAATTCTTTTTTTGTTTGAAAGGGTATACTTCCCAGGTGGTCCCCATTGTTGATAACAATTAAAAAATTTATTTAGGAAAATTTGTTCAAAAATTTGGTTAAAAATCATAGTAATTTAATCTTGAAACACTATCAAATAGAAGGACGTATCTAGCGTTGTAGCGTTGTTGTTGATCTTCATCAGTCGTGTAAAATTGTACTGAAGCAAAAATCTGTTTTCAACGGAATTACACAAATACGTGAAAGGGGTTTTAATTATGTAAAGGCATTCTAATTACAAGCGAGTGATACAGAGATACGGTCCCTTAACATGTCGGGCACAGATCTTTCAAAGCCAAAATGCCTTTGAAGTTAGTATCTACATATAAAGTGACTTCGCATGAAGACCAATAAAACGCCTTTGGCATTTTGCCCACGCAACTTTATTATGAAGGGACTTCATTAAGTGACGATATTATTATCTTATTCTCACCCAGTTCATGTACGGACTACGGACCTGGGGTAACTTGTCCATTACCAGCGTGACATGTAGAAATCTGCGTCTTAAAAGTATGACATAAAACTCCCCATGTTACCAGGATGACATAAATATTTCCATGTTTCTAGAGTGACTTAAAATCCCCATGTTACCAGGGTAAGATAAAAAACGAAAACCAATCATAACGACTGCGAAGTTTCAGTCGTAGGATTAAAATTTGGCGCCCAAACTGAGACCTCAATCATCATACGCCTTACAGAGAACTTTGAAAACTAATCTTGCCAATGCTCAAAAACACCACAAAGCCACCCCTATCAAATATTCATCCCTCGTGCCACAGAAAACCTAATTGCGAATACTGTATCGCCACTTATATCACCCTTTGTAATATAAAGGGCGGGGCGACATTGGCTGCGACTTTTTATTGGTCATTTGCAAAATGGACTTTGTATATTTTGAACGTCAGATTTTTTTCACAACAATATCATTTTTCCCGAAATATGATATTTTTTTGGACAAAATAAATACACTTATCATTATTTTCGTTAATAATGTAATTTCTGTGGTATAATTTACTGAAGAATTTCATGCTGATCCATTTATCATATTATACTTCATCCTGTAACTACTGTTCAAATTATAGCATTCCCATTTGAATGCCGAGTAGTCCTACCAGTATATAAAAAGAAAACTAAAGACAGATCTTGAGTTATGCGATCATGACTTGCAACTGTTGGGAGAAGCACTGAAAGCACTCAAGAATACTGTTGGTGTTGTATAGAAATGTATCCTTCGAGGTGAGCAACTGTGACGCGCGACACTTAAAGTGTTGGATGTCGCGGTTGTGAGAACTACAGTTTTTCCGCTGAAAAAGGGTGCGGGTGACATTAATAAGAAGTAAATTATTTTGTGCCATATTGTTGTAATCATAAGGTTCAAATTACGAATTGGTGCGAGTGACAGGTCTCACTCGCACCATGCTACAACGAAAAACTGTTAATGTTAGACTTGGTGCCCAAACGGGGACTTACATATTTTATTACAAAAGAGAGACTTTAGACACCAAAATAAAGCCTAAAATAATTTAAAAATCTGCCTTCGGATCCATCGCAAAGCCGTTAATTACTACGTTACGTCCCTTTTGACGCTAAAGCCGTAATTGCAAAATACAGAATCGCCACTTCATAAAATCGTGATAAAATCACCCTTCTTTGTAATAAACGGGTGTGGCTTAATAAAACCAACCTTAATAATGAAGTGTGTGGGGAAATTGCCGGCGGCATATCAAATGTTTATAAAGATGAAATGGCACAGACAGTTCTGAAAGCTATTTTAAATGCTGAAACGTGACTGCCGACCTTTTGACTTCAATTTTACGTTACTAACCTATTCCCAAATATATCTTTGGTGTATCTATGGTTTTTGTTTCTTTTTTACGTTTTATTTTATAGTTAGATTTTAAACTGGAAGACGTACCTACCCACTTCGTATATATAGGGATTTTGCCAATTAATCAAATCAAACGTCAAAACACGTGCATAGTTTGGCAGCTTGTACACCACCACTTTTTTTGTAGTTTAATATGAGTTTAATCGATAATTTAAAATGATTATTAATCTTAATTAATAATCACCAAGAAATAATTTATTTTTAGCGTAGGCAACATCTTAATTGTATAGACCTATTGTGGTATATGATTAAATATCTACTAGAAATATGAATTTCACTTAATCTACGCGTGAAAAGTTTAAGTCATGTGCTAGCTAAGCTAACACATGGGTTCAACACAGATCTGTTTTATATATAACAATCAACTAAACCACAATATCTTTGTCCCTTTATTTGCTAACCGAAGCGTGGAAAGCCAGCGGCGGAGACTAGCACCCAATAATGTGAAGCCGCAGGGTATCTCGGACACCCTTTATTACAGAGGGTGTTCTGTCTACCGAGGTGATTTAATTTGCGATATACAGTACAGGCTGGATTATCAAGTCAACTATATTGAGACCCTTTATGGAGGAGTATACACCTAGTTGGACGTGACTTCATATCTCTCTGGAATATAGTCACGCCTGCATTTTATATCAAACACAGAAAGACAGCACGATGTCCACGAAATCATTTCTATGAGTTGTCAGCTCATAAATTCAAATTCAAAATTTATTTATTTCATGTAGGCTACCTTGTAGCACTTATGACACGTCATAAATCTACCACCGGTTCGGAATGCAGATTCTGCTGAGAAGAACCGGCAAGAAACTCAGCAGTTGCTCTTTTCAAAAAATAAAATAAACTAATTTTACAATAAGTAACAAAACTAAGAAGTATACAGTGCTTCCACAGTGAAGCTTCAAAAATGCAATACATATAATCCAACACATGTCAACATGGGAAGACAAAGCAGACCCATTCCCGTTGGTGGCACCGGTTCACGAGCACGACGCATGATCCAGCCATTGCTTCGCTCAACCATATTTGAGGGAACGGGAACATAGTTCGGTATGACTGTTACGTTCTATGATAAAAGTAAAACTGCCAGTTCTAACTTAGAGGTTTGGCCATGGAAGTACTAATTCCGTGGATTTGGCAATGAATTTATCTCTTTCCCACGAGATTTCGGCGACGCCGCTAGTAAACCATTATTGTAAAACAAATACACTCTAAAAATGATAGATTTACGATAGATAGACGAGCACCACCACACTTGTTGCAATATTCCTAACGCATCCAATCAAATAAATTCGACTCCCTAAAGACTTCCTCAATGATATGAGTGCACTGTAATATTTCACGTTCTACAGTACAATAATTTGTTTTTATTACGTGGCAACCCTCCGCCAATTGAGGGGGATGGACGAGGGTTGTCACAAATCTAAATAACTGCATAGTATAATGCAGAGACCATTCAGAAATTATAGATTCATTGCTCCCGCCGGGAATCGAACCCGAGACTTCCCAGTTATAAGACCTCAGCGCTCACCACTGCGCCAGGCAGGTCGTCACATGGTTAATGATTGTAATTTTTTGTTCGGATGCGATCGGCTTTCAGAGAGGATATATAAATAGAACTGCCAATTTTATCCCTATAAAAGGGTTTCCAAGTACCTAATCTTCAAATCGTTGGCTTTCGATTGGTTGAAAATTGG
Source organism: Hipparchia sbordonii (assembly GCA_038048805.1). Classification (NCBI taxonomy): domain Eukaryota; kingdom Metazoa; phylum Arthropoda; class Insecta; order Lepidoptera; family Nymphalidae; genus Hipparchia; species Hipparchia sbordonii. The sequence goes on from CM076107.1 coordinate 10,231,002, forward strand.
AATTTACACAGCAATCCGTAGATCGCTTGAATGCGGGAATTTCTCACACCGGTACGTGAAGAATGACGTAGAACCGTGATTGAAAATACCGTTTTACGGAATCCAATCTGTTACGTTACCCCACTTTTCCGTATGAAAGGTAAACCTTTACACGCTTTCCATACTTACCGTAACTATTATGCGGATTTGGTGTACCTTTAATTTCGTTATGCTATTTATGGACCTGATAAGAAAGCTCATTCACACCATAGACCACATATTAAATCCATACCATCGTGATCTGCTTTCTAGTAGGTAAAAACAACATAACTGTTAATAACCATTTTGAACGTTTGACAACCCTATCAAACCATGATAATGAAATCAGTGAAATAGGTATACCACTTAAATACTTCCATTATCCGTAATTTCGTTTGGGTAACTTTGGTAACTTGCTACTTTTTCTAAGAAAAGGACGTATACTTATATAATAAAATTATTTACGCATAAAAATTTTATTTGGGTTACATTATGTATAAGAATTTTACGACGACGACGAAACAAGACGTATAAGCGTTTGAACCTAGAGGCTTGGTTAACAGGTTTGTGTTAACAGTTTGTAATTTTTTATTAATAAAAACATTTCTTTACCTAGAGGTTGAGTTTGTGTGTTTTTTAGTTACCATTTCATGAAAAATCGTTGACATTTTAAGTCTGTTCAAAATATAATTTTCAAATTAATGAACCTGAACTGACTCAGGCACTGATAAAAGCTTCAAAGCTTACTAACGTGTGCATAATTTCGTAGACTGCATAACCGCTGTGCTTTTGTCAAATGTTGCCTAAAATCTGAATATAATTAGTCTAAATATATAAAAGACAAAGGTGACTGACTGACTGACTGACTGACTGATTGACTGACTGCTCTATCAACGCACAGCTCTAACCACTGGACCGATCGAGCTGAAATTTGGCATACAGGTAGCTGTTAGGACGCAGACATCCGCTAAGAAAGGATTTTGGAAAATTTCAACCCCAAGAGGGTTAAATAGGGGGTTAAAAAATCGAACCTAACGTGAGCGAAGCCGCGGGTTAAAGCTAGTTTAATATTAAAACTTATGTTCAAACTTGTAATAGTAAAATTCTTTTGAGAAGGTAAACTGATGACTTACATCAGGAAAAGTAATAATTCAGTTGTTTTAATAGAATTAAGTATAAGTATGTTTGAATAGCCATAATTTATAGAAAAGCTTTAAAGGCCATAGCACGATAGTAGACCGTAATATATAAGTTTATGGCCACAACAAAGATGCTTATAGCTTGCTTATAGGTACGCAAAACTTGCTCAAGACAAGAAATCTCATCTCATCATCAGAGAAATCTTATCTCTTTCTATTTGAAATGAAAGTTAGTCTCCTCTGTGTATTGTAAGGTTACAATACTATTTCTGGTAAATATGTATATTTGTATACGTACGAAATTATATAGAACTTGACCTCGTCCTCATAAGATTTCATCGTTGTTCCCATTCATTCTAATAGAGACAGCAATTTTGACGATCTAAGAAAATTAAGAACGGGGAAATGAGAAGAGACTTATTGCAGCTAAAAACACTTAACAGTATAAGACTATATTTTATTCGCTTTTTGTGCAATAACGATATATATATTTATATGGCGCTTTTTCTATGCACACGGGTACACGAGTACAATATATAACCATCCATCTATTTAAGCTATTTCACTTGCTTTATAACGGTGAAGTAAAATATTTTAGTAAATCTACACATCTCCAACAAATGCCTGAGAATTCTACATAATATTCTCTGCGTACTTCAGTGGCCATAGTCCAGCCAAATGCGGATCCCAGTAGTGGACCGGCGATGGGTTAAGATGATTGGAATCACAATTTGATAAAGAATATATTGTGAGTACCAGAGAGGACTATTCCACGCAATTCCCTGTTCCATTAGGCGGCGACTCAAGTTGATTGTCTGACGTAATACGAGCGGTGTTTTTTCATCAATTGTCGCACTTATTAGAATTCCTTGGGAATCCGCAATGGAATACAAATCTATACGCATCATAGAGTTTTCGAAGGATTTTAGAACCTAGCTTCCATGCCCATGCGAATTAGAAGTAGCTTCTATCACAGGTTACGCGGAGCGTTGTCTCTGTTTGGTTAGTTACTCATTGGTTATGCAGAGATTTTAATAAGCTCATTACTTTGCCTAGTATATTAGAGATTATTATTCATACCCACATACTGTGCTACCCTCAAATCCGCCCTGGTTATTCAGTTTTATCGAGGCAGGCGAACTTTCATGAACTCCGTAACGCTTTGGCGAAGTTATCCCTTTATAGACCGAAATGATAATTTAGTTGTCGTATTAAAACACGAAGCCACAAGTTAATTAAACTATGTATATTCCGGGGATATTAAACAAATTAATCAACGAATAAAGTGCGAAAATGATGGACTGTTTATTATTAGTTTTACTCCCTCCTTTATAGTTTGGTAAAACAGGTTTTATGATACATAATTACAGGTTATAACGAAGGCAATAACAATTGTAATAAAATTTATTGTTTGATTGTTAGTTTGTCCTTCAATGACAAACAAATGGGGCAAGAAATTGACGTTTAACAGGTATGGATTTAATAAATTATGGATATACCTAGGATTACGGAATCACGTGGGGATTCTTAAAAATATACGTGGACGTAGTCTCAGGTAAAAGCTAGTTTTTTTTAAACTCAATAGTGCAGAATGAATTCTATCCAATTTAGATACATCTTTTCGAAGAACGTTCCCATACAGCCACTTGCGAAATTGGGGACGAATCAGCTAGTATTTATTTATATTTCATTAACAAGGTAGCCCTTGACTACGATCTCACCTGATGATATGTGACGATAGCTGGCTAATTTAAAAGAAAAAAGTCAGCCTTTTTAAGCACGGAATACAAAAAGTAAACAGTAGCAAGAAGAAGTAGGAGAGATCAAATATGTTAAAATAAAATTCAATCTCCAAGCAGCTGCAGTAAGGGCATTACCACAAACTACTTAATTTGCAACTCGGCCGCGGCTTGCGAAGTTGTGCCGTAGCGCAGACGGCGAAACTTTGGCAACTTCGTTAGCGCTTTGATGCCACCATTTTACTTGAATTATCCCTGTCTTGAATTGCAATTAGGTATATCCAATAATCCACTAAGTGTTGTCATTAAAAAGTTGCACAGCAACTTCTCAACAGTACGTTTGACCTTTACCATTCAAAAGTTGCAGTCAATAAATATCACGATATTGGAACGTCTCATGACTCATATCCGTCCGATAAAAGAATCACGATCCATGAACATATCGAGTTATTTACTGACCTGGACCTTCCTCCGTGGACACCTAAAACACGTCTAACTAGAGGTCACATTCCACTTTTAAAATCAGTTTCAGTGTGACTTTCGTGACATCACAGTAAGAGGAGGCAGGAAGGCGACAAGACGATTTTTAGATGTGTCTTGGAGATGTATGATTGATGATAAATCATTAAGTATTATTTAAAAATGAAACACGGGCCTTTTGTGCACAACTGTGTTTCGGTCACTGCGAAGGCCTGTGAAAAACTCCTAATATGTATGTGGAAGGGCTCTAATGTTCTGCCCTGTGTAAATGTATGTATCCTTTTGCTGCTAAGGAGCATTGTGGATAAGTCAGGACAAGATTTGCATATGTTCGCACCAATCATATCGATTCTTGGCATTATCTACATAAGTACCTCTACTTACCTACTATTTTTTCATGGCGTATCTTTTCTGAACATACTAGTAACTGGCCGTTTGGTTTCTGGTTTCCATCCGGGGGTTTAAAATAGAATATAATTATTAATTATAATGTTTCGCTCTCTATCATCTACCATCAGCAAAATACCTAGGCTAGGTAATGTCATAATGATTGAATGACAGTTTGAATACTCCGCTTGTATCTACTGTTCCACTATTCGTTGAATTATAAAATAAAATTTGCAATGAATATATAGGAAGTATAATGTATAATAGTTGTTTGATAACGTATTGGAACCAGTTCAAAGCGGTTCAAAGCGGTTAAAACCAGTACAAAGCGGATCAAAGCAGATTGGAATGCTCGGAGTAACACTCTGTGTAGTTTCACTCGATAGATTCGGAAATGTCTTCAAGGCGTTCACTGTTGGTTATATCCTTCAAGCGTTCACTGGATAGTTGAAGGAAAATTTGTGCGTTATCAATTTGCACATCTGCTTTTGTTTTGTACCAATTGTTCAATAGGTACAAAACAAAAGACTAATAGAAGTTGTAAAAATTTATGCGTCAATAATGAATTCTTATTATTAAATTCTTTTATCTTATCAATTTAGGCTTTTAGCATTTTGTCAGTAGTTGTTTGAAAGGCAAGATAAATTTCAGGAAGCAGACTTTAAACTTAATCTAAAAATTACCTATGTATCTCTTTAAACAAGCTAAACTTTTTATAGGTACCTACCTATACTTTCTATCTTCAACAAATTCCGTTAGTTGATGAGAGAACAAAGCAAGACGTTCCACAAACCTATTAAAACATTGTTTTTTGTTTACTTTCAGGTCAAAATCTGGACATCACGCCAATAAAAGCCGTGCGACGTGTCGGAGATGATCTGACCGTGCTCTGCAAAGTGCCCTACCCTATTGACGCATGTCGGTAAGAAACTTTACTTTATATCTACTTTTATGAGAACGATGCCCGTTTTCACCAATGTTCCCCAACTTTTACGGGCTATCTAAGCTAAGTGACGATTTCTTTCAATTTTATTTTCACGAACCTTTAGGCGTTGTCCTAATACAACGCGAATGCGCGATCATCGCAAGTTCGCGTGAATTTTACTCGTACGAACGCGCGATCAAATATACTGATCTCGAATAGGTGTCCTAATAGACATTCGCGCGATGGAACGAAGCGAATTGGAACCCGCGGCCGCTCGCATCGCTTATTCGCGCGATGATCGCGCATTCGCTTTATATTAGGACAACGCCTAGGGTTCCACATTAAGATGAAAATGATATTGGATAAAAAATTGTATTGAGAGGCTACCTACGTACAGAGACTTCTACTTAAGGAATAATTTAGGTATGATTGGTGAATTCGAGCAAAGGAAGGGCTGCCTTCTATCAAAGAAATGCGAAGATACGTAATGAGGGTTGAAACTAACCCACTAATCGGCAATCCACCAAGGGTAAGAAGAGCTAGGCTATGAAATAAAGTGATCTCATTTAGACACGCATCTCTCGCTAATCTTTTTCATTGTCCTAGCCGTGACCCAGCCGCTATACTAGTACCTAGATATATTTCCAACGCATCTGTCTTATTATACAAACCTATATTAAATTACTGGTCTTCAAATACAAAACCGAGTCTATCTGAGCTTCTAGCTAAGTAACTTTAAATATAAGAAGAAAAGGTGATTAACTGACTGACTGATTTATCTCAATATATAGCTCAAACCACTCGACGGATCAAGCCGAAAGGCATACAGATAGCTATTATGACGTTGACATCCGGTAAGAAAGGTTTTTGGAAATTTAACCCCTGAGGAGGTAAAATAGGACGTTGAAAATTGGAATTCACGTGAGCGAAGCCGCGGGTAAATCTAGTATTCTCATAAAATCGTTATTTGTATTTTCAGGATGACAGTCGGAGAAAAGTCGTACCGACTCATCCCAAACAGCCAAGATGAAGAAATTGTCTACGCCGGTCAAGGGCTGCAGGTGAGATAGGGATCACAGTTTTGAATCCTTACTTCCTTACTAATATTATAAGCGCGAAAGTGTGTTTGTTTGTCCTTCAATAATGCTGCAACAGAGCTGTGGATCGACGTGATTTTTTGCATGAATATAGTTGAGAGCCTGGAGAGCGACATAGGCTACTTTTTTTCCCGGAAAATTTTCCCAAAGTTCCCACGAGATTTTAAAACTTAATCCACGCGGCCGAAATTGCGGGCAATCAGCTAGTTATAAATATATATTAAATATTTAAAAAATCTGAAGCACTTAATCGGAAAACAAAAAGAAGTAGCATAAGTATGTATAGTCACCTCTATCCCAAAGAGGTGAAAATCTTGACGGAATATCCCTCATAATACAGAGTGCGACACTAATAGGTAAATGCCGATCAGATAGATCTTCACGAAATTGCACTCGGTAATTTCGCAACTACTCGAACGAAGAACAGTTCAATAACGACGAAGTTCAAATGGCGCTTACTTTAAGGGTCCAGATACTTAGTTATTTCCTGCAAAAGTTTTAAGAACAGTTCAATAACGACGAAGTTCGAATGGCGCTTACTTTAACAGCAGGATCTCCGAAAACAGCCTGTTTTTGATTCAATAGTAAACAATCAAATATTCTTTGTTTTGATAGGTTAAAAATATATTATGTTGTAGTTTAATACACGTCCTAAATTATTTTACCGTTCAAAAGTCCATATTTTGAACTTCACTCGATCAAATAATATTCCGAAAACAGTGTAGGGGAAACCTGTACGAGATGATCCGTTGGGGTAAGATGATCCTTTTCAATTGTGGCAAAACTATAAACGCCCTCTAGTTGCAAACTTTAGTAAAACATACCTCCTTACACCCGCTCGCCCTAGTTAATTGGTAAGGGCGACATGAGCACCCAATACATTTTTACGAAAAAAAATAAAAAATTGAGTTCGATGATCTAAGGTAAGGTCGACTTTAAGCTTAGCTTATTTTTAAAATCGGCAGTCTATTGCAATAACTGTTGTATTTGCGGCTTTTTATAATGCTCAATTTTGTTTTTTGATTGGCCTAATAACAATCGTAAGCTTATAGTTTATGTTATCGCATATAAACGAAAATTTCGAATTTGGGGCAAGATGATCCGTTGCATACTGTACAAGATGATCCGTGTGGATAATCTTATATCATACGCAGTGTACGTTGTATATCTCTTGTTTTTACTTCTATTATAAATTAGCTTTACATAAATTAGATTGCAATATCGTTTTGATGGTGATTTCGGAGACAAGGTACGAAACTTCTGTTAATAGAACATTGATGTCGGTCTTCTTTTTTAAAATCCTATTATTGCATTTATTGTTATAGATTATGCCAGCCAAGTGCGAGTTAGACTCACACACGAAAGGTTCCTTACCATCGTACAAGATTTATCACCAACTATTATTAAAATCAAGCAAAAACAAAAGTTTTTTGTATGGAGACTTTCTTAATTTTTAACTTATTTTTTTTTAATATTGATTTTTTATAGCGGCAATACAATATAATACATTCTGTGAGATTTTCAAGTATCTAGCTATGAAGGTTCATGAGATTGCAGCTCGCTTACAAACAGACAGACTGCCAGACAGCGGAGGCTTAGTAATAGGCTCCCGTTGGCACCCTTTGGGTACGTAACCTTAAAAACGGCTCGTGATGATTGTTCAGAAGCGGCTATGCTTAAAGCCTTGGAGGCTATGAATGCTGGTATGCCAAAAAACAAATAGAAAACAGGTATGATTCCTAGGATCATCTTGGACATAACGGTGTACAAGATGATCCTTTGGTAGGGTTTTAAAAAAGTGAAATATTTCAATAAAATATAAATAAATTCCAAATTATATAAGTATACAGATATAAAGACAGATAAATTTGCCCTCAGTAAATGCTTAAATATCTGCATTAAAGTTAATATTCTTTAAATTACGAGCTTTCTCCCTTAAGGGGATCATCTCGTACAGGTTTCCCCTAATTGTTTTTCAGGTTTTATTTATAGTATATTAAAGTTAAACTAAAAAAAAAAGTCAAAAAATAGGCAAGAGCTTTTAAAAGAATATTTTACCGTTAATTTTTTTCTAAAAAGATTTCTTTTTTTTTATCATCACTGTTTTAATTTCTTTATAACAAAGTGGCTCGTGCACCTCACTTCAATAGCTCGCAAGGTACTGCGGCCGAAGATCGTGGCCTTAAGGGACCAGACAAATGGACTTTAAAATTTTCAGCTTTGGAGTTCTATTGTAGTTTACACAACTGCCGATACAGTTGTGTATGCAGACCGTCTGCGACCAAATGCATTCTGTGTGTCCAGACACTTATGCTGAGATCTATAGAGCGTGCTCTGACTCAGCGCAGACTCAAGATAGAGGTTCAAACGAGACACAAATATGCCTTGACATAAATCTGTCTCGTTTTAACTCTGTCTTGAGTCTGAGCTGAATGAGAGTGCAGGCTATAGATTTCAGCTTCAAGGACCTTACTTTAATTCCCATCATTTAATAAGTTGTTAGGTTACGATAGGGCTTGCGCGTTCGTGTCGGATAGAAGCCCCATAAAAATTTAAGATAAGAAAAAAAATATTTAATGAGTTTGACGACCTCCCTGGCGCAGTGGTGAGCGCTGTGGTCTTATAACTGGGAGGTCTCGGGTTCGATTCCCGGCAGGGGCAATTTAGGAATTTATAATTTCTAAATTGTCTCTGGTCTGGTATGATGGGAGGCTTTGGCCGTGGCTAGTTACCACCCTACCGTCAAAGACGTGCCGCCAAGCGATTTAGCGTTCCGGCACGATGGCGTGTAGAAACCGATTAGGGGTATGCACTGCTATACCCCTTCCAAGTTAGCCCGCTACCATCTTAGACTGCATCGTCACTTACCATCAGGTGAGATCGCAGTCAAGGGTTAACTTGTCATCGAATAAAAAAAAAATCCGCATTTTTGTTTCTTAGCACGGAGAGTGCGGCGCTCACATAAAGCACATAAAAGAAGAATGGAACGGTAACATATCGTGCACGTTACCGCCGCAGACGGGGCAAATTGAAGTCACCGGAACCATGCGGCTGGAAGTAGCCAGTAAGTCTACCGTTTATTGATATGACCCTTCAGTACCTAGGATTCACTTAGCAAGCACAAAGCAAACCTAAAACCCATTGAAATTGATACAAATGCAGTTGAAGATGAGTAAGGAAAGGGAATACGTATCTCGAAGAAAAGATTGCCGCTAGAATCCCAAGTCCTTGATTCATCAATCATCCCACTAGAGAGATGGTACTAAAAAGAAAAAGATCTAACCTGTACTTTTATAAAAACAAATGGTAAATGTGTTCGCTTATTGTCCATACGATATATTGAAAATTAGTACTAGAAACAGCTTCCATCTAGAGAAGGATCGTGGATACTTTTCCTCGGACAAGAGTCCTCGTGGAAACGAAGTAGAAGTAAAAAATGACGAACTTGTTAGATAGCCAATTTTTAAATCTGATCTCTGTGTTTTGTTGAACTGAATAATTAATCAGACTGAATCGATCCTTTTAACAGAGGCCCCCGAAAATCCTCAGCTGATTTCATCATCCCAGTCTACCTTCAGGGAGGGTGACGCCTTCATGGCACAGTGTATTGTGCCCAATGGAAGACCAGCGGCTAAGATAACTTGGTATTTGGGTAAGCCACATATTTTTCTTACTTTACGTGTCGAAGCTTTAAACCTGAGTGTTGAAATCCCTCAGACTTGAGACAGATTTTTGTCTTGTTCAAAGCTAGCAACAAGCAATATTAGCAGCCGCTGTACCGCTTAATTGCAGTATAATAGCTGTTTAAGGGAGTTAGTGTGAACTTTAAACAGCTAAGTATTGTCCAATAATTAAGCGGTACAGTCGCTGCGTATAGTTATTGCTTGTGTGCTACTTAGTTTGTCTTGAGTATGAGCAGAGTAAGAGTACAATCTAGAGATACTAGCCCTAGTGTATGGGTTTACTACCCTAAAGAAACCCCTAACTTTAAGTGATAACTGCAAATAATTCACGACTCTCAGCAAAACACACTTTGTTAGTATTCCAAAAACAATTTTATGATATCGATAAATATTTCTGATTCAGGTGAGGTCCAACTCTTGGCTGGTATACACCAACCGATCATCACTTCGGAGCCTGGAAAAGACCTGATGACCATCAGCCAAAACGTATCAAGGACCTTGGCACCTGAAGACGATCGCCAGAAACTGGTGTGCAGAGCTGAACACGAGGCTTTGGACGCGCCAAAGGAAGTGGCTAGACAACTTGTGGTACACTGTGAGTACTTCTTAACATTTCTATATTACGAGTACAAAGCACTACTATAAGTAACGATCTGCTAGCCGATTGCCTAAAAAATGCAACGACCATTGCTTTAGTCTCGATTGTGGCGGCTGGATAAAAAGGCGTTCTTTCTGCAATAATGCATTTTAGCCAATAGCGAGAAAGTGTCAGCCATTGAGAAGTGATTGCGATCGTCACACTATAGCAATTATTTAAAAAATCTCGCACCTAGAGTTCTTTCCAAAAAATTGTTGCTTGAAAGTACACATTGTAACTATTTACAATTTTCCCTCGCATTAGGTTAGCTTTATAGGAAGCTAGAATCTCCGAGTTAAATAAATGTTTGGAAGATTCTGGTGGCTACTAGGTACTGGCACATAATTATAGAAAAAGATTTTTTACCCAAGACGTTTGCGCTTAAGGAGATTGGACGAGAATGCTTGATTGAACTGATCTATGTGAAAGCATTCCTGTCTAGAAGATACACATTTACTCTTTGAAAGTCTCTTTGAGGAGGAACTAGTTTCACACTATATAACATTTTATTTGCAGACCCCCCAAAACGTCTCGAATCCGGTCAAATCACGATCTTTGGACTCAAAATCGGCGCACAAGGACGCCTGAACGTCACCGTGCGAGCGAACCCAATGCCTACCACCGAATGGACCGTCGGCGACCAGGTGCTCATACCACCTAGGAGCAACGAAGATGGATCTATTACAGCGTTGGAACCTTTACCTTTAGTAAGAAAATACGTTTTACACTTATCCTGAGAGTTAGGGTAGTGGTTCAGACTGCGTTCCGCTATTCAGGGAGTTCGCGAGACACTCACCTCTGACAACACAATTATGTGAGTTTAGTTAAGCAATTAAATATCACATGCTTGAAGGAAAACATCGTGAGGAAACCTGCACGCCTGAGAGTTCTCTATAATGTTTTCAAAGGTGTAAGAAGTTTGCCAATTTGCATTGGGCTAGCGTGATGGTATAACCCTTCTCTGAGAGGAGACTTGCGCTTAGAGGCGTGACGTGAAAAGAAGGCAGCGTCTTAGTCCCAAATTAAATCCTAGATACTCTGGTTTTAGGATTTTAAACTAAAGCATAGTGAATCTGTTAACTCCAGGGTAGCGGATTCTACAACGTGACGTTAGTGCTCGCGCGCGTGGCTAAAGAAGACGTGGAACGCAGCTACTATCTTCGCGTCACGAATGATTTGGGTCGAGAAGAGTTCGCGCTCAGACTCTCTACCATGGATGAGCCCGCCGGTCAGTTACATTAACCTAATAATTATATCTTTATTTCTTTATTAATTGCATTTTCAAGGGTACACAACATACGATCAGTTCAGTCGTTTCATTCAGCTGTGCGAATGAACGCTTACTCTCTTGCTTTTCGAACTGCCACGGTGTAAAGATGTACCTACTTATTCGCTATCTGTATTAAAATTGTTAATTTGCCAATATATTAAAGTGCTGTACCAGAAGCCGTTTTATTGTTCCTGAACTAACCACACAGTCTCACACACTTATTCCTTAAAATCGCTTATTTGCGACAAGAGTGACATAATTCAAAATCGACGATTAAAGAATTCTCTCGTTAGAGAGTAATGTTTTGTGGATGCTGCGGTCTCGAAACAACACAGCGGCCAACAAAGCGACAGAGCATTAAGTCACAATCTCTCTCTCTCTTATTTTTTTGTGCTTAGCGTAATGTTGTTTTTATAGCAAAAAGTATAAATTTTCGACACTAAAATTCGTGAATTTTGAGTTATGTCACCCTTGTCGCAAATTAGCGAAATATATCGTCAATAAAAGGTTAGGCAGGCTATGGATACCCAGTATGGGTGTAGGAATTTGTTTGTCCGTATTCTATAACCGTAGTAGGGTACTTATATTTAGTTAAGCTATAATGTACCTACAGCCGATTGAGTTACAAATGTTTCAAACGAACATGTTTTCTAAGTTTTTTATTTATGTACCTACCTATCTAAGTTTAAGAAAATACTGAAATTAAATTAATATTTCCAACAGCGCGCAAAGCAAAAACGTCCTATTTGATAATCGACGTTTACGGTAAGAAATGAATATAAGAAGCCTGGCATTAAATGAATGTTATTTTTATGAAATAGTTCCGAATGCATTTGCGATTTACTGTGTAGGTTATGAATGTGTAGTAAAATAAATTATGAAGGTTTCTAGTATGCTCTTGGTAAATTTTTTTTGTATGTTTTAAAGCCAGTAATATTATACCCCGTTATGAATAGAGATTTTATCTTTCCCTATGATCATTGGTTGCTTTATTTATTTAAAGTGTATATTAATAAATTATTATTATTTAATAATTTTATAGATGTCTGGTGCTTAGGTACTTTTTTACATTTTTGGCATGTATCAAATTATCGTTGAATGCCTTGTTTTCTCATTAATGCATGTGAGAATTTAGATTTATTGTTATATAATATGAAAATGTTAAAATATGTTTTTTTTTTTATCAGAAAGTAGGCAGGTATGCAATAAAATTGATGAATGATGTCATAAATAGGTAGCATGTAAAATTAGTTTATAATTAGTAAACTTGTAAGTAGTTGGAAATAATTTAAGCAATATTCTATATTAAGTAACTTTAATTCCATAAATACTTAATATTTCGTATTTACAAATTTTTATATGAAATTGTAAATCCTGTAAAAATTTCTTAACAAAATTTTGTAATATCTGTAAGTCATAATTAAAATATACTTACTTAATCTTGGTAAAAATTATATTTCTAGTAAAAAATTAATTCGGACGAGACTAAAAGTTATTTGCAAAAGAGATTATTAATAAATTGTATTTTGTGATAACTTCGGACTTGCTTAACTTATATTTTATTTTCTTATATAAATATTTTTTGTCAGGTGTGGAATTAGATACGGGCGCAATCGTTGGGATCGTCATTGCAGTTTTGATACTGCTAATCGCCATTGTCCTGCTAGTGTTCGCCAAGGCGACCGGCAGATGGTTCTTTGCAGGTTAGTTCAACTCCTTTTTGAATAAATTTATAGTTTTAACCCGTTTGGATTGTAGAAAAAGTATTGTTGATTTCATTTTTTTTACATTAGTTTCATAAGTTATGATATTATTTGGTTCTTAATTAAGGAAGACTTTGTAAACTACATAGTGTTAAAATTTTTGAATAAAATAAATAAAGAAAAAATTTATAAAAGAAACGCGTCTTCTGTTTTTATGAAGTTTACAAACTTCACCATTAGTGCAACTTACAGAAGTTACACCGTAACCGTTACCGTGTAAAAATCATAATTTTACAAAATTTACATTATGCCACTTTTTTGCAATCCAAAACGATTATAAACTAGATTTAATCGTCGAATGAGTCGTGAATGAGACGTGAACATATATCTATCGCTGGTGCCCCGTCATTCACAACTAACTTTAGCTTACTTCGATATGACAACAGCAATTCATAGCTCTAATTGAAGTCATAGCTCTAGGTACTAGAAAAGTATATTTTTTATTTATTAAAATTACTGTTGCAATATCGATAACATATGTACCGTTTTCTACAAGGAATATTGATAAAACTTTTGCTTGCATGATTTTTCCTCCCGAATAAAAACTGTGACTTTGCATGAAAATTAAAATGTTATGTCTGTTGATATTTCGCTAATTTATTCCAAAATTGAAACCTATTTTTACGAAAATTTTTGTCAATATTATGATCCTATTGCATTTTTGATTATAGACCATGCTTTCAACATTTGCTTAATCTCTCTGTTAGTAATAGGCATGTGATGTTTACGAAATCTGAATAATATAATCCGAAATTTTCGACAGGCTCGCGGGCTAATCGATAGGTAACTTTTATGAATTACAATAAAAATCACCGAATAGAAATGCTTAAATACAACCATAATTATAATTTTTCATATTATTAAATCACGCAGATAATTCAAAAATTGTAATTTGGCAGTGTTTTATTTTGGCAAATTTTTTTTTATGTGTGTAGATGAATTATGTTGTTATTGTTATTTAATTTTTATGGTAATGCCATGTAACAATATTTGGAGCGATCAAGAATTAAAATACTTAAACGTATCAATTTTACGCATGAAGATTTTGAAATTACTAATTAAAGCATGTATTTGTGCCACTTTCTTTTCTAAAAATGGTATTTCTTCTCTGCTAGCGCATGCTTTTCTTGAAATAGGATATAACTGCATGATTTTCCTATAGATTACATATTCTTTTCCGTGGAATACCTATAATATAGGAAAATGATCATCCAAATTATTTCTAATAATATAATATGTCTATTAAGGGCTTTTCTAACGGTTTTACGCTAAGAATAAGATATCGTTATGTGATATTTCTTAACCACAAATACTTATCGAAATGCGTCAAAAGTATGTCAAAAAAATGAATCTGTATAATAAATATGTATATATCACTTAGCGTTATTTTATATGGTATTTGGTTCTTTTACAAGAATAAATATGATTACTTTTAACGTATTACAACCCTTTAGTAAATTACAAAACATCTGGTGATGGTTATACCTGTAAGTTAACATACCTAAGCACATCCTAACTTTAATCTTTGTAGTCATTACTAAAAATTCAAAACAACCAAAATAAAAAAGTATTCAATCTTTTATGATAGAGAAGATTTTCTTGCTTTGCACAAGTGTCTTGGATAATATTTCTCTTCGAGAAATTACTACGCTGATGTAATTTTATATCATAGAAGCAATGTACCATATTTCTTTATGAAAATCTTCATAGAGCAAGCTCATCATCAAAACTGTCAAACAACAGAATGCTTTTGTGTAACATAAACACGTGTGATATTCTACAGCAATTACTTAGTATTCCAAGTGACTATCATGCTTAACAAAAATCCACGCAAATCAATAAAATCACTGAAACTGCTTATTAAACTAACAAAAACACATCGAAGGGTTCTTGATCGCTTAACGTATTGGTATGTGGCAGGGAGGTCCCATCGTACTGACATTCCTGATGGCGCCGATTCCGAAGCTCCCCTCCCTCCTCATGATGACGTCAAAGGCTCTGAAAATCCCTCTCATGACCATGGAGAATATATCAGCAATGGAGACACAAAACACCCCGAGAAGAAGCCGGATACCGCCGTCTAAGTTGTAAGTTAAAAGCTGTCACTCGCTGAATCTGCTAGGTATGGTCTATTTTACAAATCAATTTTGTAATTATTCTTTTATTGTAAAGTTAAATAATTTTTTAATTGATTTGTATATAAAATTACATTTATTGAAATGATATTGAGAGGGGATTTTTTGAGATTAAACTGCATTTTGCGCTAACTCGTTTGACCATAAATGTTATAAATACATTTATGTAAACTTAAGCCATAGATTTTTAAAGAGTGACAGCAAAAGTGACAGCTTCTTAGTGTTAATTTGGACTCAAAATATTTTATGTAATTTCGTTTAGTGCCAGATGTGTTTACAGTTACAGAATATAACATACTGTTAGTTATTATAATAATTTTAATGCCAACGAAACACAAAATTATATTTGACAATTTTACAAATTGATGCACTATGGATTAGACAAATTTTAGTGGCAGTTTAAGTCTGTTGAATAATGCCACTTTTTATATAATTATTAACGTGAATATTTTACTACTCTCTCTTAACAATATTGTTAAAACAATCGAAGACGTATTACAAGAATTTTCTCGATTGTCTTCTAGCCTAAAACTTTTAAAATATTTGTAGGAATTATTAAGAATCTCACATGTTGTCAGAAACAACGAATCCCATCGTATATTATGTAGTTAAGGCAGGTTTCAATATACATATTAATAAAATAATAGTAATACTTAATAAAAATGTATTTTACAGCTGTTTCAATAAGTCAAGTTTAAAGGTTTTATTAAGACTATTGTTATACATTTTGGAGAACATTTTACGTTTAATCGAAAATTTTGTGCTAATTCTATTATACACAAACTCTATTTTTACAATCCTTTATGTTCATATATCAATTAATGCGAGTTTAGAGATTATGTACAATAGAATTAGTGCCAATATCTTATATAAATAAAAGCATACTTAATTATAATCGGTCTTTTTACATTAAACGTACGTAAGAAGTTTAAATGATACATTTACATTAATTTTTATACTTTTCTATTCCGACACTAGATTTTTGTAATATAAACTGGCCATTTTATACTGTCAATTATTTTATTTCTATAGCTTTTATAGAAAACGTACACAATTTTTTCCATAATTTTAAGATTGAATTTGTTCGAACCATCATTTTTTTTGTATATAATCTGTCATAACTTTAATGCCTACTTAAAATATAATAGAATTAATAAGGTTGTTTTATATTTAACATAAAACGGTTTTTTATTTAGTTGTAAAAACGCAGAAACTAGTATACGTACAATTAATGTCCGAACTCTTAAAATAGTGTTTTTGCAATTAATATCAAAAGTCGTAATTATAATTAGTTTTTTTTTGTAAAAACATGAAATGACATTTTAGCATAAGTTAGTGAAATAGGTCACCGTCATTGTGATGATTTTAGTATTCTTTATAATTAAATACAATTATTTAATAAGAATTTATTTTTGTACCAATATAGGTTAAATGTTTTTTAAATGAATTTAGTTTGTCACCTTTTGTCTTTTTATGTCTGTTCAAAAACACTGCCATTCTACATAGCCAAAAATTAAATTTTAATGGACAGAACTTCAATAATAAGGTACTTACTCATTAAGTTACAAATTACAAATCCAAATCAATTAATTGCTAAAATGACAAAGTTTTTTCTAACAATTTGTTTTATAATTTTTATTGCCTTTTCCTGTAAAATGTATAATTATTAAATTCTTACATTATCTACGTAGGTAGCCAGAATAACCATAAAGTTTGTAATGTTCATAAAATAATACACCGCGGCGTTATTAACGAATTATAATTGAATATAAAGTATTTATTAAATAAGAAATATTAGTTTTATTTATTTTTCTCAATGACGCTTTTAGCTAAAATTATTACCAGTAAAATTAGTACCATTTACATCGTTATCAATATAATGAAAGACATTTACATTATATTATTACTAATTACAGGAAAATATATGTTTTTGTATTTATAACAGTTTTGTAGAAAATTGTTCTCAAAATAAAGTTATAATAATTAAAAAAATAACATTACTATGAACAAAAGATAGATAGATATCTACCTAATTTTTAACTTTAACTATTTACATGTTGTTTGGGTTCTTAAATTATAGGAAACAGAGGGCGTGACCACACTAAGAGCTCTGGAGAATCGTGAGTAAAACTTTTTAATTATTTTAGTATTAAGTGTAAATAATGCTTTATTTATATAAAAATTATTAAAATAAATATTAATAAGAAAATGAAAAATCACTTGTAAATAATACTTGGGTGGTTGTAAATTATGGTTTTGGTCTTAAATTTTACTATTATGATTTTTACAAAAGTTTTTTCTATAGCTAAAACGATTTCATTAATATTATACAGGTAATTATGGGTCTTCGGAGGTGTAAATAATTTGGAGGTTATGTATACCTCAGTCAATGTTGCTCAATTACACTCAAAAGATGCTGGAAATTCTTATATCTTAGTACTGCTTACTATAAAAAAATGAAAGCAATTGAAGTTTTGCACCTTCGGTTTCCATTGAAGCCTTGTAAAATGCAGCTCATTTTTTTGTAAGGACTCCGGCTGGGGACGTGCTTTTAGAGAGTGGGGCGCTACCTTCTAGAACGTATGTTTAACCTTCTGTCATTTGTACATACAAATAAAAGTAAGAAATTACATAATGGTATAATATACATGAAGATTAAATGTATTTCAAAATCTGTGGATTCAGTGTAACACTGCTTTCGCATTTATAACCTTAAATAAACTTATTAGCTAAACTCGTTTTGCTAATTCATATAAGTTTTACATTATGAGCATTCTGAATGTTATACATTATGTGCTTTCTCATTCAAGTTTTTCTATGCCAACATTTCACTATGAATGGTTGCAACTGCTCCAGTATTTATTTGATCTTATATGAAAGAAGATTGTGAAAATCGACTCTATAAGTATAAGATTATATTTATTACAAAAGATTTATTTTGTAATTAATAGTATTTTGTGAGTATATCCATTTCACTTTCTCCTTTCTTTAGCATTTCTTAATTTGCTTTGGGATTTCACCATAAAACGAAAAGTACCTATATAATTTATTTATTTTATAAATATGAAATATATATTCTATACAACTACTTAGTACCTACATCAAAACTTTGCACGATAAAACGATAGAGTAGTCAGTAGGTGTAACATTTATAGAGATGGATTAATTTGTTAACCCTGGTTTTTTTAACATTTATATTTGGTTTTGGTTTTTTAGTTAAAATCGGATATGGATTATTAAGCTTTACATTTAGGTAGTGTTTATTTGTAATAATTATCTTATATTCTTGTCAGTAGTGACACTGAGAGCGCGGTAGGGCAGCGTTCGCGACTCAGCGCTCTAAGCGCTCGAGTTCGTGCAGTGTTACCGCGCGGACGCGACCGCGTGCAGGCCACGGAACCTATACCAGAGGTGGAAGATAAGGTAAACTCCTAGTCTTAATCATTTCTTTTAGATATACAGACGTTTAACAGGCTTCTTTTGAAATATTCTTTGATTGAACATATTAAAAAAAAGGTTTTGTAACTTGTGTAAAAAATCAATTATTTTGTAACAGGCATAAAAATGACTTAAAATCTTCGTATCGAACTTTACAATTACACAACACTTATGTATTTTTTTATACTTACTCTTAAATATTAACTAGTTTTTGTCAGCGACTTAGTCCGCATGAAATTAGTTACGCATTGTTAAAAATAAAATCGTTGGTATAAAAGGTAGCCTATATGACTCTCCAAGGTCTTGAACCATGCATATGCAAAAAATTACATCGATTCTATGCACACTCCGTTACTACGTCATTGAAGGACAAACAAACAAACACACTTTCGCATAATAATTGTAATATTAGTAAGGGTGTAGCAATTAATATTTTTGAGCATAGGTAACATTTTACATTTTATGAGAATCCTAACGAAAGTTTGTATGTTTGTTACTCAATTACGTCGCAAAGACTGGACCGATTTGGCTGAAATTTGGCACAGAGATAGATCATAGTCTGGAATAGGACATAGGCTACTTTATCCCGGGAAATAAGAGTTCCCGCGGGAATAAAAACCTCAATCCACGCGAACGAAGTCACGGGTATCAGCCAGTTATCTATAATTTACGCTGTAATTCACAGGCTCTCGCAGAAGAAAAGAAGGGGGTTGTTTACGCTGAGCTCGCTCTAGGTGAGCAAAACGCGGAAAAGCCTCCACCTCCCGCAACCGAATACGCTGAAATTGTGTACACCGACCAACCGGGACAGATCAAAGAGACTAAAGAATAAAATATTTAGGATCCTTTCAACATCAGCATCTAAATACCGAATTTTTCTGAATCTGAATTTCTAATCGCTGTTAATAAAGTCAAATCTTAAGTATATATAATTATTAAAAAAAAAATTCAATTCCACCATCGCCGAGTAACGTTTAACCGAGAAATAAATTTGACGTGCATATTCGCAGATTTTTAATACAAAAACTGTCAAAACGTCGGATTTATTATCCTGTTAAACGTCCCTCAACGATGGTGAAATTCGCACTTATATAATATTATTTCTTTTACCATAAAATTAATAAGTATTTTGATGTATTATGTTTGTTTAACATTAAAATGTTATCAGTGTGTGTTGTAATAGTAGATTGTTACACAAGGGACGTAAGTAAGCTATTACAGAACAAGATCCAATTTGGCGCCAGTGCGAGCGCAGCTCGCATAGGGCGCTAATGGATCACGTGCACCCGAGATATTTAGTCACACGAGCGAGCGCAGCGAGCGAGGGTGAATATAGTTCGAGGGTGTAATAGCTACTTGCAACCGAGGTAAGCATTCTACTTTATATCATTCTTGCGAGGTAAATAAAACATTGGTAATTGGACTTATCCGGCAAAAGGTTTTACATGATTTGTTCTGCTTCAAGCAAACAAAAATCAGGCTCTCCTCCTTTTTCATCATCTGATGAAGTGCTTGACATTGTTGTAAATAACTTAAATCCCTTTACGAACAAACTTCACAAACTTTCAGATCAAATGAAATGCCGCCATTTCCATTTTTTTTTTCGTAAATAGTTTTCCATTTTTTTTTTTACGGCTCTGAGTTCCAAGGAGTTTTGCATAGTTTGAAATGTATGGAAATTAAATGCCGCCATGTTCAGTGTTTTTTTTTCAGTAAAAAGTTTTCTTACCATTTTATAAGAAAAGAGATTGTTTACCAAGGAGTTTTGCATAGCTTGAACTGTAATGTGAACATTACAATTAAAGCATAGTGCGACGTAATGTTGCCTTGAATTGCAAACACCAACTTACAAGGAGACTTTCCACCATAGTAATCCCTAGTTACTGAGCAAGTATGATATAAAAGACATATTCGATGAGACCACCGAGAGAAAATATAAATTCTATTTATTTTGTAAAACTGAGGGGCGAAACGAATTTTTATAAATTGTATAAATGTCGATTTTGTGCACAGTAATTTATTAAAATATCTTGATGAAAAAATTATTTTTTTGCTGTATGCAAAGTCGATAACTTTTTTACAATATTTATTATTGTAGTTATAAAAACATACGGTAATCTCATTTATTCTACTAGTTTTAAGATAAATGTGTGCTTTGATATTATTCCATATTCCTATTTATAAATGTAAGATTTTTTTATATGTAAATCACTGCTTTTATGCAGTTCTCAAAAGTAATTACATAAATATAAGTAATTTAACGTCTATTTGTGAGATTTTTTGTGGTTTCAAAATATATTGTACAATCAACTGAGGAACCTGAAACGAATGTTTTTGGAACTATTGATTATTATTTATTCAAAAATACAAAAATTTTGGTAAGTTTTTTATAAACACGTAGGTGTAAGTCCGTACCTATTAAATATTAACGTATTTATTAACTACAATACTTATAATTTTAAAATCTATTTACTTAACTAAAAGTAAATATTTATTAGGAATCATTATTATTCGAATAAAATATTATTTATATACAATTTTAATGAGTTTGAAACAGTAAAGTAGCTTAAGTTATAATTTAAATATTTTAAGTAAGAACAGGGTTTCAATGGAGGCTCTATGTTAAAGTGTCCCATTATTTACACTGTTTTTTAATTTTAAGGTACAAACTTTATTCTTTTTGCTTAAAGTGAATCTAGACAGTGGATATCTTATACAATTTTATATCAATAACCTTAAATATTAAATCAATTTTTATCAAGAAGCAGCATGACAGATTTTTTATAAATAAATAGGTAAATAGGTAAGTACATAATTTTCGAGGAATATTTGCTGTGTCGGTTCACTTTAAGAATTTTAAGTTGAATCAACAAACGGCTCAAAACAAAGAGTCATTGCTGTTTTTATGTTTTAGTTTAAAATCCGTCCATATTGTAATACGATCGTATGTTAGATTAAGCATTGCAATAGGTACCAGATATTATTTACAATACGAAAGCACTGATGAGGTCTAGATTGGAGCGCGCTTGCCTAGAAGATGCCTATTCACTTTTGCCTTGAAGGTACTTAAATTATAGATCTCAGCCTTAAAATATCATCACAGTGCATTTGTCATATTACATAGGTACTTAGTTGAGAAATAGGTGCTGAATATGATTTACTTAAATAAATAAAAAAATATATTTAGTTCCATGCGTGTTACCATTTGTATCCGAATGACATGACATAATGCATTTCGTTACTCATAATGTATTGTCTTATCTAAACATAATCGTAACATGGTATTTTGTAAAGGTATTTATCAAAGATTGAATAAACAATTTTGATTCGATGTTTATTAGTAAGTACCTAGATGTAAGCTGCTTTATAAAAACACGCACATATTTCGATCATAAAAGTTAGCTGTCTATTATTCTTACTCGTAAAATCATAACGCTTTGTATGGAAGAATTAAATGTTCTCATTCAGCTAATAAATAAAGGAGTCACGGTTTTATCATGATTATAATAAATAACCATCTCATTCCTTCGCTTTGTCTCTTTATTAAAAGCTCTATCATTATTCCCCCTTGCGATTTATGTAACTTCGCCACACGATATGCATATAAATTAGGCCTTCAGGCCTGTAGATATCTCGGGGGCTACGTAATGTGGTCGTACACTACGGAAAATATCTAACAAAATTGTCTAACTGCCAGACGGTATCCATAAACATACGGTAGTTATTAACCTTTTTCTAACTTAACTTAGTGCTTATTAGGTATGTCCAACGTCCATATCATGTGTCCAATGTCTATACCATGTATGTCCAATGTCCATACCATTTGGTTACTAAGACCATTCAACCCAACCCAGTTGACTATACGTTGTCCAAGCCTTTATTTTCTTTTTGGCATCTGCCAAATACCCTACGCCTATAAATTACCGCTTTTTTGTTTTCGGAATAATGTACTAAAATAATGTCGTACTTTATTGACGTTTAGTGAAGTGCCCTGTGCATAACAAACAACCACAGAGTATAACACAGTTCTTGAAAGACGATAAATCATTCACGATTATGATAAAAATAATTTGACTTTGTGTAAGTATTGTTTCTGTAAATTTAAAAAAAAAATAAGAAATAAAAATAGTTACTATGACTCCAATATTGAATATTTGCAAGGAATTAAGTTGAAATCTTGGAATTTAAGTTCAAACCAAGAGTAAAGAAATTTTTCTTTTCATTTATTTATTTTTTGACGGCTGCCTTAAAATGTAACTATGCACGCGTTAGTGAAGTGAGTTAACTTCAAAACGCGTGGTTAATAACGTCTAAACCAAGTTTAAATCAAGAGTTATGAGCAAATATACTTGGAAAATCACATACCTACCTACTTATTTATTTAACAAACTAGCTACGTAATTGGGTATACAAATGAAACAAGTAAAATTATTAAATACTAGCGGCTCGTCCTGGCTTCGCACGGCTGGACATTTATTTTTTAAACATTTTGGCATAAACGTACAGTAAATGCAGGACAACTGACATCAACGCGTAATTTTTAAAAACATTTCACTGAGCAATTTTATTAAACTCGTAATGTTTCGAATGGAATGTCCGATTTTAATAAACTAAAAAGTAATTTACAGGTATTTAAACTGCCTTGCTTGAGAAATCATTTATTTAGGTAAGGATTAAGGCAAAGGTATAAATAACTTGATCTGATTTATATACACTATACAATTTAAATTAATATCGGAGTTATCAGAAAATGAATATTTCCGCGTGATAAAATAATAAAATGGTGCCAGCCGGTGCGGCGGGGCACGGTGGCAGGTATCGGCGCGGAAGATTCCTGTGGTTCCTGTGGTGATCTTATTAACAATCGTTTCCTATAAGAAGCTCTGTGCGATCGCAGCCCCGTAAAAACAAATATTTAATATTTCAACCCAGACGAAGTCGAGGCAGGTCGCTAGTTAAACATATTTTGAAAGAAAACCTTAATTATTATTATTATCGATAAAGAACCCAAATCAACTTATTATTTTTTTCTGTTTGTCTGTACCGCAAACATATGTCAAATTAATTTATCTAAGTGATTAAAAATATATAATAAAATATAAGTACGTTAAATCAAAATTAAAAAGTATTTCATTAAATCGATTGAAAGTTCTTCTTAAATAAAATCGATTATTACTTCAAATCGAATCGGTAACGTGTGAAGGCGTCACTAAAGTCAAAATTTCTTGATCTGCCAAAAAGAAAATAAAGAATTGGACAATCTATAGTTGTTTTTGCTCCCGGACTAACAAAGAATTAGGTACTTATATAATTTTTTGAACACATAGGTACAAAAAGTAATAATAAAGAAAAAGTACTTAGTATCCACAATTAAATTACATAGCCACTGATGTGTGAGATATAGAATAATACCGAGTACTGTAACTTCGTCCTTTAGGAACTGTATAATGTATGTAGGTTACTACATTATGTCGATATATTTGTATGGACCAATGTGAAAACATTTAAAGAATCAATCCAACAGGCAACTAAAAAAATTTAAGTTTGTAATAGTACCTAATAATACCTATGTAGTGTGTATATTATAGAAATGTTTTGTATGGTAAACTTTGTGGTACTTAAACGCCTATGTATGTGTAATGTGTATTATTATTTAAGATATTAAAGATCTTGTGTCATAAAACTTTTTTTTTTAACCCTCAATCCCTGAATCTTGTTACGTATCGTCATTTAAGTTATCGCTGTGAATTTGATACACACAATAACATATTGTAACATCCCACATTAAAGGCCCTCTTATACAATTTCTAATTATTGCTTCTTTCTCGGTCTTGCGCCGCCTGTATCCTTGCTACTCGGTCCACCTAGTAACACTGCGCTTTCCGATGCGAGGCCGCCCCACTCTAGAATCTAGTAATCATGTATTGTGTCATACACAGTCAAAGCACTAGTGTTGTGATGTTATAATAATTGTATAATTTTATTAGATACAATAATATATAAATATTAATAATAATTATACCTAAAGTAGGTACATCACTGCGTAAGGCGACGGTATACTACAGTCATAACTAAGGGTGGTCGCCCACGGCGACTGCAGAGATTCAGTAGCGTGTAATATATTATTATTATATAATATTATAGTATGGTTGGCAACCCTAGTTATACTGTCTTTACGCTGTCACTTTACTGTGATAAGGGACTATGGATGAAATTATTTTGATATACCGGTAGTAAAGAATACTATGTTTATGACTTGATATGACTGATTCATATTATACCTAGAATGAAAAAACAGAAAAAGTTAAGTAATATTTTTTTTATTTTTTTGCCAATTAATAGGTGGAACCATAGTAATACTACAGTATTCGTAAATCATCAAAACTAGGACCCAAAAATTATAACTAGTAACATCGCATACCTACCTATTTGAAATACTGCTAAAATAAATGGAAATCGGGCAAATAGAGATCCAAACATTTGTTTGCTTTCAGAATAAGTATGATTTAATAATAATCCTAATAAAGGAAGTCAAAAATAGGAACATAAAAGTAAATGAAATCCTTATATCAACTTTAACAACAATAAATAAAAACTGTACGTACTTATCTCTAATAATTTAGAATAACTATGGAAATTCAAAACTTCGCAGTCAAACTGGTGATGAAGTACTATACTTAGGTATATGAAGTTTGCAATATAATTTATAAGAAGTTTACAGGACAGCAGTTCAAAAAATTAAAAGCAATTTTTTTTGCTGACATTATGGTTCTATTTATTTTGATCTTAAAGTTAACTACATAATGTATTTTATGAATCAACACTGTTCACTTATTTATTTTTTTAACAAAATTTATTGTTAGCAATAAAAATAATAATATTTTTAACATGCAAAATAATAACAATTCCTAAACACCTAAAAAAAGTAAAATAGTCCAAGTGAGGTTAATAAGAGAGTATTTTACTAAAATAACGACAATCCGTTCCAATTAGGTTAAAATATAGAAAATGTAACTTGATTCTTACATATAATCTGTATTTCAGTTCAATCAAACTTTTGTATGCTTTAGCCAGAATCATTCCTTATTATATAACATCTTAAATAATATGCAGTTCTTATTCCATGCCACATGCCTAGAAAGGCAATAGAGATCGTAAACAGTCAACAAAAAACAACAAATTATAATATATACCTATATTAAATACATTTAGTGAAAAACTTTTTAAATGACCTCAAAAAATTTTGGAAATGGGCAACAGGTAAGTACAAATATAACGTGGAGAAAGCTATATTTTGGTAATAAATACGTAAAGTACAAGAAATGACGAGAAAAATATTATTTTTTGTGGAAATACATTATTTTATATTTATTCCATTTACTTACATACTTATATTTTTAAACATACCCACAGTTTGGGTAATTTAGTTACAAGGCTACTTCGATTTTTTATAGTTCTTGCAATTCACGAGGGCGCGGAGCTTTACTTGTGGTTACGTCGTGTACATACACATTTCATAAGTGTGCGTGTCTATCAGGAGCCTAGGTGAGAGCGGTCAGGCGCAAGCAAGCTTTTGTTCACACTTATACAGATACGACACACAACCATGAGCCACGAGCCCTCGTGAATTGAAAGAACTATACCCCCTAAGCTTTACTGTCAATTAGGCGTTCTCTGACGTCAAATTGTAATTTATTATTTCACTCACCTTGGTGAGAAGACCATTTACAGGTAGGTACTAGACAGTTAAATTTTGCTCTTCGTTTCGCATTATTGACGTACCATCTTGTTTATTAGGGTACTAGTTGATTCCCGCGACTTCGTACGCGTGGATTGAGGATTTGTAATTCCCGCGGGAGCTCTCTTATTTTCCGGGATAAAAAGTAGCCTATGTGTTATTCCAGGCCATAATATCTATCTCTGTGCCAATTTTAGCCAAATCGGTTCAGTCGTTGCGGCGTGATTGAATAACAAACATACATCCATCCATCCATCCATCCTTACAAACTTTCGCGGTTATAATATTAGTAGGATGTCAGAGTAATGACGCTGATGGTCTTCTCATTTGAAATAAATAGTAGGTACTCATAATATTTTTACTAATGCGACTAAAGGATTTTTACTTCGACTAACGATAACATATGTAGGTAATTACATACTATACTACACATTTTCAAAAACATTATTTCCCTATAATCTCCTCGGTTTTGATATTCGCTAAGATTTCGTCGTCGCTGCTAACGCATTGTTTTATATCGACTTTGATCTCCAAACCCTTTTTCAACACCACATTCTCCCATACGTCTTTGGCTACACTTGCATCAGTATCGGTGCAGTCATATTTATCGTTTGGATGCTTCCTACTGTAATGTCTAATTATATTTTGTCTATGTGAAAAGGTTTTGGGGCAAACCCCGCAAATGAACGGCTTGGCTTTAGTATGGGTTCTCATGTGGTAAATCAGTCTGCTTTCTTTTGGAAACTTCTTATTGCATACGCCGCAGACCAAATTTTTCTCTTTCGCATGCCTCAATGTATGCCTTTGCATATTATGTTTGTGTGCGAACACTTTGTTGCATATCGTGCAAGCGTACGGCTTTTCCCCTGTGTGTTTTCTCATATGAGGTTTTATAAGCCCTGAATGGGTAAACTTTTTCTTGCATATATTACAGGAGTACGGTTTAATGTTATTATGTAGTTGCACGTGACGTATCAGTGTTGATTTGTATTTGAAACTCATTTTGCATTTGTCACACGTGTAAGGGCGTTCGGTGGTGTGTCTGCGTAAGTGGCTTTTTAATAAGAACTCCTTCTGGAATACTTTGTCGCATACATTGCACACTATTGGTTCGAGGCTTGGAACTTTACACCTTCCAGACCTTTGGTGTTTCACCAGATTAGCTTTGACGGCAAACTGTCTTGTACACGTTTGACAATGGAACGGTTTTATTGTGAGATGTATGCGTTTATGTTGTTCTAAATTTGAAGAAGTACGAAACCTTTTGTCACATTCTTCGCATTTAAACCGCTTTTCTGTTGAATGTGATAGGATGTGCTTTTGATAGTGGCCCTGTTTGGTGAATTTTCGAAAGCACACATTGCATTCGAATTGCTCTCTCGTGTGTGCTCTTATCATGTGACGGCCGACGTTCCCTTTATTTGCAAATATCTTCTGACATATCGGGCACATGTATTTGCCATCGATTGTAGAATTCAAGTCAAAAATCTTGTCGGAAACTGTAACAAAATACTGCATTAGTATGTAATGTATGAATATTATAAATATGCCCATTAGTATAAATGAATATGAAAGTAAGTGACTTTTTGTTACTTTCTAAGTCTAATTGCTGAACTAATCTTAAAAAGTTGAGGTGGTCTGTATTATGTAGATGGACTATATATCCCAAAACTAAACTATATACCTATACAAAGTTGCAATCGATGTGAAGATTCTTTCTTATTATTTTTAGATCTTAACTATAGTAACGTGTAATCGAAAGATAAATAGCTAAAAGAAATAGGATTTCTATGTTTGTATGTGTTATTGTTGTATGTATTATGACTTATCAAATGTTTCTCAAAAAAACTAAACTCACCATCAGTTATAAACATATTGCATGGTTTCTGCATCTGTGGCGCTGAATCCGGTACAATATAGTCACAGTTTTGTTCCTGAAATGAAATTATAATACTTTAATAAATTTTTTTTTATAATAATAATTAATAAATCATAACAAGAAAATCAGGTCATTGCAAGCATTTGCTTTAAATCTTGTGGAATTTTCCACAAGATTTAATTGCAAGAAAGTTTCATTTACTATTAAAAAATAAATTAAAGTTCTATTTACTATTAGCAAATAAATTAAAGTTTCATCTACTATTAGCAAATAAATGTATGTTTACTTAAGGAGCTATCTAAAAATTCTACTGTTCAACTGTTGAGCAATCCTTACAACCCTATCATTAGCATAGTAAAAAAAAAACACTTACAAATGTTGGCATTTCTGTATCTGTCGGTTCTTCTTTGATAGATACTTCCACATTAATATTATGGTATTCAGGTTCATATTTGATTGGCACACTGTGCCAGTTTGCAGTGTCAACGTGTGTTGATGTTGACTCCGAATTAACACTGAAAGTGCAATAAAACTATGGATGAGAACTCAAGATTTACGATATAAACAGTATTAACTCTATGGTCCAAACATTACTATTATTTCTTTTTACCTTATCCAAACAGCCAGACTGTATTTACCAAAAGAGTGTCATTTGTAATAATCAATGTGGATGTCTTTAAATAAAGAGTGAATAGGCATCTTCTAGGCAAGCCATCTTAGGGTGGGAACAAGCCAAGTATGCCTCACTGCGATACCTCGCGGTCGCGGTTTAGCTCGCTACCTCGATGCCACCTCCATGTAAAACAAATGTATGCAAACAGACGAGCGCAAACATATCGAAGATACCTCGCTGTACCGCGATGTATCGCAGTGAGGCATCTTTGGCATGTTTTTATGTTTTAGGCTGCATCTTCACTTACCATCACAGGTGAGATTGCAGTCAAGTGCTAGTTTATATATTTAAAAAAAAATCACTATCTGTTTAGAGATGGTTCAAGTAAAATATGATGCTGGAATATCTAAAATCATAATCTGAGATTGTATATAGCTTTATTGCTGCTGCTTTTTACTTGCCTAACTGAGATTGTAATTGCTTACAGTTTAAATATACAAATGGTATATATTTTGGCATGTGGAAAATTTCTCTAGTACTACCACTTGCACTGTCAAGTACCACAGGTAAGTCCTAAAAGTTTCATTGTTCATTTTCCATCCTCTCCATATTTATAAATCCTATATAAAAGAGAAAAAAAAGACGTGTGGCACTCGGGGACTGCCGCGGTAAAGCTATTGCATAGCATTTTTTATCAACTTATGCAATTATAATTATTTATTTAAAATGAGGAAATCGTAAATTTAAATAATATTGAGGCATATACTACAATTTGTTTTTAAATATTATTAAATCAAATTACATATCCACGTAAGATTTTCCTGCATTACGTTGACGAAATTCCCTTTGACGTTCAGCATTTGTTTTTGGTACTTTTTTTTTCTTTTTTTCATTTTTCTTCAACTCTTTCTGACGATGATAATATGCCCTTTGACGTTCACAATGTCTTATTCTTTTTAGCTCTTCTTTTAGCTCTTCATACTTTTCTTCTTCTCTATAAAAAGAAAATATCTAGGTATAAATAATAGGTATAAATAATTAGGTATTAATAGTGTAATTACACACCAAAACAATTATTTCAAAAAATTTGTACAAAAATTGCGATATTAAGAGTTTGATCATCGAATTTCGCGCGATGTACATTTATATAGATATATAATCTATATCTAATATCTAATACTAATATATAAAGCTGAAGAGTTTTTTTGTTCGAACGCGCTAATCTCAGGAACTACTGGTTCGAATTAAAAAAAATATTTTTGTGTTGGATAGTCCATTTATCGAGGAAGGCTTTAGGCTATATAACATCACGCTGCGACCAATAGGAGCGAAGCATCAGTGATAAATGTTGCAGAAACGGGGAAAATTATCCATATTTAAAATATATTCTTTTAAAAACTTCTTAATCGCGATCATAATAACAGAAATTGACGCGGACGAAGTCGCGCGCAACAGCTAGTATCATATATACTTTCTCTGCGCGGCATTAATGTGTATTACCTATACATAAAAAACAAAGGTAGGTACTAAATAGTACACGTGCTTAGTTTAATAGTTTCTGTTATATACATAATGAAGAATGAATTTACACATATATATGTTACGGTAAATGTGATAAATGTGATAATTTTGAAGCCTCAATAGCTCAACGGTTAAAGGTGCGGACTGAAAACTGAATGGTCGCAGGTCCGAAAAAAGTGAATAATTTATCACTTTTATCATGTCTTGGTAATTATTAATAATTTTCGATTAATCACATTTACCGTAACATATATATATACATATACATATGTATATTGAGAATCTAAATTGAGAATTTAAACTATATGTGTGTGTGTGTATATATAAAAGAGGGCTACTTTTAATATCGCTCATTTTAATGTCAAAAATTTTGGTTATTTAATTAAATTTTACAACAGTATTATATATAAATTAACAAAACAAAAAATAATACTGCATTTGTGATAATAATAATAAAATGTATGTATATAGAGTACTCACTCATTTTCTTTCACTATTTTTTCGTGACTTTCTTCATTAATAAATGCACTTTTTTTATCCATATTTAAAACTATACACTACTACACTTTGTACACAAATTATACAGATATATGATACACAAAATATATATAATATGTACAGATATTCACTGTTGTACATAGATGATAAATACCTATACACCTATATACTTTCTCATGCCTAGTGGGCGTTTTTTATCTATTCGGTCGTGAGAGCGTTAACTCAGATTTCTATGGAATTGAAGTAGCGCCATCTAGTGAATAGTAGTGACAACAACTTCAATTCCATACACGACCGAATAGTAGTGTTGCAGAACTATCGATAGTTGCACTATCGATAGTTGACCTCGAAAATCAGACATACAATCGATAGTTCTATCGATACTATTTGCATGTGACAATACTATCGATACAGATTGCGGGGTGAAGAGGGGGATTATGCATGCGCAGTAACGCCGATACAACCAATGCCACCTAGAGGCGAGTTGCTGAACTAAAGAGACAAGCGTGATATTTCAAAAAAGTCATTAAAAGTCCTGCTGTTCATTGATAGATGGCAAAACTAAATAAACAGGGATGGATCTAGGGAATAAATTTATAAATTTATTAAATAGCCAAGCTGAATTAGATCGCGAGTGTATTATTATAACAAATTATTTTGTGATTAGCTTTGCCCACGACTTCATCCGCGTGTGATATGTTTTATTTTTCAAAATACTCAATTTGCAAATAATACTAATGAAATATTTATTATATTAAGTAATTTACAAGTTATTATTTATAAGTTAAGCGAAACAAACAAACAAACAAACTCACTTGCATTGAGTATTTATAATATTTGTCGGAAAAGCCTTTTTCTTCGATAAGTGGAATAGGCTAATGCTAAATATTTTGGAATATTTTTTCAAACCGAACCAGTAGTTTAGTTAGCACGAAAAAGAACACAAATGTGCAAACAAAAAACACTTTTGCTTCATAATATTAGAAGTGTATAAGTGAAAAATAGATAGTCTACTTTATTTAATTTGTATGTAATCATTAATCTTTCTTTTTTATTATATCATACTTGCATCTATTTATTATATCATCATACAGATCTAAGTACTAATTTTTCATAAAGAAATTATATTCTAGATTCGGTCCTGGAAAATGCGTCTGAATTCGACAATTGTATAGAGTTGCAAAACCACAATATTTTAATTTTATCATACTCCTAAAAATTTATTAGTAATAAAATAAATCATTTTCTATGTATATCCAGCCGTTGGTGTCCGAATCTGAAATAAGTAAAATAAAAACCAGCTGACCAAAAATTTGCTTCTATTTAGTTTTGAAAATGTATTGCCATAAGTAATTTCTCTTTCGAAATAATACTCAAATTTGACAAAAATTGCTATACTAGCATATTAAAATATATCAAAATGTAAAAAAAACTTCTATATATTATATATAATTTTATAATGAACAAATAAAATTATGTAGGTTTTACAACTCTATGTATGTCGTTCTTTTATCAAACATATTTTACAACACCATCTAGCGGTGAGAGGAGTCCGCGTTCCCGTCGAGCCTGTCGCGACACCCAAGTCAAAGTATCACCTCTGTGCCGGTCGGAGTGGGGGGTGTTAGGTTATTTTCGTTACGGAATTTCTGGATTTGGTCTCCACGCTAAAGGCCCGCGATAGAAGCTATGCAATAGCTTAAAAAATTACCAAATTTTTTATTTATCTGTATGTTAGATTACACAGCTAAATTCAGACATATAGTATGGTTTAGTGTTCAGTTTCATCTGCAGGTCTTCAGGTTGACCTATAACTTAGATTTTAGGTTTTCTTGTTCAACAAAACCCTTAATTTTATAAGGATCTTTTGACTACAGTGGACATAGTTAATTTTGATTAAAGTATTGGCCAAGCTTTGCAAGTTTAGACTCATTGTTGAAGAGACTTCAGTGCGAGCACAAGCATTAAACTATTCTAAGTCTATAATATCCGAGATTTAAGTATCCAGCGTACGATTACTTTCAATTGCATCGTTTTTTTTTCAGGACGGTCGTTTAATACTTACGTGTCAGTAAGGCCCGGTTCTCTTTTAATGCTGACAAACTCCGGCGTAAACACAGGGTTTCGATCTTCCTCTCGACTATCATTTTCGCTATTTCGTTGTGTATTATCATCAGAAATTCCAATATTATAATCAGATAGAGCAGATGACGAAGGTAATAAAGTTTCTGGTTCTATCTTAACCGTAATGCACCCTAACACTGACTCCATTTTGCTAATTTGATTTCATACTTAGAATGTTAGGTCTCGACAGAGATATTTCACATTTTTTTATTGTAATTTTGGTAATTAAACACGGCTAAAATTCTGCTTCCAATTTTACGCGATTTTGACACTTTGACAGTGATTTGACATTTAATATTTTTAAGCTCAGACTTTCAATGCTCTGGATTCTTGCTTTTTAAAATACCTACTTGAATAGTCCAATTATGCTGTCAGTTGACTGGCAGTGTGTAATGTCATGGTAATGTCCATGGAGTTAGGAAATAGGTACATACCTACCATGAGAACTAAAGGGGCCCTTAAACGGTCAAACATGTTGGTCAAACACGTAAAATTTTTGGGTCAGGCCGTAAATTTTGCCACTTAGTGACATAAACTGTTATACAGATTTTATGTAACAATAACATAATCGTTACATAAAAACGTTACCTATAATTGTAAAGCTAAGAACAGAACTGTGAACAAAAACACAACAGTAAAATAAAGAAATAGTTTTTATTCTGTTATAATAACTATAAGGCTCTGAACTGATTTTGGAGGCATCTGTGAACAAATAATTATTTATGTTGTTTATATATTGAATTTAGTTTTCAAGATCCCGCGGGAATTATCCTTTTTTCGGGATAAAAAGTAGCCTATGTTTTAATCTAAGGTATAATCTATCTTAATTTTAAATTTCAGCCAAATCTGTCCAGTTTTTGAGTTTATTCATTACAAACATACACACAAAAATACAAATCTTTCCTCTTTATAATAGTAGCGTAGATTGGTATCTACCTATTAGATATAGCTACTAACTACTAATTATTTTCGTGAAAAAAGTGCTAACCTAAATGGCAAGTCCTCGTCTCTCACCTACACTAAGCTTTAAGGGTATTTTATGTAACGTTACATAAAATTAAATGTAACACGTTAGATAAGCGTTACATAAACGTTACATAAGCATGAATTTCTGGTATCTTATCGGTGATAACTCATTATAAATGCAATATTTCCAATTGAAATTAGGACTGTTTAATAACTTACGACTGCAAAACTAATTTCTGATAAAATATTGGTAAAAAGTTGAGTACTTACGTTTAAATCTTCAAAAACAACCTCCGTAACGACGTGACCATGTCACTCTATCCACGAAAAAATTCGACTAAATTTAACACAATAGCCGTAGTTGTTTGGACAACCACATGATATTCTATGGCTATGTTGCGAAATAGAAAAATGTTTCTAATTAAATGATTAGTTAAAAACAAACGGCTATGAAGCGTTACATACAAAAAGTTACATAAATATCGGATTTATTACCAAAATTAAAAATTTCAATAATATATATAAAAAAATAATTAAAGCGAATAAAATTGTCACTAGATGTAAGCCAATTTCATAAAGATTATAAGGAAGAAATTATATAAATTGTAAACGCAATAAATACTATACAGCATGAAGAAATGCTATGCCACCCCTACAAAGGACATAGTGATTATTTGCAAAAAGCTCCTTTTGGATTATATAAATATTTTTTTCTTATTAATTTACTATTAAAACGTGGAAGAACTTTACGGTCTCGAGTACCTACACAATAATTCATGGATCTTTATTATTTAAATCCATGTACCGATCATAAAAATCGTAAAAACTTAAGAAGACAAGAGGGAAGGAAAAAAAGTGGCAAAATCTACGGCCTGACCCTTTTACGTGTTTTTGTTAGGTAGCTACCACAAGTACCTACGGATTTGTTTGAACAAGGTCATCATAAACCAGCGCATCCAGTCAGACACCTCCGTTTCCGTTTGTCAAACATGTAGTTCATTTGACAAAAACGTAAAATTTGACAAATAGGTACCTACCTATGTTTGACCCATGACCGTTTACGGTCCCTCTAATGTCACAGTTTATGATCTTCAAACTTGTCAAGCTTGTCAAGTTCTAGATCTCAAAAGTCAAAATGATCAACTTCCATAGTAATCTGTGGATCAACTGTCACTGTCATGGCGGTAAAAAAGTGAAAGCGTATTTTGCGCGCAGCTCAGTTAATCGATCGACAATTTTAGTATTTTGTAGTTAAAATGCCTGGAACAATTATTGAAAGCGTACTTTCGGGAAAATTGGAATGTGATTTACTATACAGGTGGTTAAGAAACGAGCCAATAGAGGTACATAACCTATTAACGATAAAGTATTTTTATTTTTCTTATTTCTTATATAGAATACATTTTGAATTATTTTTAGGCTACAACAGAAGACTGTGTTTTACTATGTTCGGATAGAAATGAATTTGTTATATATTTTCTGTCTTATCTGAGAAATCAAACTGACAGGTAAGAAAAATTTACATATTTATCTCATAGATTATTATATGAAAAGAAACAAAATATGTCTCGAATTCAATAATATATAAAAAGTGTAAAAATGTACTGAACAATTGCTGATTTTTGCTCCCTTGTGTGTGTGGATTTAGGTATTTAAAAGATCCTGTGAAAAAAACTGTGAGTCTCAGTAATTCAAGCTTTCTTTGTGCTAAATTTTGTTAAGATTGGTTTAGAGGTTAGGCTATAAAAATATGATATTTGAAATTAAAATACTTTTATGAATCTATAAGATACATTCTTCAGGGGAGTGTCTTGAAAACAGAAAAATATGTATATATTTCTTTTTAGCATTTTACAAACAAACAGCAATGCCTTACCCCTACCACAACACCAAGGAACACCAGAAAAGTCCCTCGGCCAGCGTGAACACCACCGTTCCATCAGCGACCCTACCTGTGATAATGACAAGTCAAATGACACTCTTACTGTCAAGACTGACAAAAAATCCCAGGAATCCCCCAACAGGGAGCGTAAGAAACAGGGACGACGTGTCAAAACTAAACTCTTCTCAGATGAAAAAAACAAAGAGTCCAACCAATCTTTATCGTCTGATGAGTCGAGAGTCAGCACCGGAGTTGAAAGAATCATATTGTCAAGCACTCCAGTTAAAAATGGTTTTAAAGAGTATCCTCAACCTATGACAAGCCCTGTAACACCTCACTCCCGTTCTTTCAACTTCGAAAGATGTGATACTCCTAGACTAGTAAGGCATTCTAGATCTCAGGATAAAAGCGTTAGCTTAGCTGACTATTTGGTCAATGTTCAACCTAAAAGTTCCAAAAAGAGACGTTCAAAAAATACCTCTCATGACGACAGCGAAACAAAAGTAGATTTAGACTTGAGTAATTCGGAAATCTTTCCCGAAATTGGTGCAAGAAAATCGAGTTCACTCAAATCTGAAAGAAGAAGAATCAAACCAACCAACATAGACAGAAGTAAAAAAAGTTATTCACTTAACAGTTTTACGCCTGAAGCATTTCAGCAACCATCCCTAGGTTTGGAAGAAAATTTGGCTTTCAAGCCTAAACTACAACCAAAAGAATCGTCCAATACTTTTGACGCTGAAAGAAATATTCTCAAACAGGAGAGGCATAAATTAATGGAGAAATTCAACATCTTGAATTCAGTTGCATCACCTAAAGTGACTACACCACAAATAAAAATAACTCGAAAAGATTCTATTGAAAAATATCACCATTATATAGACGCAGATTTTAATAAAGTCACATTTAAAGATAAAATCGATGTTATGGTTGAAATATATGACATTCTATTGAAAAATAATCTAATATTGAGTATCAATACGGAAATATATTTTCTTATAACCATTCTGCTGTCGAAACAATTAGAGGATGATTACAGACTATCTGAATCTCAAATGCAAAATTGTGATAATATACTTAAGCCCATACACAACAGTACATATTTCGCAGTCAAATCGTTATGGAACGAACGAGGTTTGTTAGAAGTAATCTTAGACAAAAACTCGTTAAAAATATTAGGAGAGAACAAGAAAGTACGAAGTTTTTACCCAGAATTGGCCAAGTTTTTATTGAATTCTTACGGCTTGAAGTGTGAAGCTGAATCAAATTCTGACAGATCTAAACTAGGATCTGACAGTAGGTGTTCTAATGGTATGGTGTGCTTTAACCTCGAGACTGATAATGCAGATAATTTTCCGTCCATCCTTAGCTTCCAGAATTTCAAAAAACAGAGGGACATGTTTTACGAGATTTTGAGGTAATTTGTTTCATTTTAATTTTTTAAAAACATTAATTGCATTCCTATAATCAAAGGATATAAAATATCAATAAATAGATAGTCAAAGTTAACATATTTGTTAACTATCTATTTTTCCATTATTTCTAGAATTTTTAACTGACCTATAAATAACACTGGTCAACAAAAATCGACCTTTTGTGTGTAACAAGAAAACTGTTAACTAATTATGTCTAGAGCAAGGTCGAGGATGATAGAATTGATATTAAAATGTTTCCAATACGAATAGTTTTGTTGTAATAATTTTTTTTTCAAAAATACAGTTTTAATAAACTTAATTAACATACATAGGCTATTGTAGTGTCACAAATACACGTATCTTATGATTTTCTTTTGTATTTTCTTCAGGGACGTCTCATCGTAAAGTCAAACAATAATCGGCTAACATACGTGGGCTCCACTTGCCCTGGTATCGTTTTTCTATTTTAGAAATGACCTGGTGGAATCTTTCACCATGCTCATCGCTGACGGCGCTATACAGTGCAAGAAGTGTATTTTTACAGACATGAGACAAATCAAAGCCTTATAGGTAGTTAAAAGCTCCTCAACAGTACTTTTATAGTCATCAGATCGATGATTTCCGAGAAAATTAGAAGTCATTTTCATGAAAGATTCCCAAGGAGATTTTTCCATTTCAGAGAGTTTTTCTTTAAAAATTTTATCTTTTATTAATTTTCTAATTTGCGGACCTACAAATACCACTACAAATACCCTCTGTAATTTTTGCTTCACTGATTTTAGGATTTTTTTTAAATTCTTATTGAATTGATTCATTACTTTCACGAAGTTTTTCATAAGGCTAAGTTTTATATGAAAAGGTGGCAAAAATAGTATCAGATCAATATTATGAGATTGTACTAACTATGCATATTTAATTTTTTTTTGGTCCTGGTTGAAAAATAAAGTTGATATAATTTTTTTACTTATGGCGTCAAGTTTCTCCGTTGAGTTTTAAAAGAAAATTCACCACAAATGTAACAAAACTTGACAGGATCATTTTTACACTTTATTTCTATAATTTAAGATTCACTTAATTCGGCAAACACAAAATACAAGCACTTTACTAAAACACATAAGGTCCAGAATTGAACATATAAGATAAAAAAGATAAAAATTTATTTTTGGGTAGGTAGCTGTAACACAAAAACTAGACCTAATCGAAACAAAATAAATACGGTGTTATAGTGAGGGTAGGTAGGTATTTCAAAATCAGAAGTTACTTTTCTTGTTACAAAAATTTGTTGACTAGTGTAATTTGAAATTCTTACTTAGTCTTGAAATTTTTTACTTAAAAAAATCGATTCACAAGGCTAATTCTATTTTACACAAACCCTAAACTAAATTGACAGATCTTTGTATTTAGATCTTGTGCTCTTTTTTATACGAAGAGGTTTAGTGCGAGATTTAAATCTGTCAATTTAGTTTCTTTGTACAACAAAAATAGTTACAATGTATCAATAAAATCATTTTATTATTTATTCCATATCCTGTGACTCTTGTGATATGTCTTGACTCTATTACCATTAATTGTTGTTATTATCATAAGTTGAAACATACTTAAACATTTTAGATGGTATCAAGACAGTCAAAATTCGGGCTTGTCTCGCTCGAGCCTACGGGCGCGTATCAAGTCTCTGCTCTGCACGGGGACGAGTGCAGCAAACTACGCGCACTTAGCTGCTCTGTTCACACAGATGCTGTTGGATTCATTGCCACCTAATGAGCAGGTGACTTTAATAGATCATTAAATGCATAATGATTATCAAAGACTAGCTGTTGCGCGCGATTTCGTCCGCGTCGATTTATGTTATTATGATCGCGATTAAGAAGTTTTTTAAAAGAATATATTTTAAATATGGATAATTTTCCCCGTTTTTGCAACATTTTCCACTGATGCTTCGCTCCTATTGGTCGCAGCGTGATGTTATATAGCCTAAAGCCTTCCTCAAAAAATGGACTATCCAACACAAAAATAATTTTTCAATTCAAATCAGTAGTTTCTTATATTAGCGCGTTCAAAAAAACAAACTCTTCAGCTTTATATATTAGTATATAGATCAGTGAGGGCAGTGCAATTTGAGGGGAGTGAACAACATTGAATATTATCACAGTATGAATACGACTGTGGGATTCCGGGATTGCAGGATTATGATCCATATTTATCATCAAGTTCTGGCAAGGTTTGTCTTCGGTTTAAAACCAGTCGGTAGAACCAAACAGCAAACTAGGGATAATATTTGTACCTAATGGTCTTACCGAGAGATCTAACATTAAATAAAAGTATTTACTTAAGTAACATATTATTTTAGTACTTTGAATATTAATTAATCGATTATATTTATTCCGATAAAAATATTCCAATCCTTTAAGTTTCCAAAGTTCCAGTAAAATCCTAAGCCAGTGGGATTTAATGGCATATTCATATTTCGATAACGTTATGAAGTCCCTCAAAATTGCACTACCTATTTCGATCATTGAAAAATAGAATAATGTTGCACTGGATGTGTTTAAAGCCTTATTTTTTAAGTTTATCCACCACGTCTAGAATCTTGTTCATGCAGGAATCAAAGCTGAGTAAGCTTCAGAGACGATTGACTTGCCCATCTGCGGCGGAGTCCAACCGACTGCCTAACTTCACAGATAAGGAGATGTTCTATAAGTGAGTAGATTGATTCATGATTGATTGATTGATCTTTAAAACAAGAGTGAATAGGCATCTTCTAGGCAAACGCGTTACACCTTAGACCACATCATCACTTTCCATCAGGTGTGGTAGTGGTCAAGCGTGTGCCTATAATGTATAAAAAAAAAATGTCTTGTATTGACTTACTGCGATAGCGCATGTCGCGTTGTGGCGATGTCTCTACGGCGCTGCTGCGGTTTAAAGCTCCATACAGCGACATATTGCTCTATACATCTACATATAGCTCTATACAGCTACATATAGCTCTATACAGCTATATACAGCTGTATACAGCTTATGTAGCTTATCCAGCTGTTTAGAGCTGATAGTCATCATTGACTATTTTTAGATCTTCCCATAGCTCTTTGATTTGATTCCCAGCGGGGGAAATTGGGAATTTATAATTTCTGAATTGTCTCTAGTCTGGACTGGTGGGAGGCTTTGGTCGTGGCTAGTGACCACCCTATCGTCAAAGACATGCCGCCAAGCTTTTTAGCGTTCCGGCACAATGGCGTGTAGGAATACATTAGGGGTGTGGGTTGAATTTACACTGCTATATCCCTTCCAAGTCCCACTGCAAGAAGTCGTGGGCGTTGGCATCATTATGCGGTTGAAATCCAACCTACTCGCACGAAATTCTCTAGTTCAAGGTTTCCCAAATGAAATATCATAATTTGAGTAC
This sequence comes from Hipparchia sbordonii, assembly GCA_038048805.1. Taxonomy (NCBI): domain Eukaryota; kingdom Metazoa; phylum Arthropoda; class Insecta; order Lepidoptera; family Nymphalidae; genus Hipparchia; species Hipparchia sbordonii. The sequence continues at coordinate 10,271,755 of CM076107.1, forward strand.
CTTCAAGGCAACAGTGAATAGGCATCTTCTAAGCAAGCGCGCTCCAACGTAGACCTCATCAGTGCTTTCCAGCATTGACTGTCGTGTATTGATTGACATGCCTAACTAGGAATTTAAAAAAAAATACAGCCAGCCTAAAATAAGCCATTTCCGATCTAACTATGAAATATGTTAAAGAGGGTAGATCTCTTTTTTCAGGGAGTTTGTAATGTTCTCAGAGAATGAGAGTTTCAGAGTGCATCTACGTGATGCGTTGGCTTCAGAAATCCTTGCGTTGGACAGCACTCCGCTTGGCAATGAATCTTGTAAGTTGTATATCTACAATCTACATTTCATAATCCTGGCTAATATTATAAATGGATAGCCCAGTTCAAGAAGTCCCTAAGTCCAACGGGACTTGTATAACCCAGTTCAAGTGGTGGAAAAAGACTTCAGTTCAAGAAGTCTTAAAGTCCTTTTTTTTAAAATGGACTTAAGGACTTCTTGAACTAGGACATTACGGACTTAGAGACTTCTTGAACTGGGTCATATAAATGTGAAAGTGTGTTTTTGGAACGAAGTTCCTTATCGCGCGTTGTGAAAGGGGGCTAGACGGAAAAAATTCTTACGAAAAGTTGTCACGACACTTTTTGCTATCGGCGTCGCATGTTTCTCTGTCTGTCTCTCTCTCTCTTATAGAAAGCAAGCCAGATATTTTCATTTCTATTTCGCATTGAACTTCGTTCCATCCGGGTGTCCCTTGACACCTCTCAAGTTTTTTTTTTCTTGATTTGTCCTTCTATTATGCAGCAAGGAGCAATAGATCGATGAGAATTTTTTTTTATGAGAGTTCAAGACTTGGATAGTGTACACTAGCTTTTATTCTTTTTTTTTTTAATGTATAGACTAGCGCTTGACTGCGCTCTTACCTATGGTAAAAACCTGATGGTATTCCGTAAAAACAGAGGGTTAGGGATTTTTAAAAGCCTAAATCCACGCGTCGCGAATGAAAGCTACTAATTCGTATTTTTAATTTAAGTTTATTATAAAACTAGCTTGAACCCGCGGCTTCGCTCACGTTAGGTTCAATTTTTTAAACCCCTATTTTACCTCCTTCGGGGTTGAATTTTGAAAAATCCTTTCTTAGCGGATGACTTTGTCATCATAGCTACCTGTATGCCTTTCAGCTCGATCGGTCCAGTGGTTAGAGCTGTGCGTTGATAGATCAGTCAGTCAGTCAGTCAGTCACCTTTGCCTTTTATATATTTAGATTATCCTGAAAATAATTAGGGTTCCATCAGACAAAATAAAAACAGATATTAGGTACCATAATGATGTAACCCCTGAAGCGATCCTAGTATTTGCCACTAAAATAGCTTGTATTCACATTCACTCACATTCTTTTTTTTTCAGCCAATGGAGCAGATATATCCAAAGAATTTCTCCAGATTTCAAAAAAGTTAGCTTTGCTATCAAAATTCCTAGGGTACCTAACGTCTCTGCCCTATGCTCAAATACCTGTAGATATTTTGCTGAAAACTGGCACATTGAACGTGGGTAGCCAGAAGGATATTTTTACTACACCTAAAGAAAAAGTTCTAGAAAATAACATTGCTTTAAGAAATTATGTAAGTATAATATGCTCTTAATAATATTAAAAGTTTTTAGTCTGTTGTATAGTTCTTTCAATTCACGAGGGCGCTTGGCTCATGGTTGTGTGTGTGTCGTATCTGTATAAGTGTGAGCGAGAGCTTGCTCGCGCCTGACCGCTTCCACCTAGGCTCCTGACAGGCACGCACACTTACGCAATGTGCATGTACACGACGCGACTTAACTACAAGTAAAGCTCATGCGCCCTTGTGAAATGCAACAACTATATAATTTTTAGTAAATCGTTTAATGATTGGTACAGATTGCCATAAGATTTCAATCATTTTTACTTTCATTACATAGATCGTTGAATTAATTTAAATTAATTGACTGAATAATTTAATTGCTATATTCATGCCATTCCCAACCCATTTTTTTTATTTTTATTCAATGACAAGATAGCCGCGATAGTGATTGCGATCTCACCTGATGGTAAGTGACGATGCAATCTAAGATGGTAGCGGGCTAACTTGGAAGGGGTATAGCAGTGTAAATTCAACCCATACCCCTAATCGGTTTCTACACGCCATACGCACGGTAGGGTGGTAACTAGCCACGGCCAAAGCCTCCCACCAGACCAGACCAGAGACAATTTGGAAATTATAAATTCCTAAATTGCCCCCGCCGGGAATCGAACCCGAGACCTCCCAGTTATAAGACCACAGCGCTCACCACTGCGCCAGGGAGGTCGTCTAACCCATGTTAGAAATGAACTGTTTCACTTTGGATTCTGCGTCGCTTATTTTTCATCTTGCTTGTTACAGAGTCAGCCAGTTATAAACCTAAACGGGATTCTAATCACAGCCTTCGAAAATGGCCGACTCAGTGTAACCTTACCTTGGATAGTTCACTACATGTCCATGCTAGACTACACTACACTACGCCTCAAATACTACCAAAACCTGCTGAACATACTATTCCACATATACAAACAAAGTATCCAACATATAAAGAAAAATACATTGATATATCTGAAATCTGCATTAGGATGGCTTTTCGACCTACCGCATTTTCCTCAAGAAACATTCTATCAAAAGTCCGAAAGTTCTGTGATAAATATTAATATTGACAATATAGATAACAAAATAATCGATTCGTACGATTTGATAGATGAATCGATTTTGTTTGAACTTTGCCCGTATTTAAGAGATGTTAATGTGTTAGTTTCTACATCGCGAGTGATTCAAGACAAAGATGCGGGTAGTTTTAGACATATAACACCCGTTAGTCTGAGTTTGAATTCCGAAGATCGAATACGGAGTAAAGAAAAGGAATTACAGGTAATTAATCCTAATCCTACTAATATTATAAATGTGAAAGTGTGGATGTTTGGATGTTTGTTACTCAATCACGCCGCAACGACTGAACCGATTTAGCTGAAATTTGGCACAGAGATAGATTACAGGCTACTTTTTATCTCGAAAAATAAGAGAATCCTCGCGGAAATTAAAAAACCTTAATCCACGCGAATGAAGTCGCGGGCATCAACTAGTATATTATTTATTTATTATTTTATTTTATATTTTATATAATATTATAAATGTGAAAGTATGGATGTTTGGATGTTTGTTACTCAATCACGCCGCAACGACTGAACCGATTTGACTGAAATTTGGCACAGAGATAGATTATAGTCAGGAATAACACATAGGCTTCTCAAAGATTTTAAAAAATAAATCCACGTGAATGAAGTTGCGGGCATCAGCTAGTTTCTTAAATAAAGAACAACTTGTGCTATAATTCACCAAACCAAAAAAAACTACTAGAAAAGTCTAGCTTGTATCCAATACTAATTTCACCGCATCTCCCATACTAACGGCGCGGTCTGACCTTTGCTAGAAAGTCAAGTTGATTATGTGGCACCACCAATCACCATTGGTAATCTTTATAACCGACTACAAAAAAAAGAGGAGGTTCTCAATTTGACGCGTATTTTGGAACGAAGTTCCTTATCGCGCGTCGTGAAAGGGGGCTAGACGGAAAAAATTCTTACGAAAAGTTGTCACGACACTTTTTGCTATAGTAAGCTATTGTAAGCTGTGCGGCGTCGCATGTTTCTCTGTCTGTCTCTCTCTCTCTTATAGAAAGCAAGCCAGATATTTTCATTTCTATTTCGCATTGAACTTCGTTCCATCCGGGTGTCCCTTGACACCTCTCAAGTTTTATTTTTTCCTAGATCCGTCTAGAAGAAGAGCTGATCAAAAGCCAGCCGTCGTCGACGCGTCGTGTGCTGGAGCTGGTGACGGAGCGCGTGTCGTCGGGCGCGGTCAAGGAGCTCACCGCGCACGCGTTGGCCGACGCCCAACGGAAGGCGAGGAAGAATGCCATAGACATCGTGCGCAATTGCAAAGATAAGGTAAGATATTGTACATTATACAGGGTGTGCAGTAAACTGCTTCCTCTATAACTGCTCCACGGGATCGTGACTTTTTACCGGACACCCTGTATAGAGTTATTTATTTATTTATTTATTTTATTTTATTGTAATCAACAGCGATACATACACAATACAATTTACAATTAAATCTTAATACTAAAATAAGGCCAAATAGGATTACAATTGCATGAATTTATAGATATTTATAACAATATGTGTGTGTGTGTATGTGTGTGTGTGTGTGCGTGTGCGTGTATGAGTGCGTAAGTGTGTGAGTGAGTTTGTAAGAGAGTGTGTGAGTTCATTTATAGATGTTAATTTAATTATTTTGGTTACATATAATTTTTCCGATGCAGCTTAATTATTTCTTTTTTTAATTGCATTTTGGATAGGTGGAAAAGATCAAGATCTGAGTAAGTTTTATTATAGGTTCGCGCCAAGCGTAAGAGTACAGAATTTTGGGCGTAGTTAGTATTAGATTTCGGTATAGAGAGTGGTAGAGTCTTGACTTGTTATAAGAGCCACAGGTGTGAACTTTTAATAATCTACGGTAAATTTACAGGAGAGTGTTGGGAAAGCATAGATTAACAATGTTACGTTTTGAAAGTCCAATGGTCCAGGATACCAATATCCCTATTACAAAAAAAAAAAGAAAAAGAAATCTTTATCTTTTTGTATGCTAAAGATGTATTTAAATTTCATTTTTCAGGATGCTCCCCTGTAAAATTCATCTTTTGTAGATTCGTAAATTTACCGTAGATGTGACTACAGTGCAACCTCGATATAACAAATCGGAGGGGAACAAGAAAATATTCGTAATATCAAGTAATTCGTTGAACTGAGGTTTGTTATGTTGAGGTTAGATTGGTCTAAAATTCGTTATAAAGAGGTAAAAGAATAGTTTTATTCACCTCAATATTACGTACTTATCTTGTTATAGCGAACAACTTCTACTAATAAATGATAACACATTTTTATCAAATTACTATATGTATTTGCGTGTTGAAACATGTCGAGACATGAATCACATTATAAGATTAAGAGTTATATTATTGGTGGAAACTTTATATAAAGGTTTTGGGTTGGCAAAATTCGTTAATTAGATGTATGAATACTTTTTCTTGATAGTTGAAAATTCGTTATTAAGAGGTTGTACGCAAAGAATGTTCGCAATGTAAAGGTATATTTTATATTGACTCTTATGGACAATTCAAGGGGATTACGAAGAATTTGTTAAATCGAGGAAGTCGTTATATTGAGGTACGTTATATTAAGGTTGCACTGTATAAGTAAACAAAAACTTTTATATGAGAATAGCATCAGGTTGCTCCTTAATTGTTCTCTCCAGACAACACTGCTGCCAACCCTGCAAGCGATGTACAGCGAATGTCTATCGCGGCTTCGCTCAGAGGCGCTCGAGGCGTGCAGGTCCAGCGTGCGCCAGCGCGTGTCCACCGCGCTGGTCGCCCTGCTGCCCAACGCGCCGCCGCCCCTGCAGGCGGTAGCCGCTAGAGCCTGCTACAGCAAACTAACCAAGTGGACCAACGACCATTGGTCTACTACTGGTAAGTGTCCACCGCGCTGGTCGCCCTGCTGCCCAAGGCGCCGCCGCCCCTCCAGGCGGTAGCCGCTAGGGCCTGCTACAGCAAACTAACCAAGTGGACCAACGACCATTGGTCTACTACTGGTAAGTGTCCACCGCGCTGGTCGCCCTGCTGCCCAAGGCGCCGCCGCCCCTCCAGGCGGTAGCCGCTAGGGCCTGCTACAGCAAACTAACCAAGTGGACCAACGACCATTGGTCTACTACTGGTAAGTGTCCACCGCGCTGGTCGCCCTGCTGCCCAAGGCGCCGCCGCCCCTCCAGGCGGTAGCCGCTAGGGCCTGCTACAGCAAACTAACCAAGTGGACCAACGACCATTGGTCTACTACTGGTAAGTGTCCACCGCGCTGGTCGCCCTGCTGCCCAACGCGCCGCCGCCCCTGCAGGTGGTAGCCGCTAGGGCCTGCTACAGCAAACTAACCAAGTGGACCAACGACCATTGGTCTACTACTGGTAAGTGTCCACCGCGCTGGTCGCCCTACTGCTCAACGCGCCGCCGTTCCTGCATGCGGTTGTCGCTAGAGCTTGCTACAGCAGACTGACCAAGTGGACCAACGACCAATTTTTTTTTTTGTTGTTCACTATTGGTAAGTGTCCACCGCACTGGTGGTTCTAATGCCCAACGCCTGCTTCAGCAGACCAACGATCACTGATCCAGTACTTGTAAGGTAACTAGAACTTTTTTACAAACGTTATGCTAGTTCGTTATTATCGGTACAGGCTACATTTTATCCCAGAAAATCATCATTTAGTAGGATTATAAACGAATATTATTGTTTACAGCTGTCCTATGTAAGAACATAGAAGAAGAGATGAACTCCCTCATAGCGTTGGGCGAAAGCGCGAATGTGACTCCCAACGCGGAACCTGCCTCCGTACTCTCCGCGGAGTTCGACAACATGCGCAGCCCGGCGCATACCATTATCACTCTTAAGGTATGGAAATAAGCATCAATTTGCTTTATCAACAACAGTGACTTCGTATGCGGAAAGCCGATGAACGACTGTTCATCAACAACTGTGACAAACTTAATTTGGTGCCTAATATTGAATGTAACTTACAGGAGCAAATTTGTCTCTTACTGGACTATGAGGAGATCCCGGATCCGTCCGCAGTACTGGAGTCTTGCGTGAACTGTTGCCAAGCTTCCAACGTTCTTAGTCGGCCGCCTGCACAGAGGGCATTGTTGCAGCTTTCTATTGACTTCTGTTTAGTTTACTGTAAGTGTGCTCCTTTTCTCTAAACCTCTATTAAAGACGTGATTTATGAAGCAACTAGCTGATGCCCGCGACTTCGTACGCGTGGATTGAGGTTTTTAATTCCCGCGGGAACTTTCTTATTTTCCGGGATAATAACTAGCCTATGTGTTATTCCAGACTATATATTATATACTATTATGTTTTATGTTTTAAGAAGTAAAATAAAATATGTTATTAATTAATGTAGGTACCTACTGCATATATTGTGTTACTGTGCCTTAACCTAACGGAGTTTTCCTAGGATGCATTGTTTTAAATTATTGTAATGCGAATAATATTTAATTTGGAAAGCAATAAATAAATAAATAAAATAAAAAAATATCTTCAAACTTTTAAAACATCGCTTGGATCACATGTTTTCCAGGGTATCCATATGACAAACCTACGTTTAAACCTGTCAATCATTTTTCCAGTAAGCAGACACACATCAACCATAAGTGAAATTCTGCCCAAACTGCACAAAATATGGGACACCTGTTGCCCAGATCGAAAATGCTACACCCCTGAAGACCTCGACCCTCCTGAAAGGAGGTTGGAACTGTCTCCCACCTTCAGAAACTTCGAGGACGAACGTGCCCCCACTCCACAGTCTGACGAAGAGGTCATTGAGGTCAAGGAGATTAAGATCATTGAAGTGAAAGAGGTCAAAGGTAAGATATCCCTATCCAGATATTATAGGTCTTGCAAAATTTGAAGCATGGATAGAACATAATAGTTTTTCATTCAAATAAACTTTTATAGTTATTACGTTCCCTATATAGTTGTTACGTTCCCTCAAATATGGTTGAGCGCAGCGATGGCTGGATCATGCGTCATGCTCGTGAACGGGTGCCACCAACGGGAATGGGTCTGCTTTGACTGCCCATCTTGACATGCGTTGGATTGGTGTACCTACGTATGCATTTTTGCATTTTTGAAGCTTTATTGTGGAAGCACTGTATACATAGCATAGCTTTGTAAAAAAAAAATTTTTTTTTTTAAAAAGCAACTGCTGAGTTTCTTGCCTGCTCTTCTCAGCAGAATCTGCATTCCGAACCGGTGGTAGATTTATGACGTGTCATAAGAGATACAAGTTAGCCTACATGAAATAAATAAATTTTGAATTTGAATTTGAATTTGAATAGAATGCTTTTGAATCGTTAACGGAATCTACCACATATGCCACAAAAATAGATTGAAGATAATAGTTGTCGAGGTCCCAAGGTGCTGGAATGGTGAACCCGCACCTGAGTTTCCACTTGGTGGACCGAGGACCTAAATCAAGTTGCAGGAACTCGCTGGATACAAGCGGTGCAAGACCTATGGAAATCCATCTATCGATTGATAAAAGAAAGAGATCGGATTTGGAAATGTCAAATTTCTTTTGACTTGGCTTTCCTAGTCTAAGAGTTAAGACTCCAATGTAATACTAAACCAAGCTTCCTTAAGAAAGATTTCTTTCTTTCTCTCTTCCAGTTCCACCACCAGTGGAAACACCATCAAAACAGACACAGGAATCAGAATCTAACGGCCTATTGGAGTTCTTCGACCGTATACTATGTCCTCGCAACATAGTTTTGCTGAGTGAGACAAAATGCAAAGCCAGTGAAGTGTGGGAGGCTTTGGCAGACGTGCTGGTGTTTCTGCTGAAGAATGAATACTTGAGTGAGGACTCTTTGACGGAGCAATGCCTGGCCGTTTACAGACAGGATTGGCCTCAGGTATTTACTAAAAAATTAAGCCTAGAATCAGACTCTTCCAACTATATTCCTTCACAACCTAGTTCCTCCTTCACCTTTTCACCACAGAACTGCGAGAAATCGTGAGCTTTGGCATCCTTATGTGGTAAAAATCCAAAGTACTCGAACGAAACGCTTCAATTCAACGTTTCTGATAAGAACCACTAAGGTGTGGAACTCTTCCAGCACCCTTGTTTCCTGCCACTTATAATTTGAGTACCTTCAAGGCAAGAGTGAATAGGCATTTTCTAGGCAAGCGCGCTCCAACCTAGATTACTTTGTCACTTACCACCAGTTGAGGTCGCAATCGACGGCTTTGTAAGGAATAAAAGAACAAGACATGGAGTTGGGGTGTTTCGATTTCGTTTAAAAGTTACATTCGACCTACTTATAATCTACAATTGCGACCTTACAAATTCTCTAGGTCATCCAACGGTTGACTATTTGCTTTTTTAAAGATAGATAGACATATATTTTATGTTATTTTCAGAATATTCTGGAAAACCTGTCAACCTGTATGAAGTCAGTGTCATCGCGATGGTCCAGATCGTCGACGGGCAAGTTCACATTGTTTTTAGACTTTTTAGCGGACTATTGCAACGATATGGACTATGACTTGGTTGAATAAATGTATTAATGTTGCCCGTGGTTCACATTATTCCAATCCAGATAGTTTAATTCCAGCACTGAACTGGAATGGATTATTCTAGTTTTTTTATATATTGTTACTCGATTTGATTGTGCTGGAGTCAGTGTACACTGTATCCCAATGGATTCTGTTTTGAGATTTTCTAATCATTTATTGCATCGATGTAACGATCGCAATCGATTCTGGGGGGCAATTCAGACCTGTTCGATAACATACCGTGTCGATACGGTTAGATATCGATCTCGTATAAAAAAAATTGTCGTGTGATTGAGATCGTTTGGTTTGAGGATACGATTCGGTATCGACTACGTTATCGACATCGACAAGATACATTCGATTACAATAGAGCATTTACGAATTGAAAATATATGTTATCGTACGGTAACAAACCGAATCGATCGATAAATAAGTTATCGGAAGGGTCTGAATCGGGGGGCTGATTGGCTAAATTTATAGCATTTATGTTGCATCTATGCGTTGTCTGGTGGGAGGCTTTGGCCGTGGCTAGTTACCACCCTACCGTCAAAGACGTACCGCCAAGCGATTTAGGTTTTTTGATTACTGTTGCTATTTATACTTAACTATATAATTTTCCGGGATCAAATGTAGCCTGTGAAAATTCAGAGTATATCACCATTCCAAATTACAGCCAAATCGGTTCAGTTGTTGTGGCGTGAAATAGTAACAAACATCCAAACTTTTACATTTAATATTAGTAAGGGATAGTGTAAGTAGTGAAGATTTTTATCTATTTTATCGTGCGTAAATAGATTTTAGAGGGGAAAAAAAAATTAAAACATGACAAATAATAAAACATAGCAACACCAATTTGAATGTCTTATAACTGATAGGAAATTTTGAGGAAAACTTAGACTTGATAATGTTAGAAGTATATTTTTATTAATAATAATAATTACTATCTATTTTTGTCTGTTAAAATGTTTTACCTTAAACCTTAACCATAAGATAAAGAAAATATATTGAGAAGGTTACCTTTTTCTTCGGCTTCTAAAAAACAATTAAATTAAATAAAATAAAAATATGTAAAGCGATGTTATTACGATTCCGATTTCCAATAATTTGATGATCTTTGGAGATATAATCACTCGCGATTATCCAGTGCAAAAGTTTACTAAGCAAGCAAGACTTTAAACTTAGTATAATTATAATACTTTGAGATCGGTTTTTTTAAATCTTAAAAACATTTATTTCCTCTATACTGTGACCTATTTATAAAATCTTGGTCCTTTATATAAGTGCACTATAGTCTGATTTTTAATTCGGTGGAATTCTGACAGTTGTCATTTTGTAAACAGAGCGAGTTATTTGTATGAAAAACAGTATTACCACCTGTAGTTCGATTTTACCCCAAACTATCTGTCAGGCGTTTGTCATAATATATGTATCTATGTGCGGCAATTGATTTTTATTGTTATAGGTTTTTTATTATCTTTTTTGTGGGTGTTTTTTAATCTCTGGTAACATTAAGATACGTCAGAATTCAACGCAATTAAAAATCAGACTACTTATTATAGTTCTTGCATTTCACGAGGGCGCGTGAGCTTTACCCGTAGAGAGAGAAGACATAGAGTCAGTGACGATTTCTTTCTCACTCACACTAAAAAGAGAGCAGAGATAAAGTTATTAATGTGATAAACAGAGACGCAGCTACCCAATTTTTTGTCCCTCATCGTGTAACCAGTTTTTTTCAAGGTCGACACACTTTTGTGCCCAACAAACTGACAGTTAATAAGAAAATTTAGTATCTATGTGTGTTGCCAGCTTTAGGTACCTATACAATGTCCCGATTTTCCCTATCCTACTTATATTATAAATGTGAAAGTTTGAATGTATGTAGGGCCATCCATACATACATCCAAATTTCAGCCATATCGGTTTAGTGTGGCGTGATTGAGTAACAAACATATGGATGTTTGTTACTCAATACGCCACACTAAACCGATATGGCTGAAATTTGGCACGGAGATAGGTTTTTTTTAGTAATGTCCTCTGACATACCGTAACGGCGGGTTACTTTGGCTACTTTTTCAATTTTTTTTTTAATTTTTGTTGAAACAAAATAAAGTCGTGATGGAAGAAATGAATATTATGAGAAAAGAAAAGAAAGATGATGGATACTAGAATATAATATATGTCGGCGATGATTAAAGTGTATTCAGTTAGATAGTGTCGGTTACTGTTCTGAATCATCCTGAAGTTTCGTTCGAATGTCCAACAACCAGTCGAGAACTGTTGGCGATCTTAAGAATTATTTTATTTACAAAGTTCTTAATTTTTAAAGCCATTTTTAAATAGCTAGAGGCAGACTTTTAATGTTTTTTTTAAATAATTATTAACTTAAACTATGAAGAGTTGCAGTTTTATACGACTGCCTGAAAAAAGGAATATACTGTTAATTTCATTAATGATGATTTTGATGACTAAATATACAATTTTTGTTGCTTTTAATTCAATAGCATTACTCGATCGAAGGAAAATTTTAACTGTTCATTACAAATTATTTTGTGTAACATTCTTACTAGTAACGAAAAAAAATTTTCCTTTGTGTTACATACATCTTTTTTCAAAGTGACTCACATATGCTAAATTTCTATTCGGCATTTCAATATTTTTTTTAAGGAGCAAATAATTATCTAGTGTAGTGTGTAGTGTAGTGTAGTAGTAGTTAGGTCCTATGAAAGTACATTAAAAAACTTTAGTATAAAAAAAAATATTTTTAAAAAACCGACTTACGTGTACAAACTAAAATTATTTTATACTTTTAAGTGGTGGTTGAAGTTAATATTGTGTGCAATAAAGAATAATAAATTCTTTATTGCACACAATATTAAGATATATGTAAAAAATAGAAGCTTACCCTAATAGGTATGTCTCTCCCAGACAACCTTATATGTGTAGGTATGTTATTTAAAAAATAAAACAGTTCAGCATCTGTTTTGTCGTTTTATTTAAAAATCCTGGGAAGAATTTTCCATCTAATTTGGGGTACTAGGGGAGTGCAGTTATTGTGGCAACATTAAACTCGAACTTGTCATGTGACGTCATCGTTACGTCATGTTATCTCTATTTCAGTCGCGGTTACAAAGTACCTTGGTCTATTGCCTTCTCTGTCTACGGCTTTACCTTATGGTTACGTCGTGTACACGCACATTGCGTAAGTGTGCGTGCCTGTCAGGAGCTTAGATGGGAGAGGTCAGGCGCGAGCAAAGCTCTCGCTCACACTTGTACAGATACGACTCACACACAACCATGAGCCACGCGCCCTCATGAATTGAAAGAACTATACCAATGATAATGTGTGTAGTACTACCTACATTTCATTTTAAAAGTTTAATTTATTTTGGCTTAGTCTTAATCAAATTAATAATAGTTCTCGTAATAAAGAAATGTAGAAATGTAAAAAAGAAACGTTTGTATAATGTAATAGCGACTTTTGTTGTAAATATTTTGTAATGATATTGCATGTTTTTTAATTATTTTGTAGTAATTTATGCATACAATCGTTACGGAGATCATGTGAAATTTCGTATTGCAGGCTTACCGTCATCTTATTTCAAATTTAGTAATAGACTGCAAAAATGGTTTTGACCATTTGCAACGAATTGAACGAAAACGTTATTTTTCAAAATATTACAGTAACTGCCATTTTTGTTAGAGCATAGTTTTAGTAAAACGTTAATTATATAGATATTAAACGTTATTATATATTAAGGCCCTTTCTGCATTTATACGCGATGATTCGTTTTTTTTTTTTTTTTTTTCAGAAAATGTTGGAATGTCACCTTTGCTCGGTTTGTGTATATTTTTCGAATCCATGGCGAATAAATGAGAAATGATTGGAAACAATAAAATAAATTGAATAAATTATTTGTTAAACTATTAAGTCTATTAGTGAAAATAAAAATAAATCTAGTATTTTAAAGCTTTTATTTTAATTTATATTGTTACGTTCATTGTTTACAATACTTATTACAATATAGCATCTTTTTATGTAGAATCAACAATCAACAAAAAAATCTAAAATCAGTGGTACAAATATTAACAGATTTCAAAAAAGGGTAGATTATCAATTCGATTCGTTTTACATAATTATAAAACTATCGCCATATAGTTGATATAATAATATCACAGCTTAGCAAATGAACAGTTCGGAAACTCCTAAAACATACCTACGATTCTTTGTGAAAGTGTGTGTGACCCCACTTTAATTAAGGTCACAAACCTTAATTGGGGTTGTAACTGTTGTAAGTTGTGAGTCGTACGATTTACCCTGCATTCTGGTTCGTTACAGTTTCTGCCACCTACCAAGTTTGTGCCACATGATTGTAATATTGTTAATTTTAAACGAATAAAAAACCACGCTTCGCAACTTTCGAGATGTTCGTTTGGCCACAAGATGGTTCTACTGCGAATGCTCAAACTCGATTCTGGATCATAACGAAACAAAGTATTGACAATGCAAAACACGTACCTACTCCAAACTTATCCAAACTACATTTACCGGCGAGAATGCCGGCGAAGACTGAATTTGGAACTGAACGATTGCTAAACTGTGGTAATATAGTCGATATAAAAAATCTATAGGTAATATTTTGAAATCTTTAAATAAAAAAATAGGAACCTAGGTAACAAAATATTTTATTCGTCAAGTAGGTAGGTATTGATGTACGCTTTTTGTACTATTTATTTTGTGCAATTAAATCAGGATTTAAATCAGTGTTGTTGTTTTAACTTACCATTTGCATTTACCACATATTAGTAGGAAAACTAAAATGTCACAGCCATGTTGGATTTGCCGTTCCCTCGGTATGCACCTTTATTTGTGTACACACTTCTGCAATATAATATCTCCTGCGTAGTTGGCTAGTCACCCTACCCATTCGGTATGGGTTGGGGATTTATTTTTGAATGGGACACTTATTAATTAAAACAAAAAAATCATTTTTAGAGGCACTATTTTAAGTAGATATAGATTTGGGAATAACCACTGACTTAGGTAAGTATACTTTATCTTGTATAATTTCTTAGCCAAGTGCTGAGTCTGTACTTGATGTATAAGCCGTATGTGGGGAAGGTGGTTATCTCCTTATGGCATTTATCTCTGTACGCGGGGTACCAATCTGAAATTGTAGTAAACCAGAAAAAGGTTTAAACACCCGACTTTGAACAATTGGGTGTTTGACAATTTTTTTTTTTATTTACTTAACATAAAGGTTTTCAATATACAACACAATGCGATTTTTCTTTATTTAATATCTTGACTAGTCTCGAAAATATAGCTTTTAAGTTTCTTGTTAGAAAAAGAGCGCTCTTGCAACATGACGTCACGATTCAATAGTTTCATAACACAAAATTTCGTTTTAGAAACAGACAGATATAGTCGCATTAAAACAGCTAATACTTACCTAGTTTGTTTTTTGACCGATTTATTTTCTGTTTTTGCAAATGTTATTCTTACATGTTACATTCTCGATTGTAATTAATGAATATCCGCATTTAGACAACAGTCAAATATCCTATTGAATGTACCTAATGGTTCTTATAAAATAAATAGCCTATTTTTATACTTAGGTTTTTTAATATAAATTCAATGCTTACCGTATCCTGAAAAAATAAATAAGAGGATTATATTGAGAGATAATATTTTACGATATGTTTTACGTATCGTACCTACGTCCTCTTTTAACGCTCGCCGAATTCGTGAAACAAAGTTTTCTGATAGAAAATTTTTCATATAGGAGTTAGGACATAGAGTTTTTTAAATACCCTGATGGTAAAAGGCAGCCTCGGCTGGCTTTTTTAAGTTTCGATTGATCAACTCCTAATGCAGAACATCGTAGCCTTGTCGGTACGGTAGTTGTTAAATAATTTCTTTTTAGTTACTTACCTTCATTTGGATACTCACTCTTTTTATTGTGTACGCAGTTAGCAAGTTCCAAGTAACACATGTTGGCAAATGTTTTGTGCTCGTATCTGTAAGGTCGGAATCTCCCGGATCTCTCTGGAATAAGTCTCATGCCGCATACTGGGCCGTAACTGAAATGTTAGGAAAATACCTAGTTGTGGCGAATAAGAAAATACTTTCTTACTTAATTATTTCTTTGTTTTTTTTTTTGTATTTTTAATGCATATTTGATTATATTTCTGTGAACGATGCCATCAACAGCATCATATAGAATATAATATTTCACTCATGAACATTATGGTCATGTTCATGCGTGAAATATTATTATTTAAAACTGCCATTAGATTCTGACAGTTTAAGCGCCGCTGTATTCCAATCCAAAAATATTACCAATGTTTACGTGATGTTTACCATACATTTTACATTTAACTACTGTATATAAAAAAGGAATGTCGTTGGGATGTATTTCTATCAAGATTTCTACTTTCCCCACATCAACACAATGTGACTGCATCTTTACTTACTCCCGATAGATTTCTATGCATATTTGATTGCATTCACTGTGTAATGTTGAGCCATTGTTTAAGATGAACCGCTTTGGATATTTAGTCGAAGCGTTTCTGCAAACAAAAACCGATTACCGTACAATAAAAACAAGTTAATATAGAGCTTACTATTTCACAACTATAGCTTTTGCTGGCGACTTTATCCGCGTATGGTTAGATTAAAAAAAAAACCTATTGGAATCGTTTGTTTTTCCGAGATTCTTATGAACCTGATATCCTTACAAACTCATTTGTTTTTTTTTTTCGGTTTTTGTTCCTACAAAAACCGATAAATCACATTTTGACTTTTATTCTTTATTCTATTAATGATGGCAAGCTGTTGTTCTCATATATACCTATGACCATGTGTTGGCGCTTTGAATTCGTCGAAGTATTTTGCGATTTAAATAAAAACTCTTGCGTGGATTCGGTTAAACTTTGTATTAATATGATAAAGTTACAGTGCGTAAGTATCGTACGATTTCGAAAGGAATTATAATAACGACTACGATGACAATTTTGACGTGTTAACTGACGTTGGATGACTGATTGACGATACGTGGACCAATAGTGTCGCGTTTAGGAAAGCGTTTCATTTCTGCTTGAACATATGCCCCCGGCCTTGGAACCCTTGGCTTCCAAGATGGTTTCTTCTGGGTCAACCAATGGGCAAATTTTCGTGTACGCTCGTCTCACTAGTCCCGTTGCAGTTTGTATCTCCGCCACCCTTGCGATGCCATCCTTCCCAGGCATGTTCCTGACGACCCGTCCAAGATGCCAACGCAATGGAGGTAAGTTGTCCTCTTTGATGATGACCATGGTGTCAGGTTTGAGGTCTTGCGTGTTTTCCCTCCACTTCGTCCGCGTTTGCAGCTCGGAGATATACTCTTTCGACCAGCGTCTCCAAAAGTGTTGTCGAATTTGTTCCACCCGCTGGTACCGATCGAGTCTGTGCGTAGGCGTATCCTCCAGGTTTTCATAGACAGGCGATGTGAGCGTACGGCCAACCAGGAAGTGAGCAGGACTAAGGGGTAATAGGTCGTTAGGATCGGATGACATTGGGGTGAGAGGACGGGAGTTCAGGACGGCTTCGACTTGTGCTAATACCGTGCTGAACTCTTCGTAGGTGAGATGCGCGTTACCCACCACACGACGAAGGTGGTACTTGCAGGAGCGTACTCCTGCCTCCCACAATCCTCCAAAATGAGCAGCGTATGGGACAATGAATTTAAATTTAATTTGTTGTTGATTTGCGTAATCTATAATTTCAGAACTACAGCGTTCTAGAAATTGAGCGAATTCGTTTTTAAGTCCGACCAGATTCCGGCCATTATCGGACCAGATTTCTGAGGGTTTCGACCTGCGCGATACAAAGCGATTAATCGAGAGACAGTAAGCTTTGGTAGTAAGGTCAGTAACAAGCTCCAAATGAACAGCGCGCGTAACGAAACAAATAAATATACAGATGTATGCCTTAGTGGTCGTAGCACCCCTACCTTTTCTGTTTAGAATGAGTACTGGGCCGGCATAGTCAACACCGCATCGATCAAATGGGAAAGTAGGTGTTATTCTCTCGCTGGGAAGATTCCCCATAAGAGGAGTAAGCGTTTGACCTCGCACGCGCTTGCACACAACGCATTCGTGAACTATTTTCCTAGCGAGATTCCTACCTGAAAGCGGCCACCAAGTTCCGCGAAGGTGAAAGAGAAGCGCCTGCGGTGCTGCGTGTAGCAACGTCTTATGTTCGTGGCGGAAGAGAAGAAGCGTGAAATAATGCTTGCCTGATAGTAGTATCGGATGTTTTTTATTGTAGTCGAACTCTGAAGAATAGTCTAGCCTACCACCGACTCGCAGTACTTTATCCTCGTCAAAAAACAAATTTAATTTGCTCAAATTATGTTTCTTGTTGAGCGCGCGATTGTTGACCAGTGACTTGTACTCGACTGGAAAAGATTCCAGTTGAGACAGTCTAGTCAGCAATTTGTCGGCTTCTCTCAGTTCATCGACGGTAAGAACACCCAAACGCCTATTCGATTTATTGCGCGTATTATGTAAAAACCGTAAAACGTAGGCAGTTGAGCGTCTCAGCCGGTTGAACTGAGAGAATCGTTCGAAATCAATGATAGATTTTTCTTCAAAGTTCGAACTATCGCGGGCTACGAGCGCGGTTACGTCACTACCTTTCGTTTCAGGCAAGTCATTTGACTGAACCTCTGACGCATAAAAAGGAGGTACGTTTTCACAGTCAAATGTACTGTCGCGAAGAAAGGCTGGCCCTTCCCACCATAAGTTAGAAGAAGTGAGCTCCTCGAGATTCACAACTCCTCGCGATACGAGATCAGCTGGGTTTTCCTTCCCGCTTACGTGACGCCACGGAAGCTCCTTCGTCAAATCGTGAATTTCGATCGTCCTATTTTGAACGAAGGTTTTTAACAATCTTGGTGACATGCGCAGCCAACCTAAGACTATCGTGGAGTCGGTCCAAAACATTACGCGGTCAAACGTGCAACGCAGCGAGTTTCGAACCTTATCATACAGTCGAGCACCTATAAGGGCACCTAACAGTTCTAAACGAGGAATACTAATAGTTTTTAGTGGCGCGACCTTCCCTTTAGAACAAAGCAACCGAACTTTGACCGTATGATTCTTTGCGTTTAACGTTCGAATATAAACACACGCCCCGTAAGCGCTTTGCGAGGCATCGGTAAAAATATGCATTTCGGTATGCATACAATTACTATCCATGACGTAGCGAGGTACGCGTATAGTTTTCAGGATTGAAAGAGACGCGAGAAACCGGTTCCATTGCCGAGCGATCTCGACAGGGACGGACTCATCCCAATCCAATTTTAATAACCACAGCTGTTGTAATAACATTTTCGCAGTTAAAATGAATGGACTTAAAATGCCCAACGGATCGAAAATTTGAGATGCGTATGATAGAATTCTGCGTTTTGTTATAGGTTGGTTACTATCACTCTCAAACTCCGTATTAAAATAAAATTCGTCACTGTCATTAAGCCAGCCTATGCCTAATGTTTTGTGATTTGTATTCTCACCGCTTATCTGTTTGTAAGCGCATGGCGACGATGTGATCATGGGTTCCGACGGTGTGAAATTGAATATCCACTTGCGCAGTGGGAAACAGCCCGCTTGCAGCGTCGTAGCTGTTTCTTCGCATAATTTAACGAGATCGTCTTTATCATTAGAACCCGTAATCATGTCGTCGACGTAGAAATCTTCGTTGATTATTCGAGACACCTCTGCGTTAGTAGTTTCGAGTGCCAATTGTTTTAAACAACGAATACTTAAAAATGGTGCGGACGCGGTTCCGTACGTGACCGTGTTGAGACGATAGATGCCTAATGGCTGCGTGGGTTCATCGCGCCAGAGAATCAGCTGCAAATCGCGTTGGGTTTCGTTGACAAGACACTGTCGATACATCTTTTCTATGTCCGCGCATGCGACGTACCGATGTTGTCTGAAGCGTAAGATAATTGATAGAAGATCGCCTTGGATAGGCGGACCTACCAACTGCAGATCGTTATAGCTGATACCCGTGCTCGTGACCGCCCCAGCATCGTAGACCACTCTCAACTTGGTGCTTGTGGCATGTTCACGGAACACACCGTGATGCGGCATGAAATAGTGAGGTGTTCCGTAGGTCGTAACGCGAGTCATATGACCAAGACTTTCGTATTCGTGAAGGAAATCTGCATATAACTTTTTGTAAGCGGGTGCGCGTTGTAAACGCCTTTCTAATGCTAGAAAGCGTCGTTCCGCCTGTGAGAAAGATTCGCCTAAAAGATCGGCAGATGTCTTTAGTGGAATGCTAACAACAAACCGTCCCTCGTGATTGCGCGTCGTAGTACGAGTGAACAAGTCTTCGCAAGCACGTTCCGCATCCGTGCGCGTATCCCGATCCCTAGGTAGCTCTTCGATTTCCCAAAATTGACGTAATTGCGTATCTATGGATTGCGAAAAGTTACACTGGATAATGCTATCGTTGCGCGTATTAATTACGATAGGTCCTGATATTATCCAGCCTAAATGCGTATTCTGTAAATAAGGTCCGTTAGGTAGCCTTATATTACCTTCGTTTAGTAATTCCCAAAACGTGTCTGCGCCGATCAGCATATCGATCTGTCGGGAATCAAGAAAATGCGGATCTGCCAGCTGT
Organism: Hipparchia sbordonii; assembly: GCA_038048805.1. Taxonomy (NCBI): domain Eukaryota; kingdom Metazoa; phylum Arthropoda; class Insecta; order Lepidoptera; family Nymphalidae; genus Hipparchia; species Hipparchia sbordonii. Next base: position 10,291,638 of record CM076107.1, read on the forward strand.
ACACTGTTAGGTATACGAAACCTTGCGCGTTCATAATGTACAGCGGGCAACGTAGATGAAATTTGCGGCAAAACGAAACAATGTAGTTTAGCGGTGTAAGTAGATATGCGCGATTTTATCTCAATGTCGCATGACTTAGTACATTGCGTCACCGAGTTACCTACACCTCTAATCTCGTGAGTGGACTGTAATAACTCTAACCCTAATTTTGCACAAAAGGGTTCGCTTACGAAACTGCGTTCACTACCGTTATCCAAGAGTGCAGTTGCGAGTATAAAAACATTGCGCTGAGTCCGTACCTGGATGAGCGCAGTTGATAACAAGACCGGTCTTAATGAGCGATGAGTGCGACAATCGTTTAAGTTCGCACTAGTTGCATAGGTAAGTATTGAATCTGCGGGGGACAGACGCGCGACGGGGGATGACTCCTGGCCTGCGCTCGCGCCGCTGCTCATTAGTAGTTGCCGATCATCGAATGACGAGTGCATCGCTAGGGAACCGCTAGTGCTATCTTTTGGTTTTGAACCACCTGAAGGGTGGATTGCCGAATTATGTTTCAGTGAGCAGACACGGCAACCCCCATATTTGCAAAAATCGGCTTTGTGGTTGCTAGTTTTCATGCAATTTTCACATAACTTGTTATCGCGAAGAAATTTCAGTTTCGTTTCTAAATCAGAGTTGATGAATTTTGAACACGCGTACAGTTGATGGTCTTCGTTGCACATGAAACACTTCCTAGGAGTGAAGCGACGTTCGTGCGGTTTATTAGTGCTAGAAACATTGCATTTCGAGTGAGAACTTGTGGATGACTTCGCGTTATTTTTCGTTATCTTTGAATCCCTATTGTGTGAGTTCTGTGAACTTTGCAATGTTTCTAACATGTCCGCCCGATTCTTTAGGAAGTTAATCAGATCATCAACTTTCAACTTTGATTTAGAATCGTCATTGTTCGTTGTCAATGTGCCTTTATATTGCTCCCATTCGCGTTCAGTGATTTTATCGAGTTTAGACACAATGATAAAGATAATTAATGTATCCCAAGTGTCTACAGGCTCACCTAGGATTTTTAAAGCACGTAAATTCTTAAGAATAGTGTCACTAAGGTTCCTAAGCGATGCAGCGGATTCTTTACTCAGCGCTTGAATGTTAAATATCGTTTTTACGTGATTATGCACTAGTAACCTGCTATTATTATAACGCTTGAGTAAAAGATCCCAAGCTATACAATAATTGTCAGATGTGAACTCCAATGCGTCGATGACTAGCTCGGCACTACCCTTTAATGACGATTTCAGGTAGTGGAATTTTTGGATACTTGTTATTTCATTCGAATTGTGCACTAAGGATTGAAAAGTATCCCGAAACTCTAACCAGTGCTCGTATGATCCATCAAACGATGGCAACGTTATGGTAGGTAATTTAACTGATCGTAACTGACCGTTATTTGCGCATGTTTTGGAACAAGTTACGACCTCACCATCACTGCTACCACTCTTCAACAACAACTCAGCCTGGGATAGTGTCGTGTAGTAGAAGTCTTCGAACTGTTCTCGTTGTGTCAGTTGATCATCAGTATCAGATTCGCTGACACATTCCTCTATCCTCGACTGAATGCTGTTATACTCGCGATATAGATTCGTGGCACCCTCAATGCGTAGTTTTAAATCAATTTTGTTTTGCGACGTTGCATCTTTTATGTTGAAGCTATTTAAATATGTACTGAACTTCGTTAATCTGCCTTTGAGAATGCCACGTTTCTTTGTTAAATCACGTAGAATAACGTCTAGATTTTCCTGTGGGAGGCTTAATTGTGGTGATTTATCACGGCTAGTCATTTTGGAGGGAAATAAGAATTAGGAGTACTTACGTGTGAGTACTTACGTGTCAGCTGGTAATACTTACCTGCTGTTCGCACTTCGCGGGATGCGTTTACGATTTTAAGCGCGGTATTCAGCACAATATTACACAAACGAAGAACCTAAAGGATGGATCGATGTTGGAAAAGGTTGACCGTTACAACTGCGCGTCTTGATGTCGTAATCTCGTCAACTTTGGCTGCTCAATTGCGTTTCTTGAGTCTTCATCGAGTCCATAGGTCGCTGTGTCGTATGTAGATTTGGTACGAAGGATCACTTATGTTGGCGCTTTGAATTCGTCGAAGTATTTTGCGATTTAAATAAAAACTCTTGCGTGGATTCGGTTAAACTTTGTATTAATATGATAAAGTTACAGTGCGTAAGTATCGTACGATTTCGAAAGGAATTATAATAACGACTACGATGACAATTTTGACGTGTTAACTGACGTTGGATGACTGATTGACGATACGTGGACCAATAGTGTCGCGTTTAGGAAAGCGTTTCATTTCTGCTTGAACACCATGGTTAATCAAACCTGACAAAAAACCTCTAAATCGGCAATCGTTCTCGAAATACAGTAATCTGAACATAAACCGATAAATCCATTTAGTCGTACCAAACGATATGATGATCGGAACCTGTCGGAACAGACATCGATAAATCTTATCAAAACCCGGTTCCTTTTTATCTTCCATATGTTTTATTAGGCTAATGATTTCTTTCACACACATACACACACACACACATATCCTTAGGTCTTTGTAACCTCACGTCCGCGTGTCATCTCCCAAGCCCGAACCTTACCTATAATACACCCAGTCACCATTATTCCAATATGGTTCATAGTAGGTATCAACTTTCACTTTATGGTCGATTCCTTGGACTCGCGGGGGTTGAAGAGATGGTGGAGGACCTTTAGAATAAAATAATATGCCTATTAAATTATGTAAACTTTTATGTTCTTCCCATTCGAATAGGTAGGTAAAAAGCACAATGAGAATTACATTAGTCAAAATTAAACTTGGCTAACATTTTTTTATACAAAAAAAAAAAAACAGGATAAAAAGTTAGAAACTGTAACCCGACTAAGAAAAGTTGGGTGTAACATCTGTGATATTGATTTTATTCGTATGTGTTAAAATAACGAATCGATAGACACCTCATTTATGAAAATTGGCTCAGAAATTTAGGCTAGGCGCTATGGTGGAACATACCATAAATTAGTCACAATAAATACTACCTACATACAAACATACATACATTCTTTGAAAATGCTAAAATTATAACCCTTCCTTTTGGCATTGTCGTGGTCGAGTAAGAAAGAAGTGATAGGTGGTATTATGTATCTACTTATCTTCGAAAAAATTTGAGGGTTAAGTTATTTGTATATAGCGGTGCTGTTCCATTTATCGATTTCGTATTTAAGCTCAGTATATTCCAACATGATATTGTATCTACAAAAAAAAATTATTTATCAATGGGTGCTCGTCACTGAGCTCCACAATTAATCTATGATTAACACTGGAGAGCTCATGGAGAGGCTACTATTTTGGACATTCTTGATTGACGCCATTTTGGCGCTGTAAGCGAGTAAGTGTCTCTGAAACTAATAGGTAGGTAAATTTGCAAATGGCGCACCGATCTTACTTTAATTAAGCTGTCATTTGTAGGGTCATCAAATCCAGTGTTAATCATACATTAACTATAGAGATCAGGGTGCTCGTACTTAGCTCCCAATCACGATTGCTACTATAAGTATTAACTCTACGCAAATTAGTTATTAATTATACCTACCTAATCAAGTAATCACTGAGGACAGTGAGTAATTAATATATAAAATCACTCCCGTTTTAGACAGATGCGTTCTATTCTTCTTCGTATTAACTATAAGTAAACTTTTGTCCGAGATTCCGCCTGGATAACTCCACGCAGACGAATACTTGACTTTTAAAAATCCCGCTGGAACTCTTTGTTTTGCCGGGATAAAAGGTATCTATCACTCTCGAAGTCCTCAACTATACCTATGCAGTCCTCTCCCCTCGATAAGTTGCTGCATGACTGAAGGACAAACCAACAAAGAGTAATATTACTTTCGCATTTATAATAGTAATAAGAAACAGCTGCGTATATGATCACTGCGTTTAAAGAATTAGTAAGTAGTTAGTAACTATCTGTCACATTGTCAACAAGGTCTTGTAGATTAATTAATTAAGTACCTACTCTTCTTCTTCTTTATCAACCGATAGAAGTCTACTGTTTAACAAATGACTCTTGCATGGACTTCCACAGGCCTCACTTGCTCCGCCTGCAGCCAGCGGCTCTCTGCGAGTCGTTTGATGTCGTCAGTCTACCTAGTGGGGGTCGAATATTCAAAAATACCTATAGGTATATTGAATCCTATAGTCAATAATTCAATACAATGCAAAAAAAACTTACAAAAAACCGAAATAAGAAAATTTAAAAAGACTTCACTCATAAGTACTCCTTGATTACAAACTGATTGAAAATTGAATTTACACGGTTAATAAAATTAGTCATTATAAATTATTAATTATAGTAAAAATTAATCTTTCTTTTAAAAATTCAAAATTTAATTAAAGGAAATAGGTACATATATTTCCTACCTAACGTACCTACCATGGTGTTGGTTGGCATCAAGTTGGTAGCCAGTCTTGTTGTATCTAGGATTTGTACTCTGTGACCTGTGTTGACACTTGACAGCTGTATGTGTATTTATAAAATGTCAAAATAATGAATTTGAATTGTGAATGTGTTGTAAATTGTTTACGACTCACTTTATTTTTATTAAAAGCATGAAAAATGTCCGAATTGTTCAATAATAGCGGCATTTGTCGCTGTTGCCACGCACAAGGCAGTTTCAAAAGTTTAAACCAGATATATATCTACGAAGGGCGCCAAGAAATGTATTCAAAAATGTTAGAACAAACATTTAATATAGAAGTAAGTTTTTATGAATGAATTCTGAAGCTATAGATGATAAATTCAAAAGAAGCTAACTGTTTATATTACGCAGCATGCAAAATGTATGTAGGACTTGAATTATAATAATATTATGTCAACAAAAAGGTCCACGTTTTCAATCCTCAAGTTTTTAGCGTATTTGTAAATTAGATTACAAGTATGTATTAACATTGTTAAATAGTAATGTCTTTTGACTATTACACAATATTTTATTATCAAGACCCTAAGAGATGTTCTCCTACCAATGTATAAAACTAGTAGTATACTGAACATTTGGTTCAGTAAAACCTTGTTTAATAGTTCAAAACCTGTCCACCTCATGTTGGCCACTACCTCACCCCAAGCCTCCCCGCAACGCACCAAGTCAGACCCACTTAGTACAGATAGCAACATACTGCTCGCGTCTTGTCACTACTAAAGTTTTCCATAGTTTTTTATTGTTTTGAATGATTTTGTCAACTTTAAATTAGTTACTTTTTTGTTTGCTTTGATAAAAATTTGAATATACTACAGGTATATACTCATATGATTTTAGTTGGTTCAATCAATCATTACTAATATAGATGCAATGTTTGTCCTTCAATCACAGCAACAAAGTGGCAATATGACATAATTATTTGCATGGTTATAGTTGAGTAACATATTCCATTCCATTTGAAGAATGTCGCATGCAAAAGCAAGCTGGCATGATATAGTGAAGAAAAACAGATTTTCCAACTATTACCAAAATTAACCACTTTGAGGCCCCGCTTCATAATTTTATTATCACAATTATAATGCATCATACATGTAACATAATGTTAATTGGTGTCAATCAATGTTACAGATAAAACCAGGGACATCGGCTTTGGATGTGTATTCCATATGTGATACTTGTATTCCAAGGTTGCGTGATGCTGAACAGTTTAAACATCAAGTTATTTCCTGTGAAACGTTGTTTCATCAGTATTATAGTATACATTTGAATAGAGGTAACATATCTATACTTATAATAAATTTATGAATAAAATTCATAGTTATTATTGTGATATAGATGCCTTTAAATTTTGTTTGGAAACACACAAAATTTGTAGCAATAAATTTTTCTAGTTGAAATCCTTCGTAAGTCGAAAACTCTATAACTCACATTTTTTGGCATCTTTGTTGAAGTTCAACTTACAGAGGTTCTACTGTATTTAATTTCTGGTTATAAGGAATAATAAGTAATAATAATTACATTTCAGGGATTGAATCCTATGACGATGAAATAAAGGATGAAGTTGAAGAGACAGATGGTGAGTCAAATGTGTACTCCTTCACGCCACAACTAATGAACCGATTTGGCTGAAATTTGGAATGGAGATAGCTCCCACCCAGGATTAACAGATAGGTTACATTTTAGCCCTGAAAATTAAAGCGTTCCAACGGGAATCGACAAACATTAATCCACGCGGACGAAATTGCGGGCATCATCTAGTCTAGTATAACAATGAAATGTAGTTCAGGTTGCACAAGGCTAAATTATCTACATTTATACTTACCTTGAAGTTGCCTCTTTCTATCGCGTAACTCTTATCCCTTCGCACTACGTTAGCCCATTGAGTTGTCCCGTAGAGACAGGATGTCTGGTACTTGTAGCTAACCTAAAACGCCTGGCTGAAGTACAATTAGTTTTTCCTATTTATTAGTATTAACAATGGTTACATCTTTTCAGAACAGAAGACAAAACTGGATTCGAGTCTTGACCGAGACTGTGGTGTTCAAAAATTTGAAGACGATGGTATCTATTTATTTTTTCACTACATTGGCAGATAAATAAAAAATTCCTAGATATTTTTTAATGTATTTCCTCCTAAAAATATAATATTAAAACCTCAGTTCATGTCTTTCTGTGTACGTGTGTGAGAGTGTGTGTGATTGTGTGTGAGAGACTGAGAGTGTGTGTGTGTGAGAGTGTGAGTGAGTGGGTCTGTAGCATTGCAGCTTCCAAACCCGAATTAGTCGGGACAGTTCTTAGCTATGTTTGATGAAAATCGGTCCAAGATGGCCGCCGCCACAAAATGGCGGATTACATGTTTTAACGATTACTGACTAGCGATTAAGATTTTGTAACATGTTGGGGGTGTTTTAATTTACACTTGTTAAACTTTTATCCTAATTATTTTTAATTTTTCCCTATGAATGCATACCCTTACAGAAGACGTATTCCATTCGGAGCCTCTTGAAGCAGAGGACGACGATAAACCTCTATCTACCCTTCAGAGTCAATACAAGCCGGATGAAAGCTGGGAATCTTTTGACGGTAAAAGATATAACTATTGAGCCTAACCAATTATCTCTAACATTAAAACCTTGTCTAATTGCATAATACGATCGAAATAAGCATAGAAATGTTAAACGGCCATTTTCTATTTATGTCTTGTTCACATCTATCTTATTAGAGCAAGACAAGTGACATGTTATTGTCGAAGTAAAATCATCGAACCTAATGCTTAGAAGCGCAATAGTTGACACGGTGATGAGCCATTTTTAGTAAGCCTTTAAAAGGTCGACTACGCAATATCGTTGCGAGTACGAGCTCGCCAAAAATTATTTAAAAATGACGTACTTACTTTTCTGTCAAGGATGTCAATGTCAATTCATCACAATAACGTGAAAACGTGATTATTATCAGTGCCAGTACTAAAAATAATTCCATGGCACTCACACGTTCACTGGTTGTTTTGAGCCTTGCACTGGCTGGTTGCACTGGTTGTTAGAAACTTCATTTGTAAGCGTTATAGTTCGATGTGCAAAATTTTTTGGCAATATATCGCTTATGCGAACCTTAACATTATTTTTTTTATCCTTAGGCGAAAACCCGAAACCAACAAGAAGAAAAAGAAATAAGGAATACAGCTGCGAAATATGTAAAAAGAAATTCTCTTACAACGGCTCACTTGAAGTACACATGCGGACGCACAGCGAAGAGAAAACTTACCTCTGTCACATATGCAACACTAGATACACACTTAACAAGGAACTCATAAGCCACATCAATACATCACATTCGGTTAACGGGGAATTTCGTTGCACTCAATGTTCGAAAATTTTCGAAAAAGCACGCCTGTTGAAAAATCATTTATCATCGCATTTTGGTGGAGAAAAGTTCAAGTGCACCCACTGCAACAAGGAGTTTCAAAGAAAAAAAGGCCTCAAGGAGCACATGAAAACGCACACGGGCGAGAAAAACTTCACATGTACCATTTGTAATAAGTCCTTCGGCCACAATCAAACGTTAAAGTCCCATATATTGACGCATACTGGGGAACGGCCATACGTTTGTGATGTATGCGGCCGAAGATTCCCGCAACGCACACATTTGAAGCGGCACATATTCATAATACATACGGGCGTCAAACCGCACAGCTGTAAAGTATGCAGTAAACAGTTCTCTAGCAAAAGCTACCTGTCAATACATGAAAGGCAACACACCGGGGAAAGGCCGTACGCTTGCGAAGTGTGCAAGAAAGATTTCACAGCGTACACCACCCTCAAAGTCCATATGCGAGTTCATACTGGAATAAAACCGTATATATGCTCCTTTTGTGATAGACAGTTTGCCCAGATGGCCAGTTTTAAACTCCACGAAAGAACTCACACCGGCGAAAGACCTTTCTCGTGTAAAGTATGTAAAAAAGCTTTCTCGGACAACGGTTATTTGAAAATACACATGCGCGTACATACTGGAGAAAAGCCGTTCAACTGCGAGGTCTGTAAAAGGTCCTTCAGAGAGACGGGACAGTTAAAACGACATATGCGGGTACATACTGGTATAAAACCGTATACGTGTAAAATATGCAATAAGCAAATAGGCAATTTGTCCAAACACATGCGAGTTCATTCAGATGAGAGACCGTTTAATTGTAACGTGTGTAATAAACAGTTTTCGATTAATGGGAACTTGAAATTGCATATGCGAATCCATACGGGCGAGCGGCCCTTCAGTTGCGATCTGTGCAACAGTCACTTTACACAGAGTAGCGGATTGAAAAGACATAGGTGTACACACATAGGCAAAAGCGAATGATATGAAGTTAATACACATCAACACACACAACGGCTTACTACTGAGTACTGAGTTTTTTTTTTTTTTTTTTATTCGATGACAAGATAGCCCTTGACTGCGATCCCACCTGATGGTAAGCGACGATGCAGTCTAAGATGATAGCGGGCTAACTTGGAAGGGTTATCGGTTCCTAAACGCCATCGTGCCGGAACGCTAAATCGCTTGGCGGCACGTCTTTGACGGTAGGGTGGTAACTAGCCACGGCCAAAGCATCCCACCAGACCAGACCAAAGACAATTTAGAAATTATAAATTCCTTAACTGCCCCCGCCGGGAATCGAACCGAGACCTCCCAGTTATAAGACCACAGCGCTCACCACTGCGCCAGGGAGGTCGTCGGTGTAGGGTATTTCTTAAGAGAGGGGGCCATAGTCTTCCATGCTGGCCCAAAGCAATTTGAGAACGTTATAAAGAATTCTCAGGTGTGCAGGTTTCTTCACAATGTTTTTCTTCACTCTTGAAGCATATCGTTCGGGAAACCCAGAGCGGGTTGCTCTTACACCACGGTTAAAGTCAAGTGTTAAGCGTTTGTGACATCTGTAGCAACTTCGACCATTTAGCCGGGACGAGCCTTTACACAGATTTAGTACTGAATATATTCTGCCACTTTCTGGGGAGGTGAGGTAATCACGTACAGCCTACGTACAGCACACATTTACTCACTTCCGCACACTCTTGTAAAAAACTTAATGTCTCTATGAACGTACACTAACTCAAAAGCTGTCACACTTACAAGGTAACACGTACGTTTGTACATGTACTTCGGCAGAGGGGAATGCGTGCGCTTGCCAAGTCCTGGCTAAATGGTCGAATTGTAGCAACCATTGCGGTTCTCTCTTTATCGAAGGCCAATAGAGTCAAGCGAAGCCACATTGCTTTTAGTATTTTATGCATATATTTTGAAGTATTCATATTGTTAGTAATGAAACCACAAACATATAAGAGTAAGCAGACCTAACATAAGAAAAAATTGGCGTTCCAATTACGCCTACATACAAATCTCACGCACACATTGACAGTAAACAGAGCCGGACTTCGAAAAGCGAGGTTTAGCGAGGTTGAAGGGACTGGAGAGTATTTAGTATCACAGATACTTTGAAATAATATGGAAACTACGGAAAGTTGCCCTGAAATTGTAGGTTAAACCCTTATTTTACATTCTGTAAATTAATTCTTAATTATGAAAATGGATTCTAATGTGCTAAGTTTCGCGGTTTTGTAATCAAACAAGTAATAATGTTACAAAATAATATTTAATAAAATCAAAACAAAACATGATTTACAAAATCTACCCAAAAGATATATCTATTAGATAAATAAAACAAAATCAAAAAGCAACTTTTTCTCTAATATCTTTTAGAAATACAAACATTGACAATACGATAACATCAACAGTAGTTTAATTAACTCTTACATTCTATTCAGCCTGTATCACTCATTTCAATAACCTTATTAGAATAGTATTACACATTTTAAACTTATAAAAATAACAAAATAAACCATATGTCTCAGTCTTTTCAATAACGTAATAAGGAATAGTATTACTCTATACTCTTTATTAATAGTATTACTAGGCTGTAAATTTTGCAAGTCCATCAAAACTTGATCTCCAGCAGCTTTTCTTTCTACTGGACCTTTTACTGATGATGTAGACATATGCTGAAAACAAGAGTAATAAATTATCAGTTGTCTAGTATTAACAATTTAATAGGTAATACAAATAGGTACACAGCTATATATATATGGGTATAGCTGTCAATATTTACGTTTAAATGGCAAGATGTTTTGGGTTGGTACCTAAATATAAGAACAACTAGAAACTTACTTGTAATGATGAATCAAAAATCATTGGGATTGCATTAGAAGTAAGGACGGTACGAAAACCACTGCAATCCACTAAATGTGCTTCAAAATGTTCAGAACATAGCACACTCGATGTTTTGTGCTGCCAATTTTTTTTATTCATCTGCATCAACCAGGCATTTTTTAGATTTTCATCATTCATTTTTTGGAAAGCTGAAAAATGATTTAATTTTATAATTTATCCTTACTTTTATAGAAATAGAAATAGAAATATTTTATTTCAAATAAACTTTTACGAGCACTTTTGAATCGTCAATGAATCTACCACTGGTTCGGAATGCCTTTCCCGCCGAGAAGAGCCAGCAAGAAACTCGGCGGTCGCTCTTTTCAAAAAAAAGTAAAAATTTTACAATATTTAATGAAACTATGCTATGTATACAGTGCTTCCACGATTAATTTTCCTAAGTTCAATACAATACAAATAAAAATTAATACAATCCAATACATCTTAAAACAGGCAGGCAAAAACAGACTAATTATTTAATCAAAATATACCCACTAAACAAAACTTGCGCCTGAATACGGCCCTGTCAAATTGTACAAGTATATGAAACGACAAACAAGATCCTGATATTAATTAATTGATAAATATTGCAACAGGAATATACTAGAACCAAAATTACTATAACTGTCTACGAGTTTTGCGTATATAATAATTAGGGACTGCTTCTAAAATGCCGAACGATTATTAATAATCACACAGTAAGCATATAACCAAATTACGAGTCTATAGCACATCAAAACTTACCGATGAAAAGTAATTGCAGGTGTTTTCCTATACGGAGAATTGCCACACAGAGGTGCACAACACTTCACCATTTTATTTCAGAATTTTTGATTCTTTAGACTCGATTTTAAAGCAAATTTAAAAGAATAAACAACTCGCAGGTTATGTTGTTGTTTTTGACAAATTGACATATTGCACCAAACTGTTTTTATTTGGAGCTTACGAATTGCCTCAAGCTCAATTATGTCTATGAGTGCGTAAGTGTTGCAACAACAGAAGTAAAAGAGATAGAATCATATATTTTTTGTTGGAGAGAAGCAAGCGAAGATATTATTTATTCGTTTAGATGTAGTTGTGAAAATTATGTTAGGTCTGCTTACTCTTATATGTTTGTGAATGAAACCATCATAGATACTCAGGCACTTTGATAAAACGTAGCCATTAAATTATACTACTCAATCGTGAAACACTAAACACACTTGACATCTGTCAAATCTTCTGTTGCCACAGCATATTATATATCAAGGGACATAGGTACTAAAATCTACTACAACTGTACTTACCAAAAATACATATAGTTTCTGTACATAAAAATATTTTTTTTACATTTGTGTAGATTTGTTATTTAGATAACCGTCTAAGAGCGAATAAAAATATTTTATGAACACTATTTATGGTTATTTTATTGAATGTCATCCCTATTTGCCTTACTGTTGTACAAGGTGATATTTTAGAAATTATTTAAGTAGACCGCAGGTCTCTCTGCGCATGTTGATAACATCACTTCAAAGTTCAAAACATAGGTACCTATTGAGTTATACCTATCAGTAAATAGGTAATTATTCAATGGAAATAACACAGGTTAATGATCGATAATAAACATATTATATTACTATAGAGGTTCAAAAGCTGTTCCGTCAAGCAATTTTAATTTGGCTTTATAAGCATAATGTTAGGTAGTTACTTACTACATACGAGTACCTGCATGAAAGAACTATGCATGTTATGTGTTATTTTTTTAGCATACTTCTGGTATTTACAGCTTAAACTTGAGAATGCAAGCAATAATAGGCCTTACTGTTCACGTATTAAATTATTGACACGCTTTCTGAAGCTAATTGTATGTTGTTTTAATACGGCGCAAGATTCGAAAGTGGTCAAGTAGTTAGCAGTTTAGTCAGTGGAGCGACGTAAAACGCGTCGCGCGTCAATCGCGACACAAAAAAGATCCAAATAGAACAAAAAACTATTTGGCCGATTTAAAAAGTTTGAACCGAGTGGCGGGAACATTTGACATTCAGTCAAAATTCTTCGCGTATTTTGGCCGCTGTGGTAGAAAATTGTGCTGTGTTTTAAAATTATAAAATACGTGACACTGTTACATAAATATTTTCGAAATTATTGCGGTCATTCACGAGGTAAGTGAGACGCCATCTCGTTTTGTTCTAGCGAGCATCGCTCCGTATATAACACGTTAGTCTACCTTCTATTTTTATAATTTTCTAGTTGGCTTGGGCTTTAAAATTACACCAGAATGCAGCAAAAATATATGAGGTATTCGTGTTTTATAGCTTTATAAAGGCATCAGGATTGTTAAATTAGTTTCGGGCTTCGAGGAAGACTAACGATTTTTTAATTCGTTCGTAATGGTTCAGTACGAGATGACCTGAAAACAAGTTTATTAAATTGACACAGGTAGGTATATTAAGGATAAACCAATTTTTTTCCTTAAGCGGTTTACGAATTTATAAAAATTGTTCTTAGAAATCTAGTAATTAACATTAGCTAAAATATAGGTACTGGCTTTTGCCCACGGCATCGCTAACGTTAAGTTCGATTTTTCAACCCCCTATTTTACCCTTTTAGGAGATGAATTTTCAAAAATCCTTTTTAGCGGATGTCTACGTCATAACAGCTATCTCTATGCGTAGTTTCAGCCCGATCCGTCTAGTGATTTGAACTGTGCGTAGATAGATCAGTCAGTCATTTTTCCTTTTATGTATTTAAAATACTCTTACGAAGATAAATTAATCGATTAGGTACTTAGCTATTCTACGAAAATAAATATTCAAAAATATCATAATCATTTACATACCATAGGCAAAAGTGAGGATTTATTTAGATGACCAAGGGGTCACTTATCACGCCAAAAATACATTCCAATAAAAATGGAATCACGCACTGATATCCATTCTATTTTATAACATATATTTATATTTATATTATATATAATATGCACATAAGTAAATGATGTACCTATATGCATAAGTTTCAGTCAACTCTTAATCTGTCAAAACTACTTTAACTGCGAAAAACTGCGAAACTGCGAACTGCGAAAGATAGTTTTGACTAAGGATGGTGGTAAAAACCACTTTTAACTTCAAAATCAGTCAAAACTGTTTTTAACGAGGGCCATCGGTCAAAACCACTTTTGCCTGCCTACTTTTCGCAGTCACTTTTAGGGTTGCCAGACGTCCCGTATTTCCCGGGACATCCCGTATTTTTAGGCATAGTTTAAAATGTCCCGGCGGGACTGACTCTGTCCCGTATTTGAACCGTACGTCGTTTTTTCATTATGAAATCGATCTACGTATTCACACACGCAACGTTCGTAAAACGTACTCGTCTCGCTACTAACTTGCACTCGCAGCCCGCATCGACCAATGACAGTGTTAGTGCCAGAATGACAATGTTAAAACTGACTCGATACTCGGAAAAATATAAAAAATAATAAAAAATGACACTAAATAATTTTGTTTTTTATTGGTCCCGGGTAAAAAACTGAAATCCCGTATTTTTTGCCCATTTAACCATTTGTCCCTTATAGGCTGAAAAAAAATCTGGCAACCCTAGTCACTTTTGACTGTAACACATATATGCCGTCAGTATATAGAAGCTGCGAAGGTTAAACATTCATTTGGTTTGTTACTCAAACTATAAACAGTTTCATCATATTCAATATCATCACGCTCAAACAATACTGTTTTGTCTTTTGCAGTCATAATATTTTGAATATATTATTCAAATTTTGGTGAGTACAACTTGAATCAAAAAAAAAAAAAACTGGACCTATAATACGATTATATCGATGCTGGAAAGCGATTTTGCTGTATCTATATACATAAAAAGAAAAGATGACTGACTGACTGACTGATTGACCTATCAACGCACAACTCAAACCACTGGACGGATCGGGCTGAAATTTGGCATACAGACAGTTATTATGACGTTTTTTCCTTACATTTTTGATTATTTTTAATTGATGGGGAATGGGGATATTTTTGTTATTTTTAAACCATTTAAAAACCTTAGTGTTTTTATTGCATGTTTTTATTACATCTGAAAAAATGAAAGGCTTGTAAGTAAAACCCAGAAAAAATCTGTTTGAATTGTTTTTGAGTAAGTAGATATATTTTTTCGTCGATAATATAACCCATATGAACTTTTCGAAAAATATAATATATATATCTCAGAGAGATGGTGAATTCTTCTTTGGATAGAAAATTTTAATGTAGATTTTGCAGATGTTTCAGAGCCTTGCGCGCGTTGAAATCTATTAAAGGGATTTGTTTATTTTTCTATTCAATTTCGCTTTTACGAATCTTTAAGGAACATCTAAAGCTGGAAATGTTTAAAAGGTGTAGCAATATTGCCGGTGTGACAATAAATAAATAAAGCCTTTATTCAAACACAACATTTACACAATAATTAATTTGTTCTATACTACTACTTTCTAAACCCTAATTATTTAATGTTCTTTTTTTTTACTGCCTCGATAGCGTGTCCGTTTGACCTTTGTTAGCAAAGGCCTCGTCCAATTATCTCCACGCATGCCTGTAGCGAGCTGGGGGGTGGTTAGTGTGATCACGAGTCCGCAATGAATAACATTGAGTAAGGGATTGTATTTAGGGGCTACTTGCGTAAGAAGACTCCTGCTTATGAGATGATTTGGGTATAGCTGGTGAAAAGGGGCATTAATTTGTTACGAATGTCTTTAGCTACATAGTTCAGAAATATTTTCCAAACACCTCAATTATTTTCGAAGCTATAACAAGAGGGAGAAGTAAGCGATGGTAAGTCACGCTAACTTTAACGTTTAAGTTTAAATACATGTATAATGAGAGAACCAGTTCGTTACGTGGACGTTACGTTACACGTTGCGTACGCATGTATTCATGTCACAATATGTAGGTAGGTAATTGTGATAGTAATTTTTTTACATGAGGTGATCTACGTGGATCTATTGCAATTTCTATCCGGCGATGGTTTTAGTAGTTTGTAGTCTGTTTAATAAGTTGATATAGGTCAATTGAAAAATATGTGTCGATTGGAACAATACTGTGAAAGGGTTATCGATGAATTAAACAATTTGATAATTTACATTTTGTGGATGTGTGTTTTGTCTGGTGGGAGGCTTTGGCCGTAGTTATTTACCACTCTACCTTCAAATACGTGCCACCAAGTGATTTAGGTTGAAATTTGTAGACCGCACTCTCACTCAACTCGAAGACAAGATAGAGTTAAAAAGAGACAGATTTATGTCAGAACATATTTATGTCTCGTTTAAACCTCTGTCTTGAGTCTAAGCTGAGTCAGAGGACGTTCTATAGATATCAGCATTAGTGTTCGAACACCATGGCGTGTAGAAACAGATTGTTCAAGTTAGCCCGCTACCATCTTAGACTGCATCGCCACTTACCAACAAGTGAGATCGTCAAGGACAATCTTGTCATCGAATAAAAAAAGAAGATGGAAGGTGGCGGGTGGAAAGGTGGAATAAATGGAAAAAAGTAATTTCTGTAAGTCAATTGACTTATCACTGATCAATTCCATGTCATGTGGATTGTGGGTATAGTAGTTAAGTAATATTCTACATGTTGATCAAGGTCGTCGAGTGATCGGATACCAAACCTTATACATATTATGTAAAACTCGTGTAAAAATTTCGTCTCGCTGACCCCAATTACATTCTCACCTCAGTAGCTTATGCAGTCATTATTTGGATGCCTTAGTGGACAAGTAATCCAAGTATGTATCATATAATATTCGAGATTTATTGATTTAAATGCCTTTGACGACCTCCCTGGCGCTGTGGAAAGCGTTGTGGTCTTAAAACTGGGAGATCTCGGGTTCGATTCCCGGCGGGGGCAATTTGGGAATTTATAATTTCTGAATTGTCTCTGGTCTAGTGTGGTGGGAGGCTTTGGCCGTGGCTAATTGCCATCCTAACGTCGAAGACGTGTGCCGCCAAACGATTTAGCGTTCCGGCACGATAGCGTGTAGAAACCGATTAGGGGGTATAGGTTGAATGTACACTGCCATACCCCTTCCAAGCATTGTCGCTTACCATCAGGTGAGATCGCAGTCAATGACTATCTTGTCAACGAATAAAAAAATTTGTACGTAGCATTACACTGGATTGAAACATTCACTAGATAATTCCAAAGTGAAATCCTTCGCGTGAGTGGCAAATGGCTCTTCTCCACCCGTGAATAATACCTATTTGCATGCTACTTCGAACTGCAATTTACTTATCGTTTTCTTTGTGGGTATTAGCTAGCTAGCTACCCACGCATTCAATATCTTTTTCTAGTATCGCATATAATACATACCTATATAATATCTATATTATATTAGTATTAGCTTTCACCCACGGCTTCGTTCATATTAAGCTCGATTTTTCAAACCCCTATTTTACCCCTCAGGGGTTGAATTTTTAAACATCCTCTATGTGTGCAGTGGTTTGTTCTGTGCGTTGATAGATCAGTCGATCAGTCCTTGTCCTTTTATATATTTAAAATAGAAGAAGAAGAAGATTAATGAATAGATACAAGGAATTAATATTAAAGTAAGGATTAATCCTATTCGCAGTGATTAGTTATTATCGTCAACTTGAAACCAAAGTTTCAAGTTTAAAAAAGATGAGAAATATAGCTTTTACTAATAATTAAATTATACAGCTTCGAAATTCCGATAAAAGACATAAAAATAGAGCTTGCAGGCTTGCTTTGGACTGAATACAGAATAAAAATAAAATACAAATGTGACCTGAACTAAATCTATATAATCTTTTTAACTCTGCCTTGAGTCTGAGCAAAGTGAGAGTGTGAACTATACATATACCTTTATGTTGCACCATAGTACCCGCACACCTAATTTCACTCCAAACAACAAAGCAATCTCTACCAGGCAACCATTGGTGACAGGAGTCACCAATGGTTGCCTGGTAGAGATTGCTTTGTTAGCAATAAGGCCGCCTTTGCATGCGTAGTTTTAAGATGTATTCAATTTTGTTTCTTTCTGTAAGTGCAATAAAGTTTTATCTATCTATCTATCTACTGCCACTATCTACAAACTTGACATTGATCAAAAAAACCGATTCCGGTATCGATACCGACTGGATAATGTGGAAACGCTCTAATTCTTAGTTTATTATTAATCTTATTCATAAATGAAACTAGCTAATCTTGCGTCCGTGTACGGTGTAACCAATACCGATTGTTCATGGTAGTTTCTAATTTATTAATTTCAAATTATTTTATCGGACCGTACCGACTACCGAGATGACAAAAAACACGCCATCTCTTCTGTTTTGCTAATTTTATTGTATAAGTTTCTATCTAGCTAATTTTCTAATTAACCGACCTGACTTCTCAATTTACTCACATTCTATTCGGCGAAATGTAGGTCAGGTGGGTCCTTGAAACTGGGTCTCAATCCATCATTATCTAATTTTAAAGTAATTGAAATTGTTTTACCAATTGCAATCCTTACTAATATTATAAATGCCAAAGTGTGTTTCTTGGTTTGTCCTTCAATAACGCTGCAACAGAGCTACGGATCGACTTGATTTTTTGCATGGATATAGTTGAGGACCTGTAGAGTGACATAGGTTACTTTTTATCCCGGAAAATCAAAGAGTACCCGCGGGATTATTAATGCGAAAGCTTGGATGTATGGATGAATGGATGGATGTTACTCAATCACGCAGCAACGATTAAAACAATTAACTGATATTTAGCACAGAGAGATAGATTATAGTCTAAAATAACACATAGGCTACTTTTTATCCCGGAAAATACGAGAATTCCCGCGGGAAATAAAAAACTTTAATCCACGCGAACGAAGTCGCGAGTATCAACTAGTACTATATAAGATAGAAGCCTGTAATCCAATCTAATACTGTACAATGTACATATACATAAGTAGGTATATAGATGCCTATATTTGCAACAATAATAAGTCTTAATATTCCAAAACTACGTTCTCACACAGTGTATATGTGGTTTTGGTTTTGCGATATCCAATATGAAATCTATTGTTACACGGTTACTTTACATCTTACAATCACAAAAACCTATTTGTGTAGAAATAGTAGCTATTAGGTTCAGTTACATTATTATCAAGGATAAAAATAAGACCTCGCATATAAGATATTTATATTACATATCTGCTTTAATCAATCTTTAATCTTGACTCTAGTTTGACAGCGTAAATTGGTATGTAATATATAAGCATAAAAAAGGCAAAAAATGTTTACCTTTTTCTGCCTATATAAGTGGACATAAAAAAGACAAACATTTTTTGTTTGTTTTTCCTTCCTTAGAGTGAATTTCCTGTTATTGAAACTTGAAATGATAGAGGTGACTTCATAGTAGGTATAATAGTTCTTGCAATTCACGAGGGCGCGTGGCTCATGGTTGTGTGTGTGTCGTATCTGTATAAGTGGGAGCGAGAGCTTGCTCGCGCCTGACCGCTACCACCTGCCTGACAGGCACACACACTTACGCAATGTGCATGTACAGTGTACACGGCGTAGCCACAAGTAAAGCTCACGCACCCTCGTGATTGTTCAATGTCTAACAAAAGTACTAACACTTATCGATTAATCAATCTTACTAGTATATACCTAAATGCGAAAGTGTGTTTGTCAGTAGCTTTTTCCTATAATCAAACAACAACGGAGCAATCTGGTCTACTTGAGAATGTCAAAATATTCGCATCAAAGTTATTGACAGTGGGCAAACCAACAAACAAACACACTTTCGTATTAATAATAAGTAAGGATTAAGGATAATGCGCTTCGGATCCTATCCAATTTAGATGTGTGCGTTCATACCTTGAAGCCACATTGCTGTAGGTGTGTGAACGGCGAACACCTACCAAGTACCAGTTCCTTATACATACCTGCGTTGAGTGTAATCTTGTGTACATACATCTTGTCATCATCATGTGTACATGTACGTAGAACTAATTGGAATGAAGCCCCGACACTGAACGAGAATGAACTATTCGGTATGCTTAGTACATCGTTCGCTCGGCTCTGAACGAGTGGGAAACGAGGAATCATACAATTATTATAGTGCATTGTTCATTTAGTACAATTTCCTACGTTTTGGACATATTTAGTCTATGGTTCTGTCGCTTGGCTCGAAATTACGGTACTAATAGTAGATAGTACACGTCCGAACTAATACAGTCTTCTGAATGTACGGAGCGTTCCTTTTAGGGATCGAGCAAGAACAAGCTCATCTAGCTCACTGTACAATTTCCATTGCTAGTGACTGTCCTCGCATTTGATGTGGATCAAAGCCTTAACCGTCGAGTCCGCTTCAGTTTTCACTGAGCAAGACGCATGCAACTCACGTAAGGTCGAATTGCGACATTAGGTTAGCCGTGTGACACAATAAGTGCGGATGTGCTTTTAGGGTACACGTACTATAACAAAGCGAAGCGATTTCTAGCTATACGGGAGAAAAAAGAGTAATATCAAGTAGTTACAATCATAAGTCGATGAGTCTTTTTGCAAATGATACCTGTGGTAAAGCTTAGATTTCCTTTATATTCTGTTGTTTGATAACATTGTGCTATTTATGTGAATTATATGTCTTTTGTTATAACTTTATAAGTTTTTACATACACTTCAAAAAACATAAAAAATGAATTTTGGTAGGATCGGGTCGCAGGTACATAATAACCAATTAGTAAATCAATGATAATACCACTCTATTATAACGTACATATTTCCGAAATAGTGCGGTTTTCACTATCTAATTATCAAGGGACTTTCATCCGTTACGGATACACCCCATCATAAGCTAACTTAGCTGAGATCCTTAGAGCGTTCTCTGACTTAGCTCGGACTTAAGATACAGTTAAATATACTCTAAATTAAATCTGTCTCGATATATTACAACTAAGTCTTTTGTTGTAGTTGTAGACATTGTTATAGTGAGTTTTGTCGATATCGCTCCACTTTATCATAGAAGTGTGCACATACTTTAAGTACATAATTTTCTTTTTTTGTCTCGACGGAACTTACGTTATATTGCCTTGCAGTTCTTGATTAGGAAACTTCAGCTCTGTCTTATATTAACAAATACGTCAGAAATAATAAATTATTCGTATTAAAGTATGCGAAATTTAGAGCAATTCATATAGAGCTAAAAATTGGTATAGACTATAGACCCAAAGTCCAAACTTGGGAGCCTTCCTAACTTCCTTAACTTATGTACTTAATGTGTTCGTCTGTAGATGTTAAAATATAGCGATAATAGGCTAGTGGTTGACTTTGATCTCCTTTTAGGGGTGTCCGATACGGGTTTAATTGATACTTCCATATTCCGTCCAAACTAGCCTACTACCATCTTAGTCATCAACAGTTCTTTAATCATCTCTTATCATCAGGTGAGATCGCAGTCAAACGTAAGTCTATATATTTAAAAAAAATTGTAATTGCTCTTGTTTCTTAAGATTACTAGAATTAGCGTTTTCGTTTCATTATGCGTTTTGAATTCATTTATTTTATTTTTATTTTTTAATGTACATATCTGTGGTAGGTACATATACTCGTATAATAATAAAAATTTATTTCCAACTTAAGAATTATTTTATTCAGCTATAACTTTAAATCAATCCAAACAATTCACAATCGATTCAAGAAAGGTTCCTATGAATTAAAAAAAACAGAAGAAATCACGTTTGTTAGCAATATTATATAGACATTTTTCACTCGACGCAGTCCCTGATGTATGAGACCAGAAAAGAGTGGCCAAGGCTCAGTTCAGGTCGTTGAGCCATCACAGTGACTTTCAGTTCGTGTTGTTAGGCAATCAAAGTGATTTTAAGACAAGCCAACGGAAGTAATCATAATAATTATTTTTATATTACTTTAATGTACGCATCGTGTCGCGGCGGTACGGCCTCTGTGTCCTATTGTGCCACAGCCTTAACCCAATAATTGTGTAATTACAGCTAATATAGAAGCAGAGGTCAAGCCAGGACGGATGGGCTAATGTCGTTGTCGTTTCAGTGTGATGCCACATGCCACACTGTGTTTTATGATGAAGGGACGTAGTTTATGGGGGGAAACAAAAAGACTTGTGGCACTCGGGGACTGCCGCGGTAAAGCTATTGCATAGCATTTTTTATCAACGCATAGCGGTGAGCCGCTGGATGGCGTCGATAAAAAATGCGCCATCTAGCGGCTCACCGCAGAGGAGTCCCGTGTCAGGTTATTTTCGTTACGGAAATTCTGGATTCGGTCTCCACGCTGGCCCGCGATAGAAGCTATGCAATAGCTTAAAAAATTATCTTATACGAATATCAGACGAATATTTGTCGGTCTAAAACATCCTCCCCACACAGAAAGGTCCCAACCCGGCTTCGCCCGAGTGGAATTTTCAAAAATCCTGAAACAGTTACCTCTACATTGTTAACCAAAAGCCCAAATACATTACAATTTTCATGATGACTGACTCTCATTCAACTTTTCACAGCCCTCGGGGGTGGAATTTCATACAATACTTTCTTATTGAGTGACTATGTTATTGCCTAGTCAAAATTTCAAATTTCCTACTCCAGTGATTTAGACTTTGCGTTAATAGATCAGTTACGAATATAGATCATAATCTACTGCATATATCATAGTCTCATAAGACTCAAATAGTCTTTATTGTTTTACAAGACTACGTACAGGACATACACACGTCCGCTGTCGAAACTTCGTTAGTATAATTAGCGACTTTGGTTTAGTTTGAATAAGGACAAACATGTTTGAAGACTTAGTGGAGGTCACAGTAACAATAGGATGTCTTAGAGTGACGATACTTTACTGATGAGGTGTAACCAAGTTTACTTACAGTACTCGTACCTTTATGTTTACTCTTTAATTCTGCGTATTTTATCTTATTTGTCATGTTAGATGCCGGAAAATCCCAATTTGCACCTACAATAACAGAATACGTTAAATTACCACATTCAAACAGTCCTTTTTAATTAAGCGGATAATCAAAATGTTTATATCCAAAACTGAGCGGTGAAACTATTGAGTGAATAGTGATCACATATATGGAATCAATTAATAAATATAATGTTCATCCTATTCATTTAATAAAAGTGATCTGTCCTAAACGTTAACGTAAGGCGCGCTTCCGAATTTACCTATCCAACATTGATGATGCCCGCGACTTGGATTAGCGTTTTTTTGAATCCCCTAAAACATAGGCTACATTTTCCGGGATAAAATGGAACCTACGGGTTATTCCTGGGTATGAGCTATCTCCATTCCAAACAGACAAATCGATTCATTTGTTTCGGCGTAAAGGAGTAACAAACATACACACACACACACACACACACACATACACACACATATACAAACTTCCGCATTTATAGTGTCATGTGATTCTGATAGAAATGTCCGATGATATTCATCTTAGATGGTAAAAGAACCACGTGAACGTCGAGTCGGTCAGCGACACAATTATTAAACTGCGTGTAACAGACTCTCTCGAGATTCATCTCGCAACTTTGATCGTTGTGTAAATAGAAATGGATATAAGACAAGCAACAAATGTAGGTTAATGATTTTCTTTTACTTCTAGATCTTCTTTAAACACCTCTACCTGGTACCTTTAAA
Source organism: Hipparchia sbordonii (assembly GCA_038048805.1). Lineage (NCBI taxonomy): Eukaryota > Metazoa > Arthropoda > Insecta > Lepidoptera > Nymphalidae > Hipparchia > Hipparchia sbordonii. The sequence continues at coordinate 10,315,075 of CM076107.1, forward strand.
TTTTATCTTGTAACTTCTAAAATTCTAAATGAATTTCCATAAGGTTTTCACCATCCTTTGAAACATTTTACGGGAATGACTTGAAAATGTGTAACACATTTATATTAGACTGCTAGCTGATGCCCACGGCTTAACCCGCGTGGATTTAGGTTTCTTAAAAATTCTGGATACTTTGAAGGTTTTCTGAAATAAAAAGTGTCCAGGATGCAAATAGTTCAACAGTTGAGCAGTGAAAAAGTAACAGACAAACAAATAGACAGACAGATACACTGTCATATTTATAATATTTGTAAGGATATGTCCTAGTATGGATAGATTAGGAAAGACTACTTGTACAAAGCCGAGGTGAATCAGAAAAGACCAAAAACGCAAACCTTATATGAATATTTCTAGGCTCTATAACTAGGAAATCTAGGCCACTTATTACGTGGCGTCATAGATACAGCTTCCTTGCTAACATAGTAACATTGCTTGACCTCAGTAGGTACAAACATAGATTAAAGGTCGTTATTTAACGAGGCAGTCATTTCTCAAAATTAGTAGACATGTTGATATAATTAATGTAGCTATCGAACATTTATGCAAATATTTAGCCAACAACTTACATTCCATTTCCTACATCTTTTTATTTCGTCTTATTTGTAATTTTCCACGAATAATGAATTATTATTCTGCAATTTTTACTAGTCTGAGTCAGAGAATGATCAATGATGTTATTAAGAAAAACCTATTGGCTGGAATGACTGATCATCTCTGTGCATCTAATGCGGTTTTCTTTCGGATATCCTACTACTACTACTGGATGTTTGTTACTCAATCACGTCGCAACGACTGAACCGATTTGGCTGAAATTTAGCGCAGAGATAGATTATAGTTTGGAATAGGACATAGGCTACTTTTTATACCGGGAAATGAGAGTTCTCGCAGGAATAAAAAACCTTAATCCACGCGAACGAAGCCGCGGGTATCAGCTAGTATTTATCTAAATAAAATTGGGATAACTGCAAAAGGCCTGAGGACGTACTCCATGTATGTATTCGTATTAAAATTCTAAATTAAATATAATCTATTTAATGTAGGCCAAGTTGTGGCTCTTATGACAAATCAAGACTCTACTACCGATTGGGAAAGCAGATTCTGCTGAGAAGAGCCGGCAAGAAACTCTTGCTCGTTTTTTAAAACATAAGTGTTATTTTTTATAGTATATCCAAAGCTTATCAATAATTGTAATATTAATGAAATGGGTCCGTGAGTGGGAGGGAGGGATTTCCCATGTTCTCAAATCGAAGAAGGCTCTCTGACCCAACCTCTATCAGGGTAGGTCAACGCTTTTTTTACGTTAAAGTTATTATAAAGAAAGATATATTTTTTTTATTCGATGATAGCCCTTGACTGCGATCTCACCTGATGGTAAGTGACGATGCAGTCTAAGATGGTAGCGGGCTAACTTGGAAGGGGTATAGCAGTGTAAATTCAACCCATTCCCCTTATCGGTATCTACACGCCATCGTGCCGGAAGGGTGGTAACTAGCCACGGCCAAAGCCTCCCACCAGACCACACCAGAGACAATTTAGAAATTATAAATTCCTAAACTGCCCCCGCCGGGAATCGAACCCGAGACCTCCCAGTTATAAGACCACAGCGCTCACCACTGCGCCAGGGAGGTAGATAATTTGGAAACAAAGTTATAGACAAAGTTAAGAACAAGAGAAAATTAATTCTGAAAGTGTAATTGTTTTCACCATTCTGCACAATGCAGTGGACGACCAGAAAGTGATGCTAGCTAAAATTATTACATACGGTGAAAGCCAGCTTGCGCGTGGTACAAGTTCTAAGAGAATTACTCATAAGATTTAAAGTTGTTTGGAGCCCCAATAGCTACCAATGGGCAGACTGAAACCTGAAAACTTGGTCAGTGCCGATGTTCCTTCTTCAAGTCATGTAAACATCCTACTAATATTATAAATGCGAAAGGTTGATGAATTAATCAATTTGACTGAGAATAAAGATATCCAGGATTAACACTACATTTTATTTTTCTCCCGGAAAATAAAACCTTTAATCCGCGCGTGCGAAGTCGCGGGCATCAGCTATTTATGGCTACTGATAAATAATAATCGGATATTCGAGAAATTGGACTTAGTACGCAGACTAGACATTCGGGGAATTGGATGTGACTAGGCAGATTGGCCATTCAAGGAATTGGACATTAACAGAATAAGACATTCCGGACACATTTTATAAATTAATAAACAATACTGAATTCTCTTTCTGTAATTTCGAAATAACTGTCTATTGTTTACATACCTCATAACAATATACATAATTACTATGATTATTTCGCCAGTTGGTATATAATTATCCTAACATACAACATTTTTACGTCTGGTCTTCTATGCTAATCTTCGGAACATCAAGTAGGTAATTTCACGGAATTCTTAAATCCACGCGGACGAAGTTACGCACAAGAGTCAGAAAATATTATAAATATATATATAGTAGATTATATATGTACTATCTCTTACTTCTTGCATCATATCGATCTCCACGAAGTTTTTTTCAACATAATCACAGCTGTTATTTGCGTAACGGTGTGTGGCAACGGCAACACTACACACATGGTATTTTCCGTATTAAATAGTTCCCTCTTAATTTACAATCAGCTTTAGCTTTAAACCAATTTAATGTATATTAGTCATAAATACTTAATTACTTTATTGATATTGCAATTAAGGTAAATTATTTTTAATCGGTCTTATGATACAAATCTATATATATAAAAGCGTAAGGTCACTGACTGATTAAACACGAGATCTCAAAAACTATTCTACGTGACTTTGCTAGCGTCTGCGTTGTTGAAAACACGTGTTAGTGAGGTTTTTTTTATTATTTTAACAGTTTTTTGGGCAATAGCCGGTTTATAAATGTGAGTATTTAGTTAAGTGATGGTGAAAGTTGGTGGAGGGACTTTGGAGGTCGATCCTCCGCCCAAACCCCCTCAATCCCGGGGCCAATGTAACGATTTAGACGGAACCGACCTAGAGCGCGCAGTCCACGGACTCTGAATACCAAACGTTCTATGCGTGTCGATAATGATGATTTGATGATTCATCCACAAAAAAAACAGTTACTACTGTAACCTAACTCTGCAGTCCCTTCTGTACAGTCTGTTTACATTCACCCCACTTTGTCTGATACGCCCAAAAAATCTACCTTAAATGATAAAGGCCCGCACGTAGTTTACGTATCTCGAGAAGTGCCTGACCCCTCAGCCGGCACTTCGATTAGAGCTATTAAATTTGGCCAGTTCCTCCATCACAATAAAGTTAAATCAATTTTATCAATGATGGTGTCAAAAGTGTAGGGAGAAATAGAATTTCAGTTGAACTCTCAAGTGCTGCATCAGCTAATGAGTTTTTGGAGAATAATATTCTCCAAAAACTCATTAGTTAGTTCGGTTATAATAATATGTGAGTATTAGGTTTTATTTGAATTCATTTCCAACTTAGGTATTCTTTTATATTCCGCTAAAACTATAAATTACTCCAAGCAAGCAAAAAAAAGAGCAACAATCGATTCAAGGAATTTGGTTCCAAGGAATTTGGTTCCACCTTGATGTACTCCATTAAACGCTTTCGAAACTATCTAAACCACTGAAACTAATCATAACTAAATACTCCCTATAAGACTGTTAAGACTTCTTTGTTTGTTGCATATTGTGCTAAACATCAGGTGAGATCACAGTCAAGGACTATCTTGTCAACGAATAATAAAAAAAAGCATGGCTGCTGAAATATTATTTTCGCTTGAGAAGGTTTAAAGTTCTTAAGCAATATGCAAATAACGACCCTATTCTAAACAATAGGGAAAACCCGATTTGAGCATCAGTACGTACAGACTACATGTCTTTTGCCCACAGCTAAAAGACACTTCCTATGACTTCATATGGCAGTGTAACCAAATTACTGTTTAAAATATTAATGGGTACTTATAATTGTTAAAATAGGTAATTATGTAACAGAGGGTCATATTCACAGGGTTTATGTTGTACAGAATTAAACAAACTTGACATTTGAGTAAATGTTCCCAGCTTTTTCACGAAATAAATCAAGGTCCACAAGGTCTATTATAACAATTGGGCCATAGTAACGCACGGCTTTTAATAATCTCGCAGCTGTATTAGTCCAGTCCAGGTTTTTTGACTAAATATAGGTATTCATTTCTTTTTCTTCTTTTTCGTGACACTCTTGCCAAGACGAAGTGAAATCTTTAGCGGCAGACGTGATTCGCCTCACGAGCATTCGCCATTACTATCTGCTGGACGATAGCCTGGTATACACTTGTTCAATGGCCCGCTGATAGCAGACTTAATTTGGTCGGTCCATCGCATAGCATGGGCTACCTTTCTCGCTCTCTGGTGCCTTACACTTTGCTCTGCACGAAAAGGCGCTCGATGGATTTACTGTCACGTCGGGAGATGTATTCGAAGAACTCTACCTAATATGCGAATCTGTACTAACGCCGAAAGGCGTTGTTTGTACCAAGTTCTTGGAGTATTGAGACGTTGCTTGGTGCGAAATTCGGTCTATGAGACTCCCAGTACTCGCCTCCAGTATCACATCTCCAGAGCACTAATTTTCTTTACATCGGTATTCATTTACATTACCAGTATGAGGAATCTACCACATCTTATGTTCCGTATCACAGATGGTGTAAAACTGCACGTATCATATTTTTTTCGCAACCATTTTGCATACAATGGTTTAACCTTTACATTGGTAGCCGTCAATTAATTCATTATTAATTACGCATCCTCATGATTCTTTGTTCACGTTCTGCCTAAGAACTACGATACTTCCTGAAAATCGCTTCGAAGTTCTTATATCTCAGTCTTAAGGTTTTGTTTGAAAAACCATTTTAAAGTCGTCTTTGAAACCTTTTTTTAACAGACAGCCATGGAAGTAAGATGAGGCAGCCTTATTGTCTATGCCTGTATTGCTGCGTATTTAATTTTATTTATTTAACAGGGATTACATTTAGGTATGGGGACAGTGCTTGCAGTGCCAATAATTTTTTTTGCAGTCTTTTAACGTGTTTTAATGTATCTACGCTGAACTTGTCAAGGTGTTTTAATGCAAAAGAATTGGTTATTGGTAACTTTGAACTTTTTGGAAAACATAACGGAAATAAAGAGAAGCCTGATATTGATTGTGAAGGTCTATATACTAGTATTTTGTATTAAAATTAAACTTAAGAGACATAATTACTTAATTATAATTATTAGCACGAGCTTCAAGCTTGACCTGTTATTAGCGGATATTATTATTAGCTATATGAGTACTTTGTAACCTTCCTGATATGTACGAATAACTTTAAATAACTTTAAGGTTGAACTGCTTAATATATTTTTATAAACTACGTATATGTATATTTTAGCTAGGTATCTAGATAATATTTATTTAATATTCAATGCAAAAAATAACACCGCCGAAACCGAGAACGTTTCCTTTCTTTTAAAAGATTAGAGGTTTAAAAGAGTGGCACTCCTCGAAATATCCAAAGCAAATGCTATAAAATGCTACGAAAATACTATATTTTCTGTATCCTTCTTTTGTTGTTTATTTCTTGATCAAAATACCTCTTGCGAAGTCAAGAAGGCTCTTTGATTTTTATCTGTTTATACGATTTATTTCAACTATTTCCTGTCGATCCAATATTGTGAGAGTGGGTGTTTTTAGGTCAACTTGAACACACCTATGTCCTATAGACTTTATTATGTAGGTTAGTACATCAAGTGGCTACAGGGAAGTGTGGTTAGTCCGAAGTTATAGTCGTATTGTAACCAATTTTATTATTTTAAGATATAGGTAAGTACCTCGATGCTTGCAGATGGGTTCAAACTTCCAAGTCGATTTAAGCGCGTTAACACAGATAGACTTTAAAAGGTATATCTACAGTCTACACGTATTATGGCTTCTTAGCTGACACCTCATAATTACAACACTACCAACATAGCCTATTTTTCTTTTCAACCGTTAACGGTAAACGTTACGTCTAATATTTCGCCAAATAAAAAAAAAACACCAAAGTCAAGGCTCCACTTTTTTGGAGCTTTCGCAATCGTATTAAAGTATTAAACACAAAAACAGAGTTGGAGGAATATTTAACTCACTTTCGTTTCGCGAAGGCCTTTTCTGTACACAGTATGCTTCGAGCATTTCAAGTTTCACGAACTCTGATTTGACTTGTAAATTTTTGGCCTGAAACGTAGACTGAAGTAGCTGTTTTTCCTTTTACTTTATTGAGGGGTTTGATCCGAAATATAGAGCAGTGCTTAGGGATGGGATGCAATTTGCAAATAGCTCGAAGAGCCTATAGACGCTGGGGTCCCAAGTTGCTGGAATAGCGACCCTGCATCGGGAAACGCAACCTTGCACTACTTAGGTGGTCGGACGATCTAAAGCGAGCGTATGGCAGCTGAAGATACAGGCGTATAAGAACGTGTTTTATAGCGATCCTTTAAACGACCATTGTCCAGCAGTGGATGTCTATCAGTTGTTGAGATAATAATGCATATGATAAAGTAGATATTAGTTACGTAGGTACTTGCTTGGAATGTACTTAGTTACTGTTTGATATTGGTTTGGTAAGCGGGTACACATTGCATGTGTCTATTATTCCTCCAAAGTAGTTTACTAAATTGATTTGTTCCTATGTTTAGAGCATTAATTTTATAGATTTTCGTGAATGCCTATTTACGAGCTACAAGATTCTGAAGAATTTAAAAAAAAATGAGTTTCGAAAATATATAGAAATTCCTGGTTATTTATTACACATTTTAGACTAATGTTTTTGGTAATAACATTTATGTAACAAAATATGTAACATAAACGTGGGAAATGGCAGACAATACGTTTAAGCAACTGTTCAAATACTCCCACGGCTTATGAATTTGAATACGTACGTATCTACTAAAGTATAGTGAGGTTTATTTTAAGATCTATTATTTTTATACATACCTAAACTTTTATTTTTAAATTTGAGATTATTCGCACTCCAAAGTTTAGAGGAGTTTTACTCGCGGCTTCGCTCTATTTACACTCGTATTACATATGATCCGTAGTGGTAATTCATATACGAAATCACCAAATTAGATTTTTTCGATTTTTCAGTTGCTCTTTTGGGCTTTTCCTGTGTTAAGGCGAACGAAACAAAAAAAAAATGCATTTACTTATTTTGAATTTTCATATGGGTAATCTGCCAAACCAGAAAATTCAAAAAACTGGTCAGTTGCGAGGCCGACCAGAACACGAAGGGTTCCGTACCATCGCACCATCTGTTATTAAGATCAAGGAAAAAGATATGGAGATACTCCTAATTTTTTTTATTATTTGTATTGCGGCAAAAGAAATACGATATAACGATTCATGATAGTTGTGGATTTACCAGGTGCAGGCTGAGTAGATAGTAGGAACTGACACAAAATTGTAGAGGCCGGTAGGTAGAGGTGGCAAAATTTGAATAGTCCACTGGCGGCAAATGTGTAAATCCGCCACTGGTTCATGCGATACAAGCCCGCCGACACATGGAACCCTAAAAGAGTCATCTTTCCTGTAGGTACTGTATTATGGCGTCTAAATTGTCCATACGTTACGGCTATCGCATACAAATTGCAATTCCACTCATGCATTAGCATCTCTGTATAGCGATCGATTTGATTTCGGGCGGTCTCTAAAAAGGTAACTTGTTTTCTGTTGCTCTATAATTGTCGCCACAAAACAATAACACACAATTGAGCCAACCAGGCTTATTTTTTTTCCGGATTTCATCGTCAAAAAAAAAAAATACGCGTCGAATTAAGAACCTCCTCCTTTTTTTGAAGTTGTTTAAAAATAGATTATACCTAACCTCCCTGGCGCAGTGCTGAGCGCTGTGTTCCTATAATTGGGAGGTTTCGGGTTCGATTCCCGGCGGGGGCAATTTAGGAATTCATAATTTCTAAATTGTCTCTGGTCTGGTCTGGTGGGAGGCTTTGGTCGCGGCTTGTTACCACCCTACCGTCAAAGACGTGCCGTCAAGCATTTCGGCACGATGGCTTGTAGAAACCAATTAGGGGTATGAGTACACTGCCATACCCCTTCCAAGTTAGCCCGCTACCATCTTATGCTACGTTTACGTGCTTGCCGAGGCTTGGCAAGCGTCCACAAGTTCCAAGTCTTTACAAACGCCTGACATTAGCCCGGATCGGCGACAAGCTCACGCAAGCCAAGCCAAACGGGGTGTTTACACGCTCGTATTTGTGGACGCTTGCCGAGACTTGCCAAGCGTGTAAACGTAGCATAAGATTGCATCGTCACTTACCATCAGGTGAGATTGCAGTCACGACAAGTTATGTTGCGAATTACTATTGGATGCCGTGTAAAACAGCGATTTGCGTTTGGTCGCGCCGTTGTCGTAAGTTACCGAAGACACGCGTTTCTATGCATTGTGTAACTGGCGTGTGCAACAGCGACGGCTGACGGGCTATGGGGCTGTGCGTGTTTCTTGCACCATCATTCAAATTTCTAATTGCTTCAAAACTACGACCTGTTAGTATTTAATGTACTCGTTGCATAGTTGCGACATTAGTAAAATTCGCAAGAGTCTTGCTCGTTTTTAACCAACTTTTAAAAAGGAGGATATTCTCAAATCGTCGGCATCTATATATTGCTTATTTGCGACAAGGGTGATATAATTCAGAGTTCACCAATTTTAAAGTCGAAAAATATTTTACTTTTTGCTATAAAAACAACATTAGGTATGCTAAACATAAAAAAATAAGAGCGAGAAAAGTTGTGATTTTATGCTCTGTCGCACTCTGGCTGCTGCGTTGGTTTGGGACCATAGTGTCCACAGAAGATTACTCTCTATAATTCTCTCGTCGTCGAATTTGAATTATGTCACCCTTGTCGCAAATGAGCGATATGTGTGTATGTTCCCCGATTACTTAAAGACACCTGGGACCGATTTGGAAAATTTCTTTATTTGGAAGGATATACTTCCCGGGTAGTCTCATGGTTATCAGATCAGGATCTGATGATGGGATCCTGGAGAAATCGAGGGAACTTTTCAAATTTTATAGGCCCACTTGAAACTTGATATACAGTGCCATCTGAAGTCTATCTTGTCTTTTTAGTAGTTTACAAGATAGTCTTTGATTAAGTCTAGACCTATACTTTTAGATAGATTTATTTTTAATGTAGGTAGGAGTGTACTTGAAATGACTCATTCATTCAATTCCACCTGATTGTAAGTGACGTTGCAGTGTGACATGTTAGCGTAAATTAAACCTATGCCTACCCTTAATGAGATTTATACTCCATCGTACTGGAACGCTAATTTGCTTTGCATGCCGTCGTGACTCGTGCCGTCTTTGATGCTAGACAGGACGGTAATAATATGTTCTTTTTAGATTGATTGGGTACTTATTAGGACGAAGAATAGCTAAAGGAGAGAAATATTACAAATAAATACCTAAGTAACGTTACGTTATAATTCCGATTTTTTCGGTTTGTAACTGTAATTCGCAAATAATGCATTTGAATTAATTCAACTTGGTAACAATATGAAGAGGCGCGCACGCCGTTTTGCTTGAGTACGTTCGTTCCAAATTCAAGTCCGCCCGCGCCATTGGTCCACTTGCTCTAGAGTTCCGCGGCCAATTCAGTACCTAAATAATGAAAAATAAAAAATAATAATGAAACAAGGCAAATCCTCCTTAACATTTTTTCAATGTAATGAAACAAGGAAAATCCTCCTTAACATTTTTCTTTAACTTTTTCCCCGTAGCAGTTTGTATAAGTTAATTTATTAGTCAACAAAGTTGAAGAGGAATCCAAACGTCATGTTTTTAGTGTAACGTACTACAAAAATAAAATACGGAACACTTGTGGAATCACATCAATCTGTTTATCAGTTTGTACGCTTGTTCTAGTAGCCGTTTTGCACAGTTATAGAAACATCTCACAATAAAATACACTGGACACCTTCCATATATACCAGGAAAGGCAAAATTGAATCAAAATAAATGATAAAATCTCTGAAAAAATCGTTGCTGCTCTTTATATGACTCGCAAGTCGCATGCCCTTTGTAACTCCTAAAACACTGTATAAAAATTCTAGAGTAAGCTAAGAAATTTTAATTATTACGAAAACAACTTGCAATGTTCACTTTTACATTCAAAACTATTGATATCATGCAGCCCAACATGTGGTTCTTAAATGACAAGTCGAGAATCTACCACCGTATTTTTTTGGTAGTCACAAAAGTTGAACTTTCATACGGAACCTGATTGATTAAATAATATATTTAACCCACTTTAGCCACATGGTTATTGTTATTCAAGCGGCAAGGCGGCGCGTTGCAATAGATATTAGTTGTCGTTTTAGCCGTCTTGCGAGCATCGAGGTTAGGTTTTCGACCCGTTTCTTTGCGGGGAAATCTAGGAATTCCATGAATTTATACTACTTTGTTTGTAATAATCTATCTATTTATTTGTCGTGATAGCAAAATGAAGTCATATAGTTAGCTGTCAGTTGAAAGTTTAATTGTAGAGTTCCACTAAGTTCTAGATATGTGGTAAGATACAACTCATAACGAGTAGTATCAAAACATTAGAAATTATTCTTATAAAACTATCGTAAATGCATTATTACTAAGAACTAAATTAAACAAGCAATTAAAAGAGATTAAAAAACCCGACTGACGACTGCTTTAAAGGAAATCAACTGAAAATTTACAACTTTTTAAATTGTCATAGATCGTAAATGGTCATCAAAATGAAAAATTTCTTTTTTTTATTCGATGACAAGATAGCCCTTGACTGCGATCTCACCTGATGGTAAGTGACGATGCAGTCTAAGATGGTAGCGGGCTAACTTGGAAGGGGTATAGCAGTGTAAATTCAACCCATACCCCTAATCGGTTTCTACACGCCATCGTGCCGGAACGCTAAATCGCTTGGCGGCATGTCTTTGACGGTAGGGTGGTAACTAGCCACGGCCAAAGCCTCCCACCAGACCAGACCAGAGACAATTTAGAAATTATAAATTCCTAAATTGCCCCCGCCGGGAATCGAACCCGAGACCTCCCAGTTATAAGACCACAGCGCTCACCACTGTGCCAGGGAGGTCGTCAAAAATGATCAAAATAACCTAACAATGATTTTCAAATACCTATTCAGATACGTCACTTAATTCGTTGAAATTCGTCGTTAGTACACTGCCATACCCCTTCCAAATTAGCCTGCTACCATCTTAGACTGCATCGTCTCTTACCATCAGGTGAGATCGCAGTCAAGGACTATCTTGTCATCGAATAAAAAAAACAAACGTTAGTCAAGGAAAGCAATTTACAGCAGTGACTGTGGTAAGATTGACAGCAAAACCCAAGACCTATCATCAAATTAGCTTTTGATAATATCGTCGGGATAGTGCAAAACCACGTATGTACATTTGGTAAAAACCGCGGATCTACACTAGTCACAGTTTTACAGGGGAAGTTTAAAACTTTATAAACTTATTTCTACGACTATTGGGCTAACACAGAGAGTATTAATTCATGTGTTCTATGTATTGATAAAAATAGATATCTTTTACAGTGATTAATTTAGTCGCTACGACACTTACGCGGTTTTGATTTGACGTATGAAAATGGATTTTAAGATTCTAATGCTAGTTACGCGGATTTGCACTATCCCCGACGATATGTAGTGATTAATGTAGGCCATGCCGGAACAAAAATCGATGCAATGTCGAAAGCGACGCATCAAGGCGGTTTTGTAAGCAACTTCGGCCTTAACTATTGGTAATAACAATTAAAGTATATCCGTAGGATCTTTGCTGGCATTTGGTTACAACACTTTGGGGAAACGTTAATCATGCTAATGACTAATCTATACCTACTTGAATTCGTCGATTCTTCGGGATTCTAATCAAAATATTGGAGAAAAAATAGCATTGCTACAAAATAATTTTGCGTGGCATGCACTTCTGAATTTTTCGGAGTTATTGTCTATGGTTTTATGCAATTAACTTATATTATTGCTTTAACGTTTAAGGAAAACAACGTGAGGAAACCTACATGCCTGAGAATTCTTAAGTGTGTTGCTTTGCTCGTGTCTTACTTACATCTTACTTACATCTTACTTATCTTGTCCTTTGTTTCTGTTTACGTATTTTTCTATCTGTGCGCTCTGTAACTGGAAGTGAATAAATACCTTTGGCTACATAATATTATATCGCACCTTTAGAATTATAGTGACCCAATTAAAAATTTACGTAACTTCGTTGTAAATACATTTAAAAATATAATATTACCAATCCAAATATAAAAGATTAATATATGAAAATCTGCAAAAAAACAATTTTTTCTAATAAAACACGGCATTTAAATTTACTTAACAATATACTCTTTTGAATTCTTTTTGAATTCTTTTTTGCTCAATAGGTGGGTCCCCACCAGACGATCCAAAATGGATCGGCGATCCCGCGATCCGCGATCCCGCGATCCGCGATCCAAAATCGTGATACGTGGAGCGTGGATCGTACTAGGCCGATCCAGTTTGTTTAAACTGCGATCCTAAACTACGGATCGGGCGCAGCAGGGAGCGCGCGCTCCAATACGAGCGCATGGATCGCGCGCGGCACGTCCACACCGCCTGCACATTTGGATCGCGCTCCTGCCGCATGCGATCGGAGCGCGACGGATCGTCCGGTGGGGCCCACCTATTGCCCACAGATTGCAATTTTTGAATTAGGTCACTTTAATTCTAAAGGTGCGATTAATATTGAGTCGTGCAATAAATAGAATAGAATAGATTTTTCAACACACTTGCTCATAAAGGGGCTCCCGGTTCACCGCAACTAGGCACACAATGACACCTCTAACTCAAACTGTGACTTTTGATTACTATTATTCACAATGTGAGTTAAAGAATTTTTTTTTTTTAAATTTTATTGGGTGAGTTGCTGTGTTCTTAAAAAAGTTTCTATTACAAAAAAGATCTTGTTCAATAATTTATAAAAATATCGTGTTAAATTAATGTACCTCAGCAAGCAATCATTTCATACAACTCCGTATTTAAATAGATAATTTCAACATGTACGTGTTTAATAAATAAAACTGTCAGTAACTTTTGTTTTCGAAATCCCCATTTTGTACGTGGCTATAAGAGAAATGCCAAAAAAAAAAGAAACCTCATTCTTTAGTCTATGGCCATTAAAGGTTTCGGAAAACTGATTAAATCAAATAAACACCTGAATAGGCTGTATGGTCGTCGATCTTTGCCTGCTCTCAAGAGCATCTCAAGAGGGCGAACAAAAGAACAACATTAATTTTTCCCGCCATTGCGAAAAAATTTTCACAACTCGTTTTCACTGTTTTGTACCATAATGTACTATTTTAGTGTTATTTTCTTCACAAGTGTGTTGAAAAACGTCGTATGATACACGTGTATATTGATGATTACCGTCCTCGGCTACCTTAAGACCCTCACCTGACGGCTCGGGTCTCAATAGCGCCTCAGCGGTAATCACCAACTTTGACACTTGTACCATAATGTACTATTATCCAAATCAACTTTTACAGAATGATTTTGAATTGTCAAAACTCAAAAGTAATTAAGACAAACTAACAACAAACAATTTTTTTGATTTATCGTTTCTATCTGTTTCAACCATGGTTGAAACAGATAGAAAGGGTGCGGTTTAATGGGAAGCAAATATTCGGGAAATTTCTTATTTCTTAAAATTAATAAATTTAAGATGTCTGTCACGTGTTTTGTCTATAAACGGAATGAACAGACATACCTACATGATTCACGGTGAACAATGGTGATGTGACAAAGACTTGGGAGGAATGTACCTAGAGTTCAAGGTTCAAAGGTGTTTAGTCAGAGAACATAATAAAATAAGCGTATGTATGTTTATTTAAATATTTTACCCTACAACTATTTTCTTGTAAAAGAAAATTTATTATTTGAAATTAATTTTTATGCATTAATATGCTGTGGTGGGGTCGTGTGGTGCGGGTTGTTACGTTCCCTCAAATATGGTTGAGCGAAGCAATGGCTGGATCATGCGTCATGCTCGTGAACGGGTGCCACCAACGGGAATGGGTCTGCTTTGACTGCCCATCTTGACATGCTGTACATGTGACATGGTTGGATTGGTGTACCTACGTATGCATTTTTGCATTTTTGAAGCTTTGTAAAAAAATTTTTTTTTTGAAAAGAGCAACTGCTGAGTTCTTACCGGCTCTTCTCAGCGGAATCTGCATTCCGAACCGGTGGTAGATTTATGACGTGTCACAAGAGCTACAAGTTAGCCTACATGAAATAAATAAATTTTGAATTTTGAATTTTGAATAATAATACAGAGATGATCTATCTGAACCACTGCAGGAATTCTTCACACGCAGATACCTTTATGAAACCTCGACCACTGAATAACTCTAACCTGTCGTAATGTTTAATATTAACGATGTAAAGACCATTCTCGCTTAGCATGTCATTTCATATTAGTAATGGAACCGTACCACTTTCACATTTGTGATTTGCGTAATAATTTTATGCGAAACTCGCTGACGGCTATCCGGTTGTCTTAATCAGTCGATTAACTACTTCGTTGTTTTTTGGGTTCCGTACCCAAATGGTGTCAAATGGGACCTTGTTACCAATCCACCGCTATCTGCCCGTCTGACACAGGAATCTACAGCATGTAGCCGTAATATACCTAGTTAAAATCACACAATACTTCTATCCATCATCGTCACATAAGTAAAAAGAATGAAACAGAAACATTGAAACGGGACTACGCTTTAGCCGTAATAGGTATTTATTAAGCTATTGCATAGCTTCTATCGCGGGCCTTGAGCGTGGAGACCGAATCCAGAAATTCCGTAACGAAAATAACCTGACACGGGACTCCTCTCACCGCTAGATGGCGTTGATAAAAAATGCTATGCAATAGCTTTACCGCGGCAGTCCCCGAGTGCTACACGTCTTTTTTTAACCGACTTCTTATGGACATATAAGAATTTACAAGACAACATAATTATATTAGAAGAAGTAGACATAGGTATAGTCAGTTGAATCAAATGCTGAGATCTATAGAGTGTGCTCTAACTTAGCTCGGACTCAAGATAAGACTTAAAACGAGACACAAATATGCTCTGACATAAATCTGTCTCATTCTATCTTTGTCTTGAGTCTGAGCAGAGTGAGAGTGGGGTTTATAGACTTCAGCCTAAGAATCTTTAAAAAAATTAAGGTTCCGTGATTCTCTCAAAGGGTGCTAAATAGTAGGTCACTCGATACCATTTAACATCGCCTTTTTCTTTATCGCCTTGATGGTATGGCATGCATATAATTTTCTTTGTTAGAACCTATATTACGGAACCATCTGTTTGTGACTCGCAGTTGGCTGTGTTTTATTTTGAATATTTCATTATTCGGTACTCATCAGTGACCTAGCATTTTCTTTGGCATAGCAAATTAGGTGTATTGCAATGATAAGATGCCATGCCAATGTTCTTAATTGACCTGTTTTTGGGCAGCAATTGTATTAAGTATTATCAATTTACTAGCTTTAACCCGCGGCTTCGCTCACGTTAGGTTCGATTTTTTGACCCCCTTGGGGTTGAAATTTTCCAAAATCCTTTCTTAGCGGATGTCTACGTCCTAACAGCTAGCTGTATGCCAAATTTCAGCTCGATCAGTCCAGTGGTTAGAGCTGTGCGTTGATAGATCAGTCAGTCACTCAGTCAGTCAGTCAGTCAGTCACTTTTGCCTTTTATAGGTATATTTAGATGAACGCAGAAAGTCAGTAGGTACTCTAATTTGGGACATGTTTCAATGTCATTGGAACATTTCCAAATCGGTACAGGTGTCTTCGAGTAAGCGGGGAAAAATTACATAAAAAATTAAGACAAAAAAATATTCCGACGAATTGAGAACCTCCTCCTTTTTTACAAGTCGGTTAAAAATACCGTCAAAACGTGCGATGTATATCGTGAACTCAGCCTTACTGTTCTATTCTATTCGATAAAATCTAGTATACGGTAAATGAGGAAAAATGTTGACGGCTACGTGTCCACGTGGGCTATAGTCTTATACCTATTATATACATTGGCACAACACATAAAGCAAATGCACTCAAGCATAGCTAGCATGTGCGGGAGAAATTTTCCCAATCCCCAGGGAAAGGATAAAATTTTTATCCCCTCGCTCAGTTTTATCCACCTGTCGAGCATGAGCAAAACGGTGGAAATAATATCCACAGTGGATATTCTTATAGGAATATACTTTTCCTTTCCCCTGTCGCCATGCTTTAGCATAGGGAGAAGATAATTTTATCCCTTGTCAGTGGATAAAATCGGGGGATAAAATTTTTATCTCCTGCCCATGCTAGCTATGCAGGGCATAATACTGCAGGGCAAAGCTCATACTCGCGTGCGCTCATCGCTCGATTTATATTTGAATACTAGAAATAAAAAAGGGTCTAAGTGCCAAAAATTTCGTTTCGGTTTTTATTACTTTATTATTTAGTATGTTCCCTCGCCAATAACCTAAAATAAGAACTAAACGACTAGCGTTGTAAAGAACTTTATTGTAATAATAACCATGTGAAGTTTAAAATAAAAGAAATATGTTTAAATGATTTATTAATTATTTGAAACACAAATTCTGCTCTTTTTTGTTTTGGTACTTAAAGCCTTTTTTATTTCTGGTATTCATTTGAGGATTGGTGTCAGTATTCGTGAACACATTCAAAAAAATCTTTTTAGAAACATATTCGTCTCATGGCGCTTGAAAAATGCCCACAACGCGTTGAGTCCAAATCTAAACGTATATGACGCGTGGACGCGGTTATTCGTCTCATGGCGCTTAAAAAACACCCACAACGCGTTGAGTCCAAATCTACAAGCCGCGTTGGACATTAGATAAAATGGATGATAGGAGTAGGCGATCGGACAATTTTACTTATGAATCTGGTAAAGATTAATTATTTACTTAAATCACGGACAACATTGTTTAAGACTATTATACGGTTCATTTTAACTATTTGTGTAACCTTAACATAAAATCTCAAGGTGTAACTGGTTTTTCTTGTCAATACAACAATTATTAACCTTCTGACTTAAGAGCAATGTTGCACGATTTATCGAGTTTTTCGTACATATTTTTAATATTGGAGAGTGGTCTCTGGAACTACGCTATCTATCTATGCTTCACCTTTTTACCACTGAATCGTGATTTGTGAATGAAGTGGATAAAATTTAAAGTTAAAAAAATGAACAAACTATGGCTAAGAACCTGTGCTTTAAGTAGTAGTAGGCAGTCGGTACTTTTTGGTACTTCCTGCATCCCCAGTTGCCTTTTCTGACAAGGACGCTTTTGTATGCGTCGACGTCTTAAATTGAAATACAAAAAATGAGAAAGCCATATTGCTTCGTAGGTACACGACTTCATACAAAATAGGAATTTTCGTTAGATAAAATGTGAATCGATGTGAATGTGATTCCAGCCTAATAACCTGCATCCTGTAAAAATCCAGCTTACACTACCTTTTACTTTTTATCCCGGGAAATGAAAGGGATCCTGTGGGATCCCTTTCAAATTAATTCAAGGAAACAAAATTAGCGCGGATGAAGTTGTTAGCATTGTCTTGTGATAATTAAGTTAAAGTAAACTTTAGATTTGAACGTGGGCGCAATTTAAACCGTTAAAAGTTCATAGTTTAAATTAAAAGCCTTCCAATGGAATTATAATTTTCTCCCGAATGTTAAGGTCCTTTCCGGTTGAAATATCAAAATTAATCGCCAAGAATCCTTCAAGAAAAGGTCTTTTGCCCTGATCTTTCATGTTCACCTCGTGTTTTTAACATATTTTTCCCTTGCAGGTTTGCGCGCACGCACGCCCAACTTCGGAGTTGTTACTTGTTGACGAAGTAGTTCGCGATCGACCGGCAGCGGGAGTGCAAGTCGCTTGAGGCGGTGTTCAAAAATAGCAAAAATAACACTCAATGGGGAAGATCTAGTGTTAAGTGTTGTGCCGTGTGTGTTTTTTGTGTTCGTACACTTGTGTTTCGAAAGTTCCTCACGATGCAGGGCCGTGACAAACTATGCGCAAAGCTCACCAGCGCATTCCTGAGGAAGTGGTGTAAGTATGCGATTTTAATACGATCTTTCTATTCTATTGTTTTATTGGTATAATTTACGAAAGTATTAACGTATATTATAGTGCTATATGCCTGTAAATCTCAATTTTCATCCTAGAACTCCCTATACTATACGTTTAATCTGAGTACCTTCAAGACAAGCGTGAATAGGCATTTTCTAGGCAAGCGCGCTCCAACCTAGACCTCATCAATGCTTTCCATCATTGCCTATCTCATAATAATAAAAAAACTAATAACCTACCTAGTACCTACTCAAAATGCGAAAATGTGTTTTACCTATGTGTTAGTTTATCCTTCAATCACGCAGGAACTGAGTGATTTTTTTGCATAGTTCAGGACTTGGAGAAAGACATACATACTTTTTTTCCCGGAAAAACAAAGGGATCTTGCGGAATTTTTAAAAACAGCTCATAGGTAGGTAGGTACATAATAATAATATAGAAAAAATTGCGGGCAAAGAAAAAGTAGGTAGGTACCTACCTACCTATATTTATAAAAATGAGTGTTTGTCTGTTAAGTGTATCGTGTGATTTGTCGTGTCGTTCATACGATTGAGCTGAAACTTTTATCCTGCAGGTGGTCATCTATTACTTTCATCCTAAATAGGTACCAACCTACCTAAAGATTTCGAAGGGGGCAACAGCTTCGTGTAGTTTTCTCTCATTCTAAACATTTTTGTTTCGCATTTGTTATCTGTCAAGTTTACAAATTGCCTGACGAAGTTATTAAAATAAGAAAGAAAAATAAGTTAGGCAGGTAGGTAGGTAGTAACTAGTAAGTTAGGTTTAGTTGTAACTCCATAAACGCTAGCGCTAATTCGTTCGTTTACTTTACTTATTTATTTTTACACAGCTAAGCAAAGTGCCTGGCCCCCAAACAAGGATCCCTGTGCATACAGGATACAGTGCTGTGGGATACAGGAGTAAATCATGAATAAATTAAAAACCATAGAAAAAAAATATGAATGGGAAGAAATATTAATGGGATAAGGGATAATTAAGGACTAAAATTAGTCCCACTAATTTAATAAAAAATATTCATCTCAAGCGGAAAATTTACGGAGCTCGAAATCTGTTTTCTAAATAGCTATAGGTATAAAAGGAAAAGGTGATTGACTTTTCATTTTTCTCATATCCTTCCATCCTTTTATATGTATATTTAGAGTATAATAGAAATGCGAAAGTGTGTTTATTTGTCGGTTTGTCCTTCAATTACGTACCAACAACTGTACGTTACGTGTATCAACTCGATTTTTTGGATTGGTTGTCCTTCTATAGTTGAAGACTTGGAGCGTGCCATAGGTTAGATACCTTTTATCCCGGAGAAACACAGGGTTGTTAGCGGGCTTTTTAAAAACTAACTTCACGCGGACAAAGTCGAGAGCAAAAGCTATTAAAAGTGTATAATGGAAATAAAAAATAATGTGGTAATAAATAGCTAGTTCTTTTTTATTTCATAAAAAAACTTGTGTAATATTCCAACGTTAAGACAAAACCTGCAAAGCAGGTCTGCGTTTATTGAGGTAAATTAACCTTGTGTTATACAATTATCACGAAATATCAGGCTAATATATAAGAGGGTAATAATATGAAAATTTAAAGTGGTTAATAAAATAATAAACTTAACACAATATTGTAGGTTGTAAAACCTAGGATAATAATAAAATAAACAAGATTATATAAATGTCGTAGATCGACGACGTACCTACGTAGGTACCTACTACTAGGTCCGTAATTAAAAGAACAAGTAATATGTATTTATTGTTATGTACACACATCGACCCCTCCGTAGAACAAAGTCTCATCTGCTAAATTCATAACTTCAGATGTGAGCCTTGCAGATGTGACTTTTAAGGCTCAAATTTCAAGTTGTGAATGTAGCAGATGAGACTTTGTTCTACGGAGGGATCGATATATAAACTCTCTTATGCTGAGATCTATAGAGCGTGCTTTAACTCAACTTGGAATCAAGATAAGAGTTAAAACGAGACACAAATATGCTCCGATATAAATCTGTCTCATTTTATCTCTGTCTTGAGACTGAGCAAAGTGAGAGTGCGGTCTATAGATTTCAGTCTTACTCTACATAAATAAAACAAGACGGATTTATTTAAGGTTGTATATGTGTCTCATTTTAACTCTGTCTCAAGTTTGGGCTAAGTCATAGATCTCTTTCTACGGGCGACTTCGTAGGTATACGTGCTGCATACGGACTACATATATCTGCGGAGTCGATGTGCCTTGTTCTTTATAAATGCTCCGAGATGCAATCCTTCGAATTTTCAAATTTTGTAATTTAGATCTTAATTGAGATTGCTAATTTGTTATTTTTTTTTAAAGAATATTAGCCAAGCTGAAATTGACTAATATTCTCCTATCCCCTCCAAATATGCGGAAAGCTTGTGCTAGAAGTGGATACGACAATAGTGCAACGGGTGGGGTTCGAACCTGCGACCTTTCAGTTTTCAGTCCGCACCTTTAACCGTTGGGCTATTGATGCTTCTAGATCTAGAGGCTATTCGTCTGATGCAAATCGGAACGGTATTCCGAACCATTACCTACATCCACTTGACGATTTAAATTTTCAAAGCTCGCTTGATGCTACCGATATGTACCTATTATACCTACCTATTTATTTCTAAACAAGGAAAACTGATCTGCTTCATTCCATATATCGTTGGCCTAATTATCAAACTTCGTATCTCCATTTGGTCAAAGTTTACAGGAGAAAGAAAAAACTTTTTTACTATATACCTAACTAACAATAAAAACATAGACAAACAGCTTTATTTACATTTGAATATTAAGTGTGCTTATGTTTGTTGTAATTATGATTTATTATCTGTTATCATGATTCAATAAATGGACTTAGGTACCTATTAGGTCAAAATGGCGTCGGCTTATGCCGTGCTATTTTTATTTTTTGTAAATAGCAAAAAAAACTAAAAACAAGTGGGAGATACGAGTGATTCCATCGTGTTCGTTACCGAATTTTACACTAGATGGTGTCAAAATAAAAAAATCGGAAATTTTGGAGTTACGAAGTTTGATAATAATTAAGCCGACGATATATCCATCTTCTATGGGTTCTAGTTTTTTTACGGAATAGACCCAAAGCCGAAATTAATATATTCCGGTTTTATTTCTTTTCAACCTATCCGCTGGCGTTGCCTCGAACAGTTTACGGTATCTGCAACGTGATTAAAAAATACTCGCTCAACCAGTTTAGAAGTCACTTGCGAAAGGAATGATATGAGCAACCTATTTATATCTCAGTACCTAGTAAAAACCTCACCTTTATACTGAAAATATACTTTGTAAATAAAATGCATCACTTTATAACATACCTTGAACTTAGTAAACATACTGTAATATAGAAATATTTTGTAGAACGTTAATGAGTTGTACACGGCCACGTAAATCACGATAGAAATAAATCCTTCTAACTAACTTAGAAACTGCAAGTCTCTAACTATATTATTAGGGAAGTAATTAACCGACCTACAAATAAATTAATCATCATCCGCGTCATCGTCTTGTCCCACTTTTTGACGACTTCCCTAGCGCATTCTCACCTTAGTAGGGTGATTTCGCCGGTTGGCGACCGATTAGCGGGATATTCAACTTTACGTCAATATTTAAGTATGTTGCACCCATAGCACATGTATTAAAGTTATATGACGGGGTCCTAGATATTGTCAAGTCATATTTAAAAGTAAAAAAATAAGAATTACAGTTGTGAAAACATTTTAAATTGAATAAATCTTAAAAACTATGTGAAATGCTAGTTGGCGACCACTTTTGCTAGTTGACGACTGCCCCCTTATCTAGTTGACGACCTCTCGATTTGCAAGGGAAAACTAAATTTGATTAATTAAAAATAAAAAATATGAACGTGTTAATGTTTAAAAAATAATTGTTATTCATGCTTTATTATTCATCCATTATAATAAATTATTAAAACACATTTTTTCATCAGATCAAAGGTACACTTTAATATTCAAGCTTAAGCTTAAATGAATCTTAGCAAGTATAATACATTTTCCTACACAAGTACAAAATTAAAAATATCACTTTAAACAACAATTACAAAAGTTTAGAATCAAATCATCAGATCATCAGATCTCGGGATGTTATACATTTTACATTTCTTTCTAATACCGTGTCCTCCTTCTCTTATATTTTTAAAGCACATTCCAGATCTCTTTGGGAATAAGCCGGTGTTATTTTCTAATACGGTTTGTGGAGGACATCTGTAATGAAAATATTATATATTAAACACCTACATTATGCAAAAAACAGATAAGATTATAAGTAGTGATTGCAAATGGTCGTAAACCCACATATTAATTTGCTCATTTTTAGTTGGCGACCACTTGATACCCATACATTTTAAGATGTTTTATAATAATAATTTGGTGGTCGTAAACTAAAAGATACACGGATAAAAATAAACAAATTAAATTGAAAGTGATTAAATTCCGAATTAGATTTGTAGTCTATAAAAAATAAAAATAAATGTTTTTCTTTCTAAATGTCTATTGGCGGCCAGGTGGTCGCCAACTGAAGTTATTGGCTAATTCCAATTTCAGTTAGCGACCATTCAATTTTTTTACCTGATTTTGTATATTACATGTAATAAATGTACAAATAACGTAAAACATATATATATCCACTTAATAGAACATTAAAAAATTGACTCAAATAAATACATCACGATCTACTTACCTCGAACGCATCACTTACTCACTATTTTTTTCGTTGTTTTGGGAAGGTGTACGCGCCGAAAGTATGAGCGGCGGATTGAACTAAGATTTGTTTGCTTTCGGGTAAACACAAAGCTGCCAACTATTGTAGGTAAAACTAATAGGTCTATCCCCCTCTTTACTTAAGTGAATTTCATTTGGAAAAGAAGAATAGAATTCTTATTATTTTCGTTTTAATGCCGTAGGTCCTGTTAGTGGTCGCGTAACTGACCCTGGTCGCGTAACCGGCGAAGTCACCCTACCTACCTAGCTTATGCAGTCATTATTTGGATACCTTGGTTGGCAAGTGATCCAAGTATGTATCATACAAGTTTCGAGATATTGACTTAAATGCCTTTGACGTTGTGGTCTTAAAACTGGGAGGTCTCGGGTTCGATTCCCGGCGGGGGTAATATGGGAATTCATAATTTCTATTCAATTAGTCTCTGGTCTGGTCTGGTTGGAAAGCTTTGGCCGTGGGATAGTTACCATCTTATCGTCAAAGACGTCTCACCAAGCGATTTAGCGCAAGAATAATTTTTTAATCAACTAAACTTTTAAAGTGCTTTTGAATCTTCAAGTGAATCTACTAATCGGTAATAAAGTTGGGCAAGCATTATTTTATATTCAAATTCAAATTTAAAAATTTATTTATTTCATGTAGGCCACCTTGTAGGTCTTATGACACGTCATAAATTTACCACCGGTTCGGAATGCAGATTCTACTGAGACGAACCGGCAAGAAATTCAATAGTTGCCTTTTTATGTAATTTCTAATACTGAAATAATCAGTTGAGACAGACAGACAGACAAACGAGGTTGCGTCATAAGAGTTCCTTGTTATCAATCCGGTGCGAAACCTTCAAATAGAAAAATACAGAACACAAGACACCTAAATGCAGTTTTAATTGCGTGCTAATAAGTTAATTTAGATGTATCGGGGTTAATACAAACATCAGTTTTATTGCTCGCATGTTTCGAACTATAACGCTTAGAAGCGCAATCGACGCGGTGATAAACCATTTTTAGCTCAAAGATTATTAGTTAATTTTTAAAGAGTGACTGCGTGTCACAGTGTCGTCTCGTTAGGACGACGAGCTCGCAGGAAATCATTAAAAAATGACGTTACGTGTGCTGTAAAAGGGTGTCATAATTTTTTAAAAGAATATTTAGCTACGCTGAAGTTGACTAATATCCTTCTATCCCCTCCAAATAAGCGGAAAGCTTGTGCTAAGAGTGGGAACGACAAAAGTGCAACGGGTGGGTTTCAAACCTGCGACCTTTCAGTTTTGAGTCCGCACCTTTAACCGTTGGGCTGTTGAGGTTTAACTAAATTCATCACAATAGCCATCAAAAACAATTAATGAATGTGTGAGTGCTATGTAATTACTTACACTGGCTGGCGCTCACACATTCATTAATCGTTTTGAGCATACGTTGGTGCGGAACTTTTAAGCTATTGCATAGCTTCTATCGCGGCCCAGCTTGGAGATCGAATCCAGAAATTCCGTAACGAAAATAACCTGACACGGGGCTCCCCTAAGGTGAGCCGCTAGATGGCGCATTTTTTATCAACGCCATCTAGCGGTGAGACGCTAGATGGCGTTGATAAAAAATGCTATGCAATAGCTTTACCGCGGCAGTCCCCGAGTGCCACACGTCTTTTTTTAGAAACTTCCGTTCTAAGCGTTGTAGTTCGATGCTCGCATGTTTCTAATCCGTTACTTCGGAACAACTAAACCTCCCACGGTCTACGATTGGGTGAAACTCGCGTGTCAAAATTTCTCCCGACTTCCACAATATGATACCCCTCACTGAGCGTGATAAATTGAGATCGCGAATTAATTACCACTGATCAGCGAGTAGAATATAATGATTTATTGTATCGTGTATTATAGTTTATTGTATTGTTTACCATAATTTTACTGTATTGTTTATTATATTATTTTCCTCTTTCTCTTAGATTTTCCGGGATAAAAAATATGCCTATGTCACTCTCCAGGTCCTCAACTATACCCATGCTAAAAATCGCGTCGAGCCGTAGCGTTATTGAAGGACAAACAAACAAACAAACACACTTTCACATTTATAATATTAGCAAGGATTAGTAAGGAAAAAAAATTATTGTAAGTACCTCGTTGAGCGCGAATCTCTTGAGTATCCTGGAGCTCCTCAGTGACGTCATCGATCAGATGTTTTCTGAGAATCATCATTTCTTTACTTTTCTCATCACCTTGCGTTTCTTGAGACCCTGGATCTAAAACAACTGTTTTTTCAAGCACATTATGTAGGTTAATTTTGGATATAGTATTGTATTGTTTTTTTATTAGCTTTTGCCTAAGATCTCGTCCGCGTGGAGTTAGATTTTTAATCTAACTCTACGCGGAGTTTAAAATCTCACGGAAAATCTTTGTTTTGCGGAATAAAAAGTACCCTATGTTCCCCGTTAGGATAAAAATTATTCCCTCGCCAAATTTTGTCGAAACCGGCTCAGCAGTATAGGCAACAAATAGATATAAGTAGTCGACTTAGTTACTTTTCTATAATTTATATGACTTATGTTTAAAGGCGCAGAACAAAATGACACGTACTTTATACGAGTAGTAGGTACCTGTTTGCAATTAGCACCTTTTTGTAATGCTTATACAAACAAACACGGCAACAACACCCATACGAAGATCATAAACATTGTTACTACAGGTTTAAAGTCTCATTGGCTGAAGTTAAATCCAAAAAGGTTGACGGTTCAAATCGCAGTTTTACTCGACAAAGCCAAAAGGAAGGGTTATTAATTTAGCAGAGTATGTATGTATTTTGTTCTTACATAATTATGTTCCACCGTAGCGCCAAAACTACTGAGCCGATTTGGGTGAGTGAGGTGTCGATTCGTTATTAATTAGAAGTTGGTTAATTATGGTTCGGATGATATACGCTACATTTTAAATACAAACAAAATCAATATGACGGATGTTAACTTTCCGTACCTAATTGGTGACAATTTTTAAACTTTTTTCTTGTACTTACCTAGTTTTATTTTATTCGTATAAAATGCATGCTATTTAATTATCACCTGGACTATCATTCATCAAAATCGGCTCAGTAGTTTAGGCGCAACGGTGGAACATACATTAATACATACGTAGGTACATAGTATGCGAAATCTTCGTTTTGGTTTTCATGTAAAACTTTAGTTTTTAACCGACTTCCAAAAAGGAGGAGGTTATCAATTCGGCCGGTATCTTTTTAATTTTTTTTTTTTTTTTTTTTTTTCTATGTATGCCCGCCGATTACTCCGAGGTTTCTGGACCGATTCACGAGATTTTTTTTTAATCGACAGAAGAAGCTCGCGAAATGGTCCCATAAAAATTTTTACCTTCAACTCCTCAAGCCTGATGCTGCAGGGGTATTTCCCCCCTAAATTATGGGATTTTAGGAATCGTCGTTTACGAATTAGTATGTTTGGCCTAAGCATATACTAGATCATAGAGCTCCAGGTCCTACTCTTCAATCCTGATGCTGCAGGGTACTGCCCACCTAAATTATAGGGATGTAGGAACTGCTAATCATGAATTGTTATTGTATGTAATAAGCATATACTACACCATCGAGGTCTAGGTTCTAGCTCCTCAATCCTGATGCTGCAGGGTACTGCCCACCTAAATTGTAGAGATTTAGGAACTGCTAATTATGAATTGTTATTGTATGTAATAAGCATATACTACTCCATCGAGGTCTAGGTTCTAGCTCCTCAATCCTGATGCTGCAGGGTACTGCCCGCTTTAACTGTGAGGATTTAGGAACTTTCGCTTGCGAATTGATATTGTTAGTATCAAGCATATTCTACATCGTAGAATTCAAGGTCCTCGCTCTTCAATACTGATGCTGCAGGGGTACTGCCTACCTAAACTGTGAGGATTTAGGAACTGTCGTTTACGAATTGATATTGTTGGTACCAAGCATATACTACATCATAATGCTCAAGGTTCTAGCTCCTCAACCCTGATGCTGCAGAGTTGGAGGAATTACGAACTGACGCTTTCGAACTGATATTGTTGGTACCAACCATGGACTATATCATGGAGCTCCTAGTCCTAGCTCTTGTGTATTGTTAATAAATACTGTAGGTACCAAGTGTAGAACTACATTAGTACCGTAGCGTTGGAGGGAGGGGAGAAAGAGAGCAGGGACAAGCTCCACTAAAAAGCTTAAAATAAAAATTCTTTTCAAAAAACCGACTTCAAACGCCACTACAAAGTATAAAAATAATTTTATTTTGTACACGTTTGTTGAAGTCGGGCGGGCTTAACTAGAAACGATGAAATCGATGCGCGACGCTTATCTTATGGTCACATATAAGAGACACGCTTATTGAAATCGGGCGAGCATCGCGTATCGGTTTCATCGTTTCTATTTAAGCCGCCCGACTTCAACAAACGTGTACAAAATAAAATTATTTTTATACTTTGTAGTGGCGTTTGAAGTCGGTTTTTTGAAAAGAATTTTTATGTCAACTGTGTTCGTCAAACTCTTGCAGTAATGTTGGATGAGTAACACAGCTTATGAACGAGTAGATACTAGGAATATCTCGTAATATAATACTCTATCTAAGTTAGCTATATCTACGTAAAAAGGTGTGAATTTTTTTATATAAGTGTGCGTGACGGTGTACTACGCGCTAGTTGGTATGGATGTGCGTGTGAAATATTCTTGCGTGAAACGAATCAGCACGTCGACGTTGATCCTAATTAATGGCGTAAGAGTTCTCTTAGAATGCGAGAAGGAAATCGTTTTATAGAAATTGGAGACTCAAAAACTAGATACATAATTGAAAAAATGTATTTGAGAGAAGTTCAGCTACGTCGCGGCTCTAGAGTAGGTGTCATATCCAAAGGTAGTTTGATTCTTATTTGCAAAAGTCCGCAATAAAGCAAAGGATCAATATATGCGAATGTCAATATATACGAATTTATGGTATTGTCTGGTGGGAGGCTTTGGCCGTGGCTAGTTACCACCCTACCGTCAAAGATGTGCCGCCAATCGATTTAGCGTTCCGGCATGATAGCATGTAGAAACCGACTAAGGGTATGGGTTGAATGTACACTGCCATACCCCTTCCAAATAAGCCCGCTACCATCTTAGACTGCATCGTCACTTACCATCAGGTGAGATCGCAGTCAAGGGCTATCTTGGCATCGAATAAAAAAAACAATACGGGTCCGTGTAAGTTTGAACAAGCAGAGATAGCTGAGGACAGTGGTGGCCAATTTGATTGGAGCTAAGACCTTAGGTACTATTTACTGACGAAATTCGGATCTACCAATTACATACTTCTTGATAAATGAAACAGTATAAGTTACCTATTCATATAGTATTTATTATTTTATTAAAAGGGAAAACATGAAATTGAAAACCTAGTAACTAGTTACTAACTACTTGTTCATAATATTAGTGTGAGCATCTTCCGCTAGATTTGCAAAGTCAGGTTTGTAATTGGAAATCGTTCTACGTGAAATATGAATATTAGTAAGGATGAATCTAACTTCGTATATACCAGTATTATTGAACGAGCGAAGCGAGTTCTCTGAGTCAACTAGGGCGCTTGCCTACTAGACAGAGAAGTGTGTCCATCTAAATGTCTGTCAGAGCCCTATAACTTCTGAATTACTGAATATTAGAACGTGAAACTTGGTTGAAAATTCAGTTATATCCTGTACTTGAACAACAAATACTAAAATTAGATAAATGTTATAAAGAAACGAAAATATTTAATTTTAATGCGCCATCTATTAGCATTATTGTGAAGCTAATAGCTTCACTATAATGCTAATAGATGGCGCTGTGTCAGTAAAACAGTTTTATGTCAACTATTATTTTTTTATTGCGTCTAATGTTAAAAGTTAATTATTACAATATATAATTAAAACTTTTGGGAATTATGGGATATCGCGAGGTCTCAGTTCGGGGCGAACCACTAGTATATATGCGGCGCGAGACTAATACCTAGTCTTGCTTGTCATTTGAGAATGCGGTCAGTTGTTGCAGATGAGGTGTTTGGTGCATATCTACGATTGTTACTA
This sequence comes from Hipparchia sbordonii, assembly GCA_038048805.1. NCBI lineage: Eukaryota > Metazoa > Arthropoda > Insecta > Lepidoptera > Nymphalidae > Hipparchia > Hipparchia sbordonii. The sequence continues at coordinate 10,344,116 of CM076107.1, forward strand.
TTGGTATCTTTATATAATAATAATTTTTCAATAGTAATTATAAAAATTTAAATCACCCCGACCGATATGTTGAATCAATGACATGTTTGGTATGACTATAATATAAAAAAATAAGAAAAGAAGGAAAAAGAACAAAATAAAAAAAAAATCTATCCGCCAACTTCCTGTTCCATCATCAGTCATTAACTAATTTATCTACCAACTAGTTTATCAGACCCTGGTCACTGTCTATATATCTGCTGCAAGTTGTTGAGGGATATTAACAAAGTCGCTTAGATAAATGGAAGTAGGTGATATGAAAATCAATTTTATAGCTCAGAAGCCAGATCTCTTGTTGATAGCTGAAGCTGATAGTTCTTTGTCTAGACAGATTTTTATCAAACATAGCTAAGAACCATCCTAGTTAAACCTGCTTTTTAATAAAATACTCATTGAAATTCATCCATCGCTTGAACCACTGAACACTATATATATTTTGATCCCTTTATTATTTATTGGGGATAAAAAATGCAGTCAAAATCTGGTCAATTTCAGTGTTATCTGCACGGAAAAACAAGGTATTTACGTCAAAATAAAGAAACCAAGTGAATCAATATAAAAAACATGTACAAGCAATAAATAAGCATCAAAGTCATCAGTTTCAGTTAATAATTAAAAAAAAAGAATGGCAATTGGCATGCAAACAAATACAAAACAATTACACATCCTTCCTTGAACTTCAGGTAGGTATTATACCGAGAAAAGTTATTTTAAGAAGGCATTTTATTCCTTCACATATTTCATTCGAGAGTCGAGACCCAATCCAATCATTGATCATGCATAATTGCATTTATACAAACAATTATTATATTTGAAGTTTTTGAATGTGGTTTTGAACTAACTGCCTGTTATTAAGCTGTATATCAATTTTTAAAAAATGATTGCATCAGTGTAACGATCGTAATGACCTCTGATTGGCTGGTACCCTTCCGCTATTGGTTAAAATGCAATGATATAGCAAGAACGCCATAAATTCAGCCAATCAGAGGCATGCACTTTACACGCACTGATGCGATCACTTTTAGAGAATTGACACGCTGAAGTAATTACATATTTTGAACGCTAACATACCTTATCTGATATGCAACACGTCTGACATCTCGACCGCAAAGCCTTAGCGGCGAATTTGCTGAAACTCCGGCAATCGGCATGACTTGCCCATTGTATATTCTAACCATAGACTTAGTTAAATATACATCCAGTATGTATGTATATGGTTCTAACCCCAAAACTTTACTGTGTATCTATCTCTCTTTTATGGCAGCTGAGTTTCCGAGTTCCATTTCATTCGGCGACATAAATTGTACCTATTTATACATATTTTATTCTTAGAATTGTATTTCATATTTTTTTCGCGTTGGAGGTGAGCTAGTGACATCGCTGAAATCATAAAACAACTTTGCCCTGTGGCTGAAATCGCGAGGGAAAGAGATACATGATGTCCTCCTTCCTAATCCTTGTGTTAGAACAGACAGTTTCTCTTCTGTTGCAAACAGACAAGCATGCCGCTGGAATTTCAGCGGTTTCGCTACATTTATTTCGCGGCGGTCTGCTACAGGCCGCAGTGCATCATACACTCACCACTGAATTGAATAAGCCACTCCAAAAACAAAGAAATGCCGTTTAATAATATCTCTGCGTCTTGTTCGTTCTTTCATTAAATTATCTTTTATTTATTCCCAAAACATGTTTAATATTTCATTGTTCCCGAGGTAAAATAAAACAAACATGCCAACTAATAAAACGAAGTAAGCAACTACTGATATTCGTGATTTATTGTTATTTGATTTTTTAAATGTAAGTAAGTAGATTTTTTTATAGTGCAAATGATAAAGAACAAGGAAGGAATGAGTTGACTGGTATTATGGAGTTTATGATTGGCACTTCGTTATTCTTTGACCTTGTTTTCTTGTGTCCCATAATCTGTGATAGTATCTCCAATCTCACACTTCCTTGATTAAAGTCTAATAAATGTAATGAAAAGGCTTATTATTGATCTCTACGTCATAAATCTTCATTAATTTAAAACGTACGAAGCCTTTCTAATTGCGGAAGTAAAAACTGAGTCATAGGAGACAGTGTCTTGAGTCTTCCCTTTGTCTAGCAACAATATGTAGGTACATAATTTGTATTTACTTTTTAATCCATCCAAAACTACTTAAAGTTGTATTTAAGCTTGGCCTAAGCCGCCCACCAGACCAGACCAAAAGCAATTTGGTCTGATCCGGATCGGGAGTCCCGTTCAATAGAAAGAATGTGAAATTTATTGTAATGAATCTTTATGGATCTACTTTCTACATCATAATCAAGACCAAGTGGCCACCAGAGACAAGTGCAGGTAACCTAATGCGTGTTCGGAATATTAAACAATGCATTCTAACCGTTCAAACGATCTTGACGAATTTTGCCGCAGAGATAGCTTGCGTCCCAGAATAGGTTACTTTTTATACCGGGTAATCAAAGAGATCCAAGGGGATTTTTAACAAAATATCTAGATCATAATAATCTATACCTAATATTATAAAGCTGAAGAGTTAGTTTGTTTGAACGCGCTAATCTCAGGAGCTACTGGTTCGAATTGAAAAATTATTTTTGTGATGGATAGTCTATTTATTGAGGAAGGCTTTAGGAGCATCACGCTGATTATAATAACAGAAATTGACGCGGACGAAGTCGCAGGCAACAGTTAGTAGAATATATTTTGCATTACAATTTTGCATTTTGGAGTCAACATCTTCTGATGATGCTCCCGTGTCGGAGCGAAATGTACGTAGAGTGGTTTTTGAAAGACTTTGGTGGTGTTACATGTTGGTTTGTGTTGTTCCTGTGTTTCTTCTGTTCTGGAGAAACGACGCTGTACGGACGGCGCGGGCGGTGCGTGTTGCCATACAGATTCTTTCTGGTTTGGCGTAGAATATTACTTTTTCTTTTAGTATTATCACGGATTTCCGCAAAGTAACGCCTGCTTCCATCCAACATTTACAAACCTAGATTGACGTACCATATTCTAGCCCAGAAATAAATTAGTTTGTACTATGTGGCAGTAGGTAGGTACCTACCTTCGATGCTTTGAGTTGGCAACAGGAATCATCAATAAGAGGTCAGTGCTCGAACTCTTATTGACAGGCTACCCACACCATCAATCGTAAATCACTCAATGTCAAAGTAATATAAATTAAAATAGCCGGTCAAATACGAGTCAAACTCGCATACGAAGGGTTCCGTACCAAAAAACGCGGAAAAAATACATTTCCAGTAAGGGAGCCCCCTTTAATTTATTATTTTTATTTTTATTATTTGTTGTTATAGCGGCAACAGAAATACACATTCTCTGAACAATTCAAGTCTTCTTATCTCGGATCATGAGATACAGCTCGCAGACAGACAAACGAACGGACGGACAGCGGAGGCTTAGTAATAGGGTCCCGTTGGCTCCCTTTGGGGGCAAACCCTAAAAAGTAAGAAACCAATTGACGACGACCGTCTGATGTTCAAGTCTTAGGCGTTGTCCTAATATAAAGCGAATGCGCGATCATCGCGCGAATGCCTATAAGGACACCTATTCGAGATGTTTCATGATGTTTGATCGTACGAGTAAAATTCGCGCGAACTTGCGATGATCGCGCATTCGCGTTGTATTAGAACAACGCCTTAACCATTGAGTGTCCCATCTTGGGATTTAATTTCCAATTAGAATATACGTGACGTTGCAAACGTGCCTTACGTCGTGAGTGAGTATGCAGAGGTTAAACCAGACGTGACGAACATGAGAATGGCATATAGCTGTATACTTGTTCGTCGCCTTGACTTGCTATCACTTCCAGATGATATAAATCATACAAAACTGTTCAAAATCACCACAATGCTGACCTCTGGGAGTCTAAGTCTGCAATTTTATAATTACACAGGTCTATAATGAAAATGTTCTTGATTACTAATCGTCCTTTTCCAAGTGTTATTCTCATTAATGGAAAAATAACCAAAAAAATCAGTCACGTTACATTTTCCATAAACTAAAATAAAAATAGGCCATCAAACTTACTTCAAATGAATAATAAATTTAAATGTTAAAAAAATTGTGTAGAGAGTTCTTTGACGACCTCCCCACGCAGTGGTGAGCGTTCAGGTCTTATACATCGGAGGTCCTGGGTTCGATACCCAGCAGGGACTATCGGGGAATTTATAATTTCTTAATTACCTCTTATCCCATCTGGCTCCAGCCGGCTGCAATTATCACCCTAGTCACAAAGCCGGGTCAGAAAGTGATATAACATTCTGATACAATTCGTAGAAACCGATAAGATACTTAAATGCAGTTTTAATTGCGTACTAATAAGTTAATTTAGGTATATCGCGGTTAATACATTGTTGTATAGCTACCGAGCTTTGTTATGTAGGTACTGATGATTGGTAAGGGAAATATATCTACTGGCAAAGTGGAAGCTTCATGTCTATGTCCAATGTACATTGAAAATATTTGCTAAAATCTAATCTCCGGGGATAATGGGAGCAAAAGAATAATCTATATATATAAAAATGAATCCCTATTTCCTTGGTCATCGCATCACGCGTGAACGGCTGGACCGATTTCGCTAATTCTTTTTTTGTTGTGTTTGTTATTGTCAGGAGAAGGTTCTTATAAAAGAAAAAATTAAGAAAATTGCGCGAAAAATTAGAAAATTTAAGAAAACTTAACCACCATATTAAATTATTTCTAATGTAACCGCTTTTACAATTCAAATTTTTTGATGTAACCTTATGGCGTTTGACATAACATTGACAGAATGCGTGCTGCCAATTTCGTGAAAGAGGATGTAAAAAAACTGAATATTGTTAGTTGAAATATATAGTGAACGATGGAACTGGCGGACTTTTTTTCTTAGATGCTCCCGGTGGGACTGGGAAAACGTTTTTGATATCATTAATTTTGGCAACAACAAAATTCAATATTCATAGTTAAGACAGGACAAAGTCTGTCGGGTCCGCTAGTACTTTTTAAAACTTTATTAATTCGAACCATAAACGCTTCTTACTTTTGGTATCGTTATGGTTTGAACACGCTAATCTCCAAATCCGTTGAACCAGAAATTCAAATTATTTATACACCATTTAACATTATTTGTAAACCATCGTTGTCGCTCAACCTTAAATTTTGATTTCAATGAACTCCTTGAACTATGGTTTACAGTGACGAAATAGTTTTTATTAAATCATTAGGTGCTAATGAGTTTTCAATGCCGATGGTTCAACCGGAACGCGAATCAAGGGTAACGAGTACGATTTCCTAGGGTTTATTAATTAATATTATAATATTAATGTTCATAGATGAATACATAGCCAAGTAGAAAACAAAACGTTGATTTAATTTAACTTGAGAGTTCACCATAATGTTCACAAAGTCTGCTGGCGCACGCACATACGCACTTGGCCAGCTTTTTTAACCGACTTCCAAAAAAGGAGGAGGCTCGTTTGATTCGTCTTGATAAGTACCCTGGTTCTGATGATATCCAGGGTCTGATGATGGAGTACGAAGGTGGTTATGAGAACTCTGCAATAACCATATCAAGTTTGGGCTCGTTTGATTCGGCTTGATAAGTACTCTGGTGCTAGATAATTCCAGAGTCTAATGATGGAGCTGGAAAGTGGCTATAGAAGCTCTGTAATAAACAGGTGTAACCCCCATCGAATTTTGGCTCGTTTGATTCGTCTTGATAAGTACTCTGGTGCTAGATAATTCCAGAGTCTGATGATGGAGCTGGAAAGTGGCTATAGAAACTCTTTAATAAACAGACGTAACCCCCATCGAATTTTGGCTCGTTTGATTCGTCTTGATAAGTACTCTGGTGCTAGATAATTCCAGGGTTTGATGATGGAGCTGGAAGGTGGTTATGGGAACTCTGTAATAAAACGACGTCAACATAATATCACGTTTGGGCTCGTTTGATTTGTTTTGATAAGTACTCTGGTGCTAGATGATATCCAGGGTCTGATGACGTAGCCAGTTACTAAAAGCTGTGTTATTTTCATATGGGCCGTGGAAACTAAATACAAATCCTTGCGTATGTACCTATTTATTCCTACATTCTTTTTGTAGGTACGTCAGTGGAGTTGATATATTAATAATACCTATGGCCTGCCGGTTTTTCTCATTATGCGTCGGATTTGAATTTATGGCACAGATAAGAAATAATAATTTTGTACCTAAATGTGTTTCTTGTGAACTATTTTGATAGATCCTGGTCAATTTACAAGAAAATTCTTGGCCAGAAGGAAATAATTCATAGATTCTTTGTAAATTATTATTAGTTAATACTATTATGTAGGTATATGGGTAGTAATTATTAGTTTTGTACCTACAGATGAAAATTCCAATAACTCAGTGCAATAGCGAGTTAACTTCACAACGCAAACACAACCTTCCATTAATTCATATATTTAATTAATTTAATATTGACTCTAGTGCAATGACGCAAAGCGCACTTTTGTTTACACTTGTCGCCCCCCATTACGCTTTATTGCTAAAGATAATATGAATGCTTGCAGGTCTACGTACTAAGATCCGATAAGGATACTCTACGACAGAGGTGCCCAACTTGATTAGAGCTAAGTTCTACTACCTATTTACTGACGCAACCTTGTGAGGTCTACCAATTTCATACTTTATGATATTTTTTTTTTTCAGTAATGTAAGTATATACTACAATGTACACTCACTATCTAGCTTAATAATATGGCTAATGAGCAATTTTACTTTAACCTAAACTTATAAAATATCTGATATACTAAGAAGTAGTCCACTGATGTATCAGTCTTTCTTTATCGATTGAAGACACTGTTCTTGTGTTCTTTGAGGCAGTTTTTATACTACACTCACTAATCACTATGCACTAGTCACTAATCAAAAACTAGTTCATACGGTTTTGATAAATGAAACAGTTTAAGTTCCTTATGAAGTATTTTTTATTTGATTAAAAGGGAAAATATAAAATTGAATTCTTAGTAACTAGTTACTTACTAGGTACTTGTTCATAATATTAGTGCGAGCATTGCGCCTGAGCATTTTCCGCAGATTTGCAAAGTCAAAATTAGCTTTAGGCCGCGACATTAACCGCGTAGAGATAGGTTTTAAAAATCTCTCGGGAGCACTATGTTTTTTAAGGATAAAAGTAGCCTATGTCATTCTCTAAGTCCTCAAATACACATACCTACGTATGCAAAAATAACATCGACCCGTCGCATTACACCGTTGCTGCGTGATTGAAGTTCCTACAAGAAAAAATAGGGATCATTCACCATCGAGCAACTCCGTGTTATCATAAACTACCTACTTACTTTTTATTCCGGAAAAACAAAGGTTTCCCGCGCGATTAACTTAACTCCACGCGAACGAAGTTGTGGGCAAAAGCTAGTTTGTCAAGATAATTTACTTATTTCCTTCCGTGGCATAACCTACACTTATTATTCTAACCTAGATAAGTATGACGAAGAATGTAAATAGCTACCTTAATTTAATTAAGATAATATTGACTCTATTTCCCAATTACATAAAGCTTATTTTTGTTTACACTCGACTGATATCCGTGGAGCCCCGTTACTCAATAAAATTAGGGTAACCATAATGAGCAGATAACATTTCTGGCTTATTTTACTTGGTCTTAAATCGGCTCGGTCTTATTTTGGAGCCAATTTCACTATCGCCAAGTTTGCCCTCGTAATTGAAAACACAGTAAGTTAAATAGAAGTTACCTTTAAGTTACTGTGTTTTCAATTACGAGGGCAGAAGTATCGGCGAACGTTATGCCACTATACAGCCTTTATACAGCTTTAAACGACCTTCTGCCTGAAAGTTAACTAGTCTTAGACTATTTCATAAGCACTCAAATCTATTACTGCATGCTTTATATCAAAGTTAGCTTTCACCGTCGGCTTCGCTCACGTCAAATTAAATAATCAAATCGTTTATTTGCATGATCGCAGTACATTAGATGTTACAATAATTTGAAAGTAGGTACAAATATTTCAAAATCTGCTAAACAATGGGCATGCAAAATCACTAGCATAAAGTATAAAATAATGCAAAAATTTTGACATAGAGCGTATTACCTAATCTTCTACATATATAAAAGGAAAAGGTGACTGACTGACTGACTGACTGACTGATCTATCGGCGCACAGCTCAAACCACTGCACTGGACGGATCGGACGGGGCATACAGAAAGCTATTATGTTGTAGGCATCCGCTAAGAAATGATTCTTGAAAATTCAACCCCTAAAGAAGGTAAAATAGGGGTTTTAAGAATCTAACTTAACGTGAGCGAAGTCGCTGGTAAAAGCTAGTTCTTTTATAATGAAGTTACCGTTTTAAAACGGAGAAATGGTCTGTGAAATAATCGAAGCGCGACGCTTACGAATTCCACCGCCAGTCACGTCCATTCAGAATTCGGACGTCTGGAAACCCTAAACATTGCACGAAAAAAAAAACAAATTGTCCAGCAAAACCTACTTACACCACGGTAACTGGTAACTGGTCAGTTACTCTCGCGCCGGCGTCGTAAAATGGCGTTCTAAATGTTCCAATTTCGACCGTAACCGTTGCAGCATTCTAATTTCGAATTTCAAAAATGGCGTTCAAGTTTTCGCGCATTTTCATATACCTACGGGATAACAGAGGAATAAGTGAGTGATGTGTTTTTAAATTGCATCTAGAAGAAGTAGTGTCTAATTTGTTTGTTATTCAGCCTTCGGGTGGCTTAAATTGCCCCTAATAGAAACTGTGAATTGTTTTTTTGTTAGTTACCCAACAGTGAAATATTGGTCGGTAAGATTAAACTTGAAAGTAAGACGAAGTGGTTTTGAGTGTCTGATATATACTTTTCTATTCAACATGAAATGATTTTATGCATTAAACATGAGTTAGCTTCACTCGGGAGAGTTAAAAGCACATAATATTATGTCTGATAGATTGGAGAAAAGTAGTGACCATATTCTGCCTGAAAAGAGGACATAGTATCTTAAGATCCAACATTAAGTTAATGCAAAGTTAAAAATAATCTTATGACATAAACCTTTGTCTTCATATTTACTCGTCGTACCTACCTTAATTCTTTGCTATAAATGCAATAGGTAAGTACATACTTATCGCAAATCTCTTTGCACATAATTAAACTTATTCTTGCTTGTATACCTACTCGATCACGTTTCTTAAATGTTTATTACGTGTATAACGTATAAAACATGATATTTTATAGTTATGATGACGTCGCCATGACTAATGTTCAGTAAGTGCCGTAACTTTTTGCTGTTTATGTGACTGGAGCCAAGTTGATGTGCAGCATAAAATGCTCACTTAATTTAATTCCCGTCGTAGATACTTATCCAATGTTATGATCGTTAGTGACTCCGTGGCAGGTCTGTGTTTGCCAAGAACAGAAAATGTGGAAATGCCAACTCCAAAATGACGAGCTTTCGTCTCTTTGGTCCACTCCGGGCACAGAATACATAACAGTATAAGTACAGAAGATTCACTCCACATAATCATTTCAATAATCGACTCTTGGTGCTACACAATAAAGTTCAATTCAGTCGCAGAGCTCTAACTTACCTACAGGCTTCCTACAGGTATATTCAGCTAGAAGTTGCCTCTTTTTCTATCGCGTAAATCTTATCCCTTTGGACTGCGTTAACCCATCTAATTGACGCGACGGGTCGGGACGACGCCGGGTACTAGCTTTATCCCTAAAAAGCGAAGTGCGCCGGCAAAAATCCATTTTGCAACAGGTACAATTGAAGGCACTCGTATGTACCTACTCTATACTCGTATATTATATTACAAAGCTGTCAAAAAAACCTAAGTTTCTTAGCTCTTTATAAATGAAGTCATCAAAAAGAGCATCTGCAAATTCTATAAATGAATTCCGACTGCGCTTTGCATGAGCAACTTTGCTCCAGTAGTGAATTAATGAGCTACGCATTTTTAGCCTTTGACCATTACTACTCTGCTTCATCATCAGACCAAGTCTTAACTAACTACTCATCAGGCGAAATAGATGAGCCCAAATATTACTTGTCTTTTACGTCCTATTCCCGGAACGTCTAATCCTATTTGACCAATTAATTCGGGGATGTCCAATTACCAGAATTTTCAATATATCTGATACAACTCGCCGCGAGTTTTCAGTCTTCTCTAGTTTCTGCGAATATCTATTCAGTAGCCAGAAATATTTTTAACCGACTTCAGATTTAATATAAGGAAAAGTAACCTCCTCATTTAGCGTCGATGTTTAAAAATAAAAATAAAATTTGCAAAGGGGTAGGTGTATATCTACTCATAAATGTACCTTAGTCACAATCACAATGTAAAGGTTGTGGAGTGTGGACTGTACGAAATAAAATACTATGAATAGGTACCTACTAAGAGCCTTTCTAAATGAAAATTTACATATGTAATTAAGTTTAATGCCGTCTGCATTGTGTTGCTCAACTAAGCAGCCTTCAAAATGTTGAAATTCATGAAAACGGACGCAATCGGCGCGTTTGGAAAACGTGATTCTACGCGAAAAGTAAATGTTTAGACTGAATGTTTATAAATATGCGGATTATGTGGTCTGATTTTTATCCACAACACGGCTTTGTTCACTTTAAGTTAGATTTTTCAAACCCCTATTTTATCCCCTTAGTTTGTGTCAAGAAGAAGTTACATCGTCGATACGTAGCTCTGTTGCGGTGTGATTGAAGAACAAACCATCAAATTATCATCATTTATAAATTTAAGAATCAAACGAACTTCCTTGTGAAGTTTGATATCTAATTATACGAGTGTCTTGACCGAAGATGAGATTGTGTTTTCATTTCCGGAAAAGCGAAATTCGAATGTATCAGTAGTTTGGTTTCTTATGAACCTTCCTTTCAATCAATTTTATCACTAACAACTACTCGTAAGTTTGCTAACTGAACTCTTGTAAACCAAACTTTGAACCAAAACGTAGTTCAAAGAATCGTTCAACGGTCGTTGGGTTTCCAAGGTACTGGAGCTCTCTCTCTAGGTGGACTGACAACATCAGGCTAGTCGCAAGACGTTGGATACAGATGGCGCAAAATCGAGACATGTCGAAGTCCGTGCAAAAACCTTTGTCCAGCTGTGAAAGCTTGATATGAAGAAGATGTAAACTAAACTTACGTATAAATCACATTTCTTTATACCTACCTTCGGTACTTTTTGTTTTTTTATATGAATAGCGGGCAAAAGCAGACGGGTCACTTGATGTTAAGTGATTATCGTCGCCCATGAATACTTGTAGTACCAGAGGCACAACCAATTTCTTTTCAGGAATTTATTGGTCCGCCCTTTGAATAACTAAATCAGCCCTGGGTTTTATTTAACTAAAATCGCCTTACCTTGCGATTATGGTTTGTCCAATCCTTTATTTTCTTTTTGGCAGATCACGCCTATAAATTACCGTTTTTTTGTTTTCGGAATAATGTACCAAAATAATGTCGTACTTTATTGACGTTTAGTGAAGTGCCCTGTGCATAACAAACAACCACAGACTAAAACACAGTTCTTGAAAGACGATAAATCATTCACAATTATGATAAAAATAATTTGACTTCGTGTAAGTATTGTTTCTGTAAATTTAATAAAAAAAAGGAAATAAAAATAGTAACTATGACTCCAATATTGAATATTTGCAATCTTGGAATTTAAGTTCAAACCAAGAGTACAGAAATTTTTCTTTTCATTTTTTTTTTTGACGGCTGCCTTAAAATGTAACTATGCACGCGTTAGTGAAGTGAGTTAACTTCAAAACGCGTGGTTAATAACGTCTAAACCAAGTTTAAATCAAGAGTTATGAGCAAATATACTTGGAAAATCACATAATCACATACATAGCTACGTAATTGGGTATACAAATGAAACAAGTAAAATTATAATACTAGCGGCTCGTCCCGGCTTCGCACGGCTGGACATTTATTTTTTAAACATTTTGGCATAAACGTACAGTAAATGCAGGACAAGTGACATCAACGCGTAATTTTTAAAAACATTTCACTGAGCAATTTTATTAAACTCGTAATATGTTTCGAATGGAATGTCCGATTTTAATAAACTAAAAAGTAATTTACAGGTATTTAAACTGCCTTGCTTGAGAAATCATTTATTTAGGTAAGGATTAAGGCAAAGGTATAAATAACTTGATCTGATTTATATACACTATACAATTTTAATTAATATCGGAGTTATCAGAAAATGAATATTTCCGCGTGATAAAATAATAAAATGGTGCCAGCCGGTGCGGCGGGGTAAGGTGGCAGGTATCGGCGCGGAAGATTCCTGTGGTTCCTGTGGTGATCTTATTAATAATCGTTTCCTATAAGAAGCTCTGTGCGATCAGCCCCGTAAAAACAAATATTTAATATTTCAACCCGGACGAAGTCGGGGCAGGTCGCTAGTTAAACATATTTTGAAAGAAAACCTTAATTATTATTATTATCGATAAAGAACCCAAATCAACTTATTATTTTTTTCTGTTTGTCTGTTACCGCAAACATATGTCAAATTAATTTATCTAAGTGATTAAAAATATATAATAAAATATAAGTACCTACGTTAAATCAAAATTAAAAAATATTTCATTAAATCGATTGAAAGTTCTTCTTAAATAAAATCGATTATTACTTCAAATCGAATCGGTAACGTGTGAAGGCGTCACTAAAGTCAAAATTTCTTGATCTGCCAAAAAGAAAATAAAGAATTGGACAAACCATAATAATATCATATTTTATAATATAAAGGCATGCTCTAAATAAGCGAGTTTTAATTCCGAAACTATGATATCACAGTTTTTATGTCAATTAAGAAACGTTTGTTTGTGTATAGTCGTTCGAAATCGCCGTTAGTTTTACACGCCTTTCTAAATTCTTTGCAGTTGAGATAATAATTTACTGGATGCTGTCCAATGTGGGAATTCCTCACAATTAATTGCCATCAATATTTACGAGACGCTTGATTCCCAATGATCGCTGTAATTGATAACATGATTATCATAATAGCATCATTTTATCGTCAACGTCATCTAAACTGACGGCATCGATGTAATATGCACTAGGTACTATTTTTTTTTTTAAATATGAATAGCGGGTAAACGAGCAGGCGGGTCACCTGATGTTAAGTGATAACCGCCGTCCATGAACACTTGTAGTACCAGAGGTACTACCGATACGTTGCCGGCTTTTCAAGAATTTATTAAACAACAATATAGGGTATATTGTAATTAAGTGGGAACACCGTCTACATTGGGAACTAGAGATGGTAGTCAGAATAGGTACCTTTTTTTTTTATTTTTTTTTTTTAACGAGGGGGAAATCTTCTTTAAAGATACCCGAAACGTGGGGTAGGGTTCCGGGTTATGTGGGGATTTTACCCACTAAAACCCCCTCTATAGCCACCCTCAGCGCATAATGGAAGGCTCCGAGATCTCCTAAGAACACAACCGGAGCCTTCCAGGCGCGACGCCCATTGGGCTCGTCTCTAAGGATACAGCTTCCCAGGGTCATGTGCAGCATGGACAAATGAACGACTGGAGCCCCAATACCAGCCGCTTATGACCCCAAGGTCACTACAGACTGGACTATTGGACCGACACATTGGGGTGGTGGTCATCACCGCCCCGGCGGTCTACCTCTCCAGAATACCTACTCACTTTGTTCCACTGAACACGCAAACTAATAATTATTCACTAAATCTATACTTTTTAGGGTTCCATACCCAAAGGGTAACCAACGGGACCCTATTATTAAGCCTCCGCTGTCTGTCCATCCTTTCGTCCGTCCGTCCATCCTCCGTCTGTCTGTCAGCGGGCTGTATCTTATGATCCGTAATAGGTAGACAGTATACCACTGCAGAGTTCGCACCAGCCGTTTGCATTAACTTATCTAATCCAAAATTAAAAAATTGATAGATGAATATTTAATCCAAATAATCGACTAGGTACTGAGAGGGATGTGAATAGTTCTCAATTTGTCTCGATCTCTAGAAAACTCCAAAAAACAAGTTATCAAAAAAATATTACTTCTTTTTAATTTTGAATTAAATTTACCTATTGCAGGCTGGTAGGCAGGCCGTATAAATTCTATAAATTATTTCAAAATAATTAAGATTACAAAAAAGCTTTCATTTGATGGGCTATAATATAATTGAAGTTAACAAATTATAATATACGTAATTATACGGATTAGCTTCAGAAATTCTAAAGACGCATTTAAGTAATAAGTAAACGATTATGACAAATTAATGAGAAATTTTCATTTCATTTCTTGTACATACTCGTAAAACAGGCATACACTTTATGACTATTACATGACGTCGTCTTTTGTTTCGTAATTCGTTTAGACACAGTTCAAAATACAAATACAAGCCTAGTAAGCCTTATCAGTTGTCACTAATTAATTTTTCAATTAACGTACCTCATTCATGCATGTAGTTGTTTACCTAAAGTGCATCGAAATATATCGCTTAGAAGCGGTGATTAGCCATTTTGTAGTAAGACTTTAGAGCAGTATTGTCGCGTCAGTACGACGAGCGCACAGAAAATTATTTAAAAAATGTCGGATTGTGCTGTGAAAAGGTGTCATAATTCATCACAATAATCATCAAAAGCGTACCATTACAGAAAATAATTATATGGTATTCACACATTTATTGGTTTTTTGAGGCTTCGTTTGAAGCGGACTGCAAAATTTTGTTAGAAGCTTCCTTTTTTAGTGAGTTCGATGGTTTGAAAGCTGACATGATCGTGATGGATCTTAATTGTCTAAACGGTCATGACTCCAAAAAGTCAGAGGCGTGTGCCCGAGATCGAATCTGCGACCCCCCGAATAGGAGAGCACAGACCTAACCACTAAGCTATCAATGCTCTAAAACATTTAAAAAAAAGTGCGAAAGTTCTGCAAATAGTAACTATTACCTAGGTCCTAGATATTCTATCTGTTGCTGACATTAAAATCGCACGCTAACTAAATAAAGTTTTGTAATGATATTCCGATGATGAGCTATCAACGCATCATCGTAATTCTGCTTATTGCATTATGTCGGTGCCAGCGCTGGTTACATTACATTATATACTTACCGCCAACAAATAAATAATAGTCTCGGAAACTCGTCGAAATAACCTTAGCACTTTTACGTAACCGACATTTTGTAATTTTAAAATGCGAGTTTTTGTGAGTGTTTACTTAAACTGAAAAGCATTTATTAATACAACAGTACCTATCGCCAGCAAGAGTTAATACACAGATTAAACCATCGAAAGATTTAACGAAAAAAGTAAAACGGTGGTGTAAGATACGCCTGTTCTTAAAACATAGGTAGTAATTTAAGTAGAATTTGCTAAGGTAAGGTTCTAAAGTGTAAGAATCCTGACTTTTACAATCTAAAGCGGCATATTTGAGGCTGATTAACGGTCGCGTTTTATTTAATCTATCTGTAATCTCTCGTTTACTTAGCAACGTTAGCTTAGCATAGTCAAAAATTGTAGGGAATTTTTAAGAAATAGCTAGGTAGATAACTTCAGATTACTTCAAATAGATTGAAGGTGGTAGGTAACTTAACTTCAGATAACTTCAAATAGATTGAAGGTAGGAACCGGGCATTACAATTTTAAGCCGGTTTTGTTTTCTTTAAAAATGAACTTGAATAATATCATTGTGATAAAATTATACGAGTACGTACCACGTAATTGTTTCAGCTGGATAGTCGAAATTTCGATCCAGTTACATGGACCGTGGTCACGACGGTGGTCGCGGTGTTGCAAGACGTCAAGTTGAAGCCGTCACGGGTAGAATCTATCTACCCGCCTTCTTGGTTTTTTTGGAGGAACATCATTTAAATAATAATATTCCCCTCCCCCCTTCAAATAAGCGGAAAGCTTGTATTAGGAGAGGGTAGAACAATAATGTAAAGAGTGGGGGTCGAATCGTCGACCTTTCAGTTTTCAGTCCGCGCCCTTAACCCTTGGGTTATTTATGCTTCTGATATTTATCCCAGCGACGCTTGACGACTGGTAGGCGATCTCCAGTAAGAAATAAAACCAATAAATGATCACGTTACATAACATAATATTATGTATTACGTGTGTGGAACAATATACGGGCGCGCGGCTGCGTAACGCCAAGTACGTTACCATCAACCAGTTGACCGTGTCAAGGGAACATGTGAGAAATTGTTAACGAGACCGGAACATCAAATGATACGATTTATACTCGTTTGCTTGATACATCTTAGAACGTGTTAGAATAGAATAGATTTTTTTTATTCAAATAAACTTTTACAAAGTGCTTTCGAATCGTCAAATGAATCTACGAGTTCCCAGTGAAACTCCGAACCAGTGTTTGGAATTTTAAAAAATACCAGCTAAGTTCAAGATCTCCTTTGCTCCTTTTAAAAAAAATAGATATATCTATGGTCAAAAATTTATATATTTTTTGCATTGTTTCCATAGTTTCATTTCCTTGTAGTGTCCTTGTAATTCAATGAAAGGACTAGAATCCAGGCCGTAAACAAGTGTAAAATGAAAATTTAAAACACCTCAGACATGTAAAATTAAAAAAAATATGTAATCCGCCATTTTGTGGCGGCGGCCATCTTGGACCGATTTTCATCAAACATAGCTAAGAGCACTCCCGACTTCACCTTTCAAAAAAAAACAAAATCAAAATCGGTTCATCCGAAGCCGCTACGATGCCACAGACATACACACAAACACACACACACAAACACAGATACACAGACACACACACACACACACACACATACACGTCAAACTCATAACACCCCGTCATTTTGGCGGTGGGGGTATAAAATAGACTTAATTCCAATAGTCGTCAACGGAGATCGTCAAGCGTCCACTGGTACAGTGCTCTACAAAAATAACGCATTGCATAACCAGTTTCCTCTTTGCGCAAGTGTACGCGTCACCGATTTGACATAATCACGCTGAACTACTCTTTTTAACCGATTTAACAAAAGGAAGACGTAGTACTACTGTTTCATCTATACAAATAAGTTTATATTTAGTCTGTGATTAGATGCGAAGCAATGGCTGGATCATGCGTCATGCTCGTGAACGGTTGCCACCAACGGGAATGGTCTGCTTTGACTGCCCATCTTGACATGCGTTGGATTGGTGTACCTACGTATGCATTTTTGCATTTTTGAAGCTTTATTGTGGAAGCACTGTATACATAGCATAGCTTTGTAAAAAAAAAAATTTTTTTGACAAGAGCAACTGCTGAGTTTCTTGCCGGCTCTTCTCAACAGAATCTGCATTCCGAACCGGTGGTAGATTTATGACGTGTCATAAGAGCTACAAGTTAGCCTACATGAAATAAATTAATTTTGAATTTGAATTTAAAAATTTGAATTAAAATAAACTGCCTCTTGTTAAGCTCGTAATCATGATTATTTGATCAAAATTACTCGCATAACCAAACCACTTTATAAATTTTTTGTTGGTTTGTTTGACTGTCTGATCTTTGGAATAGCCGAACTGATTTTGACGGAATGAAAATTCACATGCAGGTTAAGAATTATACTCGTATAAGGGGTGCTCTATTGTTGAACCCGGACATATTAGGGGATACTGCGTATAAAAAAATACAAATAATCTAAATATATAAAAGGCAAACGTGACTGATTGACTGATTGACTGACTGACTGACTGATCTATCAACGCACAGCCCTAACCACTGGACGGATCGGGCTGTTTGGCATCCAGACTGCTATTATGACGTAAGCATCCGCTAAGAAAGGATTTTTGAAAATTCAACCCCTAAGGGGGTAAAATAGGGGTTTAAAAAATCGAATTTAACGTGAGCGAAGCCGCGAGCAAAAGCTAATAATAAATAATCTCTAGTCAGTAATCGTTAAAATAAAAATATGTAATCCACCATTTTGTGGCGGCGGCTATCTTGGACCGATTTTCATCAAACACAGCTAAAAATGTAATGTAATAAATGTCGGATTGATACCATATTATGTAAATATTATATTTTGGAGCGAGATATCGAGGTTTAATTCGATTTTTGAAAATATCAAATACCACAAACGAAGTGATATGTACATTGTACACCTTTTATAATACGTATTATGTTCTAAGCATGTTTTAAGGCTTTGTGAAGTCGTTGCAACTTGCACGCCAAACAATATCTTTACCTATGACTTTTGCACAAAAATGTCAAATATAACCGGTGTCTAGAACTTGCGACTATTGTCTTGTCTTAAAATTGTATGCACAATAGGATGGTTTTCAAGATAATATACGCAATTAGATATCTTTTATAAAGACTGTTCATATTTTCAATCGGTTTCTACACGCCATCGTGCCGGAACGCTTAATCGCTTGGCGGCACGTTTTTGACGATAGGGTGATTTAGCCACGGCCAAAGCCTCCCACCAGACCAGACTAAAGACAATTCAGAAAATATAAATTCCCAAATTGCCCCCACCGGGAATCGAACCCGAGACCTCCCAGTTATAAGACCACAGCGCCTGCAGGGCTAGCATAGGCGGGAGAAATTTTATCCCCGGGAAAAGCATAAAATGTTTATCTCCTCGCTTAGTTTTATCCACCCGTCGAGCATGGGCACAGCAGTGGAAATAACACTCAGTGGATATACTTATAGGAATAAACATCTCCTTCTCCTCTGTCGCCATGCTTTAGCATACCTAGGGAAAAAATAATTTTATCCCCTGTCAGTGGATAAAATCGGGGGATAAAATTTTTATCTCCTGCCCTCCTAGCTATGCAAGGAGTTCGTTGAAACTGGGAAACAGACTCCCTTCGCCGGCGTGCCCATTGAACCATATCCTTTTTAAAGCAGGCAATGTAGAGGTTGTTTCTCATTAATTATTGATTGACTGTCCATATACTCACTATTCAAATTCAAAATAAGCGTCGTCGTTAGGGTCAATCAACGGCGGCATGAGATGGCGGTTATTATCAGATTAGAATGTGGTTTGTCAATTTGATGTACCAACTCGTTCAGAAAGACTGGTAATGAGGGTGTTAACCTTCAGAGTGACACGAACGTCACTAATTTATATTAGTCAACTTGATGGTGCCCGCAATTTCGTCCGCTTTATTTAGATTTTTTAATCGACTTCAAAAAAGGAGGAGACTCTCAATTCTACGCGTATTTTTTTTTTGGCGATATTACTTCATAACTCTGTTAGGTTAGTCCCTGATTATGGTTAAACATCTGTGCCAAATTTAGCGAAGATCTGAAATGATCTTCGCCAGTTAGCCTGTGAAAGTCCGGCAAAATAGAGCCAGAAATCAGAAATCAGCCGTTCCGAAGAATACAGACAAAAATGTTAGAACCGTTTTATGCTATCATTATCATTAAAAAGACGTGTGGCACTCAGGGACTGCCGCGGTAAAGCTATTGCGTAGCATTTTTTATCAACGCCATCTAGCGGCTCACGGTAGAGGAGTCCCGTGTCAGGTTATTTTCGTTACGGAATTTCTGGATTCGGTCTCCACGCTGGCCCGCGATAGGAGCTATGTAATAGCTTAAAAATTATGTGTTTAATAAGACACGAATTTCTAAATATTTACTTATATGTATGTATAGTATATATATGTACTTAACAGACAGACCCTTCAATTTTATTTATTGGTAAAGGTTTACCGGTACGTGTAATGTTTGGAAAACAAGTATTGTTGTCATACATGATTCAACATTGCGTTTCGTTGGAAGACGTTTGCTTTTGATGATTAAATGTCCGTGTTTATAATATTATGATTAACACATTCATCGTCGCCTGGGGAATTTTGATGTATTGGTATATTTCACTTAGCTTTGGCTTGACTTAGAACGATGGCTTTCATACAATCATCCGGAAAAAATCAGCCTCACTCCTACAGCGCATCCGTGGCACCAACATTATAGCATCTTGAAAGATATTATATTGTATTGCATTTTTGAAGCTTCACTGTGGAAGCACTGTATACATAGCTTAGTTTGGTTACTTATTGTAAAATTATTTTATTAAAAAAAAAAAAAAAAAAAAAAAAAATGAGTTTCTTGCCGGTTCTTCTCAGCAGAATCTGCATTCCGAACCGGTGGTAGATTTATGACGTGTCATAAGAGCTACAAGGTGGCCTACATGAAATAAATAAAATTTGAATTTTGAATTTGAATTTGATATAAGGAGTAATATATGCTGCCCAATTGTGAAACATTGGGTGGCAGTGGCCACTGGGAATATTCTCTAGAGGCGTAGTCTTAACTAACTATAGGTACCTACTAACATAGAAATAGGAAATTTTGTTTAAGCTTTCAATATTATGGACTGTTGTCTGAAATAAATTATTATTTATTTATTTAATTTATTTAGCTCTTGAGCTGCAACCAGTAATAGTACGTTTAGTAGAATACTAATGTTTGTGACACGTTATCGGTAGTTTAATGACCTTGTTTAGTAGCTTATCAAGTTCAATGGAATTTTATACCTACTATCGATCTGAGTTAATGGCATTCTAACTACCATTTCCCATGAGTGAATGCTATTATGAAGTAGATAATTATGGTTGGGATTGAACCGTTAAAATTTTAGTTTTCAGAATACACGGTATTGAGGCTCTAACATTTGACTTCTTCTTTGAGCAGTGGGATATGGTCCATTGCATGGATCGCCACAAAACACGATTTTTCCCGTTTTGCGTTTCCTAGTGCGCCGTCGCCTCCGTACATAAACTGTACGCTTATTTGGAGGGGAGAGGGGAAAAATTAGTTAAGTTCAGCTATGGTTAAAATTAATTATTCTTTTAAAGACAAAAAATAACGGGACGTCATCGCGTCGGACGCGAATGGACAAAATTAAAATAACCGGTAAAATGCGACTCGGACTCGCATACTAACGGTTCCGTACCAAAAATAGCCGAAAAAAAGACGTTTCTAGTAGCAGGGCACCCTTTAATTTTTAATTTATTTTTATTAGTTGTTATAGCGGCAACAGAAACACACATTCTCTGAAAATTTCAACTGTCTACCTATTACGGGTCATGAGATACAGCCCGCTGACAGACAGACAGTCGGACGAAAAGCGGAGGCTTAGTAATTAGGAACCCTAAAAAGTTATGATTATCTTATGTAGGCCAACTTGTTGCTCTTATGACAGGTCAAGACTCTAGCACCTGTTCGGAAAACGAAATCTGCAAGAAGAATAACCGTGTGTTTCTTCTTCCCCAGGGTTTGTGCTGGCATCTGCGGTGGTTCTACTGCTTCTGGGTATCATATGCGCTATATTCTTCGGTTCGTGGATTCGCATGTTCATAGACCATGTAAGTACCATTCAAAGTTTTACTTTTCATGTAACTAATAGGTATTTCTTCTCATGTACCTTTTTGTTTTATCACTAGCTGTTGCCTGCGACTTCGTTCGCGTCAAATTCTGTTATTATGGTCAGCGTGATGTTATATAGCCTAAAGCCTTCCTCGATGAATGGAATATCCAACACAAAAATAATTTTTCAATTCAAACCAGTAGTTCCTGAGATTAGCGCGTTCAAACAAATTTCAATTTTAGCAATAGCATATTAATATTATATACGCGAAAATTTGTGAGAATCTTGTACTATGTACCGATTAGGTATGTATTCTGCGACCTAACTTCAAAATCGGTTCAATGGTTAGGCCCTGAAATTGTATTAACCTATTTTGTCCCACAGTTTTTTTAAACGTAATATAAAAATGCTAGTCTAGAAATTCTGTAAAAATTGTTTCAGTCTTTTTGAAGATCATCCCCAACAAACAGAAAAACAGATTTTTTTATTTTTATTTGTTGCTACTATTCAAATTATCACAAGAGGTAGTTACACCGAAATTATAGACAGACATTTCAATTTTAGACTTTATGTTGCACCATACTGGAAGGAACTATCCTCTGCATCACAAGTTTTCCTAGCGCAGAGGATAGGGACAAATAGAAATTGTAAAATATTATAATATGTCAATAAATAAATTCTTATTCTTAAACTACCCTTACTTAGTAAATTAGGTGTGACCTAATTTACTTTACTTCTCTCACTGATGCCGATAGTTGCCTAGTACAGATTACTTTGTTAGCTATAAATAAGGCCGTCTTTGCATGCCTAGTTTTGACTTTTCCACTTTTGTTTCTTTCTTGTGTGTAACAAAATTTTTATTTATCTATATTTTATTAATTTATATAGATTCGAATTTTCATTGCTGATAATGCCATACATATCTGACTGATTTATTTGACAGGCAGTTTTATAACTAATTTGCTTTGCGACCTCGACTGTTACTTTTTTAAAGTTTTCAACACGAAATTTATGAAACAATAATTACATTTATAATTTTGGAGTATCCTGCCATTGAACCACAGTATAAAGCTACGTTTACACTTGCCGGAACGAACCTTACCTGTAGGGTTAGTACAAGATTTAATTCGGTTGATCATATTCCTGTTCGATGACATTAACATCAAAGCATAACGTCATTGATTTAAAGTCATAAATTCAGTAGGTACAACCGATTTTAATTTGAAGTATATCCGTATCATAATTGTACGGAATTAGGTTATGAATAACTCAAAATTCTTTATGTACCTACCTATACGTTCTAAATTAATTCTCGTCTTCTTAGACCCAATTTCCCAACGGCGAATAACTTATTAATAAGGAATAAAGATGTGTTAATGAAAAAACTATTTAAACGTCTTTACTGCTCGATTAAGAGTTGTCAGTCTTTGTCCTTTAGTAAAATAATTATAGACGTCATTACCTAACATTGTCGTTAAAAAATTGAAAAAATCGAGTTTTTGGTCGAAATAAGTTTCAATTAAATTCAAATGGCATCTTACGCAACGGCAAGTCACTATCTTGAAGCATGGGATCTTTTTTGTAGTAATACAACAACATAAATAAAGGTGTTTATTATATTAGGTACTGCTTATTCAACTTTATAAAATATATAGATTATGGGAACGATTAAAATCCTATTAACGCTAGGAAGATGATTATTAAATGAACCAGATTAATAATACTAAGAAACTCTACTTTTTGTTTTGTTGATCGGTATACTTCGTAATATAATAGTGGGAACGTTCGTTCTTACAAAAACTGAATTATGCAACACAGGTGTTCAATTAAATGTTACAGACTCAATGGTTACACGCATTTTGTGTAACGTTAGTCACACTACTATGTTGGCACGCCAATGTGTAGTAAATTTTTTAGGTTATATATTTTACATATTACAATAATATGTAGGTCTGCATTTACCAAGCAACCTTATCCTCCTCAACTGCGAGAAATCGTGAGCGTTACTAGCATCCTTACGTGGTTGAAATCCAACCTATTCACACGAAACTCTTTAGTTCAACGTTTCTGA
This sequence comes from Hipparchia sbordonii, assembly GCA_038048805.1. NCBI lineage: Eukaryota > Metazoa > Arthropoda > Insecta > Lepidoptera > Nymphalidae > Hipparchia > Hipparchia sbordonii. Next base: position 10,367,569 of record CM076107.1, read on the forward strand.
AACCGACCGTTAAGTATGGAACGTCCTACCGGCTCCCGTGTTCCTTCTTCCTCGCCACGTATAATTTCAGTACCTTCGAGTCAAGAGTAAATTGACATCTTCTACGCAAGAGCGCTCCAACCGAAAGCTCATCAGTGCTTTTTTTTCTTTGCTGACATTTTTGATTGTCATCAAGCGCAAGCCTATCTCAATAAAAATTAAAAAAATACTTTCTCTTTCCAACACCCACAAAGTACAAAAGTGCTAAGCATAGTAAAGGCAATATTGAATAACTATTTTCATTTTATGTTCATCAAGTTAAATATATACAAGGGTGAGTGAATGACTGACTGACTTACTGACTGTGTAAATAGGGGGTTGTAAAATCAAATTTATCGTCGCCGAAGCCGCGGGCAAAAGCTAGATAGTATTTATATACAGTATGGCCTTTCGAGAAGTTTTTAGAATAGTTTTATTTGCATTCCAATCATCTAATGCATTGGTAGGTTTATAAAGCTCTCAGTTTAATTGTGCATAACATGAATGATTTATTCAACAAATTCAAACGCCGCGTAGTCGTTCACGATCATAAGTCATACGTAGCGTTAACGGAACTAATTATCGCATACCTACCATAGAAATAAACGGTGAAATAGATTCGGATTGTAGAGAACCAACGGTAAATGTAGGCGGGTACCTTTACTGTACGATAGATCTTTATTTTATTTAGTAATAAAAACCACCTACGCATCTGCCATACAGAGTTTACAGAGTTCATAGTTCTCTTTAAGAGCCTTCGAGCGCCTCTTACGGATGAAATTTGATTCAATAATAAGGAATCAAAGTCAACGTAGACTTGCTAGAAACTAATCCGTCTCTCCCTTTTGCGCTTTATGCTTTACGAGTTTACGAGTTGTATTCGCTTGCCCTATTTGGTATTTAACTTCGTATAGTAGGTCAATAGATAAATACTTATTATTAGCTCATTTGAAAGATCCATTAGAGTCGATAATTCAGTTGAAATGAAAACTGATACTTACTGAAAGCCGTAACAAAATCCGTTGTGTAGTTTAGAAGAACTAAGCGTACAAACAGCAGACACGAATAGCAACTTGTTTAGAGAAAAGTTGTACTAAGGAGGACCAAAGTTAGAAAAGAAAAATCTAACTCAAAAACGTCGTAAGCGCTCGTCAAAGGTCGTCGGTTACGCGTTTCGCCGAAACAAAACGTTTTCTGCGATTTGTTTGCCTTACGAGACAGTTAAGTAAAAATAGATTTTATATTGTTACTAAGGCGAAAACTTTAATTATCATGAATGGATGTTTCAAGGTTCGTCTCACAGTAAGCGCCCGATTGTTTTAACGTTTCGAAAGCACGTGGGAGCGATCCGCGATACTCGCTCGCGGCTCACCTTCACCCAAATAACTCGTACTACGGTTCAAACTTCAAACTGCCTGCTTGCGTTGCGTTGCATACTAAACTGGCTTTCCGAACGTTTAAACGAATTACTTTTTAACTACGTTAATTAACTCTTACGCTTTACAAATTGGTATGTGTTCAATGATGTATTCAATTGTTGTAGGAGTTGTAAAAATATTTATTGAAGACAGCTTGGATGTTTATTTCTCAAGACGGATATATTATTTGCATTTTACTACGGATGCATGGTTGTATAGAAAGCGGTGACAAACTCTCACTCTAGTCAGACTCAAGACAGAGTTAAAACGAGACAGATTTATGCAAGAGCATATTTGTGTCTCGTTTTAACTCAGACTTAAGTCTGAGCTGAGTCAGAGCACACTCTATAGCTCTCAGTATAAGATTGTAACTGACTAACTTGGGATGGGTGTAGCAGTTTTATGATAAATCTCTGATGGTATATTCGTGAAGTTGTATTGAAACTAAGAATCCTAGTACTAGAGTTTTATCGATCGATCATTTCTTGTAACGCGAGTTGCAAAACGACTCGATCACTCGATCATATCGATGATCGTAAAGACCACAAGGATCGAAACTCGCAACGAAAAAATTCGATCAATCGTGATCGACACTGATAACTCGCTATATTGATTGAAACTTAAAGCCACAAATTCAGTACAAACGATTTTAATTTGGAGCGTATCCTTATACGTAAACATATAAGAATGCTTGCACGAAATTGAGCTCTAATTCTAGTGCTTTATGGTTTATTATACTTTGACGCTAATGTCATCGAATACGAATACGATCAATCGAATTAAATCTTATACTAACCCTACTGTATACAAGTTCTTGTAAGGATTTCGATATGCGAGTCAGGATTTGCATATGTAAAAGTGCTTAATGTAAGTCGCTTTCGTTCCCCAGGAGCTGGTACTCCGCCCGGGCTCGATGACGTTCGAGTGGTGGGCGCGACCGCCCGTGCGGCCGTTCGTCCACGTCTACGTCTACAACGTGACCAATGCAGACGAGTTCCTGAACAACGGCTCCAAGCCCATCTTGGACGAATTGGGACCTTACGTCTACTCGTGAGTACTCTTGTTTACCCCACTACGCCAAAGCGGCTTCGTTCAGATGGTGGTTCGTCTGACGTGTTGTGGTTAAATTGATTAGATGTGAGGTCAGGGGCCGTTATAGGGGCGGTTGGAGACGGCTTTAGGTAGGGTTTAAGCGTTTTTTTGAGTTGTCAGTATGTTCGATCGTAGCGCCTAAATTACATATACGATTTGATGAATTGATTACACACACTATATTGTTACTATTACTATTACTATATTGACATCTCGTCAATCGATTCGTTGTTATGGTTAACTAGACGATGCCCACGACTTCTTCCGCGACGATTAAGGTTTTTAATTTCCGCGGGATTCTCTTTAATTTTCCGGTATAAAAATCGCTACACATAGAATTTAGAACGTCTGAGTTACCTTTAAAGGTGAAATTGACAACATTTTTGTCATAGCAAAGCGAATACCACTTACATGAAGTAATATATAAGTCGATGACTTACATACTTAGGTATATTATATTACAGGTACACTGGTAATGAATTAATTAATATTAACAGTCTATCGACAAATCTGTGTCACCACTTTAATATTCCGTAAGGATGTGCGCGATTCCGTGTAAAAGCTTTAATAGACTTAATATTTTCTAAACTAATTACAAGCTTGACTATCTAGGTTAATCAATGAACAAGCTACTAACGTGCTTAGGTAGTTACATCTTCTTGTTAAATATAAATTAATAATGGTCATTGTTTACCGGCCATAAGATCGCGGGACGACCTCGGTGGGATTCGCGGAATCGGCTTCAATCGTTGTGCTTATATGGGATTCGTAGATTTTTATCAGTAAAGGAAATGTTGATGGTTTTCTTCGCACAATGCCAATGCCAAGAATCGGCTCGCATTCTACGTAGGTATGAAGTTATTTTAAGGGCTACATTGTAGTTGAAAATCTTCTTAATATATATTTTTTTTTCTTTAGAGATACCTAAGCTTCATCTATGTCTACTTCTTCTAATACATATATTATGTTGTCTTGTAGTTCCTTATAAGTACATAAAAAATAAATAAAAATATATTTGGGTTTGGGTTTGTTCGAACACTTATAACATTTGTTAATATAATTTGTTTTATGTGTGTCCATCACGAATAACAGAATAACTTTTAAAACATCGAAAAATTTTGCGAAAAAAAATTTCTCATACATTTTGTATGGAATGGTTTTTTGATGATATCTTGAGAACGGATTGACTGATTTCGATAATTTTTTTAATTTTTAGTTAGTAGAAAAGTAAAAAAGTCATATAATCATACAAACAAACAAGTCATTATGATTAGGTATCTATTTGTACCTTTGTCATGCAAGATCGCATGTCACACAACAATCTTGTTTGTTACGCAAAATGACACATTATTTTCTTATTCTCGAAAAAACCTTGACATTTTGTTGCAGCGATACAGAGTGTAAAGCATAAAAACTTTAAAAATAGTCGTCTCTAAAGTTGCATTAGATGCTGCGTCTGGCATAAATATTTTTACGCTAAATGGAACTAGACACACGCATCTCCCTTCTATTGGTATGGACTTGAGTATATAACCAACGGTATGGACGACGCTTAATAGGTATAGGTATAAATATAAAATACATCATAGTGTAATAAATTCATAAATACAAGTTCTTTTTTTAAAGTTAAACAGGAAAAACCTTTCTGTGCGTCTTTCACATTCAAAGAATCGGACTATAGGTATAATTCTTAAGATAAGTGCTACTTCAGATGATTTTAAATCATAAAATTATAATTCCGCGGGAATCCTGTTTTTGCGGGATAATAAGCCTATGACACTCTCAAGTTCTCAACTATTACTCCTCACAAAACATCATCGAACCTTTGCTCCGTTGCTACATGATCGAAGGACAAACCAACTCATAAATACCGTAAGTGTTTATTAGTTGGTTTGTCCTTCAATCATATTAGTATTTATGATATTAGTAGGGGTAGAAGACAGCGCAGCTGTAAGAACGCTTTCTTCCTTATTAAAATAAATAAAATAAATATTTCTTACTAGCTGATATCCGCGACTTCGTACGCGTGGATTGAGGTTTTTTTGGAGTCCCACGGGAACTATAATTTATTTCGGGATAAAAAGTAGCCTATGTTTTAATCCAAGGTATAGTCTATCTCCATTTTAAATTTCAGCCAAATCGGTCCAGTGGTTTTTGAGTTTATTCTGAATAAACTCAAAAAAAACTAAGTAACTATTTTTGTACGTTTGTAATGAATAAATTATTATTCATTACAAACATACAAAAATACAAATCTTTCCTCTTTATAATAGTAGTGTAGATTAATTTCTCTTTCTTTCTTATTAAATACATTATTGTTTTTGTATCGCCAGAGAAGAATGGGAGAAGGTGAACATCACGGACAACGAAAACGGCACGCTGTCGTTCCACTACAAGAGGACGTACACCTTCATGCCAGAGCTTAGCGCCGGCCCGGACGACGACTCCGTAGTGGTGCCCAATATACCCATGCTGGTAAGTACAGAGCTTAAGGCCCAAGACACGGAGCTGCCCGCGAAATTCAAATTTAATTTGGTTTTTCGCCATTTATAAACGAATACGACAAAGTAGGCTTATGGTATTCAAATTGCGCCAATGGCAGTATCATCTTCACAGGTTTATATACTAATCTTTACGTGAAAGTATCCAGTTTAAGAAATAAAACAAAATAATGACTAATTTGTGAGTAACTCACGTCAAACTCATTATTTTGATTAATTTCTTCTTGAGACCACATACGATCAAGTTTGCCGTCAAGCTTATTGATTTGCCTATGTTGGTAAATGTCGAACCCTGGCACAACTCCGTATTGATAACCAATATAACTATGTTAGTGAGTTACTACTACTACTATGTTGTTTTGGAGGCCCCGATACCTACCTGATATCTGTTTTAGTAACAAACGATTTTCGCATAACTCCTTAGAAGTGCCCAATATATCCATGTTGGTAAGTACAGAGCTTAAAGATAATTACTAGCGTTAAGACAACTTAGGGAGGCCACATACGATCAAGTTTTCCGTCAAGCCTGCATGATGCCGCGTCAAATCCGCGGCAGACTTGACGGTCTGTGGCTATCAATTTGTATGACAAAGCTTCTCATGCAACCCTGGCAAAACTCCTTAGAAGTGCCCAATATACCGTAGCAGACTAGACTACGGGTTCCTTACCAAATCCACAAGATCATGCTAATTATTATACCCTATCGTCACCCCTGAATACCTATACTAAAACTCCTATAGAACAGGGCCTCCTATAGTATATACCTAAACCAGATAATGATGGCTTTTATATTGTTTTTCCATCATCGTCATTGTCTTGATTGTTCTAAGAGCAACGGTAATACGCTCGTTATAATAAATTAATACTTCCGTGCTAATTAGCTACACGTGCTTGTAGAAAAATAGTATTTTTTACGAAGTAGGTACTTTTAAATTGCTTGCGTCTTGCGTTTATTTAGGTTTAGTTCTGGGGGCCTACCAACTAACGTATCACATTTATTATTATTTTAATATTTAATATTGTGATAACATTTCACACAATTGGCGTTGGTCGTAAATCTGTTCATTCGATTATACATATAGAATAAGCATGTGGTCTTTAGCCAGCTTTGTCCGTCAAATAGCCCACTAAGGCCTCAATAGCCCAACGGTTAAAAGACTGCGGACTGAAAATTAAACGATCGCAGGTTCGCAACCCACCTGTTGCGCTATTGTCGCACCACTACCCTAGCAATAACTTTCCGCTTATTTAGAGGGGATAGGATGATATTAGTCAACCTCAACTTGGCTAATATTATTTAAAAAAAAAAAAAAAAAAGAAAAAAAAATATTTTCAGCTAGTTTTGAGGTCCCCCGCTCTCGCAATTAGGTAATATGAGTATATTGCGTACAGTGACAAAAATTAAATATTACAGACCTTTTAATAATAATTTAATTATTTAGGTACCTTCTAAGTGGAAGTGGTTATTTTATTTTATATGTAATAATAATTTATGATTCTGCTTTGTGGCTTAGATTCCGATTAAGATAAAAAAATTATTATGAGTTATAATTAGGTATACTATTTTACATGCGTAAATGTTTTTTTATAACCTAATAAAATAAAAAACCTTCTTGATGGTTAATATTAAACGAGTTTTATAATTTTAAAGGTCGCTCAAGTCTTGAGAAGTTGAGATTTTATTTTTACTATAAGAAATATGACATCGTATATTTTTTGTATATTTGGACGTTTTTTGTTATAATATGCGTATAAGTAATGTTGTATCATTGTTCATCATTAATTTATACCTAAGCAATATATCACGAGACTTGGGGCAAAAAGTTTTAGAGGGTACAACAGAATTAGCCACATGGACATAGTAATCCAACTTTAAAGGGTTCAATTTGAGAGAAACACTAATGTATGAACTAAATTTAAATTTTACGAATACTGGTATTTTTTTTTAAATTCTATTTTTAGCAAACCTTTGAGTAATTTGACTGATATATTGATTTGTTAGTCATTCTCTCAAATTGGTATAGATATATAGGTAGTTGATTTTGTATATAGTTAATTGTAATATTTTGTGTGTACCGATGGGGCTGACATAAAGGTCGCCTTTAAAAGTCCCATATTAAATAATGACAATTAAAAAAGGGCCCAATAAATATATTCAGTTGATGTTTTTTCAACGACATCTCGTTAAAGACGTGTAAAATTGAAAGTGGAGACAAATGTCCTCGTACAGTGAAAGCGATCGACACACATATTTTGTGGTCTTATTTTTACGTTCAGTACAACTGAACGTATGATGTACCTGCAAGTGGTTTTTATTAACCTTGTTTATGTATTTGTAATTGATAAGAAGAAAATGCTAGTTCTTCTTCTTCTTTATCAACCGATAGACTGTTGGATAAAGGTCTCTTGCGTGGACTTCCACAGGCCTTAGTCTTGCGCCGCTTGAATCGAGCAGCTCCTTCGTTTGATGAAAATGGTAGTACCCGGAAGAAATCCTACTAAGCCTATCCTACTAATATTATAAATGCGAGGATGTAAGGTTGGATGTTTTTGTTGATGTACCTACGAATGGATGAGAATCGAACCTGCGACCTTTCAGTTTTCACTTTAAAATATTTTCACTATAAGGGACTTGGTGCACAACCTTTTACACTTTCCTTCAACACGTTAATTAAAAAAACCATTACGTAGAAAGCGTATAGCACGTAGCCGCACTTCTAGCGTGAATGTAGAAAACGTACACTATCACACTCTATTTGCTGCTACGGAATCACTGATTAGGGTTCTGGTAGAAAGTAGGTTTGATTACTACACTACTTACACTACCTACTGTAAGTGTTTGATTGCCGGAATTGCCCGAGTACCTACCCCCTTCGCGACCCTTCTGCAATACAAGTGTAAAGAACACCCATGTTTTTTTTATTCGATGACAAGTTAGTCCTTGACTGCGATCTCACCTGACGGTAAGTGACTATACAGATTACAGTCTAAAGGTAAAAACATGCCAAAGATGCCTCACTGCGATACCTCACGGTCGCGGTTTAGCTCGCTACCTCGATGTCACCTCCATGTAAAACAAATGTATGCAAACAGATAAGCGCGAACATGTCGAAGGATACCTCACTGCGATACATCGCGGTACAGCGAGGTATCTGCGACATGTTCGTGCTCGTCTGTTTGCATACGTTTGTTTTACATGGAGGTGACATCGAGGTAGCGAGCTAAACCGCGACCGCGAGGTATCGCAGTGAGGCATCTTTGGCATGTTCTTACCCTAAGATGGTAGCGGGCTAACTTGGAAGGGGTATGGCAGTGTACATTCAACCCAAACCACTGATCTGTTTCTACACGCCGGAACGCTAAATCGCTTGGTGGCACGTCTTTGACGGTAGGGTGGAAACTAGCAACGGCCGAAACCTCCCACTAGACCAGACCAGAGTCAATTCAGAAATTATAAATTACCAAATTGCTTCCGCTAGGAATTGAACCGCTGATTTGTACAAAAAAGTATAAGAATAAATCATCGGTAAAATAGATTGCAATCTATCTTACCTAGTTGCATGGATATTGACACCCTCTACTTACTGAATATGTTTATTATAGTTTTATCTGGATTATATTTTCGATCTTCAATCTATAGATTTTGGATAAGATACCCAGGTGATTAACACTGGCAGTAAATCCACACTCACCGGATCGGATATATCGGTGCCGGATCCGGTAAAAGTCTAATGTGGCCGGATTCCCGGACCGGTTTTTCCGGATTACAATCCCTAACCCACACGTCTCCGTTCCTTCGTGCGTTAAAAATTAATCACAGTATCGCAACTACAGAACATGAATCTGAAGACAATAATATGATTATACGGAGTGGTGGTAACAACGCGCATCCGTGTGCACTGAACGGAACCGATACGGACCGGAACCTAACTGTGGCGTTGTGCAATGGCGCGTCTAGGGCACCCAGATCGTCTCGGCATCGTCACTTATGTAACCCCCATACATCTCGACCCAGTGGTACATCCATATATCCCTCCATACATCTCGTAGAAGTTAGTAGTTCTACGAGACTTACGAGACTTAACACTGCATGTCGATTCTCTAAAAATTATTACATCATGTAACGGTCGCAATGACCTCTGATTGGCTGGTACCCTCCCGCTATTGGTTTAAATGCATTGATGCAGCAAGAACGCCATTAATTCAGCCAATCAGAAACCATTGCGACCGTTCTGATGCAATCATTTTTAGAGAATCGACACGCTGGATTATACAAATGACAGCATAACTAAGAATTAATTTGAAGCGCCAATAGACATACGAGTGTCTCTGGAACTAATAATATTGCAAATGGCGCACCAACCCCTATAAATAATAATCTATGATTTCATATGAAATAAAGAGGTTGGTTATAAAATCATAGGTTAATATAGAGGTTGGTGCGCCATTTGCAATATTATTAGTTTCAAGGGCACTCATCATATCTATATCAAACCAGAGGGGCTAGACAAGTGGCATTCGATTCGAAGCGATTCGATTTCCTAATTCGCAATCGCTTTAACGAAAGCGAAGTTCGACTGCTAGACAAAGTTACATGTGATTAGCGATCGCCTATTCCATTCGTCTTTTCGATAAATAGTAACTTTTGTCTATGATCTTTCGTAATGAAACGTCAAATTCGTGCATCTAATTTTGAATGTTGGTTTGAGTGGTTTTTCTTAAGTGTGAAAGTAGAGTTTAATTTACTTAAAAACTATTGATTCGTAATATTCAGACTAATAATATTTCTTGGTAAATAACAAAGTGCTTTTGTGTGTACTAAAAACAAATATGTAAGTAGGTACCTATGATTTCAGCTAGACAAATAAAATGTTAGAGAATTCTTTCGTAGTGCTTATTGCTGAGCCTCATTAATACCCTGGATGTTTGTTATTGATACCTTGAGTAGTTAATAGGTACTATCATGCCTTTGTTCCTGTCGTGCATAGCCAAAGATTGTTTATATTAATCATTGTATATAGGACCTTTGTGACTATTTCGGCGTAGTCCAAGCTAATTTGTGTTTATATTAAATACTAGTGGTTCGCCCCGAACTGAGACCTAGCAGTATCCCATAATTCCCTAAAGATAGTTTCAATTATATATTGTAATAATTAACTTTTAACATTAGACGCAATAAAAAATAATAATAGTTGACGCAAAACTTTTATTGATACAGCGCCATCTATAAGCATTATTGTGAAGCTATTAGCATTAAAAATTAAATGATTTCATTTCTTACCAATATTTATCAATTCAATTATCATTATTATTGTTCAATAATAATGCAAGAAGCCAATAACAATCTCTAAATAATTCAAAAAACAACTAAAATTAACAAAACAATGCTATTTCTTTCGTTTTCTACAGGGTCTTGGCGTTCGCTACGGTTTCCATCAATAAAATCGACAACTGTCGATAACGCTTGTGAAAAATGCCACTTGTCTAGCACTTGTCGATTCGTTTTTATTAGACCACGTGACATTTCGATAGCTAATGTCAATCCCATACATTTTTCGACATTTCTACTAGCGATATCGCTAATGGAATGTAACTTTGTCTAGGCCCTCTGTGGTAGATTCATTTGACAAAGCACTTTGTAAAAGTTTATTTGAATAAAAAATTATTCTAATCTAATCTATTCATCTATGATTACAACGCCAAGATGGTGTCAATCAAATCCAAAATGGCGTCAATCAAGTAGGTCCAAAAAAGAAATCATAACAGCAAGACCAGTGTTAATAATTATTAAATATTCAGTGATCTCGACACTTGTTTCCATTTGATTCCATAGAAGGTTACCATTAACCATGACTACCTGTTTGGTCGTGATTAGAATGATCGACTGCAGATGACGAATGTCCCGGGTTTGATTCTCGGGTCGGGGCAAAAAATGCATTGCCTTTGTCTGTCAAGAAATTCTCAGTAGGTATACTAGCCCAGAGTTAAGAAGTAGGTGGTGTGTCGCCCCAAATCAATACAGGCGAAATGAATCCAACATACCTAAGTATTTTTTTATAATTTTTTTTTTTTTTGGTAATTATAATATTAGTAAGCATTTTGCGGAACGCTGGCCGCAGGAGGCGGTAAGTTTTGGAGAGGAGACCGCGAACAAGCAAGCGTAGTGTGGGGCGCCCTCCAGCAAGGTGGACCAGAAAGTTGGGAAAGGCCTAGGTTCAGCAGTGGAAATGATGATGATGATGAAGGATTTTGTAAAGCAACGTCATAGGCTTGTAATTTGAGTCATGAATGCCGTCTCACGTTTTACAAGCCTCACTGGAAAGAGCACTTTAAACTATATTATTATAAGATACACGTTCCAACTTGATTGTTAATTCATACTGCTTATTCAGTCACAAAATGAAAATAGCGAGCCGTTACTAGGGACACCATGTTGAAACTTAATCTTGGCTTAATCCGTAATTAATAAAAACCTGCTAAGCGCGAGTCAGAGCCGCACACAAAGGGTTCCATACCGTCTTACAAGATTTAACACCAGCTATTATTAAGATCGAGCAAAAACAAAAGTGTGAAGCGCCTCTTTCATTTTTTTTTATTGTAAATTATTTTTGTTGTTATAGCGGCAAAAGAAATACGTATTCTGTGAAAATTTCTATTATCTATCTATTACGGTTCGTGAGATAGGTTTTAACGCTGAACGGACACTTCGGTCAGTCATCTTGATGCTTATCCTAATCAGGGTCACTCACCAGTCGATGGAGTATCCCTGAGAGATTATTCAGAGAGATTTTGGACACAGTGGTATCGACCGCTTGTCTAAAGGAAGGACCAACTTTAGAAAGCATTGTTTTTAGGTTATTGTATGTATTAAGTATACCAACCCGAGTAAGTACCTGCCAGTCTTCATCTATTTAACTTCGGACTTTATTGAAGTACGTAATAATAAAAATTGTTTGATTTTAATAATTGATGGTCACCCGATATGAAGTTTCTTCATATACATACCCATGCAGATGTTATACGTGATCGAGGACCTATTTAAACCTCGTGCATTGAACTTTCTCTGTACAATCCATTAACGCTCATACCACAATAGTTATAAGGTATAATTTCACATTTCTCAACCTCGAGATATCTACCACTAGAAGCAGATAGCTCAAAGCCCCTATTTAAGATACAAGTGTAAATGAATTTAATTCATCCCCGACTTGTGGAATCAATAGCAAGTCTATGTTTCATATATGTGACACCTTTCTGCTCCATCATCACATCCCGTCCCGCTAGTCCCGCGGATCCCGCGTGGACAGTCCCGAATCACTGATCCCGCAAAAGCGGGTCCTTGCAGTTTCGGGATTGGATTCCCCAGTAGGTATTATGATTTGAAAATATGGACGTTAATTTACTAACACTGGTAGACGCATCAATTTTATTTGTAAACACGATGTACAAATATCACACGAAAGGTTTACAACCTCTATTTACTTTTCTTATAACGTGGCTGAGAGTTAATAATTTTAGACAAAATGATTTATATGCTGACGGCTTTAAGGACAAAATTCCGTTGTACGGTGTCATTAACTGTGTTAATTCTCAGAACGGGCGTACGATTGCATATTATGTAATGCGCAGATCTTTCTCAATGCCTAATAGCTAGCCTTTTTCAAGTCTCTTGTCTTATTACAAAACCAGCAGCTGATTCTTGCGACTACGGAGGCCACAATGCTCACGGGATTTTTCATACAAAGTATTACGCTGATAAATATTTTTTTTATTGTTCTAGATGTATATCTTGATCCGTTATTGATTTACATCTTCATTACTTACCGGCTACCGCAAAAAAAATGTTTGTTCAAACAATCTAAGCATAAAACATGTTCCTCAAAACTTGAAATATACAACAAAAAAGGCGACAAAAAAATATAATATATTTAAAACTAACAATCCTGTCCTACTAAACGTAAGATAAAAACAACAAAAAAACGTAAGACAAAAAACGTATTCAGTTCTATTTTAAATACTTAGGTATGTGCAATTTTTTTTACTGAAATCACTTCATAGTAAACAACATACATAATAACATAATGTACCTACGTCCTACATAGTAAAAAATTATTCGATAACCGGGACCGATGGCTTAACCTGCTCCCGAGAAACCGAAGGCATATAAAGCCCTGATTAGACCTCCGAAGCCAGTTAAACACCAAGTCACCAATTTGGGTCAACTTTGTTTAACCAACATAATCGAGTAATGTTCACTGACGCAACTAGGCCCCATACATTCTTTCTCCTAGCTGGGCAGACTATAGACAAACTTTAGAAGAGTTGGACGTAACAGACATTCAGAGAATTGGACATTCAGGGAATTGGACTTTTGGGGAAGAGACTTTCCGGGAATAGGACGTAACCGACAGTGGATATTCAGGGAATAATTGGACCTTTCGGGCCGTAAAGGGTCTCCCGTCTCCACATAAACCTGTAGGGTTAGTATAAGACTGAATTCGATTGATCGTATTCGTATTCGATGACATTAGCGCCAAAGTAAAATAAATCTTACCGTTATTGATTTAAAGTCACAAATTCAGTACAAGCAGTACAACTGATTTTAATTGCAACGTATTCGTAAACGCATAAGAATGCATGCTCAAAATTGAGCTTTAATTCAATGGTCTTTATGGTTAGTTCTTGGTCCTAAATGAAGAGAATATTATTGCAAATATGCAAATATCATAAGTTCAGAACCTCACCTCAGGTTCACCTTTACTGAACTGCATTCGTTCACGGCAAAACCCTTGAATTATTTTATTATAATTAAATCCTTTTGACCAAATTCGGCAATAATTTGCTTGTAATGCGAAGTCACCTTGAAATTCAGGAAGTCTCGCGGAAGTTAAGAACCTGATGTCGAAAACTTGGCTACCTAGTCGTACTTGAAATTAAAATATTTACTTACCTACGTTGCAAAAACAAAGTTCCAACACTTAGGTACACAAGCATTAAGAAGGTAATTGCGTAGGTAATAATTATTTCGTAGTTTGCTAATTTTGGCTACCGCTTATAAAAACTTAGAAGCACATTCCTTGCTAAGGAGCAGATTACCTCGTTAAAAAGATACTAGAACTAAGTTAAGCCCAGCTTACTGAGGTGACCGTAAAAAACGTATACCACGAACTTATCAGTTTAGTAGGGCTAGCATGCGCAACACAAGAATTTTTTTCTTGAATGAAATCTCTTAAATTCAGGAGTATAATAAATGGGTAGAAATTTTTTTCTCGTGGCCCGAATGCTAGCTCTACGGTGACGCGGTCGGTAGTGCAGAGTTTAGTATGAAAACGAAGAAATCTGTACCTACTCTATTTTCATAACATTGTACGACACTCGCACTAGCAAGAACTGACAGCAGCAGCATATCAACACTTGGACAGCGGAATTGAGCGGAATGACATTTTAAAATAGCGGCCTAATTTTGTCCTGAAGGAAAAATAAAATTCCTTGCTATAAACCGCCAAACAAGAAAATCAGTATGACAAAAACGCGCCGTTCGCGCTGCATACAGTTGTTTCCGAAGGTGTAGAAGACAGGAACAACACAACATTGTTGTGTTGTTCCTGCGTTTCTTACTCTAACTCTTCGAAACACACTCTACGTAAGGGGAAACTTACGTAGAGTGTGTTTCGAAGAGTTAGTGTGGAAACACACTCTACGTAAGTTTCCGCTCGATACCGGAGCATCTTCAGAAGATGCCTGCTCCTATCCAATTTTGTCCACCTAAACAGATGTGGCACTGTGCCTAACATTTCGTATACAATTTGTCCACAGAGCGCAACATCCCAATCCAAACACGCCGCGCGATTCCTCCGCCTCGCCATGGCTTCCATTATGGACATCCTCAAGATCAAACCCTTCGTGGAAGTGTCTGTCGGACAACTTCTCTGGGGGTACGAAGATCCTCTGCTGAAACTGGCCAAAGACGTAGTGCCGAAGGAACAGAAGCTCCCATACGAGGAGTTTGGACTCTTTTATGGGGTAAGTTCTTTTTTATTTTATTCAATGACAAGTAGATAGCTTTGGTTTGCAAAGTTTAGGGTCTTTTACGAGGTAAGTTGTAGGTAATGTCTATTTTATTCGCTCTTAAAATATGATTAAGTACCAGTTCTTGTTTGCGTAGAAGAGAAAGAAAGTTTATTATGAAAGCTCGTTTACCTGTGGAGTAGTTATGATAGTTTTCTTTGCTGCATCTTACTGGAATGCTAAATTACTCTTCAATAAATTAAATCCTGAGCAAAACGGCAATCGCTACATACATACATACGTACCTATATTGAGATAAAACAAAATCAAGCTGATGTCAGCAACTTCTGAAATTAAAAGGATTTCATTTCTTACTTTAGGATGCAAGCAATTTCCGCATAGCATGTAACACTAGGTTACATGTCCAGATCTGTTAAGCGGTTTAGGCGTGAAGAGGTAATAGACAGCCAGTTACTATCGCATTGATAGTATTAGTAGGTACCCAGCATGCGTAAGTTTCGCTTCTGCCAGGTATCCCACGACGCCTCATAGCTTTAATATTTTTTTCTAATTATTTTACAGAAAAACGGCACATCACCCGACATAGTGACGATGTTTAGCGGCGCGTCCGACATCACCAAGTACGGCATCATCCAACGCTACAACCAGCGCGAACGCCTGCCGCACTGGGCCACCGACGAATGTAACAGCATCGCCGGCTCCGACGGCTCCATCTTCCCGCCCCATATCACCAGGAACGATTCCCTCGCCGTATATGACAAGGATCTGTGTAGACTACTACCACTCCAGTAAGTTCCTTTACCTTTATCTATGGAGTTGTTTTTTTCTTGTTTACGTGGGAGAAATCTTCTTAAAAGATACCCGAAATCCTGTGGGAGAGTTCGGGTTTGAGATGGGATTTTTTCCCTCCTCGGTAGCCAACCTCAGCGTACATTGGAAAGTTCCGGGATTTCTTAAGAACACAGACCGGAGCCTCCCCTTGTGCGACGCCCATTGAGCTCGTCCCGGCAATCTTCCCAGGTTTTTTAGACACGCCCAAACTTTTGACATGGAAAAAGTTCCCTTAAAAATTATCCCCTTATTTAATTGCTTAAAATGCACATAGCTCCGAAGTCACGAATTAATTTGACAAATTAATTCGCGATGAGTTTGCATTGTGGCGCCGCATTGACGAATGCGCTGGCTGCGGAATTTGGCATAATTGATAAACCAAGGTAAAATATAAGTGAATTTGCTTTTGTAAATAGTGTGATTTTAGTAAATAGCCCTGAAGAGCTTCGCGACTGTATGAGCTATGTCGCTAACTCTGATTCTCCCAGATAGTGAGACTAGTAAGTAGTGTTTACGTTTCTCCTACGGAGAACTAGAGTCTACCTTATTTTGTAGACTCTATCTACGTAGAATACATGTGTAATGAGTATGTTTTACATTGACTGGTGTTTATAATCACCGCGTAACACGAAGGGAAGCAAGACAATGGGTGTTCTGAATTGTTTATCATTACGAAATGGTTTGTGATTGTTTGTGATACGTTCAGATTCTCACGGCTGACACAAACTGTTTAGACTCCCGTACACCAAGTGCGTATAGTGCGTATAATTGTGACCGGAGACTTTGCCATGCATGGATTTAGGTTTTATTTTAATACTGGGGGAATTTTTTGGCTACAAAATATCCCAAGTACGTCTCCAAACGATTTTGTCTATTAGGTATAATCTAATTTCTAGTTATACTGCGTCATGTAATATGTATATATTGGGGGAGCACTGAATATCAACTTATCAAGCAGTCATGGGTTACTACTTACTAGTCATAGGTGGTCTATTTTATGTGACCTCGTTAACATTGCGAATTATTAACGAGGTGTCTCTCATTTGACGTTACTCTCACAAGGTAAGATGAGGATGCGAGGCGAACGATTGTCACGAATCAGAGAAAGTAAGTAGGTAATGCTTCGAGTTCGGATGTGCCACACATGCCACGAACTTATTTTTATTTATTTAAATTATATATAACAATAAGCGGACGCCCGCGATTTCATCAGCTTTTTTCAATTCACAATCGACAGTAGCCTATGTTACCCTTGGTAAAATCAGCTGTGAAATCTACCAGTGAAAGTTCCATCAAAATCGGTCCAGCCGTTTCCAAGTTTAGCGGCAACAAACAGACAGACTCAAATTTAAAAAAAATTGTTTTTTTTTGTTATAAGTACCGTATTTGCAATTGCAACATATGCCATTAGTAAAGAGTTGTTATTTTGATATTAGGTACAAGCAGACACTTCTATTTTATTACCTAAAGATGTATAGATGATAAACCTTAATAAGGTTATTATATTATGATTGTATTACCTAAGTACCTACTACAGCAGATTTCACTTTCCTCTATTACAGATACCTCAAAGACGTAGAGTCAAGCGCGGGCGTCCAAGGCTTCAGGTTCACCCCGCCAGAGGACGTGTTCGCGAACGACGAACATAACAAGTGTTTCTGCCCCGCTGGACCGCCGTGCGCGCCCAACGGACTGTTCAACGTATCTGTATGCCAATATGGTGAGCTTATAAAATATAATATACCTTTAAGCCTTTAAGGATATGTGCATTCTACCAACTCGCACATATGGTGCCCAGACTTGGTTCCTGACAGACTCTTGAAGCTCAAGGTTTGCCAGAGCCATGGAACGCATCAGAAGAGCCATGGAACGCATCAGAATGGACATCCAGAAAATTATTCACACCACCACCTGATCTAGATTTACACCAGTAAATATTTCTACGACGCATGGCGTTAAAATGGATTACGTAAACAAGGATTTTACTTACTTTTTTTTTTTTTTCGCCAAAATTTTCGTCGTACACTTGCAGCCACAAGTGACGCGAAGCGGACTAAACAGTAACTAGCGACATCTAGTTAGAGATTACATGGTTTATTTCTATGGGCCATCATCTACCCCGGAATTACCCTAAACTCCTATTGAATGAGAATTGATATTTTTGATGTCATTTATTTTCCCCAGACTCGCCAATAATGCTATCGTTCCCCCACTTCTACCTGGCTGACGAGAAACTACGCGAAGCCGTGGAGGGCATTTCTCCGCCGGTGCCGGACAAACATCGCCTCTACATTGACATACAGCCCGTAAGTGACGTCACAGAACAACTCTTTGTCTGAGTGTTTGGCAGAGCAGAGAGTGAATTAATGAATACGATTGTTAATTACCTCAAATTCAGAAAGAGGTTAAAGCTAAAAGCATCATAAAAAGTTACTTATAAATCCATTACATAACATACATACTCGGGAAAATTAATCGTGGAAGCACTGTATACATAGCATAGTTTCATTAACTATTGTAAAATTTATTTTTTATTTTTGAAAAGAGCAACCGCCGAGTTTCTTGCTGGTTCTTCTCGGCAGGAAAGGCATTCCGAACCAGTGGTAGATTCATTGACGATTCAAAAGTGCTTGTAAAAGTTTATTTGAATAAAAAATATTTCTATTCTATTCTATTCTATTCGCGAGATGCGAATGGGTGCAAAAAAATCTTTAAAAAAAAGTTAATTTATTATTATTCTTCTGTGAATGGGACGACTCAGTGGCAGCAATAGAAAAAAGGGATACAGTTGTCAAAAATTTCAAATAATAATAAAATTTAAAACAGAAAACACAACAACAGACAACGATCGTTGTTTTTTCCGGGTCGTCGGCGACACGGAATATAAATAGTGTTAAATTATCGAAACTTGAAAGCATAAGTTCGTTTGACCAAAAAGTCTAAACGAAATTGACTTATGTTCATAAACGTTATTGAACATTTTATAAAATGGTTTTTAAAAGTGCTTTTCGTTGAACGCCCATTTCTAAATTGTTACTGTTGTATGTTTGCAGGAGATGGGCACGGCGATGCAGGCGCGCGCGCGCGTGCAGATCAACCTTGCGGTGTCGCAGGTGGTGGACATCAAGCAAGTCGCCAACTTCCCCGACATTGTCTTCCCCATATTGTGGTTTGAAGAGGTAACAATAATAAAAATAACCTTTGCTAACATAAAAACCTTTAATAACCATACCTCCCATACCTTAACTTAAAGACCAGTATTAATTCACAAATAGAAGCGTTCCTAGGTGGAATTTTCTAAAAAGAATAATTTCACTATGAAAAATAAAACCAACTAAAAACAACCACGTAAGTGTGAGTGAAACAAAACATCGAAGTTTGTGTTTATTCGATTATTAACTGGTCGCTAAATTCAAATTGTCAAATGACACCGTACACCATTCGTTTTTATACTGTCAAATCTAAAATAAGTACCATATTTTTGGTCAAACTACGTGCCATAGACTTAATTTTGTCGCATTAATATCTCACTTGGAATTTTTGTGGCGAACTACATAAAAAAATTTACTTCCATGCTTTAGGGCCGATCTAGACCGGAATGGCAGCGACGCGGCGCGAGCGGCCGCGTGTCCTTTTTGAGCTTTTCAAGCGATCCTGATCTTTAGCGCTTGTGTAGATAAAGTTTAAAATTATTTCACATTGAAAGTGCTCGCCGCGCCACTGCCATTCCGATGTAGATCGGCCCTTATTCCTACTTCCATAGACAATGGTACCTAACCTATTTTGTCTAACTCTCTTGCAGGGCATAGACGAGCTCCCGGAGTCAGTGTCGTCAATGCTGCGGCTGGCCACCAAAGTGCCGCCCATAGCGCGCGCCGTGCTCGGCTGGGGACTCTCGGCTTTGGGCATACTACTTATCCTCCTCGCAGTCACTTGCCTCATCCGGTAAGCTTTTCTCTTTAAACAATACTAGCCCAGCTGAACTTTACAGCGTGAAATTTTAATGGTTGTTTTCCCGCAGCAGAACGATTTGCTCTCCATAGTACTATCGATATATAATCAAGCTTAAACAATATACTTAAAATGTTTTAGTTTTGAAATAATTAAGAAAATATTCATGAGCACATAAGTGTGAGAAACAATAATAATTCACTAGACGTAACGTGAGCACTACCCGAATCACATGCGGCGCTGAAAATCCATAATGTTCAAAGCAAAATAAGCTCTCGCGCGTAGTGTTACAGCATAAACTAGCCTGCACGCTTGAAGCTACCCTCAACGTTCCTCATACATTGTACCTATTTTTTCATGGAATAACCACTCAGGGTCAGAGAAATTTGCCTATGTCCGGTATTGTCTGGGGTGCTGGACCGGGAAATCAAAGAGTTCAAAAATAAATTCAAGTGACCATAGCCAGGAAAATTAGCCAATTTATTATTAAACTCAAACGCTTTAAACCCTTCTTTCAGGTCGTCACACCGCCAAAGCACGTTAAGGCTGGAGGGACACGCGGTGGCCAAACCTCCACCACCCAAAATACCCGGCAAAGAAAACGGCTACGAGCTAAACAATAGAAGATAACGTGTAAATTGCGCTTTTAATATACTAAATATAATATTCATAAACGTGTCTGTAACTGACTTTTGGCTCGATTTAAATTTCTATCACTTTCTACCAAATTGGTAGGATTTGGTAGAATGGCATTTTATGTAAAGTGCTCTTGCAACACCGTTATATTTATGTATTTAACTAAAATATTGATCAGTAAGAACATTAAAATACGAAAATATTTGTGCCAAAATAAAAAGATCTGACATGATTTAAACAAATCTTACTTAATAGAAATTCTGAAGAATTGGGAATACCTATTATTTTAACAAGAGACAAATACATGAATAAATATTTGAGCCAAAAAACGGTAACATTCATAATCTTTATAGATTAAAAACACAATAATAGCCTTAAAATATTACCTACAAATTGGACTATGCATATATATATAATTGAATTGTTGTTAAGTTTTTAAATTGTAACTCGAAATTTTTAACTTTTGACTTTAAAAAATTATATTATTATTTGACAATTTTATTTACGGTAAATAGGTATGGTATTTTAGTTTATTTCTAGCATTTTTACTCGTTTAGGTACCACCTTTTAACATTAGTAGGGTACTTTCATAGTTTTTTTTTACATTTTTAAGTTTTATTTTTCAACGAATGTGATAATTTCAAATTTAAGATTCGAACAAATTTAGTTATAATAACATTTGGGAATTTGGTTTGAATGACTGTTTTTTTCTTCTGTAAATATTTGAAATCATCGGTCGGGCTTCGGGTTGCCATTTAATAAAAACATTTCAGTTTTAAGGCAGATGTAAAAATTAGACAATAGTAAATTTTGCGACACGTAAGTTCGATGAAATAGATAGGTTTTAAAGTCATAAATTTTATAAAATTGAAGGAATCGCAAAGTTTATTAAATGTATTAGGTGGTAAATTAAGTTAAGATTACCTAATATACAATAGAATTCAACTACAAAGTAGTGATTAAGTCAGTCGGCTTTTTTATTATTCCTGCATGATCACTGCGCGACAAGCTTATTACATTTTAGTCATATATCTGCGCATTAGCATAGACATTGGTCTATACTTGCAAATACACTCGCTAAGTTTCATATTTTTTTCCAGTCTGGGTCCTGCCCCTAGTCCTAGTGTAGCCCCCTCTTTATTGCGGACATTAATAAAAAAAGAAAAAAAAGACGTGTGGCACTCTGGGACTGCCACGGTAAAGCTATAGCATAGCATTTTTTATCAACGCCATCTACCGGTGAGAGGAGTCCGTGTTCCCGTCGAGCCTTAGGTTTTATTCGTTACGGAATTTCTGGATTCGGTCTCCACGCTCAAGGCCCGCGATAGAAGCTATGCAATAGCTTAAAAAATTCGTCGGACAACAATGCGGACTCAAAGCCTTGAAAACTATCAAAATTATTATTTCGTAGACTATCGCGCTGCAAGTGAGCTTAACTGTTTACTTAATTGTAAATAATTACATAGATCGCAGTTTCTTATATGTTAATAAAAGAGGTTTTGATTTTTTTCGAACAATTTTAATCAGTGATCTTCATTACATAATTTTGTGTTTGTTGGCGGCGGGAAACCTCAAAACTTGGCAGATAATATTTCTCGCACATCCATACATCTATCGATTAAAGGCTGCTCTTTCACGTGTGTGCTCTATGCCTTATTATTACGTTTAAAAATCTTATCTTAATTTATCACAAAATATCTGAAATGTACATTATTTTTACTGATAGACTAGTCTGTATCCGTCCTTAGGTCTTAGGTGTACTTTTTTACCATTTACTTTTCTTAGTTTTAAATCTTTCAAGGAATGGTATTAGTTTAATTTTAGTCATATTTTAATGTCGATTTGTATTCTCTTGTTACCTGACTTTAACAACACATAAACTATATTTTATTGGACATCACAATCGCCATTTTGATTTTAATAAAACAATAGATACCTATTACTTACAAAATATTAAACATAAAAAATAATTAAGTAACCTACTGTTCTAATAAAGGAATCTTCTTTTCTTATAGAGAAAATACAAACTTATCGATATTAGTAATTTAAATAAATTAATGACGATTGATATTTTCAACCTATATTTTTGTATGAATATAATATAGTATATAAAATATATAATAAAACAAATATTTTATTAGGTACCTAATTTTTGACATACCTACCTGACCAAAAAGACGTGCGTAATGGTTTGACGTGTTAATTATTATCAAGAACTAAGACAATTTTGTAAGCATGTTATTTTTTTCTATCCTCCTGAAATTCGTTTGGAGCTATAAGTAGGCGATGCTCCATTTTGCTTGAGTCCACGGGTATCTTCGCCAGATCTCTCCAGTCAGCCGAGCTTACTCCATGATCCAAAGCAGGCAGACTAATTGACATCCCATGTTTTGCTATCTCTATGTACCTTGTTTAAAATAAACGTTAATATGATTACCAATTTTATTAACTGTCAAAAACACGCCATCAGTTGCGAAAGCAATGTGGTAGTTAATTGGCTTGGCAATACAATGTTCTTTTTGCTGCCACGCTACATAAGTACTTTTGACGACCACTCTGACGCAGTGGTAGGAGGTCTCGGGTTCGATTCCCGGCGGGGGCAATTTGGGAATTTATAATTTCTGAATCGCCTCTGGTCTGGTCTGGTGGGAGGCGTTGGCCGTGGCTAGTTACCACCATACCGTCAGACGTGCCGCCAAGCGATTTAGCGTTCCGGCTCGATGGCGCGTAGAAACGGATTAGGGGTATGGGTTGAATGTACACTGTCATACCCCTGCCAAAGTAGTCCACTGCTATCTTAGGCTGCACATCACTTACTTTCAGGTGAGAACGCAGTCAAGGACGATCTTAAAAAAAAGTACACAACATAAGCACGACGCGTTTTTAACAGCTTGTAAATATATTAATATTTAATTAAAACAAGGTATTCATATTATACGTGTTAATGTGACGAATACTCGTGTTGCCAGTTGACTTAAAATAAAATCTACTTAAAATTATTTTGCTATATAAAAAAAATGCGTGTAAATGAAAAGTATCAGATTTTATTTTAATATTCAAATGAAACTCATAAATTCCATGTTACCTATTTTAAAAAAATATACATACATTAATTTGATAATTATAAAGAATCTTATTATTATTGTAAACGTTTAATACTACTGAATTTGTTTTAGGTAATAATATTAATTTTCCGACTCATTTGTAAATTTTGGAATATTATATTTTGAAAATATTTAGGTATTTTATGTTTGTTTGTGAATGTATTTGTATTGAAAAATAAAAATCCTTGATTACATTCCTTATTAAATAAAAATTATATCATTCCTTTAATAGGGTAATGCTTGTGGCAACATTAACTGTTAAAATGTTCAGCCACTGTGCTAACATATAGCAATTTAATCTGTTTCATGTCTTACTTATCTATTTTAAATTCAAGAAACTGAAAATTAGTTAGTTATCGAAATTGAATTACTTATTGCATATGTGTCAATTGCAGTCAACTCCTACAGGCTGAATTTATGAAACCTAGTTTTGCTGAAACTGAGCATTTTATCCAATATGGTGGAAGTGGGCTAATCTCTAAACTAGGCGTGTATCTAATGCTGAGATCTATAAAATGTGCTGACTTAGCTCGGACTCAAGATAAGAGTTAAAACGAGACATAAATATGCTTTGACATAAATCTGTCTCATTTTATCTTTCTTGAGTCTTGAGCAGAGTAAGAGTGCAGTCTATAGATTTCAGCATAAGTGTAATTATGTTATCTATTTTACGCAAGTGAAAAGGATACCACTATTTTAAATCTGCCAATTTATATTAGAAATGGTGCTTCAGAATTAGCAGTGTCAAGCAATAAATAAGACTTGTGCAAAAAAAATTACTACATCTTCATCAGAGCCATTAAGATTCCAATAATAAAACTATGTTAACATGTTACACGTGTAATGAATACAATAAAACTATATTAACATGTACACGTGTAAGAGTTTTACATCGTTTGTATACATACTTTTCACATAATTATTAAGTCTTGATATGTGTCAAATACAGCTGTTGTTAATGTTGCCACATCATACACCCAATGATTTGCTCAAATTCGCGACTTAATGTTTTAACGCATGTTTATTATATTTCTAAATGTATAAAATGCGTTTTGTAAATAAATGAATAAAGGTGTAAGTTATATTACAGATATTTGTTTCATTTGACTGCAATGTAGAACCTACGTACTATTGTAGGTAGTTTCTAGATTCCCTCTAATAGGTACTACCACTGACCTCTATATTTAATGTATTTTATTAAGACTGGACTTGCTGCTGTGATTTCTTAAGCCTGAAATACTTAGTAGCATACAAGGAGCATGCATGTGTATACGTAGCATGTGTATTTCACGCTTGATACTGCTTAAAGCGTTGGTAGCAGTCAGAACGCCTCGGTTCTGATGCAAAAGTAGGTATAATATATGAGATGATAAATATAATATGAGTAACTTTCTATCATTATTTTTACGGCAAGTTTTCATTGAACCACTGAATGTCGGCAGTGACGCTGGCATGGTACCTACTGGCATGTAAACATCTGTCATTCTGGCACTGTCATTTCGCACGAGAACAGGGCCCCGAGTCTGTTATTTTACATGTCATTGTCAGTGAACCGCAATGCCATTACAATTCAATTATCATTGGTCCAAAATTTCGTAGTCTATTAAATTCACAATGGTCGTTCGATGGTCTTGTAATTGGATTGTAATTCAATGATCCTCGGTATTGCCATTAGCTAAAAAAGCGTTCGCCGAAACGAGTTTATCGTTATCAAAAACTTTATACGCTATCAATTTGTTTTTAAACGACTTAAAAGTGTCAGTGGCAAACCATCGGAAAACAATTGTGACGCCATTGAATTAGTAGACTACCAAAATTGCTAAAAGTAGCAATTGGGATGTCATTGATGGACAATTGAACTACAATTGCAATAGCAGACTTGGGCCCCAGTGCTCCGCGCGAAACAATACGTTCGCTAGCGAATTTGAGTAACTGGATTAATAAAAACCAGCCTCAATAGTATTTGCCTCGCTCACATCTAAAATAGCGGTCTTTTCCATTTTTTTTAGTCATTTTTGTTAATGTAAATACCTTTATTATGCAATACAGTCGGCTACAGTTTTTGTGTTGTAGCACGGGTGCGGGTGACAGGTCAATAACTTATATACCATATTGTTGCAAACATAAGGTTTACTTTTACACCATTAAAATCTGTTACGACTGTTCCTTTTTTTTTTCAGAAAATCAGTTTTCGTATTTTGAACCTTATGATTGCAAAAATATGGTACAAAATAAGTTATAATCAATCTGTCATCTGCACCATGCTACAACAAAAAAGACTGCAGATTAGTTAATTAAATAAAAATAACTAAGTTATTATGTTAAGTATCATTTATGTAACAATAATATGTTTCGTATAATTGTTCGAGGTAGATTATAATAATAAGTAATTATTTATTATTTACTGGTGGTAAAATATCGTACCCTTATTGCAAAAACCGATTATCTGCACCAAAATTTGAGCGAAAAGTTTTTGAGTTATAAGCATTTGAAACTTTAACGACTTAAAAATTAGTTATAATGATGCCCATTTTTAAACAATAATAATTTTTATAAACAAGAAACTATTCAAGAAATGTTAAGTAGGTTAATAATTGAAAAAAACTTACTATTTTTTCAACAAAAAGAAGAAAATAACCGGTAAGGAGCTCACTTAGTTAGTTTTTCCTGAATGTAGAAAAACTACCAAATTTTCAAATTTACCGTTCTGGTAGCTCTAATGGCATTTTTTATTTAATCACTTGTTTTGAATAGTAATAATCATCAAGACAAAAATCGTTTTAGTTCAACTTTAGCCAGTACAGGTGTAAAATAAATATCTTTAGTCGCTTTTGGCTGAAGGTAAAGTAGATTTCATTTAACTTTGTACGTACTAACTGCAGCGCCTTATGGTTTTACCCGAGGAGTTCCCGTTCCTGTGGGAAATGGGCAAGCCTACATTATTTCTTATAATCTCAGCTATCTTTAAAAGAAAGTTTCGTTGAAATCGGTCCAGCCGTTCTAAATAAACTATTTCGTTTTATTATATTAGAATAACTAGCTGTGCCTTGCGGTTTCACCTACATTTGTCCCGTTCCCGTAGGAATTTAGGGAAACACTATAACTGTAAACTTTCCTCTCGAATCCCTCTATCTACTGATGAAAACTGAATTAAAATCCGTTGCGTAGTTTAAAAGATCTACGCGTACATAAAGAGGGCCAGACAGCGGGAATCGATTTTGTTTTATACTATGTAAAGATAACATATACAGCAGAGCTAAGTTTGCCCGCAAGCGTTGCTATATGGGTGCCCCATTGTAGCTTTGAATCCAGGGTTAATCCCAAGAACACTTTGGAGTCCTCAGTTTTCAAAGGTTCATTAATTATCTTTAAATTTTTACTGACAGTTCTCGGGTTAGGTAATAAAAACTCAACACACTTTGTTTTTTAAGTATTTAAAAATAGATTATTTGCCGTAAACCATTCAGAAACTTGAGATAATGCATTATTTACATCGTCAAAATTGTCTTTTATCCTATCGACTTTAAAATTCAAAGACGTATCATCAGCAAATAGTACAATATCGCAAGTATTGTGGACAAAATGTGGTAAATCATTTATGTAGACCAAAAACATGAATGGACCTAGAATAGAACCCTGGGGTACACCCATTACTGAGGCTGATCCGGATGATTTTACATCATTGACACATACTCTTTGGACTCGTTCACTGAGATAAGACGCAATGAGACTAAGTGCAAAATCTTTAATGCCATAGTGGCTCAGTTTAAGCAAAAGTGTCTCGTGATCAACGCAGTCGAATGCCTTTGACGACAAATCACAGAAAATACCAATGGCACTCTGTGAGTTCTCCCATGCATCGAATATGTGTTGTAACAGCCTTGCGGCTGCATCGGTTGTTGATCGACCCTTTGTAAAACCATACTGCTCAGTGTGTAGGATTTTATTTAAATTAAAGTGTAAAAGCAGTTGGTTGAGCATTATTTTTTCCGAATATCTTGCTGAGAGTTGGCAAAATTGAAATTGGCCTGTAGTTATTCGGATCACTTTTGCTTCCCGATTTAAAAAGCGGTATTAGCTTACTACATTTCATAAGGTCTGGAAAAGATCCAGAATCTACTGATTTATTAAAAATTAAAGCAAGATATGGCGCAATAATATCAATTATGTTATGTTATGTTATGAATTATTTTAACTGATATCCCCCATAGATCTGCTGTTTTCTTATTTTGTAAAGATTTAAATGTTTTGACTATGTCATATGGGGTAACGTATTCAAACCTAAATAACTTATTGCACTCAGAGACATTGCTCCTTAGAAGACGATAGACTTCTGCTGGCGAGGAATTCAGAGAACTGGTTGTAGTAATTGGAATATTTTTGAAAAAGTTCTCAAATGTATTTACAATTACTGTATCGGAGTTAATTACATGATTATCACTTTTAAGCTCCAATTTATTATTATTATGTACCTTATGTTTACTCACTTCATCGCCGATGATGTCCCATGCTGTTTTAATTTTATTATCAGAATTGGCAATTTTTTGTTTTATGTGAAGTGACTTTGCTTATATGCACACATTTTCAAACAATTTAGAATAGTTTCTTACATATTCAATAAACGCGGGGGAATAATTATATTTTTTTCTGCATATAAGTCAAACAGCTTATTTCTACTTTTATAGATTCCGGCAGTTGGCCAGTTACTAAACTTAAGATCTTTAGACAGTCTTTTCTCTATCACCTTAAAGATAGAGTTATATTGTGAGCTTAACAAATCAAAAAACTTTTGATTTGTGAAGATGTTCAAAAACCCTCGTAGCCCAGTTATACAGTAAAAGTGAACTTAAGTTCTTTTACCTGCAATAATTTTAACAAAATATTGAGTTCATTATTCTGCAAAAAGCAACTAATGTTGTTTAGTTCGTTTTTCTTTTTAGATACATCAGCAATTTCTATTATATTAATAAAAGCTGAAACCTGTTAACGCAGGTTAACATGTATTAACAGAATAATATTGACATAATGATAAATCAAGCAACTACATCTGAAAAGTATTATAATACAATACATTGTTTTTGTGGTATAGATTTATAAATCTAAATTATTTAAATGAGTTTAGTTCTTTTTTTAAGAAGGTAATTAAATCATACCTGTAGGTATTTGCTTTTAACTCTAGCTATCTCCGTAAAAAAGCGTCGTAGCAGATAATGGGTTTTACCTACGGCTTCGCCGTGAGTTGAGGAGTCGATTGATATATAATATAACCTAATTTTGGTACAAAAATGCAGATAATCGGTTTTTGCAATAAGGGTACGATATTTTATGAGATGATCGCACATCTATTAGTAGGTACGCGTCTTAGGCTGGGCGCAATTTCGGTAATTTAATCTGACTTTAGCATCGATGTATATGGATAGGCCTCTAGAGGAAAGAAAACGCGCTCAAAACGACAACAGAATCTCTTGTCTTTAGAGAACTTAAAAGAAGTTTAAAAAAAATGTTCTTCATTCCATTTTTTGTTCTGGTTAATAGGGAGCGGCTACTCCTCGAACGCGATTGGTTGACACTCGCGTCAACTAGCCGCCGGGAACTAGCGCCGTTCATTGAAGTAATATTAAAGCGCATTTTCGTAGACGCGATTATATGGGACAGACATATCCATATACATCGATGGACTTTAGTGTTTCAAAGACCGAAATCAAGTACTAGGTACAGTAGTAACCCGTATTGCTTGTTGCATTAAACTTGAAATTATGAGTTCAGAGACATTCCCGTACAATCTGATAGAACAAATCTCATCAATCTTGGGAAATCCACCAAAAACCTTTATTAACATAAAATCATTTTCCATGGCAAAATTGTCTTTGCTCCCAAGTGTAATAATAATAATAGTAGTAGTCAACAAGTACAAATTACATGAGCAAAAAAATGCTTCACCAAAATCATTTTCAATCTATATGTTACAAGATAAAAACAGTTTTGTGAGTGTTATACAAAAAGTTCCTTGTTGCGATACGTTCTTTTCTAAAATTTCATAAGTAATTACATTAAAAAAAAAAAAAATTATCCACTGGAAATGAAAAATACTGAGTGCCGATTTCACTAACGTCGAGTGACATTTAACTGAGGAATAAATTGGGCATTCTAACAGTTTTTGAAATGAAAATCTGACATAACCCAAGTAGCACACGAAGGCTGCTTAGCAGCTGAATAACGAATTCCCGTCACGCTTAAAGCTGTATAAAAAAGCTGCATAAGGGCTGTATACGGCCGTATACAGCTCTTATACCTCTTAAATGGGCACAAATTATACAGCCTTAAGTTGAGTAAAAGATTACAAGTTACTCTTTATTCAGCAAATATGTCACGTGACGTAAAAGTGAAGTAGCAAACCATAGATAATACAAATCTAGCAAATTAATATACTTCGTGGAGTGAATTGAATTTGATTGAATACGTGTGGTTATAAATTCAAAGTTAAGTGCATTGTTTTCATATTTATAAAAGAAAAATGATTGGGAATGTAATTTTACTGACATTATACATATATATTACCTAAGAAAATTTTAGTGCGCCACGAAAATATTCGGTTTTTAATTAGTTTCGTGATATAAATAAGCCGTGATGAAAACTTGAATAAACAATTTTTAGTGCTTTGAAAAGAATTATAAGATAAAAAGTTGCTATTATGATATCGAGAAGTAAAAACTAATGCAATCCATTCCTAATTCATACACAAAACATCATAAAAGTTGAAAAATGAATCAGTATATTTATATAGGTTATGAGGTTATACAACAAAATGGTGGATTCATGTTAAACAGCGACGTGAATAGTTAAAACTCTGATATTCAGCAACAAGCTTCATAATAGTTCACACGTGCCCCCTTAATAAGTCAGTGTAATAAGAGTTCACAAATACCTTCTTATACAGCATTTGGCGTAATTTTATCCACTAAACAGCCCTTATTCAGCCTAAGCTGTTTAAATATCACTGACAGCTATTATGCAGCTGTAGGATCACCAGTGTACTCTTAAAAGAGTCTTAATACGCTTAGAGGTTCAAATAGGTCTAAAAGTGAGTATTTATACAGCTATCTGTGCTACTTGGGAATACGCTCGGATAAGACTTTTTTTATTTGAAGATAGTCCTTTACTGCTGTCTCACCTGATGGTAAGTGACGATGCAGTCTAAGATAGTAGCGGGCTAATTTGGAAGGGGTATGGCAGTGTACTCATACCCCTAATCGATCCCTACGTTAGTGAGATCGTCCCTTAATAGAACAGTTATTGTGCGTAATTCATTAAAATATTTATAAAAGTAACGTTGAAAAGAAAATAGGTTAAACGGACAAGCTCATTATGTATTTGAAGGTTTCACTTTTTTACTGCAACTGGAATTTGATTCAGCACCGTCGTTACCCCGTTTAGTTCTTTTTACAGCTGCCTGTCTCAGAATAACTGGTTTCTTTTTTTTAGGCAACTTTATTGAAATGTCGTTCGTTTTTGGAGCCTCAGTTTTCGGCAAAATTTTCACAAACTTAAGCGCAGTAGTAGTAGTTAGTGTTGGTAAGTTGGCATTACTAGATTTGGTGGTAGTTAGTGTTCGTATGTTGGCATTACTAGATTTGGTGGTAGTTAGTGTTGGTATGTTGGCATTACTAGATTTGGCGGTAGTTAGTGTTGGTATGTTGGTATTAATAGATTTGGCGGTTATTTTCGTTTGGAGTCCTTCATTATCTGAGCCTTGTTTAGGCAATATACCTTTAATAAGAATCGGCTTATTTTTGGTGAGCGAGACGATTTTCGTGATGACAGGTAAATTTTTCAATATCTTAGGTTTATCGGTTTCGTTGGAACTTCTATTCGTGTCAACATTTTCGTTAGATTTTGTTGCAATATTGGCTTTATCATTTTTAGTATCCAATGTCGCTTTATCTTCTACATTTGACGTAACGTTTGTGTTAACGTTGCCGTTATCTTTTTTACTATTCAATGTCGCTTTATCTCCTACATTTGATTTAACGTTTGTGTTAATGTTTCCTTTATCATTTTTAGTACTCAATGTCGCTTTATCGTCTAGCTTTTTATTTTTGTACACTTTCCTTGTCACTTCTGACGTATTAATATTGCCATCGTCGTCTTTAACGAGCATGTAAGTTCCGGGCCCGTAGCCTTTGAATTCTGTAAGCTTATTCGCTATAAAGGAAGACATAGTAACATCTTGGAGCTCGGCCAGTAGCACGTTCACGTTGCTGCCAGAGTTATTGTCTATGGCGAGGTCAGCGCCGTACTGAAGTAGAAACTCCACGGTCTTCATGTATTTTTCCGCAACATCCAATTTGTTGCCGCGATCTAGAAGAAAAATATTACACGGTGACCATTGACAGACAAATTGCTACAATATTTGGACGCAAATACGCAATAAAGAGTCAACCCACACAACTTCAATCAATTGTTAACTTTATTCCTTTACATTATGTATGTATTTAACTTGACAAAGGTTTGTGGGTTGGAACGTTATTGCATATGCGCGTCCATTTAACGATTCATAAGTTTTAGAGAACTTTCTATTCTACTAGTTGATTGCCGAGACTCGGTTCATGTGGATTAAAGATTTTTGAATTCAGCCGAGACGTGGCAAGCGCACGCATTCCCCTCTGCCGAAGTACATGTACAAACGTACGGTTCAGCTTGTAAGTGTGACAGCTTTTGAGTTAGTGTGCGTTCATAGAGTCATTAAGTATTTACAAGAGTGTGCGGAAGTGAGTAAATGTGTGCTGTACGTGATTACCCCGCCTCACTGCAGAAAGTGGCAGAATATGTTCAGTAAATCTGCGTAAAGGCACGTCCCGGCTGAATTGTCGAAGTGTGCAAATAAAGAATTTTGATTTGATAATATTAAACAGGATTGTACTCACTGGCAGCTTCCATACAAGCAGTACTCGCAGCGAGGTACAGCGCGGTGTTCCCACACGTGGGCATGGCCATGTTGACAATGCTGGGCGCCGCCGCCACCAGCAGCCTCACCGCGCCAGCGTTGCCCACTTTGCTGGCCAGCATTAGCGGAGTGTAGCCTGCGACAAAATGATTCGGGCAATAGCACTACGAAACAAGCATTTCTCACTAGATACATCTAAATATATAAAAGGCAAGAGTGACTGACTGACTGACTGATCTATCAACGCACAGCTCTAACCGCTTAACGGATCGGGCTGAAATTTGGCATACAGATAGCTATTATGACGAAGGCATCCGCTAAGGAAGAATTTTTGGAAATTAAATCCCTAAGGGGGTAAAATAAGGGATTGAAAAATCGAATTTAACGTGAGCAAAGCTGCGGGCAAAAAGTAGTATCAAAAATGGCGAGGCCCCCGGGATTCGAACCCACATCTGTCGGACAACGTACGTGTATTCGCGATGACTTCATTCTTTCTAGATGACGTATGCGTGAGACGATTCATGATTTGGTACCTTCTGAATAGCGTACGGGTGAGACGTTCGCGATGCCCTCATCCCTTCTAGATAATGTATGCGCGAGACGATTCGCGATGATTTCGTACTTCTGAACAGCGTACGGGTGAGACGTTCGCGATGCTCTCATCACTTCTAGATAATGTATGCGCGAGACGATTCGCGATGATTTCGTACTTCTGAACAGCGTACGGGTGAGACGTTCGCGATGCCCTCATCCCTTCTAGATAATGTATGCGCGAGACGATTCACGATTTGGTACCTTCTGAACAGCGTACGGGTGAGACGTTCGCGATGCCCTCATCCCTTTTAGATAATGTATGCGCGAGACGATTCACGATTTGGTACCTTCTGAATGGCGTACGGGTGAGACGTTCGCGATGACCTCATCCCTTCTAAACAACATACGATTCGCGATGACTTCATCTCTTCTGACTAACATATGTAAAAGTACGTACGTAATTAGAAGCGATTTTAACCCTTTGGCTAAGCTCTATGACACTGAACTATCAAACTACCTTTAAGTAGTACACAAAAAAAAATACACATTTTATTATACATACCTTGAATATCACACATCGTATTAATTTGCGTGAGTAAATAATTGATGAGTTTATCGTCTGGTTTATTTTCTAATTCTGGTTTCCAAAGATCTGCGTTTTCTTTTAAAACTTTTCTGTAACAATATTTTGCTTGCTTTACTAAAAATAAATTATTTAAGTAAATCACAAGTTTTATTATGACATGACAATCCGTGAATGTTATGTAAGTACACTGAAGTACACTAAACTTGTAATTGATATACTTATCAGTGAGTATAAAAAAAATTTGTAAATGTTTTTTTGTGAATGTCATATAATATGTATATTGTAAGTGTGTTTAAGAAAATAAATAAACCCTTCCTTTTTGTATTGCCGTAATCGGTTAAAAACAGGCATGTCTATAGCCTAGATTATCATAATGTATTATGTAAAAATCGCTAGTAAACCAATAAAGTGGAGGGTATGTGGGTAGGTCTAAAGTAATACCACTCTATAATTTCACCTTACTCACTTTCAAGGGAAGCTGGAAGAAATTTCTTTTTTTAGAGATAAGCTTCACCTATGTCTACTTCTTCTAATATATGTTGTCTTGTAAATTCTTATATGTACATAAATAATTTAAAAAAAAACTTGAGAGGTATTAAGGGACACCCGGATGGAACGAAGTTCAATGCGAAATAGAAATGAAAATATCTGGCTTGCTTTCTATAAGAGAGAGAGAGACAGACAGAGAAACATGCGACGCCGATAGCAAAAAGTGTCGTGACAACTTTTCGTAAGAATTTTTTCCGTCTAGCCCCCTTTCACAACGCGCGATAAGGAACTTCGTTCCAAAAATGGTATGGATAGTAAGTACTTACCTCGCATTGTTCCTGCAATGCGCGAGTATCGCTTCAACGTGCTTGTCGCCTATCTCCGCGGCTAGGTGTAGGGGTGTTCTGCATTCATCGTCCCTCACAAAGACGTCCGCGCCGTGCGCCAACAGCAGCGCCGTACATTCCGGCCGGTCTTCGAATATCGCCATTTGTAATGCCGTCTGAAAAAAATACAATTCCTGCGACGGTGTTCCCACTAAACTACAATTTATTCAAGGGGCGGACTAAAGCCTCAATAGCCCAATAAGGTTAAGGTGCAGACTGAAAACTGAAAGGTCGCAGGTTCGAGCCCCACCCGTTGCACTATTGTCGTACCGGCTCTCACTACTGTGACACTCCAGGGAGTCACCAATATACCAATTTACATTTAACACAGATGAGTTTGAAGCCAACTGCTATACCTCGTACTATCTTTGGTGGCACGG
The DNA here is from genome assembly GCA_038048805.1 of Hipparchia sbordonii. Classification (NCBI taxonomy): domain Eukaryota; kingdom Metazoa; phylum Arthropoda; class Insecta; order Lepidoptera; family Nymphalidae; genus Hipparchia; species Hipparchia sbordonii. The sequence goes on from CM076107.1 coordinate 10,402,468, forward strand.
TGCGGAGTTATAAAACGTGGGAGCGGAGAAGTGCATATTGCGCGCTCCCTTGCACATTTAAATGAGCCTTATTGCAGGGATAGTGATGTTGCAATTTTCCTATCAATTCTTTTTATGCGTATAGTAAAATAATGCATTAAATGTTTAAAAGTTGTGTAAGTAATCTGTCAATTTTTTCCACTTTTTTTTTTATAAAGAATATTAGCCAATTTGAACTTGATTTATATTTTCCTTTCCCCTTCAAATAAGCGGAAAGCTTGTGCTAGTAGTGGGTACCACAATAGTGCAACGGGTGCTTGGCACTGGAAAAAGCCATTCACCAAAGGAAAGAAGAAGAAAGAAGTGCAACGGGTGAGGCTCGAACCTGCAACCTATCAGTTTTACAGTCCGCACCTTTAACCGTTGGGCGATTGACGCTATAAAAACTGAAATTAAAATTAATAACCTTGAAAAAAAAAATTACAAAATAATTATAAGTAGACTAGCTGACCCCCGCAACTTCGTCCGCGTAGACTTAGATTTTAAAAGCCCGTGGAAACTCTTTGATTTTCCGGGATTAAATTCCTGAATTTTCTTTGCTATAAACCTCACGGAGCCCGAGACCTTTCCAACGAATGCAAAACCGTGGAAATCGGTTCGTGCGTTCTGGAGTTATAGCGTCAGGAAGGAAAACCCGACTTATTTTTATATAGTAGACTATTAAATTATTAATTAATAATTACAATTGAATCTAGGTCAGCATCATCTTCCCCATCGTCATCGGAATTGCTTATCAATCAATCGAATTGTTATTTTTAAGAACCCAGCCATGTTGAATGAACCTATTAAATTATGCAAACACTAATGACGGTATCCATTACCAAAAATATTATATCGATGACTCATTTGAAAGAATCTGTAATGACTAATTGACTGTCATTACTGATACGGTTTATGGTGGTCTTGCAATTCACGACGGCACGTGGCACATGGTTGCGTTGTGTGTGTCGTGTCTTGTGTGAGCTAGAGCTTGCTCGCGCCTGACCGCTCCCACCTAGGCTCCTGACAGGCACGCACACTTACGCAATGTGCATATACACGACGTAACCACAAGTAAAGCGCCCGTAACTTCGTGAGATAAACGTACTATATAATTGTACGAGTTATAGTGTATGGCTTGAAATGCAATATTGCACAATTCGGCTGAGAATAGATTTGCGGGGAATAACCCCAATACAAAGCTTCTCTATGTAGGTTCTCAAATTACGCTTACTGATAAACACGCATACTACATTCTACAGAAATTCACTATATGTTAGTGAATTTCTACTTTCTACTCACAAATTTTTATTTTCACACTCTATTTTTACTCACAAAATTATTGGAATAGAGTTTTTTTTTTTAATTCAATGACAAGATAATCTGCGATCTCACCTGATGGTAAGTGACGACGCAGTCTAAGATGGCAGCGGACTAACTTGGAAGAGGTATGGCAGTTTTCAACCCATACTCCTAACCTGTTTCTGTAGGCCAGCGTGCCGGAACGCTTAATCGCTTGGCGGCACGTCTTTGACAACAGTTTTCTTTGTTTTGGATATAAATCGAACTATTTCGGTCATGTCCGTAAAACCGAGATATGTAAAAGTTTGAATGCAAGTTTGTTAATCAATCACGCAGCAACGACTGAATCGATTTGGCTGAAAGTTGGCACAGAGATAGATTACAGTCTGGAATAACACAGGCTACATTTTATCCCAGAAAATAAGAGTTCTCGCGGGATTTAAAAAACCTCAATCCACGCGTACGAAGTCGTGGGCTTCAGCTAGCCAGTTGATAAAGAAGCACTCGGAGAACTAGGTCATCCGAAAATCTACAGCGCTCGCTACGACTTTTATAGGTCAATAGTCATCATTCCGCAATAATCATCCCGGCATCCTATTATCTTGTTATCTCTATCTTGACTCAGCTCAGACTCAAGATAGAGATTAAAACAAGATAAATATTATACTCCGACATAAATGTCTTGTTTTAACTCTGTCTTGAGTCTGCGCTAAGTGAGAGTGCGGTCTATAGATTTCGGCCTAAAACTCAAAACTTGTGAACATTCTCAATTGAGACTGTAGCAATGATTGATGTAGCTTTTATAGAATCGTCCTACATGTTGATAAGTGAGCTACGACCTTATAACCTGTACTCACGCGAATGAAGTCACATGCATCAGCTAGCTAGTAGAAAAACTAAGACTTACCAATTCCCCTGCAGCCAAGATGTCGACTGTTTCCTGTCTGCTCTTCAACACGAGACACTGTCTTCGTAGTAATTCCAGGTCATTATTAAGAACGGCCAAATGTATGGGACTGTAAAAATGTTTAAAAGTATAATACTAATCTAAATTTATTAAAGGAACAGGTGATTGATGGACTGACTGACTGATCAATCAACAAACAGCTCAAACCACTAAATGGATTGAGCTGAAATTTGGCATATAGATAGCTATTACATACGCATTTTCTAAAAAAAGATTTTTGGAAATTCAACCACTAAGGAGATAAAATAAAATCTAACTTAACGCGAGTGAAACCACGGGCAAAAACTAGTAAGTAATAAAATTTTCAGCCTATTATTATTTATAGCTTGAACAGTAAATGGAAAAGAATTACAATTCTCTATAATGATAAAAGAATAAGATTATATAAATTCCATTATTAATGGTATTATCATAGGTCCAAAATGGTTCCAGAATGCTCTCAAGTTTTGATTTACAATCTGCTATTTGTTTTGAACACATGAAGAGTTCTAGATACGATTTTACAAGATTTAAAACCAGCTATTATAAAGATCAATGAAAAAGAAGTTTATTGTAAGAAAGACCCTCTTCAAATTTAAACTTTATCTGCAGGCTGAAAAGGTTGAGAATCATTAATCAACAAAACTGTATATAACCTTTGAGAATAAAGCATATTATGATCAGGGGAATCCCTTGAAGATGAAAGCATTTCTTCTCAATACTTCATTAATCATTATAAACAAATACTAAATAAAAGAAAAAGATGATAATATATGATGAATCTAACAGAGCCTTTTTTATTAATCATGTTAAACATGACTAATGTACTATATTATTAATACATATTCAAAAACACTTTGTAAAAGTTCATTTGAATAAAAAATTATTCTATTCCAATAAAAAAAATCCCCTTTCTCCTCAGTATACAAGTCTGGATCAAGGAGTCATAGTTCCAAATGATTTACTTTGAAACTCTGCTTTTAGTTCCTGAACCACAACTACATTCGGGGAATCCTATCTTATAATATCTGAAATACGACAACTATTCGAAATTAAAAGAAAAATTCAAGTACTTACAAATTTTTGTACTCGTCAGGCTGTAGGCAGTATTTCCAATCTAAATAAGCTTGGTGGAACAAGAGTTTTCTCTGATCAGTTGCTGACAAATCTTTTAGAATATCAGGCATTGCTATATGGAATGGATCTGGATTTCCTCTTACTGTAACCTTTGACCCATCAGTCATTACTATTGTTGTCTTTTCACCTTCATGATCTAATTCGTTAAGTTCAGTATGATCATCAATGTAGTTAAGAAGTGATTTAGCCTTATTCTCTATATCAATTAAATTAATACTACTGCTTATTGATAAATTGCCAATACTGTCTGCATCTGAGATGTTACTGTCTTCATTGACTATATCTCTCAACTCAGGGAATGAATCATTGTTTGATTGACATGGCTTTAAATAATTATCAGGACCTGCACTGTAACCACTATCTATAGAATTATTTTCAATTTTGATATCAGTGCAACTTGCATCCCTGATTGGTACTATTTCATTTCTGGTGTTATCAGCTCTGACTGTGAAGTCCTCAACATTTTTTAAGTTACCTGGATGTATAACAACCTTCTTTACAGTGTAATCATCTGAGTCTTCCACTTTCACTACATAGGGTCTGACTTTATTACGTCTGGATTGAGACTTTATTGATTTCCTTTTTTTTTCTTTCATTAAATCTGAATATGAGGACTCGTAAGTCTGTGTAGCCACTGTGAAGTTCTTCTTATGTTCTATATCCGCACTAGCGCATAATAAGGAAAGTATCCCTTTAATTTTCAACTCTTGGTTGATCACGCAGCACAATGACACAAACACTTGATCATAATTCGCCTGTCCGATCAATTTGACCACTGCGTCCGAAGTCAGTTTCACCGTGGCAGAATTTGAAGCGGTGTAAGAGGCGATTGTACGACTACTGTTTTGCGTAAGATCCAATCTATTAATGATACACAAGTCAGGGTATTTCCCGTTCAAAAAATCACCCGCTTTCGCCTTGTAAATAATATCCTCCTTTATCACATTCCCCGAGGCACTAGAATAACATCGAAAAGACAGACCCAACGAATGGGGACCCGACTTTATTGAATCTTTTTTTATAACAAACGGCAGTTTGTGTATTTTAGTCTTGCTATTTGTTTCCACATCTGACATATTGGAATTAAAGTACTAACACCTGTAAATTGTTTTGTAAGTTTAATTCATAACTTTCAATTCAACACAAGTTTTAAAAGATAAAGAGATTACTTTACACACCATGTAACCATGCAAAATAATTGATGCTGCAACTTGCAAAACAGAACAGTACCTACTATACAAAGAGCTGGGGTAACCCCCTACCAAGTGCCATTTAAAATGAAGTGATTATATTCTCTTGGGTGCCATTTTTGTTTTCCATGGGCAGTGCATAGTGCATAGCACAGACAATGTTGCCAACTCTCAGAAATATTTACCCTTAAAGCGAAAATCAAAAACTCCTAAATCGCAACAATTACTTGAAAATCCCCCCAAAAACTAATTAGCTTTCGGCATAGTGTCAACGAATGAAATTGCTTGTCAACGCAGCAAGTTCAATATCAATAACAAAACACAAGACTGAATTTAAAGTAAACAAGTAACCATATCAAAAACCAACATATTTCCAGTAATCATAAACATAGTACCACACACAGTCAGTACAGACGGAAACAAATAAAACCGTTTGATTACGGTCAACCCCGGTGATATTTTGTTTTAACCGACTTCTAAAAAAGGTGGAGGTTCTCAATTCGTCGGAATCGTTTTTTATATTTTTTTATGTATGTTTCCCGATTACTCGAAGACGCCTGGATCGATTTAGAAAATTCTTTTTTCATTCAAAAGGGTATACTTCTCAAGTGATTTCATTGTCATCAAGTCAGGATCTGATCATGTTAAACATGACTAATGTACTATATTATTAATACATATTCGAAATTTATTTGTAAAAGTTCATCTTGGAGAAATCGAGGGAACTCTTAAAATGTTATAGGCACAATTAATATATATTTTGTAGTGGCGTTTGAAGTCTGTTTTGTAAAAATATTTTTTATCGTATATCGTTTATATTATTAATATTTAAACGCGGCATTCTTAGTAACGAGAAACAGAACTAGATGGGATTTAATTTAATAAAGAAAAATGATTGGCTAGTTTGGGTTAGCGTAGAGCCTTTAATTTTTAATAAAAAAAAGTTCTTAAAACTACTTCTACAAATATACAGGCCCTTAAAAATTCCCATTTCACTTCTTTAGGCCTTAAATTTGGGGCGGAACCACGGCGAAGCCCCCTAAGTTGGAAACACTGAGCACAGATTAAAGTGCATAGGGCAATGGATTACCAAAGAGTATGGCTCGAGGTTTTAACTCTTTAGTCAAGTACCTACTCTATGGATCATGTACACAGTAGAGATGGGTAACTTTGGAAAAACTTTGAAAACTTTGGAAGTATAACTATGCTCCTTACTATGCACATATTATATAAAGGCTAAATATATGTGCCAATTTGCTAAATAAATCGGAAAAAAATTCCCCTTAAGTTTTCAAGGCATGCGCAAGAAAATGATGTATGGCCTTGTATGGCTGAACTTTTCCTCTCAAGGAGTTCTAAAAAAAGTTTACGACAGCATGATTGGCGACAGCAACGGAGTGATTACATTCTCTTGGGCGACAGCTTAAGTCTATTTTCAACTTAGGGGGTCCATACACGGTCAAATATGTTTGTCAAACAAACGGAAACGGCAGGGTTATTACGTATCTCGCGACAGGTTCGCGACAGGCGTAAATCGCGCAATTGTTGCTTCTCTTTCACTTCTCAAACGTCAAATTTGCAGTAGTGACAGCAGTAGCAACACGACAGCAATCACTACGCGATTGGTTGCAAAATGTCACTAAAATTCGTATTACGCAAGCCAATTGCTCGCCTATCGCAAAATGTACTTTTCTTCTTTAGAGATGCTTGATGGAGAAGAAAGAAAATCAAATACTTCGAGAGGGTTTTACCACAGACCACAACACAAAACAAAAAAAACTTGAGAGGTGTCAAGGGACACCCGGATGGAACGAAGTTCAATGCGAAATAGAAATGAAAATATCTGGCTTGCTTTCTATAAGAGAGAGAGAGACAGACAGAGAAACATGCGACGCCGCACAGCTTACAATAGCTTACTATAGCAAAAAGTGTCGTGACAACTTTTCGTAAGAATTTTTTCCGTCTAGCCCCCTTTCACAACGCGCGATAAGGAACTTCGTTCCAATAAAAAATATAACAATTCAACCACTGACGACGATAAAAACTGTGTATTTTGTTTACATCTATTGCCGTCCTATCGCGAGTGGCGCTAGTATCGACACGTGAGCAATAGACGTTCGATTGGCTTCCGTAATACGATTTTTAGTGACATTTTGCGACCGATCGCTGTCGCGTTGCTATTGCTGTTGCTGTTGCAAATTTTTACATAATCAGGGTGCGGAGGTGTTTGCTTGGGTGCGCTGTTTGATCAAGGCCATCAAACACCAGCGCACCCAATCAAACACCTCCATTTCCGTTTGTTTGACAAACATGTTTGACCGTGTATGGGCCCCATTACACTAAACATTTAATTATCTTTCAAATTTAAAAATAATGAATTATTTTCGAAGCTTTTTTTTAAAAATATTTAATTTAGAACATATTTGCCCTGTACACTGTACAATTTTTAGGAGTTATCGGAAAATGAATATTTTCGCGAGACAAAATAATAATGACATTTGACATTTTGGACTGATCTTTATTAAACACTAGCTGTTGCCCGCGACTTCGTCCGCGTCAATTTCTGTTATGTAATCGCGATTAAGTTATGTTGATAAAACTCTTTAGCAAATAATTGGCAATCATGCATTAATTTCGACCAAATTTGATTACCATAAAAAAGGTAAAAAATTGGTGAATTTTGAATTATGTCACCCTGCTCGCAAATGAGCGATATGCAATCATGACAAAGTTCGCCTTGGTGATCTAACTTCAAAGCTATAAAGGAAATGCAGTCCAAATTAGACGGTTCACTTTTCGGGATTTTTGCTTTCATCGATGAGTCATTGAAAATGAACCGGCCGTTCACGGTTCACAGGCGATTTTGCCTCCGCGACGAAAGATTCACTGGTATTGTGCATCATTCATCTCAAAAATTAACGATGAACGGTGTACCGCCTAATTTGTGCTTTACCTGCCTAGTTACTTTTTTTTCACGTTTCTAAGCCTAGCTCCCTAGAGTATAATTATTAATGTTCTTTGTATTTAAATTATCCACAGTGCTACGTGCACCACGTACGAAGAATTAGCTAGGTATTCCCGGTATTCCAAAACAAATTGAATTACACAACTAGCGTTGCCAGACGTCCCGTATTTCCCGGGACATCCCGTATTTTAGGCATAATTTAAAATGTCCCGGCGGGACTGACTCTGTCCCGTATTTGAACTGTACTTCGTTTTTCATTATGAAATCGATGCAAGTATTCACACACGCAACATTCGTAAAAAAGCGAGTTGATGACCGTTTATACCACAGATTTAGAGTAGTTTATACCTAATTATGATTATAACTGTATTGATTGGAGATATTTAAAACGAATAAAAATATGTTTAAACTGACTCGATCCTCGGAAAAATATAAAAAAAATGACACTAACTTAATAATTTTGTTTTTTATTTGTCCCGGGTAAAAAACTGAAATCCCGTATTTTTTACCCATTTAACCATTTGCCCCTTATAGCCTGAAAAAAAATCTGGCAACCCTATGCACGACACTATGTGCGGTGAATTTCCCCAAAGGTCCCCTTGTACCGTTCCTTTGAAATATGATGTATTTTTTGTTTGTTTTATTTTTTCGGATAGTTAAAACTTGATCTGTTGCTCTTAAGAAAATTAATAAGATTAATACACAACGTTATAATAAAAAAAAAAAACTACTTATTATGATAAAAATTATTCTTTATTAAGTATAAGTATTAATTAAATGATTTTACAAAGTTTTAAATATAGAGATCAAAATTCAAAAGTATTGCTTTTTGTAGACTTACATTCTTACATTTTACAAATTCATGCTATCTTTGCTTTTCATTCGACGAAAAAAGGAGGAGGTTCTTTATTCGTCGTATATATATTAGTGATGTAACTGCTGGATTTTTCACATCCACGAATGTAAATACTTGATCACTTACACACATGCGAATGCCAAATAATGCGCGAATATTCGAATCTACTAGCGATGTCACTCGCGATTCGCGAATGCGAATTCGTTCCATCCCTAATATATTATGTATATCGATACCTCCTACGTAAGTTGTTGGATACAAAAACTTTTTTGTGAAGGTCAATAAAATGGTTTAGGCCGTCATTTTAATAACGATACCACTTTATTCATCTTGAAAGTATGTTAAAGATTGCTGCTTTTAATTTTTTTCAAACGAACACATAAAAGAAATAAAAAAAATGATATAGTGCAACAATCCTAAAATGCCAATTTTGTGGGTTACCACAACTTACGTAGGAGGTATCGATGTGTATATGTATTTTTTTAAATGGAATTAGTTTTGCTTTTAGAAGAATTAATTGAAGGTGTAAGATCGACAAAAAACTATGATATTTCAACATAAAATACTAAAAATACTGAAAAACGGTTTACTTGAATATAATCTACGTATACATATACATGAATGAATGAGGGTAGGTACACACATGACAAGACTTTATTTTAAGGAATTACACAATAATGTCTACATGTCTTTATGAAACAAAAAAATCTTACAATACTCGATTGTACAGGAGCTCTTTGTATGTTGCAATAATTCAAGAAATCCTTTATAAAAAATAATAATACAATATTGTAGAAAATATTAAGTTGTAATAAGTAAAATAAGATTTTTCACAAAACAACATTGATTATTACTATCGATATTTCTCAAATATTTCTCCCAAAAATTAAAAATTAAATACTAATGGAACAATAATTATTGAAAACACAAATATCACAAATTAATATTATAGGTACATAATAAGTGTTACAGAATAAATTCTTTGCACAAAATAAAATTCCGCAAAGATTAATATTTAAATCTTATATCTAGGTTCGAGTACTTTTACAGACATAGCTATTAAGTAATTAATATAGTATGGCTGCCATTAAAATACTATTCTAATGCACTAAAATGTTTCAATTAATAAAGAATATTGGTCGATCATAAAATTATTATGGATGGTAATACCTACCTAGTACCTACCTACTATAGTTCTTGGAATTTACGAGGGCGCGTTGTGGTCTTTACTTGTGGTTACGTCGTGTACATGCACATTGCGTAAGTGTGTGTGCCTGTCAGGAGCCTAGGTCAGACGGTCAGGCGCATCGATATATAAGGATAGGCCCTTAGAAGAAAAAAAACGCGCTCAAAAAGACAATAGAATTTGCAAAAGTCTATTGTCTTTGTTATCAGTCGGCCGCACGCGCTTCAACGTATCGCTCGTATTTTTGATCGTTAAAAAAGCCGTCGTTTGCAGTCAAATCATGCAAAAAACGTTCGGAAATCCATCAAAAAAGAGATGAAATAACATTTCACTTGTAAGTATATCGTTTTCTTATTTAATTTACAGCATAAGCTGGATATTTTTTAATTTTGCTATGATAAAAAATGTGCTACTAAAATGTCGTACAATTGCATTACAAAAAGAATGGAGTCGTGTTATTTTTTTCGAAGTAAAACTTTTTATCCGCATATGAATTATGATTATGTATGTATTTTACTATGTATACATGTTTGTATGTATTTAACTATATAACTATGTTTGTATGTATACGTCGTACGTATTACGTACCTATAGATTAGGTAAGTTGCGGATATTCCGCATTGAGTTGGACATCCGAATCTGCATCCGCAATAATCAATGCGGATGGTCATGCGGATATGGATGTTGCTAGTTGCGAAAACTGTGTACTGTACCTATGTTTGTTTGTATGTATTTAACTATGTATGTATGTTTGTATTATTTGAAAGTTTATTTGAATAAAATATTTCTATTCTATTCTATTCTATTCTATGTATGTTTGTATGTATACGTCGTACGTATTACGTACATACAGATTAGGGATGCTGTGGATATACGCATCCGCATCCGCAACTTTAAAAAAAACTGCATCCGCAACATCCCTACTATAGATATTATAAACACTGAAAAGTTGGAAGTTATTAATATACAATGTTAATAAATAAATACATTATATTTTTAATTTAAGTGATTCAATTAACTATGGCAAAAATATGTTTGTACGTGTATCCGTTGCGTATTTGCATAATAAGTGAATATTCTTTGATTTATATTCATTATTACACGCTCAACCGCAATTATATTATTTTATATAAATGCATAAGTCTGGTTTACACGTCCCATCCAAATAAAATTTTGATGAGATTTTATACGAAAATAGTACTAACGCCACTCCATTCCATCTTTGTTCTGGAGGTGGGCGTGGTTTGTCCTCGAACGTGATTGGTTGACACTCGCGTCAAAGGAACCGCGTGCGACGCGCGATATTCACTGACGTAATATTCGAGCGCATTTTTGTAGACGGAATTATATAGGAAAGGCATATGGTTGGTCAGGCGTGACCAAATTCTCGCTCCTACTTGACACACACACACAACCATGAGCCGCGTGCCCTCTTGAATTGCAAGAACTATAACATAATAAGGATTCCAGCGAGACCTACCTAACCAAAGTAGGCTTGGGCTAACTATAGTCATATATGTATAGCCAAATTTAATTGCTTAATAGAGGAGTTAGAATTTGACCGAGATAGTTTATAATGAACTCACGGATGTAGTGGCATGTTTTAAATCGGAGTTTGTATTTGATCATTATGATCATAATATAATTGAATAATTGCAATTAAGACGTGCCGCCAAGCGATTTAGCGTTCCGGCACGATGGCGTGTAGAAACCGATTAGGGGGATGGGTTGAATTTGCACTGCTATACCCCTTCCAAGATAGCCCGCTACCATCTTAGACTGCATCGTCACTTACCATCAGGTGAGATCGCAGTCAAGGGCTATCTTGTCATCGAATAAAAAAAAGGTGTGAACATTGTCCTAACCAGTTGTAATGAAATAATAGTAATCAAATCTGTGAATCGTGCATATTATACATACATAGAAATGTCATTTCAATATTAAGTAAATTCCCTACCATAGACAATGATATTGCGTTCAACATGAGTTGCCATTATATTTTAAAAATATATACAGCAAAATATCTTTTTAATTATAAACTAGCCTTTCATTTCGAGTAGGCCGTCGTCGACCGTTACAAAATGATGTCATAGGCTAAACTACTAGTATCGTTGACAAAAAAATAATAAGTGCCACGGGAGATAGCGACCAACACGAAATTAACGTCTAGTGATACTGTATTCCTTTTTCTATTTGTGTTTCATTTAGTAAAAATACAGTTACGATTCTAAGCTGATAGCAAAATCTAATACAAAATATTTCTGAAATAGTAAATACTGTGCCTATGTATATACATAATATATGACAAACTAAATATACAAAATATTCTAAAGACATCTAAGGCACTAGGTTCCTACTTACTAAAAATCATAATAATAATAGACTTCCGCTCCAAAAGTGGGAATACGGTGGGTTACCAATTGAAGGTATGCTACAGTCTTTTTATTACTTTTTACTCAAAATAGGTCTTAAATTTTTTTGTAGGTGTAGTAAAATTGAGTGTAAGTTCTATTTTAAATTAGAAAATTTAGAAAGAAAGAAGTCTGCATCTATAATGATTTAATATAGTAAACTCAGTGACTATTATATGAAATACGAAAATTAAAATTTAAGACCTATTTGTTTAAAGTGTTTCATCAGTCAATAACTACCAAAATGGTAGATTTTTACAATACAAAAGTCACAATAATTATAATTAAGTAGAAAAATATACATCTTACTCTATTACTAAAGGTGGGTAGATTGTCTATTTTTTTATTATTTAAAAATCAGTCGAGTTACAAAAATGTCCTCTTCTCATAGGAAATAAAATAGAACTGGTAAAAAGCCTATTCAAGATTAGGAAGCATCTTCATCTATAACTAAATTTGAGTCTGAGGATTCATTTAAGTCTTTACTATCACAGTTGGATGAGTCGCCATCTTGAGAATCGGAAGTTCCATTTTCAAATTGATTATCTATAGTATCCGCAGTGTTGCCATTTGTCATAATTGTTGACAGATTACGCAAATAGTTCTCCATATTCGCAGCTAGAGCAGTCATAATTTGGCTTTCAATACTTTTAACATTATTGGAATCTAAATTATTTTGCTCATTTGTTGCTTGCTGCGAGTCAGATTTAAGCAAGTTAGCTAAAATAGGATTCGCTCGTAACATTTCATCAGTGTTGCCAGTTTCATCTTTAGGGTGTGTCCGTTTGTGTAAGATGTAAACATCTGGGTCCTTGAAGCATTTTGAACACTGTGTGCACTTAAATGTCACTGTGTCTCTAGGTTGTTCATTATGAGTTTGATTTGAGGGAACCTCCTGATTGCTAGTTTGTGTAGTATTTTTAATATTTTGGTGGGAATTTTGTATGAGAATTTGTTCTAATTGTGAAAATGTATTGAATAGTGGTGGGGAAGACGTTTCTGTTTCTTCTGCAGCCTGTGAGGGTGATGATGGTGTTTCTAAAGGAAAAAACAAAGATATATTTAAGGTAGATAAATTACATTTATAAAATACTCGCTGAATAGCTGATGGCAGTGATTTTGTCCGTGTGGATTTAGATTTTAAATTCTCGCAGGAATTCTTTGATTTTCCAGGATAAAAAGTATAGGCTATGTCACTCTCCCGGTCTTCTACTATACCCATGCAAAAAATCTCATTGATCCATTGCTTTTTTGTGGCGTGATTGAAGGACAAACAAACAAACACACTTTCACATTTATAATATTAGTAAGGATTCGATTAGACAGAATTATTCTTAGGTCATTACTCTTAGGTCTGTCTGTATGGTTTTTAAAAATCCTGTGGAACTCTTTAATCATATTTAATATCAAAATAGCCATGTGGATGTTAACCCTAAACATTCCAGGAATAAAAATTAGTCTAGATTAGACCCTGTATAATCCTCTACCTGCCTATAAAAATCCTCTGAAAATCGATTCAGCGATTCTAAAGCTGAGCTTCTACAAGCAGATCTTTTAAGTTAGCTTAGTCATAAGCATATAATATATAAATACGAGGCAAATATTTCAAATAAGTAATGGACATGTCCATTTAATTTGAGACATATAGATGGGTCAGCTTACCAGGACCAAGGGCAGTTATACCAGCCGCCTGCATCGCCAGCATAGTCTGAACATATATAGCTTGCGCCATCTGTTGATGCATCTGAAAGAAGTTGACGAAATATAAAAAAAATTGGTCAGTAGGCCATAAGTCATAATATTATGCTAAGATATATTATATTGTGTAACGCTGTTGTTCACAATAAAAAAAAAAAGATCTCCACTGAATAAGGGAGGGTCTTAGATCGATCTCATTTTTAGTTAGTTGTTTGATTTGAATATGATGATATATGAGACAAAGTGATCAAACTTTTAACAAATTGCAGTGGAGATTAAAAAAAATTAAGGTTAAAGATATACACTCAAATACATTAAATATTGATCAACCTACAGCCTCTCACTTGTTTATACATACCCTGGCATCAATCATGGCAGGTGGAGGGGTCCAAGAACTCCTTCCCATGTGTGGCAGAGGAGAGTCAGCAGGTAAGTTCTGTGATGGTATGGCATCTTTCCTCAAGGTTCTCCATTGTCCTAGCAAAAAAAAAAGCAATTATTTAATAAGCGTGCAACTTTGATGCAGTGGTGAGCATTGTGTTATATTTACAGTGCAACTGTGATGTAGTGGTGAGCATTGTTGTGTTAAAATTAAGTAAGTAAGGTTTGGTTCCTAGCATGGGCAATTTGAGAATTTATAATTTCAAAATTATATCTGGTCTGATCTGGTTAGAAGCACTGGCTGTGGCTAGTACTATCGTAGACAAGCCACTAAGTGATTTACCAATTATAAATTCCTAGATTTCCCCTGCCGGGAGTCAAACCAGAGCCTGCCAATTAAAATACCATTCATCATTGACAGTAACTATAGGCCTGTCATTTGTAACAATAGTATCTAGGTAATAAAACAATAAAATCATATTAATATTATAACTGCGAGTGTTTGTTTGTAGGTGTGTCCCCCTCCGTTGACGAAGACGCAGGCAAGAGCTAGTGAAATAAACATTAGAGCGTGTTCTTTTTGTTCGTGCTACCTTTATTTTTTTGTCCGCTTGTCATGGTATAATCGTCTGGTGTAAAATGTAAGCTGCACACTTTGGAATACTTCGTATAAGGCTTTCCTCTTTTTAAAATATCATTCCACAGTCTTGCAAGCTCTTCGTCTCTTGGGAACTGATGAAATGATACATTTTTTGCCTTCCCCGCCATTGAGGTACAACGCGGTACAGTGCAGTAATACGGCATTTTGTGTTTAGTAATATTTGACACCCAAAATTACTTCTATTTCACATAGCTTTAATCATAACATTCATAATTCTCACAAAAATTACTATATGTAAATTACAAAAATAAACACGATACAAGCGCCGACATTACTTACGCTGTCAAATAGAAAAAAAAACTGAAAACAAAACAAAACATTCCATAGACAATTAATTACACAGACTAAAATACTTCTATTTGAGTCATAGACACATAACATAGTAGGATGTAGGTACATACCTACCGTACTTTTCGGCTTTTCGATGTGTAGGGTTTATTATTAATTAAACGGTAAATAAAACTATTTACGTAAGCATAAACGTACACAAACCACACATAAACCTGTGACATAAACATGAACTACTTTATATGGTACATGATGGGTACTACATTGTAACATGTAGATCACAAACATATAAGAGTAAGCAGACCTAACATAAGAAAAAATTGGCGTTCCAATTACGCCTACATACAAATCTCACGCACACATTGACAGTAAACAGAGCCGGACTTCGAAAAGCGAGGTTCAGCGAGGTTGAAGGGACTGGAGAGTATTTAATATCTGTAATTTGAAATAATATGGAAACTACGGAAAGTTGCCATCAAATTGTAGGTTAAACCCTTATTTTACATTCTGTAAACTTAATTCTATAAATTAATTCTTAATTATGAAAATGGATTCTAATGTGCTAAGTTTCGCGGTTTTGTAATCAAACAAGTAATAATGTTACAAAATAATATTTAATAAAATCAAAACAAAACATGATTTACAAAATCTACCCAAAAGATATATCTATTAGATAAATAAAACAAAATCAAAAAGCAACTTTTTCTCTAATATCTTTTAGAAATACAAACATTGACAATACGATAACATCAACAGTAGTTTAATTAACTCTTACATTCTATTCAGCCTGTATCACTCATTTCAATAACCTTATTAGAATAGTATTACACATTTTAAACTTATAAAAATAACAAAATAAACCATATGTCTCAGTCTTTTCAATAACGTAATAAGGAATAGTATTACTCTATACTCTTTATTAATAGTATTACTAGGCTGTAAATTTTGCAAGTCCATCAAAACTTGATCTCCAGCAGCTTTTCTTTCTACTGGACCTTTTACTGATGATGTAGACATATGCTGAAAACAAGAGTAATAAATTATCAGTTGTCTAGTATTAACAATTTAATAGGTAATACAAATAGGTACACAGCTATATATATATATGGGTATAGCTGTCAATATTTACGTTTAAATGGCAAGATGTTTTGGGTTGGTACCTAAATATAAGAACAACTAGAAACTTACTTGTAATGATGAATCAAAAATCATTGGGATTGCATTAGAAGTAAGGACGGTACGAAAACCACTGCAATCCACTAAATGTGCTTCAAAATGTTCAGAACATAGCACACTCGATGTTTTGTGCTGCCAATTTTTTTTATTCGTCTGCATCAACCAGGCATTTTTTATATTTTCATCCTTTGGAAAGCTAAAAAATGATTTAATTTTATAATTTATCCTTACTTTTATAGAAATAGAAATAGAAATATTTTATTTCAAATAAACTTTCACAAGCACTTTTGAATCGTCAATGAATCTATCACTGGTTCGGAATGCCTTTCCCGCCGAGAAGAGCCAGCAAGAAACTCGGCGGTCGCTCTTTTCAAAAAAAAGTAAAAATTTTACAATATTTAATGAAACTATGCTATGTATTGCTTCCACGATTAATTTTCCTAAGTCCAATACAATACAAATAAAAATTAATACAATCCAATACATCTTAAAACAGGCAGGCAAAAACAGACTAATTATTTAATCAAAATATACCCACTAAACAAAACTTGCGCCTGAATACGGCCCTGTCAAATTGTACAAGTATATGAAACGACAAACAAGATCCTGATATTAATTAATTGATAAATATTGCAACAGGAATATACTAGAACCAAAATTACTATAACTGTCTACGAGTTTTGCGTATATAATAATTAGGGACTGCTTCTAAAATGCCGAGTAAGCATATAACCAAATTACGAGTCTATAGCACATCAAAACTTACCGATGAAAAGTAATTGCAGGTGTTTTCCTATACGGAGAATTGCCACACAGAGGTGCACAACACTTCACCATTTTATTTCAGAATTTTTGATTCTTTAGACTCGATTTTAAAGCAAATTTAAAAGAATAAACAACTCGCAGGTTATGTTGTTGTTTTTGACAAATTGACATATTCCACCATACTTCTCTTATTTGAGTCGACTAGTTTCAAAGGCGGCAATCTGTCGTTTTGGTCTGAAATAAGTTATTGGTGTGGCAACACAGATAATTTTGAATAAAAACGTTGTCTTTTGACTCTAATTATCAAAACCGGCATTATGCCATTGAAAATACTCTTCTAAATCTAAGGTTGGGATCAAATCTAGCAATCTGTCGAAATTTCAAATCAAAGCCGGCCATCTTATGTGGTTGACCAATCAGAAGCGTGTAATCATACGCACGGTTTAACGGCTCACGGAACATTGCTCGCTGTATATTTTATTGCATTTTAAATCAATTACTTACTAAAACTAACAAAATAGCCTGGAACTATCACCATGGACATCCACCCCAGCGTTGTTACAAATAAGTTTACACGAAAACGCAAGAGAAATCCTGAAAATTGGTCAAGAAACCGGGCCAAGATATTGAAGTAAGTATAGCCTCAGGGTTGTCATTTTTTGTCATGTTGCGTGTAAGATGTATTCAATGAAATCCTAATATCCTAATAATATAATAATATAATAATAATAGTAATGTAAGTTTATTTATTTGTATATATATTTATGTTTATTATTTAAATCTTTGGCCTTATATGTATTTATTTTGTATGCGGGTGTGAGAGTAAAAAACATATCCGAAATAATAATAATAATATAATAATAATATTATAAATGTGAAAGTGTGGATGTTTGTTAGTCAATCACGTCGCAACGACGTAACCGATTTGACTGAAATTTGGCACAGAGATAGATTATGGCCGGGAATAGGACATAGGCTACTTTTTATCCCGGGAAATAAGAGTGTTCCCGCGGGAATAAAAAACCTTAATCCACGCGGACGAAGTCGCGGGTATCAGCTAGTTATTATATAAAAAGAACTATCATTGGCTACATTCTTTGTTTCTTTTTATCCGACTACGGCAAAGCCAAAAGGAAGGGTGGTTAATATTTTTGCAGTCTATGTACGTCTGTATGTTGGCACTTATGTATGTTCTACCATAGCGTCTAAAGTACTGAACCGATTTTGATGAACGTGTCAATCGATTCGTTATTATAGTCCGGGTGACATAGGCTACACTTTACCCGAACAAAATCGATACGGCAGATTTTACCTCGATTTTAAAACCATAAAAGTGGGCACTTTGAAATTTTTTCCCTAGTCGAGTTACATTTTTTCAATTAAAATGTCTTAAGTACTGCTTGTTGTTTTAGATACTCACCGAAATCGTTGCCTGAAAAAGTGTGTGACCACAACACCAAGGCCCTTAAGTGTGCCACACTTACAATGGCCAATTTAAAAAATATACAAGAGGTGTTTTATAAAAACAAAACCAAAAAGGACCAAGATTCCATTATTTTAAAATATTGTTCCATTGAACCAGTGGCGCGTAGAGCAGGGTTTAAAGGAAAAAAATCCACTATTACTAGGTATGCTGTGTATCTGCATAATAAGAAAGTGCCAATTTGCCAGAAATTATTTCTAAGCATATTTGGAATAACAAAACATAGAGTGGCATACGTCATGAACAGATTTTTTCATGCTGGAGATTTTATAATTAATGAAAAACGAGGTAAGCGCTTGTTTTTTTAAACATTTTCTACATCACAGATTTACTTAGCTGGGCTTTAACTTTGCCAACTTGAATAACCTCTTTATTGAATTTTAGGTGGAAATCGTAAGGAGCATATGTACGTCGCTCAAAAACAATCTATTCACAACTTTATACAGAAGCTAAATTGTATTGAATCACATTACTGCAGAAAAACGAAAACGGCAGAACGAAAATATTTATCTTCAGACTTAAACATCAACAAACTTTACAACATCTACAAAGATAGTGAGTATTCAAATGCTGCTGTTAAGAAAAGCTATTTCCGGCATATATTTAATTCCTGCTATAATTTGGGCTTTGGAACTCCAAAAACGGATGCATGTTCTAAATGCTTAGAGCTTGCTGGAAAAATAGCGTCTGAAAATGATTCTCAGAAGAAAGCTTTATTAATAACAGAGAAAAGAGTACACTCTTTACGAGCAAAAGCTTTTTATGAAAAGCTTAAGGAAGTTTCGGATGGCCTCAAAATTTTGTCCTTCGATTGTCAGAAAAATCTCCCTTTGCCAAAGCTTCCTGACCAAATGTCGTATTACTCACGACAATTATATTTTTATAATTTTACCGTAGTGGAAGGTGCCTCCAATATTCCCCTTGGCAAGGAACGTGTGTTAACCCGAAGGAACCTACCATTGTATGGAGAATGAGTTTCATAAAGACTCAAATTTAGTCGCTTCAGCCATTACGCACAGGCTGAATCATACAGATTTGGTCAACATCACCAAAATTCGTTTGGTTGCAGATGGCTGCGGCGGCCAAAATAAAAACAGCATACTGGTAGGTACATGCTCTAAATGGCTGTTGGACCATCAAAATATTAAAGAAATTGAATTGGTGTTCCCAGTGACTGGGCATTCTTTTATGCCTGCCGACAGACAATTTGGCATCGCCGAAAAAAAAATGCGAAAAATGGATGTCATATTACACCCTGACATAATTAAAGAAGTTTTGGGAGAAACATCGACTTTGATAAAACTCGGCAGTGACTGTCCAGTTTTTAACTGGAGGGAAGCTGTTAAAAATGTTTTAAAGCCCACTACGTCGTGGTCGTCTATGGCATTTAAGGAATGCAAAAGATTTATTCTAAGACGTTCAAAAATACCAGGCAATGTTCTGGTAAGAGGCGAACTTTATTACAAAAGTGACATAGCAAAAGCTATAAACGTATGTCAACGTAATAAAACCATCCGTAATCTAATACCACAACAACTACCCAATATAGTTCCCGTGAATAAACAAAAATTAACGGATGTCAAAAAGTTGCTACAGAAACATTTCGGCCCGGATTGGAGGGATATTACAGTTTTGTCTTTTTATAATGATATATTTAATGCGCAGGAGTCTCTTACTGCGCCAGTAATAGAAGAAAATTATTGCAATGAAACTACGGACGAAGTTCAGGACCTGCGTATATAATTCTTATACATAATATAAAATAATAGCGGACGCCCGCGACTTCGTCCGCGTTGGTAAATCACCACAATTTAGGTTGGCAGAACCCCTGCAGACTCAGGATTGAGGAGTTGGGTCCTAGAATTCAACGATGTAGTCTTTACTTGATACCTAATATAACTATTCATAATCGGCAGTTCCTAAATACCCACAGTTTAGGAGGGCAGTACCCCTGCAGCATCAGGATTGAAGAGTTGGAACCCGAAATTTTTATGGGAGCATCTTGCAAAGTTTTTGTTTCAATAAAAAAAAAAGATTCACGCAAATCGGTTAAGAAATCACGGAGATATTGATATACAGAGGTAGAAAAACACAACTCCTTCTCCTCCTTTTTCGAAAGTCGGTTAAAAAAGTAGCCTATACTATGCCCGATAATATCAGCTATCTCCCAATGAAAGTCTCGTCAAAATCGGTCCAGCCGTTCCCGAGATTAGCGGCAACAAACAGACAGACAGACAGACAAAAATTTTAAAAATTGTTTTCCTGTTATAAGTACCGTATTTACTTTCGTATGCAGTTAGTAAAAAGCTGTTTTTTTTATATTACAAACAGACACTTCAATTTTATTTATTTGTATAGATAATTAAGTAAGTATAATAAAGTTATTGAAATAAGGCATTTTTAATGTTTGGTTTGCTTCATTTTTGTTTGTAATCTAATAATTTATACTTAGAAATATGTAGTAATAATATTGTACTGGATAATTTTAAGTATATTTTGAAAATTTTAATTAGAGGAAGCATTTTTATTTACCCCAAAACAAAATTAAAATGTGTCTGTCTATCAAATCTAAAGCGACCCTTTTTTTCTCATGTAAATTTCATACAGATCTGATGAATAGTTCCAAGATGGAATGGGAAACCTAAGCAAGGAACAGCGCATCAATCGTGATCAGTGTACTATGATAATAAAAAGTAGATTTTTAATTAAACATAGTACATTAGGTATGGCTTTGGTACATAAGGTAAGCTCATCTGAGTGCGCAGAAACCGGGTTGGTAAAGTATAAAATAAATAGTTCCATACTTTTGTATTAAAGTGATAGCCCTGATTTTAAAAGTAAGTGTTTGGATTCAAAAACGGCTATCTGCACATTAATCATTTCCAAAAGCGGCATTCTTAAAAGTTTGGCTTCAAAGCTGGCAATCTTTAGAATTGAAACAAAATTTATGACTAGTGCATATTAACTAAAGATATATTAGGACTTTAACTAGACCTTTTAGGCACATAAGATTATATTAGAATTGGTTTCGTAATCGCACGAGCGATATAAATCAAACAGTCCTATTTTTTTCATTTACCAACAATTCATAAAAAGTCAGATAGCCGCCTTTGATACTAGTCGACTCATTTGTAGCTTACGAATTGCCTCAAGCTCAATTATGTCTATGAGTGCGTAAGTGTTGCAACAACAGAAGTAAAAGAGATAGAATCATATATTTTTTGTTGGAGAGAAGCAAGCGAAGATATTATTTATTCGTTTAGATGTAGTTGTGAAAATTATGTTAGGTCTGCTTACTCTTATATGTTTGTGATGTAGATGCACTGTAGATGTTACCATGTAGTACCCATCATGTACCATAATTATAAAGTAGGTACCTACTTAGGTAGGTATTATAGGTAGGTATTGAAATGAATTATAGGTACCTACCTTATTATACGTAGGTAAGTAGGTACCTACTTTAATGTTTGACACCTTTTTAAAGATATTTTAACGTAGGTACTTTGTATTAATCTGTGGCTAAGCTCCCTGTTCTATATTGTCTCTGGACTCCAGTGGCCATTTTTCTGAAAAAGTGTGAAGTAGGGAAGGGAAAAAAGGCGAATACATGTCAAATATTTCAAGGCTGCGATGTGATGATTCTAATTTTTGCAAACGTGATAGCGATCTCAGCAAATAATTTTACAATCCTTCGCTACAGTGTTGTGGTTAGGGACACCATCGCGGCTGTCGTGAGTGATCAAAACAAAGGTTGATGCGAAATCGAAAAAAAGATGGGTTATTATTGTACAGTTCCACAATGCACTTCGCTCGCCGGCAAGACTAAAAACGTTAAGTTCCACCGCTTTCCTCGCGACGTTACGATGGCTGATAAGTGGAATAACATATTGAAACGCGGGAAACCGTATACAAAATACTCGAAAGTATGCAGCCTCCACTTCACCCAAGCGGATTACAATGCCACAACAATGGGTAAGAATAAAGGTATTTGGGTTTTTCCATGTCTGCCTAGTATATTTTAGAATTTATCACAAGTTTTCACTCTCGGATGAGTCATGCTTGACGTTACGCGATTTTTTGCGTCAGGGAAAACACAGCGCCGGAAATATATGAGAGACCGGATTTTGCATATAATCGCATAAAAAACTTCGGCAGTGCCCTTTATCTTGTACGTTTGACATTCAGAAGACCTATTTTTTATTTGTGGCATAAATTTTCATCAAATTACGCTTTTTTTTTGCAAAAATATGCAAGATGTTTCATCATTGTTTTAGTTAACTTTTCCTGTATGTGTTGTTGTTAAAATACTGTAGTCAAAGTAGTAAAAAACCTGATTTTCCTCCAAAATCGTAGCAATCTAAATGAATGATTATTATTATGCTCTATTTGTTTACACAAATAGAACATAATAAGATTGATTGTTTATAAATAGTATGAATAGCTCTCAAAGAAACTGTTATTAGACACAAATTTTTCAACCAAACTAGTTTTTCATATCTAAAAATTGTAATATTCTCAGTTTGTGATGTAAACCTCTGCTAAGGCCTTAGATGTTAACAAGATTATTTTTAATGGATCTGCATCTTGAAATGGAAAAAAATACGATAAACAAAGTTAAGTTAGGTTTAGTAAATCAAATTACACCTGAAAATTCCAATATTCGAAACTCAAAAATTTTGTGATTGCTAAAAGTTTTCCAAAGTATTTTACATTCTTTTTTGTCCTTGCAAGTTTTGAATTTGTTATTGTAATATAAAATTCAATGTCACTAATTTTTATATAATAAATTATACACCTTTAACAAAAAATGAAAGGTGTTTCTTGACAAGGACTTAAATTTTTTTATAAGCAGTGCAAACTACAGCACCCTCTTGTGGCCTTTAGGTTTTAGGTTGTTTGTGTTGTGGTGTGGTTTGTGGTGGTGTGTGACGAGGAAGATCTAAATTGATAATATTTGACGTAAATAGTTTTATACAGGCTAAGTAAAATATAGTAGGGTAAAGAAAGGTTGCAGTGTTTTCACACTCTCTCAGAATTCTCAGCTATGCTGGTTTCTCACAAAGTTTTTCTTCATTGTCAAACTAAGTGGTTTAAAATTTTTATGGGCTTGAATAAAATAATGTGGAAAATAATATCTTCTTCTAAATAAGGAAAAGAAAACTTGACTTACTGCTCTGTCTCAGATCAAATAAAAAAAATTATATATAGAGAAGATATTAATCTTCTCTTCTATCTAAATCTAAGTAATATATAATAAAAAGAAAAGATGACTGACTTACTGGTCTATCCATTCACAGCACAAGCCACTGGACGGATCTGGCTGAAATTTGGCATACAAATAGCAATTATGATGAAGGCGTCCATTAATAAAGGATTTTTGAAAAGTCAGTCCCTAAGGAGATATTCTAGGGATTTTAAAAATCAAACTCAACGTGAGCAAACCCGCAGGCAAAAGCTACCTAGTTGATAAATACTTAAGTAATTACTTTATGAAATTGTATTACAAATCTGTACTACAATTTCTCTTCTGCTGACCACCCATTAAGAGATTTTTATGGCCAACATTTGAGATTACAGAGGTTAAAGTTTATAAGGTTACATTAATAGTTGGAACAGTTGTATGCAGTGCACACTTTGTTTAGTCATACAGGATAAAACATCTGGCAACTGTTAAATTATAAAAATGAGACACTCATTTCTAAATTAGTGTATGTAATAGTTAATGATGAATTTTATGGCTGTATTATAATATTTTAGATGTTATTCTGATCCAGCAATATATTCTATTGCTACTGGAAATGTGTATAGGGGTTTGATTCTAATATAAAATTGTATAGTGAAGCAATCCAGTGGTGTCTGTTAGAACTGATATTTGTTCTCTTCTAGACCTATGGCATTTCTAAGGTTTTCATATTACACTGTTTTATTCTGTTTCAGTTCAGACTTAAAGCAACTAATTTAGAGCATTTGCAGATGCAAATTAGTAAATCAACTGAATACTCAATCATTAGATTTATAAGTTGCTTTACTGGATGACTATAAATTATTATAGTCATCCAGTAAAGTAACTTATATTACTTTACAACTTTATTTTGTTGAAAAAATTATGACCTTGAAGGCATAACTTGGGCAGGTTTTGTAATGTAAACAAGACTTCAATTAAGTCCCTCAAATAACATGTGTCATAAATGTTGCTTGTTTATAATAAGTGGACCCTTGCAGTGCACCTTTGTCTGTTACCTTTTCACGCTTAAACGCTGAACCGATTGTGATGAAATCTGATAGACAGTTTGCATTCTGAAGACGGACATAGAATACTTCCTGGGGTCTGATTCTATAACTCATTGCCTATCAAAAACGATAGGCATTTTTTATTCATTGAAATTTTGAAGAGAAATGTCATTTACTATTTCATAGTAAACCTTCAATGGATAAGAAATATATGTCAGTGGCTTTCATTTTTTGATAGGCACTGAGTTACAGAATCAGCCCTCTGGAACATCTGTAGCCTAAGCATGAACATTTTAAATAGCAAAGGTGAAGTTAACGTCCGCAAGAAATTTTGTATGAAAAAGGAAGGAATCCTGTCATTTTTCATACAAAATTTCTGGTTCAAAACTGGTTTTTTAAACTATTGTTATTATTATGTTTTAATTTTTTTTATTTAGGTTTTAATTTGTCATTTATTGTTGAATTGTATTCTTCGCTGGTAATTTTCTACGGTGGATACTTTAATTAAAGCCTTTTTTTAAGAGGATAAAATTAAGAAATTAATGAATATGTTCTTCGAAATTTAAGACGTCATTGCAGTGAAAAACATTATCAGCAAAAGAAGTTCGTCACATTTGCGATTACAGTAAAAAATACAAATATATTATTTTTTGTCAACAATACTAGTAGTTTTGTCTATGACGTCATTCTGTAACGGTTGAGGCCGGCCAACTGGAAGTGAACGAATACTATGTGTATGTAAAAAATGGTTTAAATTAAAATAAATACCCATTATTTACTAAAAATATTGTTTGCTAACGACGCGACGTAATGAAATTTTGTCAAAATCTCGTTACATAATTGATAATGTTTTACGTATTATCTTATCAGACCTTTCTTTTTTCTATTAATACGAAATTCTATCTGTACGATTATAAAATGACTAGTTGATACCCGCAATTCTTTTCCGAGGATTTAGATGTGTAAATAACTTTTTCTTTTATGATTTTCCGGAATAAATATCCAATCTTAACCACTAGCCTAGTAGTAAGAATTGCGGTCTTCTTTTCGGGGGTCGAGGTTCGATTTCGGACCTCGGACCCACCTCGGACTTTTCGAGGCTTTAAATATTATCATCACCACATCCTTGTCCTTTTCCCACGCTATGTGGGGTCGGCACAACATGTCTTTTTCTTCCACTCACTTCTATCATTCGTCAACTCATTATCTAGTCCTCTTACACGCATATCCTTTTTCACACAATCCATCCATCTCTTTTTTGGTCTTCCCCTACTTTTTTTGCCCTTCTACATGCATATTTAACATTCTTCTACTAATATGGTTTTCTTCCCTTCTCATTACATGTCCATACCACGCGAGCCTATTACTCCCCATCTTTTCGATTACTGGCGCTACTTTCAAACTTCCTCTTATATACTCATTCTTTATCTTATCCATTCTTGTCACACCACACATTCAGCCTTTCGAGGCTTTGAATGTGCGTTTAAGAAATTAAATATCACAGTAAGCTTCAACGATAAAGGAAAACATTGCTAGGAAACCTGAGAGTTTTCAATAATGTGTATGAAGTATTTAGCATATTGGCAGTATGCATTGGGCCAGCATGGTGGACTTTTCTCTGAGAGGAAATCTGATAGAGGGAGATAACTACTTCGTCATCTTCATTCAGATGATGAATGAACTAACTTCTTGTGTAATGACAAAGCTTGTAAAAATCGGTTATCGTCCCCAACTTTTTATGTAACTTCCGACTGAATGTTTTTATTTCTTTCGAGATCACACAAACACTTCAATTTAATTTATTTTTACAGATGATGAAGATAATCGGTAATCACATAAGCTACGACCATTCATACGATAACATTTACGTTTAAGAGACATTGTTTTTTTTTATCTTGAGTAACATTTTTAGCTCAATTAGGATCGATGGGTATTTTTTGACAAGGTTTAGATTTGATCTTTCTTCTATCTAAATACAATATAAAAGGAAAAGGTGACTGATAGACTGATTGACTGACTAATCAACGCACAGCTCAAACCACTGGACGGATCGGGATGAAAGGCATACAGATAGCTATTAGGACGTAGGAATCCACTAAAAAGTATTTTTGAAAATTCTATCTCTAAGAAGATAAAATAGGAGTTCGAAAAATCTAACATACATACATACACTGATAAACACTATATCCTCCTTTGCATGCCGCAGTCGGGTAAAAACGCTTATAACTCCGAAAAGTCTGAGATGCGTGCCAGGTATCGAACCCCGGCCCCTCGAAAAGGAGGTCGAAGTCTTAAACTACTGAGCCGATTTTGATGAATGAAGTGTCAATCGAAGCATCGTTATGATACGAGTAACATACGCTACTTGCGTTTACAAGAAGAATATATGATGGGTGTTACATCTCGTAAACGGGCTTATAGTTTTAAACTTTTTTCTCGTTTGATAAGAAATCAAACATACGAGTATTAATATATCATAAGTAATGGTTTAAAGTATAAAAACCGCGCTTCCGCCCTGAATCACCATTTTGTTCTTCGAGCAAAAAAGGAACTTGAATTCCTTTCAAAGTTAAAACGACACTTAGTAATTTATAAATTGCAAATGATCGGATGTTACTGTCAAAGAACTAAAATGATTTTTCTACGGTGTTAATAACGTAGTAGTGTATTTTGGCCTTAGGAATAATGAATAAATAATAATGGCCTCCCGACCGAATCTACCACAACCCCCAATCTCCAGTAAGATTTGCCACCTGCGCGGTCATAAGTGTGCGCGCAAAATCGGATGTACTCTCTGTTCCCTCGTTCTCATAGTCCGCTGAGACTGGCCGTGGCTAGTTACCACCGTACAGTCAAAGATGTGCCGCCAAGCTATTTAGCGTTCCGACAGGATGGCGTGTAGAAACCGATTAGGGGTATGGGGTGAATGTAAACTGCCATACCTCTTCTAAGTTAGTCCGCTACCATCTTAGGCTGCATCGTCACTTACCATCAGGTGAGATTGCAGTCAAGGACTATCTTGTCAACGAATAAAAAAAAACATCCTGTTGCCCCTCGATCGTCGCCTATCACCTACTCATTGAGACCATTCTAATGAGCCAAAACATACTATATCTGCTGTAAGTTACTGAAGGGCTTGGTAGCCCGCAGACTACTTGATGCTATAGCATCAGCTCACTATGGCTTGGAAATAATCCGAGCTAAGAGATTCAAAGTTATAACACCCCTTTCTTTCATCGAGGATTAAAACTGCATTACTGCAGCAAGAATCCCATGAATTCAGCCAATCAGCACAATCGTACAGTACTGATTGCTGGAGCTTTTCCAAAATCGACCAGCCACGAGCGGCAATACGTGCTCTCCGAGGCATTGGGGTGACAACGCGGACTTTCCAACTCCGAGCTACTTACTGAGAATTTCTTGACTGAAAACCCCGTACATAATATGTATATAGATATGATTTTATTTATATGTTTTTGGCCCGACCCGGGAATCAAACCCGGGACCTTGACATCCGTAGCCTTAGTTGTAAATGTACAAAACACCACGAGTTAAACGTTAACCCATTGTTGTATGTTGTATGTCATCGATGGTTTTATGCCAATATTTACCGAAGACCGACAGCACCGAGACGTTATAAGCGTTCGACGTTCTTATGTTTTAATGTGACGATTTTTTTGAAAACCTACTGGGCCGATTTTAATGCATTTGTTATATGTATTAAGTAGTCAGGTATTCATAGTTTTCGGCATATAACCGACTTACTAACATGTTATCTGTGTTTCCCGAGTTTAATCTAACACAGTTAGATTCCCGGTCGCGAACATGACATATGTCATTTTATTCTGTGATTTTAATTTTTTTTTTGATAATATTAATATAGGGGGAGAAAATCAAAAAATTATTGTTTTGGCATCACTAAGATAAGATCAATTTTACTTTTTCAAAAATATTTTGTGTACAGTATACCCATTGCTACCATATTTTATTACATTTGTAGATAAAATATATTGGGAAAACCCTCGTTCTAATAGAATTGTTTATATAAATTTCTAAATTGATTCATACATGATAAACAAGGAAAACGATAAACTCTGTGTATTTGTTACACAATATATTTATTATTATTTTGTAAAATTGTTACTGTCCCCCTAGTGTAACTTTCAAGCTCACGTTCATTGTCTGTATAATATCTGTAACTAAGTAAAGACAGTATGGACTGGAACGGAATGGAAATGGAAATCCTCCGTCCCTTTCTCGTCCATATTAAGAGACAGATTCAGTCTTGTGTAGTAAGTACTAGAATGAATTCCCGACACCGAACGAAAAAGAACTATTCCGTATAGTTAATAGTACATTGTTCTTTTAGTACATACTATGTTCTTTGTGGATGTATTTAGTCTATGATTCTGTTGCTTTGGCTCAGAATTACTGTAGGTACTAATAGTATTAGAAGTCCGAACTAGTACGTCTTTTGAATGAACTAGTACGGAGCTCTCCTTTTAGTGACTGAGTAAGAACAATCCTAGACAGATTTACATACAGCCTTTTGAGCCTTTAAGATGAAATCACATTTGTCAGCATCATCATCCCTTAGGAAACATACTCTTCCTCTCAGGCTGAAATCTATAGACCGCTCTCTCACTCTGCTCAGCCTCAAGACAGAGTTAAAACGAGACAGATTTATGTCAGAGCATACTTGTGTCTCGTTTTAACATGTATCTTAAGTCCGAGCTAAGTCAGGGAATGCTTTATTGATCTCAGCATTTGTGTCAGTCCTTCGATTTTCATAGCACAGATTAGCTCTCCCAAATTGTGCATATTGTTTCAGGACAATGGAAGACCCTGTCAAAGGATGCGATCCCGTCACAGAATCTACCCAAATTGAACCCCGATGGCACAGTAATGGTTATCAGGAAGAGCCGCACAGTCAAATACAAGGAGAGCAAAAAGGATGACCAATCCATCAGGTACAATCATCATTATCAGCAATTCATCAACGGCTCACTACAGTCACTACTGAGCGAACTCTCTTCTTCTTGGGTTGCGGCTACGCAGGTCACAAGTCCCTGTAGCACGTTGACCGTCGCCGATCTATTGTGCTCGCCACTATTTAAATTTCCTCGCCGATACTCGCAGCACTATCTTGACTGGAATGAATGTAGCCTCCTCGGGGTGTACTATATGCGCAGGTCTCTCTCTCAGAGAAGGGTTTTATGCTGAGATGTATAGAGCCTGCTCGGACTTAGCTCAGACTTAAGATAGAGTTAAATTGGGACACAAATATGCTTTGACATAAATCTGTCTCGCTTTATCTCCGTCTTGAGTAAAGTGAGAGTGCGGTCTATAGATTTCAGCCTGGCCCAATGAAAATTCGCAGACTTCACACACCTTTGAGAATGTTTTGGAAAATTCGCACGCGTGCAGACTACCTTGTGATGTTTTCCTTTACCATTGCAGCATGTGATATTTGATTAAACACTCATAACTCGGAAAAGTCAGAGGTCTATACGTCACGGGTTCGATACCGCAGTGTTCCTTGTATGCAACAAATGCAGAATGTTACTTTGCTGTACTAGGTGTGCAAAATGGCTTGAAAATTTTTCACAGTAGAGCTTTTAAGTATACAAATACATTAATTTTTATTTCATTCAAAAAACCAAGTAGTTATTTATTTATTTATTTTATTTATTTTATTTTATTGTAATCAACAGCGATACATACACAATACAATTTACAATTAAATCTTAGTACTAAAATAAGGCCAAATAGGATTACAATTGCATGAATTTATAGATATTTATAACAATATGTGTGTGTGTGTATGTGTGTGTGTGTGTGTGTGCGTGTGCGTGTGCGTGTATGAGTGCGTGTGTGAGTGAGTTTGTAAGAGTGTGTGTGTTCATTTATAGATGTTGATTTAATTATTTTGGTTACATATAATTTTTCCGATGCAGCTTAATTATTTCTTTTTTTAATTGCATTTTGGATAGGTGGAAAAGATCAAGATCTGAGTAAGTTTTATTATAGGTTCGCGCCAAGCGTAAGAGTACAGAATTTTGGGCGTAGTTAGTATTAGATTTCGGTACACGTAATAACCGAGGTTTTCGAGGTCTAAAGGTAGGAACATTGAATGAGAAAGCTGACAGCAGGCTAGGACAGTCAATTTGGCCAGTCAATATGGCTTGTAGCAGCAGCATGTCACATTGGTTTCTTCTTAGTTCCAGGGAGTCAATTTTGTAATGGATACAGGCTTCTTTGTAGCTATTAAATTTTTTAAAGTCCTTGAACGCCAAGTATTTAAGAAATTGTTTTTGTATTGATTCGAGTCTTTGAGTATGTATAATATAATAGGGTGACCATATGCTGCATGCATATTCAAGAAGGCTACGAACATATGCAAAATAAAGGGTTTTTATACAGTCTATATTGCTGAAGGTGCGTGTTACACGTTTAATGAAGCCTAGTTGTTTGTAGGCTCTCTCCGCCACAACTTCAACATGGTCATTCATTGATAGTTTAGCGTCAATTTTAATACCCAGGTCTCTGACGGTTTTGACCTTGGCAATATTTACCCCGTTGATTTGATAGTCAAAAGTTATTGAGTTAGTTTTACGAGATAGAGTTATGTGGTGACATTTTTTAACGTTAACAACTATTCTATTCCTAACATAATATTCACTCAGGGCGTTTAGGTCTTCTTGTAGCCGAGAACAATCATCGAGAGAACGAATTTTAAGAAAAATCTTCTTATCGTCAGCAAACATTAAATGCTGTGCATGGCTAAAGCAGCTACCAATGTCAAATAGATAGGCGTTGTATAGGAGGGGTCCTAGGATAGATCCCTGGGGTACACCTGACGGTATAGTTATGAAGTTACTTCTGGCGCTGCCCGTTACTACAGCCTGCATACGGTTTTTGATATATGAAGTCAGCCATCGGAGTAAGTTGCCATTTATACCTAGGATGCTAAGCTTGTGAAGCAGGATCATGTGATCTACACGGTCGAAAGCTTTTTCGAAATCCGTGTAGATTACATCCACCTGGCATCTTTCATCCATGCTCCGCAGGACATAGTCCGTAAAGACCGCTAAGTTAGTGACAGTGGAACGGTTTCTCATAAAGCCATGTTGCTCGTAAGGGATAGATCTTGAAATGATTGGGGATATATATGAATATACAACTGATTCGAACAACTTGCTCATCACATTGAGGATAGAGATAGGCCGGTAGTTCTCTATTTGGGTTTTTGAGCCACTTTTATGTATAGGTACTATTAATGCTTCTTTCCAGATGTCTGGGAAACAGCAGAAGACGTTTATGGAGAGGTTAAAGATGATCGTAAGTGGTTTCGCCAGATTTGCAGCGCACCTGCTCAGGAAGATTGGTGGAATACCATCACTACCGGCTCCCTTGTTGGTTTTCAGAGTTTTGAGGAGTTTAAGTACGTTACTCTCATCAATGGTGATTTTACAGATTGATTCTTTGTAGCTAGTATTTGAGTGGCTCATCGTATCGTAGGAAATTGCTGGTTTTACAAAAACACTCTCAAAGTATTCACTGAAACCGTTACATGCAGACACTTCATCCGTGTATACAGTATTACCTAATGAAAGCTTGGTGGGATATCCGTTTTTATTATTTCTAAGAGACTTAGTGAAAGAAAAGAGAAGCTTAGGGTCCTTGGCGATGTAGGTTTGCATGCGTTGAATATAGGAGGCGTAACACTTGTTTTGTATTAGTTTTTGCCTCGCCCTTAGTATAGCGAATTCATCATAATCGCGTGGATTTTTGGAAACTTTCCACTGCTTGTGCTTATGAAGTTTTTCTTTCACTATGTGGATTAAAGGTTTGGAGTACCATACTGGAAAGTTAGATTTGTACTTTACTTTTATAGGAACAAATTTCGTAATTGTCTCATTTAGAATGGAGTAAAATTTTTCGACTACGCAGTTCATTGAATTAGTCGATGATAGTACCTCGCGCCAATTGATCTTGGACAAATGCTCATTGATTTGACTATAGTCTCCTTTGAAGAAGTTGGGTTTTATAATAGGTTTTTGGCGAGCGTGGTGGAGAAGAAGATTAGAGAGATTGAATTGAAGACACGGATGAAATGTGTCCTCTGGGACTAGGGGATTTGGGCAGTGATTAACACTGATAGATTATGATTTTATAGACATTTAAAATTCTCTAAATCCTTACTAATATTATAAATGCGAAAGTGTGCTTGTTTGTTGATGTGTCCTTCAATAACGCTGCAACAGAGCTAAGGATCGACGTGATTTTTTGCATGGATATAGTTGAAGACTGGGAGAGTGACATAGGCTACTTTTTTGACATAGGCTACTTTAAAAAACATAGCATAGGCTACTTTATAAAGTAGCCTATGTCACTCTCCCAGTCCTGGAAAATCAAAAAAGTTCCTGCGGGATTTTAAAAACGAAATCCAACTAGTTTACAATTAATTGATTGGTTGGTTGAATTTTTTCAGCTGCAAATCGGAAAAGTACGATAGGTGGTCAAGTTTGAGCCAGACACCCTTGCCTTTGCCTCTCACACCATCAGAGGTTCTAACGTCAGAGCAACAAGAAAGTAATGTATGTTATTCATTTTATTTTGCATGTTTAATTTTAGTACATAACAATCAGCAATCCTTATATGATTAAAAAAATTAATTTCCAATTAATTAATTTCCAATTAATTTATTTTATAAGTTATTTGGATACATCTTTAAAATGTACTGTGAATGGGAGAACCAATTACGATGGGTCTTTCATTTATGCATGCAGAGGATTATGTAAGGAGGGGAATCTAGTCAACTTTTTATTCCAGATCTCATCTTTTGGGATAAAAGTATCCAGTGTCTATCTCTAGATGCAAGCTACGAGTCTATATGCTAAACTCAACCAGACCAACCGATATTACCGTGGATACTTTTTACTGTAACGTAATTTTTTTCTTTCAGCTCGCCTACCGTCTCCACACTTTAAGCTCGATTGCGAGTTCCATAGCGCCACAGAATATACCCCCGAGTACACCGCACAGCTCCCCACACAACCAAATTCAGACCATACAGAAACCGAGTACTCCTCACAGCAGTTCACCGCACGGTACTACCCCACACGGTACTACCCCGCACGGTAATACCCCGCATGGTAATACCCCACACGGTAGTACTCCGCACGGTAGTACCCCACACGGCAGTACCCCACACAACCAAGTGCAGACAATACAAAAACCGAGGAAACAGGACGCGATCATGCAAACAGATCCAGTCAACTCAGAAGAAGACGACCAACAGAACAGTTTCAGCGAATCAGAAAAATCTTACAACGGATCCTACCAACAATACAACAACGAGGCCAAGAAATACGAAATGCCCAAAGATTTCTCCAAAACCACAGAAGATTATATCCCGCAGACTAACGAAGAGTACAACAAGGAAGCTGAAAAATACGCCCTAGAGAGGAAATCCCATAACGGCTACGACAAAATGGACTACCCGAAACAAGTCGTAGAAAATGGATACCCGAAACCGGCTGACGTTTACACTTTCAACGATAAAGATTACCAGAACAGGCCGGAACCGTACAGTTATCCGTCATCCTATCAAGACAGTGTCGAGATATTGAGGAACCAGCAGCACAATTTGCAAATCCTACAAGAGCAACACAGGATTACGGAGAATCAGAATTTTTTTAACGAAAGCCATATAAAGCAGGAGATAGATTTTGGCAACGAGGAAGACAAGTTTCTGTACGAGCGGAGTAAGGAGCAGATTGGTGAGCATCTTGCATTCTTCTTTGTCACTAACCAATGTCCACTTCTGTAGGGCTAGTGTAGCGATGGGCGATAATTCCAAAAAAAAAAAAACAATCGAATAATTAAACTATTTACTGTGGGCTTATTCATTCTTTATAAAAATGATGAAAAAAAAAATTTACAATCGAAATGCCAAAAACTATCAAAAAAATATTGATGAAATCGAAATTCTAAAAACTACCAACATATAAGATGTGTAGAACCCTCTCAGAAGGTGATATTAATGGTTCTACTTGACCGTCTGATTTGCATATTTAAGCAAAATATGTTTATATTAATTAGTAAACATTAAAAAAACATTTTAAAGCTAACTTTTTGTGGTAAGATATTAAAATATGATATGCAATATGAATATGTAGTCGAAACCATTTATCTGTAATTTATATACATCAGCATAATGTTTTTTACGTGTACAAAAAAAAACAAATCAGGCCCGAGAATTGTGTAGCTAATAAAGTGAACATAAAAATTATTTTTAAAAACCGACTTCAAAAGCCACTATAAAGTATAATATATGAAGTGTGTTTAAAAAATCTGGTGGACAGTATATGGAGCTACTAAATTTGTGACGCCACATGTTAGTAGCGCTCTCTCTGTCTAACAGGATACTTAAAGATCTATTTTCGAGACTAGTTAAGATATTTAAAAAAAACACATTTTAATTTTAAAAAACTTTATTTTAAGTATATAAAAAAAAAAAATAGTGAAATACCCAATTGTAAAATTCAAGTTGTATTAACAGTTTGGTTAACTGTTCAGATGCCAACACGCCATACGAGAGCCAGAGAAGGGCGTTGGAACAGCAGAGATTGATGGAGCAGATCCAGCACCAAGTGAAACAGGAGGAACCAGAATCGCTCAGTGGTCAGTGGTTTTTATCTACTACCCCCCAAATGACGTCATACCGTACCGTTGACAAGAAAATAATACATGCATTTTTACTGTAACCACAACTATGTTTTCTTCTCTGGCAATGCTTTTCATGGCAATGACATCTTGAAAGACGTAATTATTAATTTCTTATTTTTTTCCGCCTGAAAAAAAAAGTTAGAAGAAAATTAATAGTCTGCGCTATAGAAAACTTTTCCTTTTATACGCATCGTAGATGACGATGTATCGATGTATGTATGTGTTGTAAGGACAAACCAACAAACAAACACACTTTCGAATGTATAATATTAATAAGGATAGTAAGAATTGTACTATGATTTTTATTTTTCAGGTCGTGAAAACGTCATGCAACCGCAGGGTAGTCCTTACTACACAACAAATGGACCCAGTAATGTGACAGGTAAGAGAATGTTATTAATTAAAAAACAAATTAATAATACTAGTTGTGATCGCGACGTCATTCACATTGATTAAAGTTTTTCAACTCCCGTTCCCGGAAAATAAGAGAGTTCCTGTGAGAACTAGTATAGAAATAATACATAATAAATATTTCA
Organism: Hipparchia sbordonii; assembly: GCA_038048805.1. Lineage (NCBI taxonomy): Eukaryota > Metazoa > Arthropoda > Insecta > Lepidoptera > Nymphalidae > Hipparchia > Hipparchia sbordonii. The sequence goes on from CM076107.1 coordinate 10,438,432, forward strand.
TAAAAAAAAAAAAAACAAAATTCAACCATTCGATATAAAAGCCGCCATTTTGCGACGCTTTTAAAACGTGTTAGCTGACGTCACGCATCAGAATCAGATTGTGATTGGCTGACAGTATGTGATTGTTTAAATGTTGACGTCATATTTCTTTTTAACTAAGTACGAGAAGTTAATCTCTGAGAGATAAAAAAGGGGGTTATCAATTCTTAAATTATAACTTGTTTGAAGTTCAACGTTTGAATTGCATATGAAAACCTGTTCGAAATAACCGGACCGGCAGTCTGGGCCAAGTTAGCCAATTTTGCATGGTATATAATGATTATATATTTCCGTGGTTAATATTAATATGTATATATTATATAAATGACACGAAAGATTAATCACCTTTCTGGGATGACTCAATTTTCTTTACTCATCAAAAAACTTCCTTTTACTTTATGCGATGACAAGACAATCCTTGACTGCGACATCACCTGATGGTATAAGTGATGATGCAGTCTAAGATGGTAGCGGACTAAATTGGAAGGGCAGTAACGGATGAACTAATTTTGATTTTGTTTTTTTTTGTTTGAAAGGTGAATTAGTCGAAGTATTCTTAGCTATGTTTGATGAAAATCGGTCCAAGATGGCCGTCGCCATAAAATGGCGGATTACATTTTTTTTTAAATTACACATGTCGGGGGTGTTTCAAATTATATTATATGCAATTTAAACTTGTATTTTCCTAGTAATAGCAGAAAATGTAATGTTTTAACTCAGGTGGCTACTACGACCAGCTGTCGAGACCGGGCCCGGAGTTGTTGATCGCGAAGCAGAACGCCTTAGCCGCGCACACGCAGCTATGTAAGGTTTCCCTTTTAACATCATTTACAATCTAGATAGTACGGAGATAATAACTACAACAAATTTTTTTATTACTAGCTGATGCCCGCGACTTCGTCCGCGTGGATATAGTTCTAAAAATCCGCCGGGAACTTTTTATTTTCTCGATCAAAAAGTAGCCTATGTCACTCACTCTCCAGGTCCTCAAGTATTTAGGTATATACCCATATAAAAAATCACGTCAATCGGTTGCTCCGATGCTGCATGATTGAAGGACAAACCAATAAACCAACAAGCAAACACACTTTCTCATTTATAATATTATTAAGAATTTTTAGCATTAAGGGACCATTAACATTGAATTCAGTATTATCAGCTTAGTATCTCAAGTCATTTCACAGAAAAAGGGCCTAGTCACACGAATAGACAAACTGACAGACAGACAGACAACGGAGTGATCTTTAAGGGCTCCGTTTTTTCGGAACCCTATAAATATGTTATGTTCATAATAGCAGCTAGGACTATCTTGTCATCGAATTAAAAAAAATGTCTCTACTGTCTATCAGTACTTTATGGCTGAAATCTTTAGACTGCACTCGCACCCAGCTCAGACTCAAGACAGAGTTCAAACGAGACATATGTCAGAGCATATTTGTGTCTCCTTTTAACCTCTATCTTGAGTCTGAGCTGAGTCAGAGCACGCTCTATAGATCTCAGCATAAGAGTGATGCCACTTAGATAGCTGCTATTTCATTTCAGGGCAAAATATGAAGCGGCCTTTTTACTATAGTGAGGGCGCACACTATAACACGCCCCAGCTGTTGCAGAGATATGAGGTAAATCTTCTTCGAAAATTTTTTTTATTTTTTTTTTAATAATTTTAAAGTACCTACCTACCTCTATGATATTCTACTAGGGTTGAGTTATATACTCACAAAACAAGCGAAAAAATTGTTCCGAACGATAAAGAGTACTTGATTGTTAAATTACGACAAATATCTGCTATTACGCGCTTCATTTACCGAATGCTTGTAATATATCCACCTCTTTTTATACATATACTATATCATAGACCTACCTCTGTATGTTCTTATTGTTCTCATTCTCACATTCGAGGGCTTCTGGAAGAAATCTCTTCCTTAGGATAAGCTATCCTTGTACACGTCTTTTAAATGTTTATTTTTTATTGTTGTGCTCTGTGGTACTAAAGGTACCACACTGACTGACTGACTGATCTATCAACGCACAGCTCAAATCACTGGACGGATCGGGCTGAAATTTAGCGTACACATAGCTATTATGACGAAGGCATCTGCTAGGAGAACTTTTCGAAAATTCAACCTCTTAAGGGGTAAAATAGGGGTTTCAAAATGTAACACGATGAGCGATACCGCGGACACAAGCTAGTTTATTATATAATCTGCTAGCCGACGGCTTCGCTCACTATAAGTTAGATTTTTTTAAACCCCTGTTTTAACAAATCGCAGAAAACTTTTGTTGGGCCGATTTTGATGCGGCTGACTACATACACAGACAGACATACACACGCATGTACACATGTTCACACACTTCTTACTACCAATTTAGACTCATGCATTGTATTTGTATGTATAATTTTGATAATTGTTAATAATTAAAAGCTTGTCTTTTATTTTTCAGGACATATCCAGAATCCTACAGTGATGAAAGACATTCCAAAGTTATTAAAAAAATATATATTATTTTATATATAAAAAAATTAAATACTTATTAAAATCTTATTTCTCTAAGCGACGATAATCTCTTGGTGATTAATTTCTTTTTTCTTTTGTTTTTTTAATATAAAACTGTAAATAGTTTTTATCTGTACTCTTTGTACTATATGGAGTCTGTTCCATTTGGCGGCAGTTTTGACTTTGACAAATACAGATTATTAATTTTATATTAAGTGACTAGTTTTAAAAATATCGAAATTCAGATGATATGTGATTAGTAACTAACAACGCCATTAAGTTGGAGACACACTTTTAACAAGCAACGCAATATTTTGTGGTTATAGTTAAAAAAATGTGACACACGTTCAAAGTATATTTACTTATTTTTGTTTATGTTAACGCTAATACTGCATGGAATTACCTAAGGTCAGAGCACATATTATTAAGCATCAGCGATCAGCGTTTTAATTGCTTTTTGAAAGCTAAGTAGAAGCTGCGATCGAGCTTTTATTCCGTACAATTGATTTTTAAGCAAAATACCCATCTTCTAAATATTTAAAACGAACAAGTGACTGACTGACCTATCAACGCACAGCGCAAATCACTTGACAGATTAAGTTGAAACTTTCATACAGATACAGAGATATTATGACGTAGGCATCCGTTAAGACAGGAATTTTGAAAATTCAACCTCTAAGGGAGTGAAATAGGGGTTTAAAAAACAAACTTAGCGTAAGCGAAGCCGCGGGCAATAGCTAGTTAAATGTAAAACAAGCAGTTGTGCAATGTAGATAAACATGGGTAGCAAGTCAATTTCTGCATTTTTTATCGGAATCACTAATAAAAATTGAGAGTTTGTTAGCCTGCACGTTTTCGATAAGATTATTGTTAGATGCCGCTATCTAATCTAGAAACGCGATGCATTTGGATGCCAATGAAACGCTGATCGCTAATATTGATATACTGTGTTTGCCTTGACCCTTATGCTGATGTGACATTAGGCCCCTATCCCACAGGCGTTATGCGAGCGTTAGCGTTTCTTTGACGTCTGCGCAGCGCCAACGTCGCGTTAACGCGACGTCAACATTGCGCATTCGTTGAACGCAACATCAACGTCGCGCACATGGACGGCATGATTGTATTTGTAAATAAACGCAACGTTAACGTGCGTTGACGCGACGTTGACGTTGCGAAGTCGAAGCGCGAACGGTTGCCGGAGCCTTGCATTAAGGCTCTCAACGTTGACGTCGCGTCAACGCGACGTTGTCGCTGCGCAGACGTCGAAGAAACGCTAACGCTCGCGTAACACCAGTGGGATAGGGGCCTTAGTCCGCAATTTGTACGACTCGTGCTGTCTTTCAGTACACAACCCTTAAACTAAACTAAATTGACAGCTTCGATTTTAATGCTATCCTTTTCTAGGGGTAGTATTGTGAGAAGGATAGCATTAACGTAGGTCTGTCGATTTAGTTAAGAGATTGAGTGGGATAGAAAGTCAATATGCGTTCACGTTTACCACAGTTTTTTTTTTTACTGACGTCAGGCGCCGTCTCATATTCCTTGGCCATAGAATTCAAAAAAGGTAGGTGGTAAAAGATTTCTAGTGAAACATCAGTGCGCGTTATTGTAAAAAGAGACTTATTTCCATAGCGTTACGGTTTGATTTATGTTGCTTTGGATGTTATAGTTATCTCTAACATCCTACCCTACCCTATTTAGAATTCTGTGGAAAGAATTGACATGTTATTATCCCTTAACCGACTTCAAAAAAAGAGGGGCTTCTCAATTATCGTGCGCGTGTCCCTTGCGTATCCGAATTTTATTTTATTTGGAATAAAAAGGATACTAAAGTTGTTAGTTACTAATTTGAAAATATGTTATGTAAAAAAGATAAAGTATAAAAAAATAGAATAGATGTTACGTCTGTGCAATATCTTGTCACCAAAAATAAAGTACTCTTATAAAGATTAATAAGTACTTTTAATAAAAATTAAATATTTTTTTAATTTATTTTTCAGATAAAATCTTATTTATATTGCACAGACTGAACCCCAACTTGTTGCAGATTTTTTATTTCAGATTTTATTCCTTAGCCTTGCGAATATTTATTTTCTTTTAAACTTGAGCGTCCATTGACTACCTAGCGGCTTTAACGTAGAAGTAAGACCTCATGAAGCTGTTCTTACACGTTCACTCCAAGTTGGCCGTCGTCGACCGTTTTCAAATGACGTCATACTGGTACAGTTGACAATAAAATAATAAAATTGTATTGTATTTTTTACTGTTACCAGGACTGTCGGAAGTTTTCTTTTCATGGCAATGTGATTTTTAATATTTAATTTTTCTCCTCTTTAAAGAGTCATTAATTTTATTATAGTGGTAAATATTCCGCGCTAAGCAAAACTTTTCCTTTTTTAACTCATCATAGAAAAGAACACGCGAGCAATAGTAAAACATCCAACAAAAATAAATAACTAATTAAAACTTAACAAATTAAAAAAACGTAACAATAACAAAAGTTTAAAAAAACACGATAGCCATAATCGCGAGCGGTACGTTGTTATCTCGACTGTTCCGTAGAACAAAGTCTCATCTGCTAAATTCATAACTTGAGATTTGAGCTTTGCAGATGTGACTTTTAAGGCTCAAATTTCAAGTTGTGAATTTAGCAGATGAGACTTTGTTCTACGGAACGGTCGATCTATCCTAAGCGGGTCTGACTTGAGGTGCGATGCGGGGAAGCGCGACGCGAGGTAGCGGCCAAGTTGCAGTGAACGAGTAGTACATATCTGTATTGTACAGAGGCCGCGGGCGATAACCCGTCCGTGAGTTCTTAGGCGAACTTTTACGTGAAAGCATCTTTAGAAACAATATGTCGAGCGTTTGCTGCAACACTGTTTTAGCTCTATAACGTGTCTAAACGTTTCCAAATTTTAAAAATCTTAGTTTTTCATTTTTCGATTAATGTAGTTTTCATAGAGCGTAAAATGGCGATTTTTTCTATATTACTATAGTTCTTTCATTTCACGAGGGCTCGTGGCTCATGGTTGTGTGTGTGTAGTATCTGTATAAGTGTGAGCGAGAACTTGCTCGGCACCTTAGCTCCTGACAAGCACGCACACTTACGCAATGTGCGTGTACAAGACGTAACCACAAGTAAAGCGTCTGTAACTTCGTGAAATAAATATGCTATACCTAGTTAAAATCACTGTCACTTTTTCAAGATTAAGACATTGCAAGTGAGAAATACTTTGACGATGTATGAATTGCGGAAATAAAAATAATAGTTGTGAAATTCCTTTTTAGTCCGATCAAAAAAAAAAAAAAAAAGATGTGTGGCACTTGGGGACTGCCGCGGTAAAGCTATTGCATAGCATTTTTTATCAACGCCATCTAGCGGTGAGAGGAGTCCCGTGTCAGGTTATTTTCGTTACGGAATTTCTGGATTCGGTCTCCACGCTCAAGGCACGCGATAGAAGCTATGCAATAGCTTAAAAACCTGCTGTAGGGGAGTCATACACAGAACAACTATACAGTCAAAGAGAACACACGGTAGTACGTAATACTACTGTTAGTAGTAACAGTAGGAAGTTGTTCGAATAATTTTGACTAACGTTGAGTAACGTTCAACCGTGGCATTTCGATATTTTGGCAGATTTTTAATACAAAAACTGTCAAAGTCCTAATTTATTCTTCGGTTAAACGTTACTTGACGTTGGTGAGATCGGCACTTACCTACTATCTTTAAATTTGCAAGATTTACGGAAAGTCACTGCGAAAGTAAGGATATTTGAAAAAAAAAAAATGTTGACAGCCGATTTGTAAATTAATTTTACAGCGATTATATTATTCAGTCGGTGGACGCTCTCTTTAATAGTTTTTGGCCGCTACATAGGATCAATCTTATTAATTAAAAGTTTTTATAAGTAATAGATGATATATGGCCACATATATATGACCAGACGAATTAAGTGCGATTCAGACCTGACTGAGCGGGTCGGACCAAAACGACAATGCAAATAGTTTCAAAAATTGCGGTCCTATGTAGTGTGCGTAGACCTTCGCAATTTCGTTGTTTATTATATTGATTTGATTATTATAGAATAGTTTCGTTTTTATATCTCAATTCTATTTATACGTGGAACCCTATAGTTACCATTAATTTCGATATATTCGCAATCTTTCAACTTCATCATTTTCGATACAGCAAACCATGGAAGATATAGTTCGATTCTTTGTTAGTAAATAGAATAAGTTATAGGTTCCATATTTCTGCAATATTGAAGTGGAGATTTCTAGTGCTGTGTCGATTTTGATGGAACTGCTGTGGAGGAGGATAAAATGTTTAGGAAAGTGATATTTTATCGAATTTACTTGGCAATTATTAAAGAAGGCGTAGCGTAAGACGTAATTTTTTTGTTTTGTCACAATCAGTGTTTTGTTAATTTCGATATTATATAGAATAAATTCTTGCCAAAGTTTCTAACGTATTGCATGATAAAGCTAAGCGCTTACCATTACGGTCAGTATCGCAACGCAAAACGATTGAGGAAAAGACGCAATTTTGTATGTATGATATTTTACAAACAGTGTGTCGATTCTCTAAAAGTGATTGCATCAGTGTAACGATCGCTCGTTCCGAGATCAGTTTTGTTTCCATTTAAATTATTTTTTAATAAACTTAACATCAAATCAAACAATTAACAAAACAAAAAATATTAATAGAATTATATTAATCAAATATACAAACTTAATCTTGATTCTTTAGATTATAATAGATTTTAAAATGTGACGTCACGAAATTTAGGATCCCTCCCACCCCTTTGTCACCCAATGTCACACTTCGTCGACCCCCTCCCTCCCTCTTTGTGTGACGTAATTTATGGAATGCCCCCAAGAACGCCATAAATTCAGCCAATCAGAGGCCGTTGCGATCGCTACACTGATGCAATCATTTTTAGAGAATCGACACGCAGAATGGGTTTGTAAAGATCTTATTTGGGTTTCAGATACTATGTATTTGCGTTGCGATTAGGATCGTATTAATGTGCGTGAGTCTTAAAAAAATCTTGCAATATAATAAAATTGACGATTAATATAATAACGTCTCTCCAAAAAGATTGAAAGGGATACTTTAATTATTTTTTTAGAAAAACATAACTCTATACATATTGTTATTTCTCACTTCAGCAGATTTTTTTTTTGTAGTATTACGAATACTTTGTATCATGAAACGGTCTACTGAAAGCTGAATAGTTGACTAATACTGATCACTGAAAGCTGTATAATATTTTACCTCTAATATATTTTATACACTTTTTTCTATCAAAAAAAGCGGCAAAAATTCCTTTCATTGTTTTTGGAGTTCTCGTATATTATTATTAAAATCGTGTATTGTTTTTGAACTATGTTTTAGTCATTGTAGAATCTTAACGCAAATAACTTTTTTTTAATTTAATGTTTTTTGGTGCTCTTAATGTATGTTTTTTCCGAATTTTTGCATTTTTTCGTTGTAGGTGTAAAAACCGTAACTGTAATATTGGAGTACAATTTTATGGGAAATTTTTTACGCACACGTGTAGATAAAACGCTAGCGGTTTTTTTTATTTCGGAAAAATTTGTTAGTATAAATAAATATTTACCGTAATTTATAAGATATTATTAGAAACGCGGGATGGTAGATATTTTGAAACGGAGCGTACACATTTAATTTGTTATGATTAATTATAATTTAGTTGTTTTTCTTTTTCGAATCTTTCTTATCAAAATTGTGATTAAATGTAAAAAAAAATCGATATTTATATGATGAGAGATGAAAAAAGGTTTATATTTTATAAATGTGCGCTCTTTTTAGACCAAAGCTGTGAATTATTGTAAAGATTGTTTAAGAAAAAAGTTTTACGAAAACGTAGTTTTTTATGCAAACCATTTCTTACGATTATTTCAAATTTTGATTTTTTTCTTTTTTCTAAACATTATGACCAAAAATTTTTAAACTTAACAAATTGTATGTATGATAATGTAAAAAAACAATCATGTTTTGTAAAATTTTATTCTTTAATTAAAGATTTTTTCGCACTGTTTTTCATGCAAGAAATATAAAATATATTAATTTTGGTTTAAAGATTCAAACTGCGTTTTTGAATAAACATTTGTGTGTTTTATATGAACATTCCAAAAATATATTTTATTTTGAAATGAATTTTGTATACTTAACAATGTGTACTTATGTTTGTTCTAAAGTTTTAGATCACTCGCAAGAACTAGTTTTATTTTTTTGCTGTGTAATAAACTGTATCGTATCCAGGTATGAAAATAGGTTTGTTGTGAAAAAAAAAAAATAGTTAAGTGTTTCCAATACAGACGTATCGCTTTCAAATAAACAGAATTAATTAGTTATTTCTGTTTATTTTATTACAATAAAATCCCATTTCAAACATTCATAACTATTATGTCATTATATTTGTAAAGTTCCTAATATAAATCTTGTTGGATTCAAATTAAAACAAAACTACATATATATGGACACTCGGATTAATTCTAGCTAGCGTGAGTCTGTTAACTGGTACTTTAACGGACCTTACTTCAAACGCGTATATGCAATTGCATATACGCGTTTAAAGCTAGGTCCGTTAAAGTACAGGCTTACAGGTGTGAATCTACCGTTAGACTGTTGAGGATTGCATTAACATAAAATATATCCTAAAAATAGGTATTAAAATTGAACACACTTACATCAAGAAGCTGTAGGGTTAGTATAAGATTTAACTCGATTGATCGTATTCCATGATAAAGATAAATGATAAATGAGCGTCAAAGAAAAGTGATCCCTATTCTATTGAGTTAAAGTCACAAATCCAGTACAACTGATTTTAATTTGGAGCGTATCCGTACACGACTCTTATAAGACTGGATGCGCGAAATTGAGCTCTAACTTAATGCAATTACGGTTCATTTTACTTTGATGCTAATGTCATCAAACACGAATACGATCTATCGAATTAAATCTTATACTAAACCTACTGGTCGCTTGTTAGCATAATTATTAGTACGTTTTTTTTTGTTTTTGTTCACGATCATACTTCGTATTAGTATTCAAAAATTAAACTGTGTTTTTGGAATATTCATAATGAATCGCAATTTTAGTCGTTAAGCAGAAAGATGTTTATTGGTAGATACAACATTTTGTTTATATATTTTTTACAGCAGTGGCCATTTCAAATAAAATAAGTGGAAAATTTTTATTGTTTCATTTTTTGTTCGACTTCCTTTACCTAAGAAACTGTTTCACTCATAGACACTAGGATAGTCTTACATGGTTTCACTAATAATAATGTCCTCTCAAAACACAGGTACACTCGATTCCCTCACTCTCATAGGAAAATCTCTCACGGGATCTTCTCACACGGAAAATCCGACAACCGGAGAGATTAGGCGCAGGACCGACGGCTTTACGTGCTCTCCGAGGCACGGGGGTGACTTACCGCCAACTTCCTATCTCCGGGCTAATACTGAGAATTTCTTGATAAAAAAACCCAATACATTTTTGGCCCGACTCGGGACTTCGTCTTCCGCATTCGTACTTGCTAACCACTGGACCACCGAGGTAGTTAATGGTTTTACTACACCTAATGTGAGCTTGCATTTATTAAAACCATTGCAGAAATTGTGTCAAAAACCTTTTTACCGTGCCATATTGAAAGACTAGAAGATGCTCGCGACTTCATCCGCGTGGATGAAGGATTTTTAAATTCCCATGTGAACTCTGTAATTTTCCGGGATAAAATGTAGCCTATGTTTCAATTCTGGGTATAAAGCTATCTCCATTCCAAATTTCAGCCAAAATAGGTTCATTCGTTGTGGCGTGAAGGAGTAACAAACATACACACACATACACATACAAACTTTCGGCTTTATAATATTAAGTGTGATTACTGTCATGTTGTTAGTGATACTCCCAAGATTAACACGAATCGATTGACGTAAGAATCATCAAAATCGGCCCACACGTTTGAACTCCAGAGCGTCACATACAGTAGATTTCGCGCAAAATTTCCCAAATGGCGATATTATGTAGAATAAGTACTTAAGTATCAACTTATGCAGCTTTGAATAATTTTCTTACGTTGAATATAGTAATTAAAGGTGGTAATGAAATAGCGAGGCCGCTGCTGTCGTTACCTCCACCTTGATTAACTTAAAAGTGCTCAGACAGTAGTTTGCTAGTTCGCTCTCGATAATACATATATTTGGACCGGTTTGGATAACCTCGGAGGAAAGTTTGGAGTTCCCCAGGATATGGGATAGGTACCTATCTCGTGGTTTCACACACGTCAAGACTATCCGTGACGCACTTTTAATTCCTTGGAAATAAAATAAAAAATAGCTAAACGGTCAATTGCGTGTCATGTCACGCGCAGCACATGGTTCCGTAGTTTCCTGTCACAATATTATTCATACGATTATGTGCTTTTTCATCATATTTTTTATATGTCGCACATAAAGATTGACACAAAATAGCCGTAGCATGAGATCGGATCAGATAGAAAATAAACAAGACAATTATAATAATTTATTGGAATTTGATTTGGAACCCTTAATAAAGCGGGCCATCCAGAAATTCTTGTTTTAACGAGATGCTAGCTTCCGTATGAAAAAATAAAATAATGTCAAGGCTTAAAATATATAAATATGTACAAGTAATAAAATAAGTTTCTGATATTAAAAAGGCCTAAAAATAAGGTTATTTGAATACTATCAGCATTTTAATGATAAAACACAGTTGTAAACAAATAAAACCTTTATAAAAATCTTAAAAGTATATTATATTCTAGGTATATAGGTTACCTGTGTCACATAATATGTACTTATTACTTACGTATGCATGTTTTACTTAATGCAATACATTAATTAATCCTAATGCGACAGATTTGCCGCTATCTGCCAAGGAGTTTTGTCCTTTATCTTCATCAGATCTTCACATTGTGACCTTTACCTAACGGTAAAAACAAGTTATCTGCAGATTCGGTTCCTTCTAAGAGAGAGTTTTTTTTTTATTTATTCAAAATAACAATTTTTTTACAAGCTTGGTGTAAGTAAACATAAACTCGAGTTTTTCCGTACACCAACGTCGACATTGATACATACATAGTTATGGAGTAACATCGACAAAAATCATCCAGTATCCCGGGGGAACCCCATTTGTTTATCAGCCCTGGTAGCATGGGCGGGAGAGACTTTATCCCCGGGAAAAGGATAAAACGTTTATCCCCTCGCTTAGCTTTATCCACCCGTCGAGCATGGGCACAGCGGTGGAAATAATACTCAGTGGATATACTTATAGAATAGAAATTAGAAAAATACATCGCCTTCTCCTCTGTCGCCATGCTTTAGGGAAAAGATAATTTTATCCCTTGTCAGTGGATAAAATCGGGAGATAAAACTTTTATCTCCCGATATAGCTTGAAGAGTCAAGCTATAACGTCGTTAACCAACATTTGGCCGAACACGATTTTTTACTTAGAAAAAAATTCTCTATCGATCCATCTAACTAATCGGTATTCTCCTTATTGCTGTAGTTTTTGATATAGCTATATGAAAAACGTCGTTTATTAGTTATCAAATGACGTCATTTCTTTATAAATTCTCGCTTTTTGGATCATAGCTCGAAATATGGTTTTGGCAGCTACCACTATACCCACAACCTTGCAGTAGTTTCTGCGTGATGCGCACACAGGCAGACAGACAAACAAAAATTGCCCACTGCGCTCTTGAGGTCACCGCTCTAGCATCTTGAGACCCCAACGGGATTTAATTATGTCCCGCCCACTACCCCTGCAGCAACACGCCTCGACCTATGCCGTTGACTCTTACTCCATCTACCGAAGATTATTCAAATTCAAATTGCAATTCAAAATGCAGATTCTGTTGAGAATAGCCGGCAAGAAATTCAGCAGTTGCTCTTTTCAAAAAAAAATAAATTTTTTTTACAATAGGTAACAAAACTATGCTATGTATACAGTGCTTCCACAATGAAGCTTCAAAAATACATATGTAGGTATACACAATCCAACGCATGTCAAGACGGGCAGCCAAAGCAGACCCATTCCCGTTGTTGGTGGCACCCGTTCACGAGCATGACGCAAGATCCAGCCATCATATTTGAGGGAACGTAAAAACCCGCACCACACGACATTAATACAAAACATCCCTTAAAACCAGTCCTATATCCACCTTTGTTTATCATCCACAAAGGCACCTACGTCATATTATTTTTTAATTAGGTATACTAGTATACTTTTCATTGTCACTTTAAATTCATGCGTATTTAACAATTAACATGGTTTTCTGTTCAGTGTGTGATGGAAAGCGGACGCGTGTAGGCGCGTTGGAAATACCTATTTATTTTTTTCTGCATATATTATTCGGCACGCAGTATTATACCTGAATATTAGTGGCGAGTATATTTAGGTGAGTTAAATATTTAATTTAATTTTTTTAATTAAGTAAAAGTAAATTTATTTATTAGGTAGGCCTATATTTTTTTTATAAAATGTTCTATCGCTAATAAATAAATAAAAATACCAAATAAAATATATATTATATTATACAAACGCAAAAATAATCAAATTACATTCAGATAAATATATGAATAATATTCTTTTAAATAAGTAAAATTTAATAATAGGCATAAATAAAACGTAAAACATGATAATTTTGGTGCAGAACAAAAAAATTTTTTACATATACTTACTTAAAGTTTTAATCTAAGAACAAATAATTTCAATCACGATAATATAATATTATTACACCAAATAGGTAGATACTACTCCACTAAAATCCAAATTAAAAGAAAATCAAAATGTATCAAAAATTAAAATGAAGGAACACGATTAGATTTAGCAGTTAGGAACATAGGTAGTTGAAAAAAAATCAATCGAAAAAAACAAAACCATCGATATAAATGTACTAGATATGGCGTTCCGAACACGCATCTTGGTCAATTACATGCACATTGCACTGTCGTCCGTGCATTAGGTAGTCGTTAGTGGCATGGGCATTGACGACGCGGACGCACGAACGGGGCGCTATCTACGCTATAAAACTTTTTAAGCACCTAATTTTGAATTGAAATATTCAAGTAAGTAACAAAAAAGTATAAGTGACTAATCGCCGAATCACCGAACCGGTGGTAGAGTCATGACGTGTCATAAGAGCTACAAATTGGCCTTCATTAAATAAATATAATGATATTCGTACCTACTTATTTATTTGCTTCCGTACTAATGCTGTCAGAAAAATAATGAAATAAATAATACTTATTCAATTTTCCATTTTTTTTTTGAATTTTTGAATTAGATAAAAATCGCAGCGCGATGTCGTTGTGTGTTCTGATGTTCGTGTCTATGCATGGAGGAATCAAATTTTTTATAGGCTATATACTTCAAGTGTCTATGTATATATGTCCATGATTTTAACTACGTAGTTAATTTTATTTATTTCGATAATATTTGTTTCCTAATTATATAAATATCAACCTATTTAGATTCAATGGCATAATTATGGTTATCCATAATTCATGAAATCCGGCAAAGTTACTATGTATGTATTACTATTCCGATCATAATTATTTAATATACATTATGTACCTTGGAACAAAATTAATTTTACATACTCTACATACAACAAACTTGTAAAAAACTTAGTGAATAATTAATAATTAACAGCCTTAGACAGATATGTCTGATATTTTAATTGGAATCCTAAAATAATCTCATGGTAAACCTACCAATTAAAAAAAAATTGCAGTATATGTAGCACAGTCAAAGCCATTGCGAATTGATGTAGAACCTCTTTAAGTCGAAACTTGATAAGTCGAAAACCTCCAAAACTCTACAAAATGTCTTGTTCCATAATAAATCCCACCGAAACCCATTGTACCCTCATTTTCGGGATAAGAATTATACTTAGGCTACTTTTCATCGCGAAAATCATTTTGCCAGGTCCTTAACACAATACCTATGCAAAAATATGCACCATAGCGGCGTGACTGAAGGTCAAACAGACAAACAAACATAATTTCGCATTTTAGTAGGTAATTATTAGGTACCACAGAATACATAATAGTACAAAGTGCAACTAGTAAGGATTTATTATAATTATGTCACAGACATGAATGATGAATTTGATTAATTTTATTATTATTAGAATTTTTTTTTTTTCAAAACATACTTAAACCTTGGAATAAAACACGTTATTTCCTAGTAATCGAACGTGACATTTTGACTCATTCCCACAAGTACAGTATTTGCATAAATTCATAATAGTTTTATGGGATTATCTAAACAAAAAAAAAATAGATAAGTAACTAAGGTATTTCAGTATTATAGCTTTTCATCGATATATACCTAATCTAATACGTAATGACTAATTTAGGAGAACGCGGTGAAACCTAGGTTTGTGCGGGTTAACTTAGAATTACTGAAATTAAGAGCCTACAGTATGCCAGCGTGCCACGTTTGATCGTCCATATCAATAAAAATATTGAATCAATAATATTGAAAGAAATATATAGTAAAGTTGACGATATAGACTGAATTTTGTATGTTGTGAAAACACGATTGCTAAAAATTTTCTCGATAGAAAAAATTCACAAATTTCCCTCTGAATTTTACAAATAAATCGCAGTAGTCAATGAATACTTTACCTATACTAATAAAACTTAAAATATATACTCAACTTAGTACAATAAGTGTCCTATATGTACTATTTAAAATTAAATAATTTTTTCGTTATTAGAAATGAAATTCTGAAAAATATTGCGTGTGGGCCGACGGGCGACTCGTGTCCACCGCATGAATTCATTCACGCTCCGGCATTCGAACGGGGAACCCGCGTCGCTTGTTCTCACGCATACCTACGAGAATACGTATATTATCTAAGAAATTATAAGTGTAATGAAATGGGAAATAAGCGGAATAAGAAAAATAAGACGGAATTGGAGAATAGAAAATGCTAAAAACATGAATTGACTACTACAATAATAACTTTTTTGGCTCTTGCTGTGGAATAGGTACATAGTTTCATACACCTACCATCACTAAATATTAAGGTAGTTTTCCCAGTTAGTAGCCACGGTCACATTATTTTAGTAGTATAAACAAAAGACTAGTTATAGCCTATTTTGTTACAGAATGCAAATACATAGCTTCCTAAAGGTCTTCCTTAGGCTTCCTAAGTCTAAGTCTAAGACTGAGTCTAAGACTGAGTCTAAGACTGAGTCTAAGACTGAGTCTAAGACTGAGTCTAAGACTGAGTCTAAGACTGAGTCTAAGACTGAGTCTAAGACTGAGTCTAAGACTGAGTCTAAGACTGAGTCTAAGACTGAGTCTAAGACTGAGTCTAAGACTGAGTCTAAGACTGAGTCTAAGACTGAGTCTAAGACTGAGTCTAAGACTGAGTCTAAGACTGAGTCTAAGACTGAGTCTAAGACTGAGTCTAAGACTGAGTCTAAGACTGAGTCTAAGACTGAGTCTAAGACTGAGTCTAAGACTGAGTCTAAGACTGAGTCTAAGACTGAGTCTAAGACTGAGTCTAAGACTGAGTCTAAGACTGAGTCTAAGACTGAGTCTAAGACTATGGTCTAAGACTAAGTCTTAGACTAAGTATATATCTATGTCTAACACTAAGACTTAGACAGCCTTAGTGTGAGACTTAGACTTAGATTTAAACTTAGACTTAGTCTAAATCTAAGTCTAATTCTAAGTCTAAGTTTAATTGTAAATCTAAGTCTAAGACTCAGTCTAAGACTAAGTCTAAGACTAAGTCTAAGAATAAGTCTAAGACTAAGTCTAAGACTAAGTCTAAGACTAAGTCTAAGACTAAGTCTAAGACTAAGTCATAGTCTTAGTGAAAGACTTAGACTTAGACCTAGTCTTAGTCTTTGCTTAGACTTAGTCTTTGACTTAAACTTAGTCTTAGTGTTAGACTTATACTTAGTCTAAGTCTAATTCTAAGTCTTACTTATTAATAATATATAATAATATTAGTTTCATTTTATTTCCATACCTATGTACTAGAGGTTCGTTAAATGTATCATATACCCTATCGTACGGCGCGTGACCCCTGCCGCGTGATGAACTCGTGCGAGTGAGATAGCTGCAACTACGCGGTGCGGGCGGCTGCACGCTGGGCAGTGAGGCGGGGGCAAAATTTGGATTCCAGCTGGCATACTATAAGCTCTTAAGGCTCTATCCGTAGGTACACGTCATCATTATAATCATTATTATTATTTTGACGACCTCCCTGGCGTAGTGGTGAGCGCTGTGGTCTTATAACTGGGAGGTCTCGGGTTCGATTCCCGGCGGGGGCAATTTAGTAATTTATTATTTCTAAATTGTCTCTGGTCTGGTCTGGTGGGAGGCTTTGGCCGTGGCTAGTTACCACCCTACCGTCAAAGACGTGCCGCCAAGCGATTTAGCGTTCCGGCACGATGGCGTGTAGAAACCGATTAGGGGTATGGGTTGAATTTACACTGCTATACCCCTTACAAGTTAGCCCGCTACCATCTTAGACTGCATCGTCACTTACCATCAGGTGAGATCGCAGTCAAGGGCTATCTTGTCATAGAATAAAAAAAAAATTATAAGGTCTCCGTACCCGAAGGTTAACAAACGGGCCCCTTTTACTAAGTCTCCGCTGTCCGTCCGTCCATCCGTCCGTCTATTTCTCAGCGCGCTGTATTTCATGATCCGTAATAAGTAGACACTTGAAATTTTCCGAGAATGTGTATTTCTGTTGCCGCTATAACAAATATACAAATATATAATATACAAATAATAAAAGAAAGAACCTGATGAATTAAGAACGTCCTCCTTTTTTGAAGTCCACCCTACTAGAAACGTGTTTTTTTCGCCGTTTTTTGGTACGGAACCCTTCGTATGCGAGTCCGGCTCGTATTTGACCGATTATTTATTTTAGGGAGACATACACGCGCATTCCGATTTATTTCCGCTTACTTGAAGGGCAGAGAATAATTAAAAAATATAATATATTTTTCCATTATTAAAAAAAATATATTTTTGTTCACATCACGGCTGGCAATTTCCGGTATCTTTTTTTAGGTACAGGACAATAAATAAATCTATATTTAATGTCCTTTTGCTTAAAAACAGTTAGCGTCTTATATATCTACGAGTAGCAGCTAAATGAATTTAAAAATAAGCTATATACCTAAGTATAGTATGTATTTCTAAAATAAGCGAGCAAAAAATCCAATTATTATACTTACTGCATAATATCACGCTATGATTATCTCACAACAGTGAACCTACCTGCTATGCAATTTAATAAGATGATAATTATATTGCTCTATGTACTAGGGAATGCTATAAAATGGAGGAAAATATATTTTGCAACGCAGTGTAAATATAAGAAATTAACCGAGACTTATATCGCTCACACAATAGAACAAAGTCGTAATTGCAAAAACTCGAAATTGACTTTTTAATGTTACAACAGCTATTACTCGTAATACGAGTAGTGGATGTTCTATCCAAGGAAAAAAAAGCGCAATTATTGTAAGTTAGACCTATAATTATTTATATTATTATTGTAGGTCTAATAGACCTACAATTGTCCTTGGATAGAACATCCACTTAATATACCTACTTATGGTTAAAAAATCAATTTCGAGTTTTTTATAATTACGTTTTTGTTCTATAGTACCTATGGGCGAATTATGATCCCCGTATTTTTGAACGCGCAAGTTTGTGAGGATGGATAGATGGATGTTTGTTAGTTACTCCTTCACGCCACAGCGAATGAACCAGGATTAACACATAGGTTACATTTTATCCCGGAAAATAAAAGAGTTTCCGCGGGAAATGAAAAACCTTTATCGACAATCGACACGGACAAAGTCAAAAAAGATCTAGTGGATAAATAAACAACAAAAACAAGAAAGAGAAAATAAATTGCGTACGCAGCACGCGGCTGGTTCTCAAACTTTGGCAGAAAAAAATCCGCGCGTTTTCCCACATCCAGCCCTTACTCTATGGCCCCAATAGGAAAACATAGGCAGGTATAGTACGTTTATATCACGAAGTTACGGGCACTTTTCTTGTGGTTACGTCGTGTACGACACACACACAACCAGGAGCTGCCTACCCTCGTAAATTGAAAGTACTATACTACCTACCTAAGGTCTAAGAATCTAACCTACTAGGTCAGCTATCAGCTATCCTATGGTAAGTAGTGCTATGTTTATGAGTATGATCTAGATATCTAGATGTTTATTGTCTCAATGTGAACTTGTTTTATTCAAGTTTTTTACCGCAAGTATAAAGGACACTTCTGTATATGTATTTTTTTCCCTCTCATGTAAGATTTTTCCCAAGTATTTTTCTATTGAAAGCCATTAAAACAAGGGTTTTTTAATATCTACGTATTTTATTGACTCGTTAATTATAGGAAAGATGTCGTCTTACCAGTTTTCTCTGTCATCTTATTCTCACGTCATGAACGGTTTTAATGATCCGGTGACGTTTGACTTCAAGATGTCCACAATATGTCCGGGAAAGAACGGCTCGCTGTACTGGCTCAGGACAAAGAGAACCTACTCTCACAAAAATCAATTTGGAATCGTTTCATACCCAACACTAGTTCATACTTTATTTTAGCTTTTCTGCCGGGTAAGGAAAGGTAAGCCCTTTCTTTGTTAACGGACGGGGGCAATCTTACGTTACCCAACATCCGGGGGATAATTCGGGTTTTGCGACAGAATACATAACTAATAGTACCTAAAAGCACGTAAAAAATTCACTCCGGAAAATCATTTAAATAAATAACGACTGAAGGACAAACCAACAAAGCAAAAAACAAACACTCTTTCGCATTTATAGTATTAGTGACAGTGATTAATTATAATCTAAATCTAAATACTAAATATATTATACAACTTTATTGCATGAAAAAAGAACAAAATAACTTAAGTAAATAAATATCTTAAATAAATTAAAATAAACAATATAATAAAAGAAAAGACGACTGACTGACTGATCTACAAACGCACAGCTCAAACCACTTGACGGATTGGGCTGTGGCTGTTTGGCATACAGATTATACGTCGGAATCCGCTAAGTAAGGATTTTTGAAAATTCAACCCCTAGGTGTTTGAAAAATCGAAAATAACGTGAGCGAAGCCGCGGTCAAAATCTAGTTAAGTATACCTAATATATATATTTTTAACCGACTTCTTTTAAATAATCTTGTTAGTTCGGTATCTCTAACCTGTAAAACCTGTATTATTTTATTTGGTACATACGCGTATGTAAAGTTAAGTGTACCTTCACATTATAATATTTAAACACATAGGTATACTTACATAATAAACCAGTTTTATTCGATCAGAAATCACTATTGAGTGTAAAGTTTTATTTGACTTCTGACCACGGCTTATGTTTATTCTAAAATAATTTCCGGTGCCATGTAAAATCAAGTGAAATAATTTTACATAAATTAGGTACATTGCGCACCTTTGTAACCGTATTATTAAAATATAACGTTATAACCCTCTTATAAACATATATAAATATCATTGGTTATAGAGGCTTGAATTACAATTCAAGCCTCAATAGCCCAACGGTTAAAGGTGCGGACTGAAAACTGAAAGGACGCTGGTTCGAATCCCACTCGTTGCACTATTGTCGTACCCACTCCAAGCACAAGCTTTCCGTTTATTTGTAGGTAGGCGATAGCAGGATTTTAGTCAACTTAAGCTTGGCTAATACTAAATTTTTATTAAAATAAAAAGAAAAAAAAAACTGTCTGACTATGCGCAGGGTTCGGTAGTTTCCTAACACTAAATGCAAACTTAAAAGGAAGTAGGCACCTATGTAATTTTCATAATCAAATACATTTTTTTTAAATATTTCTGGGAACTGGGAATTTTGTATAGAAATACGCTATGAAAAGCTGTAACTTTTCATGAAATAAATAAATATATAACACTTTACAAATCGGTTCAGTCGTTGTGACGTGATTGAGCCAAACAATACACCCAAACTTTTGCGTTTATAATATTAATTAGTAGGATATAACATATAGGTACACATACCGATTTATCATGGAAAATTTGCAAACTTGGTCCAGACTGCCGATGCCGGTC
Organism: Hipparchia sbordonii; assembly: GCA_038048805.1. NCBI lineage: Eukaryota > Metazoa > Arthropoda > Insecta > Lepidoptera > Nymphalidae > Hipparchia > Hipparchia sbordonii. Next base: position 10,459,114 of record CM076107.1, read on the forward strand.
CGGTTATTTCGGACGGGTTTTCATACGCAATTTTATTCAAACGTTGAACTTCAAAAAAGGAGGGCAGTCGCTTTACGATGCGGACTTTTATGAGCTAACTATACCCTTGGCTGATGTCATGGGCAAACATTTTAATACATCTGTATCCATAGTATAATTGTTTGTTTGTCACGTTATCCTTAGGAACTTTCTTACTAATACACGGACTTTACTAATATTATGATAATACTTCGTTTAATTTTCCGTTCATCTTTCATTACATTATACATATAATTAATAATTTTATAAATGAATTTATAATTTCTAAATTGTCTCTGGTCTGGTCTGGTCGGAGGCTTTGGCCGTGGCTAGTTACCACCCTACCGTCAAAGACGTGCCGCCAAGAGATTTAGCGTTCCGGCACGATGGCATGTAGAAACCGGTAAGGGGTATGGGTTGAATTTACACTGCTATACCCCTTCCAAGTTAGCCCGCTACCATCTTAGACTGTATCGTCACTTACCATCAGGTGAGATCGCAGTCAAGGGCTATCTTGTAATCGAATAAAAAAAAACATTCCTTCATTTATAATTAGGAGTGTAAACTTTTTTTTTCATGATGCATGCATTAATTTCATGCATGAAATTAATGCATGCATCATGAAATCGGAAGTTTACACGTGAAATTAATGTCATGAAACTTATTTCATGCCACTAATTTCGCAGTGTAAATCAGGCTTTAGGGTGTAATTTTTAAGATTTTTACCATTGAACTACATTTATACTTACACTCTTTCATAAAGATTTTTTTAAATAAGTTTATCCAATTAACAATTAACAGTCAACGTGTGTGGCCAAATTGATTACTTATAGTTCTGTGACTAAATAAACGATACTTTGATATTGTATTGTGTTTGAGAATTGCTATCACTATTAAATTTTATTATATTATTATCTACCGGTTAAGTGTGAGAGGTGTTTTTAACTTACAGTATAGCCACATGCCTACCTATATTTTTTAAACATACGATTGGAATAGGTACAGTTAGTGCAATTCGGTGTGAACGACCTCAAACATTAGTATGGAATATCGCACACCCAGATCATTATTAAGACAACCCAAAAAAGATCTCTGTTCCTTAAACAAAGAAAAAGTCTTTCTGAATCTTTTGTTAGCAAAGTTATGAAACTCAATTTAATTTTAGATCACATTTCACGATATTATTTATGACCAGAAATAATTGATGATTCAGAAAGACTTTTTCTTTGTTTAGGGAACAGGGACCTTTTTTGAGTTGTCTCACTGGGTGTGCGATATGGATTCTCTTTATTATCAAGAGGAACTAAGTGGGATTAACAAAGTGAAGTTGAACCGAACGATCGTGTACATGTGAATAAAAAAACCGGCCAAGTGTGAGTTGAAACCGCATACGAAGGGTTCCGTAAGGTACAAGATTTACCACCAGCTGTTATTAAGATCGAGCCACTACTCGAGTACTTAAATTTTCACCTTTTTTCACCGATTTCCAAAAAAGGAGGAGGTTCTCAATTCGTCGGAATCTTTTTTTATTATTTGTTGATATAGCGGCAACAGAAATATTCATTTTGTGACAACTGTCTACCTATTTCTGCCTAAGAGCCGCATGCCTTTCGGTTTATAAAGAAGAGAAGTAGAAGATGCGTTGTCGAATCTAGGCCACACCGTAGGCGTTTTCAAGCTGACTGGATAGAAGTTGCCACCATTTTAACCTTAGACCTTGCCTTGATAGCAATTTTCCGGCAAGAAATCCATATTATTTATATACTATAATTTATTTTTTATTGCTAACCGGTTTCGTCTGACCACGACCTCATCTAATGAACAGTTATTAAGTCTAATACCGTGTATAAAAGTGCTCGTATTAGAAGAGACGACCGTGCCAAATTCGCGGTGGATTTCCAGTTTAGAGGAGATACCTACCCAATGAAAAAATAACCGGTCAAAACGCCAAAAAAAAACACGTCATTAGGAGTGCCCCCTTTAATTCTTAATTAATTTTTATTTTTATTACTCTGTCTGTCTGTTACTTTTTTACTTCTAAGTTCTAATGCATTCTACTGATTGCAATTATTTTGGTCCGGCTAAGATACCTAATTTTCATTCCAGAGAAAAAAGTTTCTATAGAATTTTCAAAAATCCTTAATCCGCCCGGACATAGTAATCGGCATCAGCCTATATAAAAACTAGCTGATGCCCGTGACTTTGTCCACGTGGAGTAAGGTTTTTAAAATACAACGGGAAGCCTTCGTTTTTACGGGATGAAAAGTACCTAGCATAGGCATAGGATAGGCCACTCTCCGGTCCTCAACTAAGTAGGTATACCCATGTAAAAAAATCACGTCAATCCGTTGCTTCGTTGCTGCGTGATTGAAGGACAAACCAATAAACCAACAAACAAACACACTTTCGCATTTATAATATTAGTAAGGATAAGGATAAAGGTCGAACTCTAACATTGAAAATTATCATGTTCATAGTAGGTACGAATTAGTAGGGTTGAACCTTTATGAATATACTAGCTTTAACCCGCGGCTTCGCTCACGTTAGGTTCAATTTTTTTAAACTCCTATTTTACCTCACTCGGGGTTGAATTTTGAAAAATCCTTTCTTAGCGGATGACTACGTCATCAAAGCTACCTGTATGCCAATTTTCAGCTCGATCGGTCCAGTGGTTAGAGCTGTGCGTTGATAGATCAGTCAGTCAGTCAGTCAGTCAGTCAGTCACCTTTGCCTTTTATATATTTAGATTGTGGTGTCGCTGGCTTTGTCATAAATACTTGCTTTACTTACTTATTGGCTACATGACAGTTGTGACGTCACAGCTCGAAAATGTGCACGTGACCGGCTGTTTTCGCGCGAACTTAAACAGAAAATTCAATTTTATTTATTATTATTATATTATTTAAACAGAAAATTCAATTTTATTTATTTGTAAGTAACGGCAGCCCTGATTTTATGCGAGATCAAATTAAAATAAGGCTATAGCAAAATTCCGTACTACTCGAGGTTATTAAACTAAATTGCTAATGGTTAATAATAATAATAAAGAAGTTCATGATTTTTTTGTACATTTAATTACAAATAAGTACAAGCAAAATTTACCGCAAAGACAAAAGAAAGATTAATTACATACAATACAATACAAACCAAAGTGCGATTTTCGGGTAAAACATAAATTACATTATATTTTACAGTAGGTATGAACGTGACGTCAGATCTTCACACATTTTAAGTGTTGATGATTTACCTATTTCTTCGTAATCTCTAATATTGACATAGACAAATATTGACACTTTTATCCGTGGAAAACATAGGGTTCCTGCGGGATTATAAAAACTTAATCCTTGCGGATGACATGAGCTAGTAAAAAATAATCACACAATTGTATGGACAATCGAGTAACAAGTGTGACCTTCAGAAAAACATCTGCGATCATAAAGGCGATCATCAATGTGATAATCACAGCTTCCTCATCTTGTTAAACCTACTCGTAAAATCTTCTCGTTCATTAATATGAGTACTTACTTACATAAGGTTTTCGGCCCATTATACCGATCCGTACTATTTTATGAATGTATTAGGTCCGAACAACGTGACAGACCACAATTTCGATTTTACTGAGATTTTTCGCATGACTGTAAAGACTTGGAGTGTAAATGAAAAATCCACTTTTCCTTCCCTTAAAAATCCACACTTGCAGCTCCTTAGCTAGTGTGGATTTTTAAGGGAAGGAATTTATAATACGTAATTCTCGTCAAAAATTCGCTGCTAGTCCGATTCTCATTAATTTATACACCGAATATTTTTTGCATTTTCCGATTCATTTGTTCATAGTTTTTTTTTACAGAAAATTAGCCAAACTTAAGTTGACTAATATCCTCCTATCCCCTCCAAATAAGCGGAAAGCTTGTGCTAGGAGTGGTTACGACAATAGTGCAAATAGTGGTGGGGATTGAACCTGCGACCTTTCAGTTTTCAGTACCTTTAAACGTTTTTTTGTTTGTTTAGTTTAGACTTTAGATCGGTATAGTGTGCGGAGAGCTTAATAATTTTAGTGTCTGCCAGTTTATACAATCTCAGCGTTTCAATAATCTACACTACTATTATAAAGAGGAAAGATTTGTATTTTTGTGTGTATGTTTGTAATGAATAAACTCAAAAACTACTGGACCGATTTGGCTGAAATTTAAAATGAAGATAGATTATACCTTGGATTAAAACATAGGCTACTTTTTATGCCGAAAAAAATTATAGTTCGCGCGGGAACTTGAAAACTAATTCCACGCGAACGAAGTCCCGAGCATCAGCTAGTACATAATATAACTAAGTATTCGTAAGTATTTTGTTTACAGTTTCTTTGCAATAGTGCTGATGCTCGTATTACGTGCTTCGCAGTAAAATATAGCCTCAAACAGGTTTTTAGCAATATCATGTAAAGTGCAGATTAAGGAAACAATACCTTAAATACCTATTTTATACGTATGAATACTTTGCTTGGTGTGATCAACACCTTTTTATTACTATAAATAATAGGTGTAAACGTATAATTTTTAATTTTATTAGTTCCACCTACTGCAGTTAAACGAACAAAGTAAGCTTTATTACGGTTTCTTATATTTCAGTAGTGGAGCTAGGTAGGTACAATGATCCTTGTCTTTAGCAAAAATCTGTCAGCTTGGAATTAGATTTTTAATGTCCGCTAGAAATCTTTGATTTTCCGGGATAAAAAGTACTCTATGTCACTCTCAAGTTCCTCAACTATACGCGGCTTCACTCACAAACCTCTATATTGAATTTTCAAAAATCCTTTCTTAGCGGATGTTTATACGTCATAATAGATAGCTTTAGGCATACAGATTCTGTATGCCCAAAGACCAACCCGATCCGTCCGGCGTCCAGCTAGTGGTTTGAGCTGTGCGTTGATAGATCAGTCAATTAGTCAGTCAGTACTCAGTCACCTTTTCCTGTTATTTATTTAAGATTAAGCAAGATTTAAGCAATTAATTTTTTAATCTAAGATCTGTTAGCTTTTTTTATAAATAAGTTATGAATTTTAGATACTTTACAATCATTACGGAAGTTTGTATAAAAATACTGATTATTCGAACTGTTAGATTCATGTTTAAGATTGATCTTTTTGAAGGTAGTTAATTAAATCGATATTTGACTTGTTGAAAGCGAGGGCACGCCAATGTCGTGCCATCTTGAATTATTAGTATGTCAGAGATTAAGATTAAAGTCGTTATTATTTAAAGCGCCATCTAGTGACGATAGTCTTATAAGGTTTATTGACGGTAGTCTTGTGAGTTTAATGACGGTAGTTTTATAACGTTGGTATCATTGTTCAATGGGCGTTCCGTCATTGCTCCCCACTTGTTCGGTTGATAAAAACGAGACTCACAGCGTGTGTCGAGCTCAGTCATCTGTCATTAGTTGTCGGTCGTCACCGCTAGTCATGAGCGGTCGGTTTAGCGTTATAGTGGTTATTCTGATGGTTCAATATTGTTGTGATCAAGTGATTGGTAATAGTGCTGTTGGTGTCAATCTGGTTTGGCCTTTGAATCGCAGTTATTTGGTGAGTTCGTTCCATTGTTTAATCATGTTACGTTACTGTGATTTCCCTATAGTGTTGTTGCCCATTCGTGGCTTATAGTGGTTAAAATAGACGTTGGCTAGGTTCTTCTATCATGGTGTGTGACGAGACGGCTATGGGGAAGGTGGAGGCCGTAACTAGCCTAGGTTAGTTAGCCAAGTCTGTCTAAGACGTGGAAATGTTGGGTTCCATGTTAGTTATTTAATTATTCGAATATAACCTTATTGTGAGTAGTTGTTTGTATTAAGATAGTCTGATTCCCTTTATTAGTCGCTTGGCAAGTGTATCTTCACACTTTTATAAGACAATTACGTTGAATGAAACTCGTCATTGCCGTAAGGTTAATAGTTAATTTTATCCGCTTCGTTAAGTATAAATACGTCAGATTTGACGCTACGAATCCAGTCTCTGCCAAAGACTCATTCGGCTATTAGATGCTCCTGCGTCTAGGTCGTTGTATCTGATTAAGGAATGGCGATAGCAATCGCATCCTAATCGAATAAATATTGCCAGTAGGTTTAAGTGGGTGTAATTGGTTAAAACTATAATACTTTGATACTTTGATATTTTCGATAACTACCCTCACGTAGATGGTGGTTTGTCTGTCGTGTTGTGGTTAAATTAATTAGACGTGGGTCATGGGGCCGCTAAAGGGGCGAGTGGAGGCGGCTTTAGGTAGCATTTCCGCGTGTTAAGAGACAGGTTCTCTTAAGGCGTGATTAGTTAAAGAGTTCCAATACCCGTTTCTGGAGTGTGAGCTAACAGATCTAAGCCACCGAACCTAGGATTTGTAGATAGAAGAAAATACTAGAGATACAGTTTGAAGTTCGTTAAAAACCATAATCCATTTGGACATGACTAGCAGTACCTAATTAATTTAGGAACAGCTACATTTCATTCAAACCATTAAAAAAATTATCTTCTTCCTTCCACAGAAAAATGAATTACTACCTACACGATTCACCGCTAGCTTGTGCGGAGATGACGAAAGAGAAGATGGCACAATGGATGGAAGGGCAGAGGAAGGCGGAGAAAGTAGAAAACATAGACGTGTTCGGGAACGCCGCTGACAAGCAACTTAAAGAGCTGAACGACGTCAGGAAGTTGAGCAAGGAATTGCAGGAGAATATACAGGTACTTACCTAATTGTCCGCCATTAAAATTTTTTTTTTCAAAATGACCACCACGCAATAATTCATCCTAAATCCTTTAATATATTCAATAGCTGGCATAAATAGTTAAATACAAACAAGTATTAAATGAAAGAATGTCTTCCGAGACATCCATGGGTCTAAAATCGGAATCCAAAACTGGATAAAAAGAAACAAAAAAGAAAATATTTTACTTTGTAGTAGGTTTTTGATTCCATCCAAACTTGCTTCATCAAAAATGGAAACCTGACAGTCAAAGTCCATTTTTACTTTGCAGTTGTGTAGGTATTCACAATATCTTACCATCGGAACATTCTGACGTAGTCTTTGCGGTTTAGCTGAGCGATACCCAGTGGCGTGCACAGGGTTTTTGCTTAGGGTAGGCATTAGGAGGGCACGCACGTAGCCGATACCCACTTTGGTTAGAAGTTTCATCCAAATCGGCGACAGCAGATGTAGGCTATGTGTCATTCCAGACAATCTGCCAAATCAGTTCATTTGTTGCGGCGTGATTGAGTAACAAGCATCCATTCATACGGGACAACTTTCGCATTTATGATATTAGTGGGATTATTTATTTAAAATCTGAATTAAGTCCCAGTTACTTATATCCATGTTAAATCTAAAACCCCGTTGTTTTCTAATACCTACCCAAGATGAAAAATTCTATATCTCTAATTTTTTGTAATTTTCATCTTACTGACCTTCATTGAACTAGCCTACATAATACGAGTATTATGAACTTCTTAGTTTTGTCTTTAAAGGTCATCAAGTAAGCTTTTAATAAGTTTATTTTATACTAGTTTTTCCCGCGGCTTCGCTCGCGTTTAATTAGATTTTTCAAACCCCAATTTCACCCCCTTGGGAGTTGAATTTTCAGCAATCCTTTCTTAGCGGATGCCTGCATCTTAATAGCTACCTACAATTTGCATGCCACGGCCCTATCAAGATTTACAAATGTTTATTTATTTTAATGATGTAAATAATTATTTCTTTCAAGTGGATGCGATTTTTATAAAATTTTAAACTTTATTTAATGCCAAGCAGTTATTTTTACTGTTTTATTTTATTACATAAACAGTAAGTAGTAATTAGTTATTGTTAAAATAATTCGTAATTATGCTTTTACACTTTTATGGTAATTTATGTAAACTGCTGCAGGTGTCTGTACCTGCATAAATTAATTACTTAATTATTATTAAAGTACATACGCAGAAAAAAAAAATGAGGTTTGAAATACTCTTTTAATAAAATTTTAAATACATAAAGATCTTAAAATGTTTTTTAGTCTATAGGCTGTTTGTTACCTGTTATAAACTCATAACATAAGGCCACTTTTCAAACTTTTTCAAACGCATTATACTATTATGTATGGCTAAGTAATTAGTAATGTTTAGCATTACCATTAGATTCCAGGGTATCTTTAAGGTAAATAATTGGGAAAAAGCCACGAGCTTTTACCTTGACTTTTTGACATTTTTGAAATAATTGGAAATCCCCGCTTATGAAGTAAAAAATGGAATCTGTGTACTTACAAGATCTTTGGAGCATTACAAACGGTAATGATTCTACTACAGTCTCGCAAGACTGAGTCTAGTTTTTTTTTATAGACTTTAACATCTACAATGCGCACAAAAAGATAGGTACGGGTACCAGGATACAGTCATAATTTAAAATTAAAATTAAAAATTATTTATTTCATGTATTCCAACTTGTAGCTCTTATGACCCGCCATGACTCTACCACCGCCGCCGGTTCGAAATGCAGATTCTCCTGAGAAGAGCCGGCAAGAAACTCAGCAGTTGCTCGTTCCATAACAAAATATTACAATATTAATGTATAGCTACATAATATTACAATGTACTTATTACACTATCTTGTAGGTAGGTGGATGTCAAGCCGATTGATTCCATGCAACTTTGTCATTAAGAAAGTCAGTAACTTTGTAATAACCACGACTTAACAAATGTGTCTTTACGCATTGTTTAAATTTGTGCAATGGGAAATCCAGTAATTCCTTCGGGATCATATTATTATATAATATAAAAAACACGTGATTTCCTTACCTATTTACTTTCATCACGGGATATGATATACCTAAGTACATGCGTACTACAATTATTTTTTAATTAATCTGAATTCATGACATTCCACTCTTGAAGGATATAGCCAATGGAGCAGTAATAGGCTGCGTACCCCTATGAGTGATTTTCCTTCTAAAAAAAATACCAAAAATATCTATTTTACGAAAGGATAACAATTCTCCTTTCTCCTGATATATCCTTTTATCCAATTAATGCACTATTTAAGGAGAAAACTTAAAAATACTGTTGATCCGAAAATGTTGCCACTGAATCGTACAAGAAATAATTTGGGGAAATTGGCAAGCATTACTATATATATAGCTACTCGTGCTGATTCACTGATTGACTGACTGACTCACTGACTCATTGATCACCTCTCCTGTAAAATTTTGTATGGAAAAATTTTTTTTCACTCACGGTTTCGTATAGAGGAGAAAAATTCATTCGGAACAAAAATATGGAGAGAGCTGATGATTGAGGATTTCGGAGACGGGTGAGGAGCACCGGCCAGGGTATCGAAGTTAGGTGGGGGGTGTTCAACCAAATGTCACTCGAAACCTCATCCAATTGGCAGAGAGCCGAAAAAAACTCCAAAATGGCGGATTCAAGATGGCGGCCATACAAATTTCGTCGGTGTCTATCTCGGAAACTATAAAGGATGGAAGAGTGGTTTCTTGGAAAAGGATGATCAGGACTCGAAGGTCTACTTGATGAATAGAAAAAAAATTCAAGATGGCGGAATTTATTTTTCTCCATACAAAATATATGCAAGACTTTAATTGGTTCCTTTTCAAAATTTCTGATGGTTTCGTAGAGAGGACAAAAATTCATTCGGAGGAAAAATATGGAGAGAACTGATGGTTGAGGATTTCGGAGACGGGTGAGGAGCACGGCCAGGATATCGAAGATAGGTGGGGAGTGTTCAAACAAATGTCACTCGAAACTTCATCCAATTGGCAGAGAGCTGAAAAAAAACTCCAAAATGGCGGATTCAAGATGGCGGCCATACAAATTTCGTCGGTGTCTATCTCGAAGACTATAAAAGATGGAAGAGTAGTTTCTTGGAAAAAGATGATCAGGACCCGATGGTCTACGTGATGAATAGAAAAAATTCAAGATGGCGGATTTTTTTTTTCATATAAAATGTATGCAAGACTTTGATACGTTCCTTTCCGCTGATGGTTTCGTATAGAGGACAAAAATTCATTTGGATGAAAAATATGGAGGGAGCTGATGATTGAGGATTTCGGAGACGGGTGAGGAGCACGGTCAGGGTATTGAAGATAGGTTGAGGGTGCCCAAACAAAAATCACTCGAAACATCATCCAATTGGCAATGAGCTGAAAAAAAATACCAAAATGGCGGATTCAAGATGGCGGCCATACAAATGTCGTCGGTGTCTATCTCGGAGACTATAAAAGATGGAAGAGTGGTTTCTTGGTAAAAGATGATCAAGACCCGAAGATCTACTTAGTGAACAGAAAACACGCGGTTCGCTTTAGCGAGCCGCGCACCCACGCGCCCTACTAGTTAATATATATATAGCTGCTCGTGCTGATTCACTGATTGACTGACTGACTCACTGACTCATTGATCACCTCTCCTGTAAAATTTTGTATGGAAAAATTTTTTTTCACTCCCTGTTTCGTATAGAGGAGAAAAATTCATTCGGAACAAAAATATGGAGAGAGCTGATGATTGAGGATTTCGGAGACGGGTGAGGAGCACCGGCCAGGGTATCGAAGATAGGTGGGGGGTGTTCGACCAAATGTCACTCGAAACCTCATCCAATTGGCAGAAAGCCGAAAAAAAACTCCAAAATGGCGGATTCAAGATGGCGGCCATACAAATTTCGTCGGTGTCTATCTCGGAGACTATAAGAGATGGAAGAGTGGTTTCTTGGAAAAGGATGATCAGGACTCGAAGGTCTACTTAATGAATAGAAAAAAAATTCAAGATGGCGGAATTTATTTTTTTCCATACAAAATATATATGTAAGACTTTATGCGGCGCCTTTTCAAAATTTCTGATGGTTTCGTATAGAGGACAAAAATTTATTTGTAGGAATAATATGGAGAGAGCTGATGGTTGAGGATTTCGGAGACGGGTAAGGAGCACGGCCAGTATATCGAAGATGGGTGAGGTGTGTTCAAACAAAAGTCACTCGAAACCTCATCCAATTGGCAGGGAGCTGAAAAAAAATTCAAAATGGTGGATTTAAGATGGCGGCCATACAAATTTCGTCGGTGTCTATCTCGGAGACTATGAAAGATGGAAGAGTGGTTTCTTGGAAAAAGATAATCAGGGCCTGAAGGTCTACTTGATGAATAGAAAAAAAATTCAAGATGGCGAATTTTTTTTATACAATAATAATGGGGAATTGGGAACTATGCAAGAATTTCATATGGTTTCCTTTGCAAAATTTCTGATAATTTGGAGGAAAAATATGGAGAGAGCTGATGATTGAGGATTTCGGAGACGGGTGAGGAGCAAGGCTAAGGTATCGAAGATAGGTGGGGAGTGTTCAAACAAAAGTCACTCAAAACCTCATCCAGTTGGCAGGGAGCTGAAAAAAACTTCACAATGGCGCATTCAAGATGGCGGCCATACAAATTTCGTCAGTGTCTATCTCGGTGACTATGAAAGATGGAAGAGTGGTTTTCTGGAAAAAGATGATCAGGACTAGATGGTCTACTGGATGATTAGAAAAAAATTCAAGATGGCGGTATTTATTTTTTTTGATACTAAATATATGAAAGACTTTAATACGGTTCCTTTTCAAAATTTCTGACGGTTTCGTATAGAAGACATAAATTCATTTGAAGGAGAAATATGGAGAGAGCTGATGATTGAGGATTTCGGAGACGGGTGAGGAGCACGGTCAGGGTATTGAAGATAGGTTGAGGGTGCCCAAACAAAAATCACTCGAAACCTCATCTAATTGGCAATGAGCTGAAAAAAAAACCACCAAAATGGCGGATTCAAGATGGCGGCCACACAAATTACGTCGATGTCTATCTTAGAGTGTACAAGTTGGAATAGTGGTTTTGTGGTAGAAAATGATCAGGCCCTGAAAGTCTAAGAGCAGAAAAACCGCGGTCCGCTGCAGCGGGCCGCGCACCCACGCACCCTACTAGTTCCACTATATAACTAACTGGGCACACAGTCATTTGAAGGGGTCTACCCCGCTGGTCTTGCGCACCCTGGCAGACTTCACTGACGCATGTATTTTTTTTTTTTTAGGAACTTATCCTTAAATTTTTTACTGGAGATTCACGGCTGGGATCGAACCTTTGACCCTTCAAAATGACGGCCGAAGTCACCAGCCCGTTACTGCTTATTTGTTTCAACAATAATTTAATTAATTATTTCCTACAAAATTAAATAAGCTACAAAATAAACTTTAAAAGTAAAAACCTTCAAAAGGTGATTTTTATCTTATCAGAATTAACGATTTTTTAAAAAAACATCATTCATCAACAATATTTTTTTATTTTTATAAGATAAAAATATTTTTGTATGTTACTGTTTTTAAAGAATTTGTAAAAATCATGCAAAAAAACGATTAATACATTTTTGAAGAATGACAAAATGACGGTATTTTTTTATCCTGTATGTAACGTTTGTTATATACGTTTGATATATACGTTTATACTATATAGGTATTTATGTGAGCTTTATTAGTATGTTAAGTTGATGTAGTGAAGTTAACATTATTTTTATGCGTCATTTTTGCAAAATACTCGTAATAATTGCAACTTAATTTTAACATAGGCATATCTTGGTCTAATTCTCAAAGGCATAGGTATGCCTTTGAGTCAGAGCTTTGAAAAATAGTCTAGATAGGTATCTAGACAATCTTACAAAGCTCTGACGTACATAGTGATGTGAATCACTTGTTATTTCACTCTAATCAAAAACCGCAGTAAATTATGTATTTTATATGCCTAGTAAAGTGCGATTTATTTGCTAATAAGTTAGAAGTAGGTATACATGATACATCCCTACTTATAAATGCTAAATCAAACGTGTTTCTATGTTGATTGATGTAGGTATCAGATGAGATTCAGTCAAGCACTAGTCTATCTAATAAAAAAAAAAATAAGTACACATATATAATTTTATATTGGTTCTTTAATCACGCAGCAACAGAGCAACAAATCGATGCAATTTGTTGCATGAGTAATGAGTAGGTACCTATCATATGAGTACATATATTGTATGAGTTGAAGACGTAGAGTTATACCTAATTAACCTAATACTGGCTACTTTTTATTCCGGAAAAACTAAGGGTTCCAAGGGTTCCGGGAGTTTTTTAAAACTTACTTTTTTAGTCGCGGGGAAAAGCTGGTGTTGAGTTTACTCAATCACTACTTAAGTATTTATACCTGGTCTGCAAATATAAACTGAGGTTAGGGTTGCCGACTTTTTGTATTTACAAAAAAATTAAGAAGTCAGAATATTTTTTTTTAAACAAATATGTAGAAATTGTTTTTTTTAATATACTCGTAATTATTCATTATTTATTTCCGAGTTTCCGAGATGATTTTTGAGTCAACCCATTTATTTTTATCGTCTGTTACATAAAACGCGGAAATTTGTTTTACAGTAACGATGATACGCGTGAACGTCTCATGTTGCGTTTCATTTGCCGCTCGACAGACAGAAAAAAATTTGATTTTGTATGTTCCGTTTTTCCACAATAAGGCACGGGACCCTAATAACTTGTAACTTCGTACAGGTTTAATTTCTGTGTAGTTCCTTCGAAGGTCAACGTACTAACCGTGTTTTTTTTTATTGAGTTACTTTACCGAAAGATAATTATAATTTATAACTGATCAGGTTTTATTGCACCTTTGACTTGGGATTTCCGAATAAACTCCTCGGTCTCTCTTCAATATGTCGATGCTTTAAAGGCAAAAAGGGATAACTGCCAATCTGGAAACTTTGCTGTAGAGTCGATAAACTGTCACAAAAATCACACTATCACACTAATATTATAATATTAAAAAGGTGATATATGTTTGTTACTCCTTTACGCCACAAATAATGAACCGATTTGGCTGATTGGAATGGAGACAGCTCATTCCTAAATTCTCTCTGGTCTGGTCTGGTGAGAGGCTTTGGCCGTGGCTTGTTACCACCCTACCGTCAAAGCCGTGCCGCCAAGCGATTTAGCGTCCCGGCACGATGGCGTGTAGAAACCGATTAGGGCTATGGGTTGAATTTACACTGCTATACCCCTTCCAAGTTAGCCCGCTACCATCTTAGACTGCATCGTCACTTACAAGGTGTGATGTGTCAGTCAAGGGCTATCTTGTCATCGAATAAAATAAAATAAAATTGTTGAGTTGGGAGATTTTTGTCATATTAAAACCGATGATACTTTTCGCGTCACAGGTCTTTAATTGCCGTTCAAGCTTCGATAAACAAATAACTCGTATTTTAGAATAGGTACAAAGACGTGTTATTAAAACCGGAACAGTCTTTTTTACTTCGTCAGGGTAGCAATGCGGTTATTTACACTTTAATAATAAACTTGGCTCGCTTCTGATTTGGGAGTGTGATATTTTTTTTATTTTGGCGAAAACTTGCTCACAATTTAAGCCTCAATAGCCCAACGGTTAAAGGTGCGGACTGAAAACTGAAAGGTCGCAGGTTCGAACCCCACCCGTTGCACTATTGTCGTACCCACTCCTAGCACAAGCTTTCCGCTTATTTGGGGAGGATAGGAGAATATAAGTCAAGTTAAGCTTGGCTAATATTCTTTATAAATCATTCTCTTTACTCAATTATTAGGCTGAGAAGATTGAAATAAGAAAAAGAAACGACAAAGAAGTCAGTTAATTAATTACATACCTACTAATGTAGTATTTGCGTTGAAAATCGGTATTTTGGAAAGCATTTTTATATCCCGGAATATCAAAAGTAGCCACGGGGGCTATAAAAAACTTACATCCACTCGGACGAACGAGGTCAGTTTTATATTATAAATCTGACCTCAATAAAAATGCTAATGAGAACGCTTTGCAATATCTCGGACTAGCACATTACATACATGTGCATTATACTAGCTGACGCATAGCAAATGTATGAATGCAGATCTCCTCCATTCTTAACCGACTTCAAAAAAAGGAGGAAGTTCGCAATTCGCAAGGAGGCTAAGGAGGTTCTCAATTCGACTCGTATTTTTTTTTTAAATTTTTTGGCGATGTTACTCGAGTAGGGCTAACATGCGCGCCACGAGAAAATTTTGTCTACACGTTTACTCATAATCTCTATGTGAATCTTTACGGGACCGAGAACTCTTTAATTTTCCGGGATAAAATGTTGCTTATTTTTAGCTATCTCTAATCCTTTCAGCCAAATCGGTTCATTCATTGTGGAGTGAAGGAGTAACAAACACACACACACACATACACACACACACGCATACACACACACACAGATATACATAATACGTAAACTTTCGTCTTTATATCTAATATTAGTTTAATAATTCCTTTTTTGTACAGGACTTAGAGAATACAGTAAGCGCGTCGGAAACAGACAGCCAAACGATGAATCCCACCGCGCCGATTCTGGACTACTCGGAAGACCACGAGTTCGTCTCAGCTAACCAACTCGACGATTACTACGCTCAGGAGGACCTGATGGACGCGAAGGAGGCAGAGAAACAGAGGCTCACTAAGGGTAAAGCTTCCAGAACTGACATCCAGAGGTTTTACAAGGATCAGTGTGTGTTTTTGACGGGTGGTACCGGGTTTTTGGGCAAAGGTGAGTTGTGCTCTCGTTTGTTTTTGCTGTGACTTTTTTTAACACCTTTCAGACATTTATAAAGTACCTACTAAAAGGTGAAAAGGAGATGAAGAATAGATGAATGATGCGTTCAGGTGCCTGACTCGTGAAGCGTAGAAGAGAGGAGATGTGCCTATTTGGACAAATCGGATAACTATTGGGAGCGTCTAGTTATAATTCTGTGACCTGTAGAGCTAATATATACGTGCCACGAGAATACGAGTAAACGTGCAGACAAAATTTTCTCGTAGCGCGCATGTTAGCCCTACTGGTGTTAAAAGGGCCAATATCTAAAGTCATTGTTTTAGGTAATGAGCATATAAAGTAGACCCTATATCCTTACGTCATATCTTTTGAAAGACTATCAATAAACGCACGCCCTTTTAGCACAAATTTCATACTTTTTCAAAAATATGAAATTAAAAATCTCATTCCTTAAAAAACGTACTTTGGGCCCCTTAGCACCAGGTCACAGAATTTTATAACGTGTCAGTGTCAGCAATCCAGTATTTATCCAAGCACACACATCTCCACTGCACTGTACTCTTATCCGTTTCAATGGACAGGCACCCTAAGACTCAAGTTTAGATACGTCATGTGACCAACATCCAAAGGTATTACCTATATGGAACAGTGTGTGTTTTTGTGTGTGTGTGGTTTTTGGGAAAAGGTGAGTTGTGTTTTTGTGTTTTTGCTGTGATATTTTTTATAGCTTTCATAATATTATTATTAAGCTTTAAAATAAGGGGAAGTATCGACTTCAGGTGGCTTTACTTTGGAGTGTTTTGTTAGTACAACTTTAATCCGTATCAATTTTTCAAATGTACCCATTAAAATGCATGATTATAGGTTCATGTTAAAATGGTTCTGTTTTAAAATAGTAAACAAGTAACAATTGATAAATTAAATGTCCAAATATTATACCAAAAAAGTCCTTTTTGGAACTTTTTGCAAATCCATCATCACTATTCTACGATTATGACAATCTTTGAGATGACAATATATACATCTCTTGATAGGTACAATAGCTAGGTAATAATTATTAGGTAATTAAGTGATCTATAGTAATCATTGCTTGAAGCGTTAAATTATTTTTTCAACACACTTGCTCATAAAGTGGCTCCCGGTTCACCGCAATTAGGCACACAATGACACCTTTAACTCAAACTGTGACTTTTGATTACTATTATTCACAATGTGAGTTATAGAATTTTTTTTTAATTTTATTGGTTGAGTTGCTTTGTTCTTAAAAAAGTTTCTATTACAAAAAAGATCCTACCTATTGCCAAGATACCTATTGCTTGCTCATTTCATACAACTTCGTATTTAAATAGATAATTTAAACTTGTACGTGTTTAATAAATAAAACTGTCACTCAAATATAACTTTTGTTTTTTTTTGTAATAAAGAAAACTTGAAATTACCCATTTTGTACGTAACTATAAGAGAAAAGCCAAAAAAAAACCTCATTCTTTTAGTCTATGGCCATTAAAGGTGCGCGCGCATTCCGGAAAACTAATTAAATCAAATGAACACCTGAATAGGCTGTATGGTCGTCGATCTTTGCCTGCCCTCAAGAGCATCTCAAGAGGGCGAACAAAAAAACAACATTAATTTTTCCCGCCATTGCGAAAAAAATTTTCACGACTCGTTTTCACTGTTTTGTACCATAATGTACTATTTTAGTATTATTTTCTTCACAAGTGTGTTGAAAAACGTCGTATGATACACGTGTATATTGATGATTATCGTCCTCGGCTACCTTAAGACCCTCACCTAACGGCTCGGGACTCAATAGCACCTCAGCGGTAATCACCAACTTTTACACTTGTACCATAATGTACTATTATGTGTTATAATCTGAGGTTAGGCACACGAATTCGCTCACTGAGAACACGAAGATATTTGTGTGCTTCGGCCAATAAGATTTATGAAAGGTCTATGCGATTTGTTTTCTGCCAATATGTAACGTGATTAATAGAAACACACACATCTCTTTTACTAGGGTGAATTTTTAGTTAGCTTACTGGGGTGGACTTTTAGTTAGCTTACTTGGATGGACTTTTAGTTAGCTTACTAGGGTGAACTTTTAGTTAGCTAACTAGGGTGGACTTTTAGTTAGCTTACTAGGGTGGACTTTTAGTTAGCATACTAGGGTGAACTTTTAGTTAGCTTACTAGGGTGGACTTTTAGTTAGCTTACTAGGGTGGACTTTTAGTTAGCTTACTAGGGTGGAATTTTAGTTAGCTTACTAGGGTGGACTTTTAGTTAGCATACTAGGGTGAACTTTTAGTAAGCTTACTAGGGTGGACTTTTAGTTAGCTTACTAGGGTGGACTTTTAGTTAGCTTACTAGGGTGAGCTTTTAGTTAGCTTACTAGAGTGAACTTTTAGTTAGCTTACTAGGGTAAACATCCGCATTTTCTATTAGTATCTTTGTATGTTTTGATAGATTTTTAGGGAAAGTGAGTTGTGTATTTTCCACTTTACAAGTATTAATAATGTACCTATGACGCCTTTTAAAACTGCGGACAAGGCTGACCCTAGTCTTGACCGCTTTTATTATTTTTAAGCGACCTCTGCATTCGTAAATCTACAAAGATTGATCACAAATAATAATAACCTAAGTCCACATAATATTATAGGTATGATTTAATGTTTGATTAACCTTGACTATGTACATATAGGTAGGTATTTTCTTCGGAATATTTTTCTTGCATTAACATACGAAGTTACCTACCTACTTACCATAAAAGTATCTGCGAACCAAACAAAAATTATATCAAACTTTATTGACCTTCTATTCTAAATTTAAGCGAAATTCAATGTCAGAGTTATCTTGTAGGTAGGTATCGTTGCCTTCTTAAATATAGCTGATCAAGGGTGATTAACTAGTTAATATGCCCTGACTTCGGACGGGTGGGCTTCTCTATTGATTTTACCCGACTACCTGAAAGTTATAATTATTGTAGGTATGTATATATTGTATATATGTATGTATCTAACGAGGAATAATTCCACAGTTCTTTAAATACAGACAGACAGAGTTACTTTCACATTAGTACTTATTACTAGCTGATGCCCGCGACTTAGTCTGCGTGGATTTAGTTTTAAAACATCCCTTGGGTGGTACTTAACCACGTTATAGTTCTTTCAACTCACGAGGGCGCGTGGCTCATGGTTGTGTGTGGTGTGTCGTATCTGTATAAGTGAGAGCGAGAGCTTGCTTGCGCCTGACCGTTCCCACCTAGACTCTTGACAGGCACGCACACTAACGCAATGTGCATGTACACGACGTAACCACAAGTAAAGCTCACGCGCCCTCGTGAATTGCAAGAACTATACCGTTGCGGCGTTGTACATTGTACATACAGTTGCGGACAGAAAATGTTTACCACCTTAAGATTCATAATTACATGCACACCTCTATGCCTGACAGTCGATATGCTTTCGATATTCTATGGCGTTATAGACCTTATTGCACGCAATGTGATATAGAATCTACTTTGAAAGCTGATAAACTTTTTCAGTCCTCGACCATACATAAAATCCTTGGTATGCCATGTTACTGTCACAATTGAATAGACAAACATAATGATGATATAATAAGTGAGGTAAATAAAACTAAAATAGGCATGAAAATGAATACAACATCAGTGCAACAGATTATCACAATTAGCATTGTTTAGCGAGAGATTGTGTCGCTGGCGAGGGATGTGACGTCATATTTCCATATTCTAGTCCTCAAAGCGTCGATGGGTCGCCTAATAGGTACCTACCCTAGGATTTTCCAAACCCTCAATTTTCTGCCCTTAAGGGTTGAATTTTCAAAAATCCTTACTTGATGCTGCAGCATCAGCTCAAGATTACCGTGCCTTGTAAATTATTCGAAGTAACAGTACACCAAACAAATTAATCGCGCCTTTGTATAAAACCCTTTCATCAAGTAGGAAATCAGCTTATAATCTTTAAATACAGATCTTCACAAATTATAGCTAAGATCAACTTAATCACGTCAGTTTTCAAACAGAAAACCGCATCAAAATTGGTCCATTTATTAGGGAGCTACGAGGGAACTGACAGACACACAAAAACACCCATACACAGAGACACATTTCAAACTTATAACCTCTTTTTCCTTCGAGGGTTAAAAAATCGAATAATTACTCACTAGCCATTACCTATCTATGTTAGGCATTAGCACTAGTTACGTGTAGTAATCGCTTTTATTAGATCCCTGGTTGACTTGATGTTTTTTTTTAATTCTGCAAGAAAAGCTCGAGCTCGAGTTTCCGGAAAAAATTAAAAAAAAAAAATATCTATGGCAAAGACTACTATAGATAATTAATACGGTCTGTTTACGTAATAAATCGATGGTCTACGGGCTTTTTATTCAGAACCAACCTAATTAGGAGTCCGTAGCCTTCCTACGCATTGATAGACCTATTTAACTGATAGATAGACAGCTAAAAATAATTTTAAGTATAGAACGCTTTTCTTAATTTTTTTGCTTGCTTTCTGGGATCTGGTTTATATTTTTTCATTCGTTTTCTGATTCCTTTTTTTTCCTACAGATGGCAGAATAAGTTTGAAGGCGAGTCGGGTGGTAGAGAAGGTGCTGCTCTAATAATAATAATATCTAAAACTATTTATTGCTCTGTTACAGTAATTATTCAAGGTGATTGCCTAATTAAAAAATATGACAGAAATGTTGGCGTTGTTTTATTTGTTTTAATAAAGCGAATACCTACCGACTTTCCTATTTGTGCATTTTTATTTTACCAATTACTTACCATATTAAAAATAATCAAATATTAAAAAAAAAATCAAATATTTTGTTAACTACCTTCCCGATCCTTTATCAAAATCAATAGGACAGGTATTGACTGATAATTTAATCAGCCGAACTGGATCTGATTGTCTGTTGAAGTTATACCTAAGAACTTGCTAAGAGCAAAAAAATAACACTATCTAGCTATATAACTATCTTTTTTTTTATTCGATGACAAGATAGTTCTTGACTGCGATCTCACCTGACGGTAAGTGACGATGCAGTCTAAGATGGTAGCGGGCTAACTTGGAACGGGTATGGCAGTGTACTTCAACCCAAACCCCTAATCGGTTTCTACGCACCATCGTGCCAGAACGCTAAATCGCTTGGCGGCACGTCTGTGACGGTAGACTGGAAGCCGGCTATGGGAACCCCTTAATAAAACGAGTTTCGGCTAGTTTGATTCGCCTCGACAAGTACTCTGGTCTCTGGTCCTAGATGAAATTCAAGGTCTTATGATGGAACTGGAAGGCAGCTATAGGAACTCTGCAATAAAACTGAGCTCTTATGCTGGTCATTTAGTATACCTAATTAATACAATCCTCACAATGTTCGGAACCCTCTTGACTGTTGAAAATAGTCGATTGACTAATTTCTTCTTAATAAATAAACTTTGGGAGATTAATATCATAATCTATCGTATACTATATACATAATTACATATATCAGTTACTAGCTGATGCGCGCGACTTCGTCCGCGTCAATTTCTGTTATTATGATCGCGATTAAGAAGTTTTTAAAAGAATATATTTTAAATATGGATAATTTTCCCCGTTTTTGCAACATTTTTCATTGATGCTTCGCTCCTATTGGTCGCAGCGTGATGTTATATAGCCTAAAGCCTTCCTCGATAAATGGACTATCCAACACAAAAAGATTTTTTTAATTCGAACCAGTAGTTCGAAACAAACAAACTCTTCAGCTTTTTTTTATATATTAGTATAGATAAATAAACTTTGGGAGATTAATATCATAATCTACAGTATCTATATACATCATTATATACCTATATCAGTTGTTATAATAAATTAATCTCCCAAAAGTTTGGAAGTGAAAGTTCATAAAACAATTTACACATAACACATGAGAACACAGACAAGAGCAGTAGGTATTAGGTAAATGATTACAATAGCAATTAATCGTCATTATATGCATCGGGTTCCGTGGTGTAGTGGTTATCACATCTGCTTTACACGCAGAAGGCCGCCAGTTCGATCCTGGCCGGAATCATATTATGTTTTTTTTTGTTCTTCATTTTATTCACCGCCGAATATTTTAATTTCATTAATTTGATGTTTTGGCAGATTTTCAAAAATTACTAGAGCGTCCAATTTATTCCTCGGTTAAAGGCCACCCGACGTTGGTCAAATCGGCACTTAGGCTGAAATTTATAGACCGCACTCTCACTTAGCTCAGAATCAAGACAGTTAAAACGAGACAGATATATGTCAGATCATATTTGTGTCTCGTTTTAACCTCTATCTTGAGTTTGAGCTGAGTCAGAGCATGCTCTATAGATCTCAGCCTGAGTCTTCAACCTTCGTTTTCCCTTGTTTTAGTTTTAATTGAAAAACTGTTGAGGTCATGTGGCGATATTGACACTCTATACGTATTGGTGAGACCGAAGAAAGGAAAGGATCCCGTCTCGAGACTCCATGATATGTTGGATGATTTCGTAAGTATATTTAATTAGCCTCTTAAAATCATCGTGGGAACAAAATAGCGCATGATTTCATGCGCTATTCTGAATCTTTATTCATCTAAAAGCGAACGTCTCTTAAGTGGGTAAAGTGTAACTTTTTAGCTTACGCTACCTGTACGTAAATCTGTTATTGATTAATCTGGATGTAAAGGAGGATGAAGAATTCTTCCATTAAATTCACGTTCAGACTAAATTGAGCTTGAAAAGTTGCGCTATTGCCTCAGCTTTTACATTAATTAGGTAGTATTACCTTAATCTTCCATTACCTATATCTATTAAGTATATGAGAGAGTCCGAAGAACCGATGGTCTCTGGGCTCCTAAGGCATTGGAGGGGCGACCTCACACCGATTGCATTGACAGACCCCCACTAGGTGGACTGAAGACATCAGATGAGTCTGGCTGCCGCTGGATACATGCAAGGCAGACTCATGTGGAAGTCCAAGTAAGAGATCTACATATATCAAGCGGAGGAGCTATCGGTTGATAAAGAAGAAGAGAACAGGAAGAGCAAAGATTGCAGCAAGACCAATTTGAGTTGCGCCATGCAATGTCGCTTCCGTATAGTCCGTTGCGTTCTACTTACGTTCATGACAACCCATTACGTTTGTCCACTGCTGGACAAAGATCTCCTCATCAATAAGAGGGGATTAGACCATCTCTACGTTGACCGAGTGCAGATTTCAGCTGCTTAGATACCTACCTCATACAGTCATACAATTTCCCTTCAATTAAATTTGGATAATATTATAGGTTAGCATTAAAAAGATATTCATAGGAATCGACTTAATATTTATTTTTTTATTTTTACAGTTATTCCATAGAGCTCACGAAGAAAATCCTAAAGGTATTCACAAAGTTGTGCCCATAGTGGGTGACATGGAGATGCCCGGCATCGGTCTTAGTGATGAAGACAGGAAAATGCTCACATCTAAGGTAAATTAAGCTTAGTTTCTTTCGTTGCTTTCATATTGAGATAATATCGAATAAAGTCCCGCGGGCACTATTTAAATATTTTAGATTAGACGTACCCGTAGAGACCCGCTTAGTACAGATAGCAACGTATCGCTCACAATTTGTCACTAACTTTTTTTTCAAAGTTTTGTTAAATTGTTATCTACGTTTTGAATGTTTTTGTTAACATTAAATTAATTATTTTTTTTTTGGTTACTATTCATTTTAATTTTTAATTTTTATTTGGTTACATTCGTGTCGGATTTCCGTCCTATCGGACTATGAGGAGTGTGTGCAAACATAGGGCACCTATGTTTGCACACACTCCTGTACTTTATAAATCCTGCGTAGATGGCTAATTTCTGTGGAGAATCAGGAAGGTGTAATATAATACTTTGCCGATCATGTATATCAATCTTAATCGATTATTAATTTTAATTTGTAGATTACAATAATAATAAATTCGGCCGCCACAGTCAAGTTCGACGAGAAGCTGTCAATAGCGACTGGTATCAATGTGCGAGGTACAAAGGAAGTGCTCAAACTAGCCAAGGAATGCAGGAATCTGAAGGCTATAACGCACGTCTCGACCGCATTCTCCAATACGCATTTGCCATATATTGAAGAGAAGTAAGTCATTTGGAATTAAAACTATTTAACTACTAGTAGATATATCGCTCATTTGCGGCAAGGGTGACGTAACTCAAAATTCACCAATTTTAGTGTCGAAAATTTATACTTTTTGCTATAAAAACAACATTACGCTAAGCACAAAAAAATAAGATGCGAGAGAGATTGTGACTTAATGCTCTGTCGCTTTGTTGGCCGCGGTGTTGTTTCGAGACCGCAGCATCCACAAAACATTACACTCTAACGAGAGAATTCTCTCGTCATCGATTTTGAATTATGTCACTCTTGTTGCAAATGAGCGATATTAAAGTTGTTGGTTCAATTTCTTAATATCTCGCATCTCGTTTCTAATAATTCCTAACTCACTTATGTACCTAAACCCCGATCTTTATATTTTCAGATTTTATGAACCTCCCATGTCAGTTGAAGCCTTAGAAGCACTATCTCAGCTAGATGACAATTTGGTTGAATCTATTTTGCCCACGTAAGTACCTTGAATACCCGAAAGCCTTACAATTTCAAGTTGGGCAACTAAATCGCAAAGTATAAGGCATAGTATAGTGATTATGGTAGTTCGCAGTTCGCACGTCTTATTCAAATAAATCGTTAACTATATACATAGTTGGAAACCGATTTTATCAGAATCGAAATTCCTTTCCGATAATACACACAATAGTTGGTCAACTAAATTGTGAATATACCCAATTTAGTTCTTCGATAGTCGGCCAACTTGAAATTGTTTGTCGGCGGTTGCCCCACAACTACGACATTTCATAATGTTCTAAGCATTATATGCGATCTCATTGTATTTAAAAAACTTTTTCAGTGTCCTAGGGAATCGCCCAAACACCTATTGCTTCACAAAAGCGATCGCAGAAGAGGCGGTAAGGATATACGGCGAAGGATTGCCCATTTGCATCGTGCGTCCTTCAATCGGTGAGTGCACTTATCCTATTGAGTCATAGAGAACATCGGACTATGAGAGTGAGGGAATAGAGGGACTAATCTCCGATAAGATTGGCTGCTGTAGCCAAAACTCTGATAGGAGAACATAATGAGGTAGGCTTTTTAGTTTAAACCTCAACGAGTTTAAACGAGATGCCTGTGCAATTTTGGCACTACTTTTTATTTTTATCTCATGATATTGGCATTAAAAGGCTCATTGTAACTCACTTTATTTCATAATCCCTTGAACTGCCCTTTATAAATAACTGCCTCGTTGGTCTAGTGGTTAGCAAGTTCGACTGCGGATGACGAGGGCCCGGGTTCGATTCCTGGGTCGGGCCAAAAATGTATTGGGTTTTTCTGATAAGAAATTCTTAATGCTAGCTCGGAGTTAGGAAGTTGGTGGTTAGTCACGCCCGTGCCTCGGAGAGCACGTAAAGGTCCTGCACCTGATCTGTCTCCCGTCGTGTTGGTCTTTCCGTCTCATCGGACTATGAGAGTGAGGGAATAGAGAGTGCACCTGTGTTTGCGCACTCACATTGTGCACTATAATAATTATCTCCCGCGCAGGTGGCTAATCTCTGAGGAGGTTGGCCGCCGTGGCCGGATTCGGTCGGGAGGACATTATTATTGTAACTACATACACGGGTCTCCTCTCAGAGTTGGGGAAGTGCTTAGGCCATAATCTACCACCCCGGGTTAACGCAAATTGCATGTCATGACAAGATTATGTCAAGTCAGCTAATTACCTAATTTTTTTTCCAGTCGTGTCCACTTACGACGAACCTGTGCGGGGATGGACTGACAGCGTTTACGGGCCCACTGGACTCGTCGTCGGGATTGGCACTGGAGTAAGTAGTAATAGGTCAAATGCGACTCGGACTCGCATACGGAGGGTTCCGTACCAAAAACGCCGAAAAAACACGTTTCGTTAGGAGAGTAAGGGAATAGAGAGTGCACCAGCTGTGTTTGCGCACACACTTGTGCACTACAATATCTCGTGCGCAGATGGCTAATCTTAGTGAAGATTCAACGATTCGGTCGGGAGGACATTATTTTTTATATAAATTGGTAGGTAGGTAGGTACACTTTGTGCAGATTTGCCGGCAATGTGGTAAGTGGTAACTAGCCACGGCTGAAGTATCAAGTATGTATTTCACTCTCTGAAGAACAGTTCTATTAAAATAGGCTTCAGGAATTTGCCCAGGGCTCTACCCACCTTGAAGCTTTAGCAGGATATTTATTAAAATACTAGTTGATGCCCGCGACTTCGTTCGCGTGGATTAGGTAATGTTTGCCGCGGGAATTTCTTATCTTCCGGGATAAAAAGTAAATTATATTCTATCTCTGTGCCAAATTTCAGCCAAATCAGTTTATTCGGTTAGGCGTGATTGAGTAACAAACATCCATCCATTCATCCATACATCCTTTTCACATTTATAATATTTTCTTTACCATTTTCAGGTTCTACGCACTATGTTCATGGATGTGACGAAAACTGCCGACATGGTGCCTGTGGACCTTTGCGTGAACGCAATCATCGTGTCCGCCTATCACACGGCCATGAAATACAAAGAAAAGTAAGTGTAAAATAAAAGCTTTCCCGTTCAGCCGCAGGATTGGCTAAAAGTTATTGCTAGTGGGACGCTAGCAATCAGCTCTGATTAGCTGATAATCTCTGGTATCTATTGCTTAAAACCATCGATGTATGCATGATGTATACAATATGTAACAAAAACCCTGTCGTTCCTGTGAGCTACGAAATGTGCTCATGAAACTGAACAACTTTCCCCAAGAAACATAGGTCGAAATATGAAAAAAAATGTGGACCTCCCATACAAAATTGACGATCCGCTGATTGATTTACTGTGGGAGGTCCATATTTTTTTTTCATATTTCGACCTATGTTTCTTGGGGAAAGTTGTTCAGTTTCATGAGCACATTTCATAGCTCACAGGAACGACAGGGTTTTTGTTACATATTGTATGGATAGGCCTCTATAGGAAAAAAAACGCGTTCAAAAAAACAACAGCATCTCTTGTCTTTAAAGAGCCTAAAAGAAGTTTAAAAAGAAGTATGTAATAATGTTCTTCATTCCAATTTTTGTTCTGATTAGGGAGTATCTACTCCTCGAACGTGATTGGGGAACATGATGTCCTCACGTGGAAGCTATGTCTGAGGAGTGAATTCTAGCTTAGATTCAAGATAAAGATATTTTTATACAAGTTTGACTAAGATTTATCATCATATGGATATCTATAAAAAAATATTATCGTATATTTTTTTTTTTTATTTCATTTATTTGCATTCATGAATCCAATTACATGATTTACTTACATGATTACATAATTTACCTACCTATAAAAATTGAAATGTTTTCAGCCAAACATCAGATATTCCGATCTACAACTTCGTGTCGGGCGCGCAGACTCCGGTCACGTGGGGGGAGTTTATTGAGTACAACCGGAGATTTGGAATTCAGACTCCCACCATGAAAGCCGTGTGGTACGTATTTCCCTTAACTGCATCGCTGGCCTACTGGTTAGCAAGTTCGACTACGGATGACGAGGTCCCGGGTTCGATTCCCGGGTCGAGCTAAAAATGTATTGGGTTTTACTTAGTTAGAGTTAGGAAGTCGGTGGTGAGTCACCCGCCCCGTGGCTCGGGGAGCACGTAAATCTCTCCCCGGTCATGTCGGATTTTCCGTCCCATCGGACTGTGAGAGTGAGGGAATAGAGAGTTCATCTGGATTCGGTCGGGAGGACATTATAATTATTATCCTTCAATCGTGCAACAACAACAACAAAGCTACGGATCGACGTGATGTTTTTTAAATTTTAACCGCTCAATACTTTTCAGGTACTACGGCCTGAACCCCACAAACAACTACTATCTGTTTCTGTTCTACAACTTCTTTTTGCATTACCTACCCGCACTGTTCATAGATGTTTTCTGTGCCTTGACGGGGAAAAGGCGGGTGTAAGTATTTTTTTTATATTTTCTTTATTTAAGTATTTGAAAATCATGAAGATAAGTAGGAACCTAGTACCTACCGAAGATCGGGAACTCTTGAGATTTCAACCCCTAAGGAATCTTTTAAGCTATTGCATAGCTTCTATCGCGGGCCAGCGTGGAGACCGAATCCAGAAATTCCGTAACGAAAATAACCTGACTACGGTGAGCCGCTAGATGGCGTTGATAAAAAATGCTATGCAATAGCTTTACCGCGGCAGTCCCCGAGTGCCACACGTCTTTTTTTTACCATTTTCGCGATTGGCTAAATCATGAGTTGAATTCTTCCAACGTGTCAGACCATCTTATTGGCATGCTTCCTCTGGATCTCTTTCCCATTATGAAGCAGCAATAAACTTAATTTCATATCTATACTTATATTAAAAATATTCTGTACATTAAATATATTTTGAAAATCATAATCGAAGAATGCTTTATTATCGATACTTAGCCTAAAACAATTTTTTTTAAATTTTTTGTTTGTCTGTCTGTGCACACATCACTCGAAAACTACTGAACAGATTTGAATGAAATTTTAGTATAGTGATAACTGATAGTCTGGGTATATATAGGATACCTTTTATCCTGATAAACAGTAAGGTTTATCCGGGATAAGTAGGGGATGAAAGTTTTTGTTGATTTTGCTCCATAACTTCGTCAAATCTAAACTGAATTTGATAATTCTTTTTTTATTATAAATTGTGTATCTACTATTAAAAATATTTTGTCAAATTTTGGTGAAGATCTACTAAATATTATCGGAGATAGAGGACATAACTTCTCGCGGATAGTAGCAAGTCACTCTAAACTTTTTCCACGCGGACGGAGTCGCAGGAATCAGCTAATGTGTACCTAAACCTATACCTTGATTTTTTACAGGATGTTAAAATTCTACAAGAAACTTATGAAAATGGCCAACATCCTCTTCTACTTCTCGATACAAGACTGGAAGTTCAGTGACCAGCACGTGCAGCACATGTGGCGGTCTCTCTCCAGCGCAGACCAGACCGTGTTCCCCTTCAACATCGGCGACATGTCCTGGGAGTACATGACTGAAACTTTCTTAGTAGGTGAGTAAAGAGCTATTTCTTCTTCTTTAGCACCCGATAGATGTCGACTGTTGGACATAGACGTCTTACGCACCTTCCACGTGCCTCCTTTTTATTCGATGAAAAGATATTCCTTGACTGCAATCTCACCTGAAGTAAGTGACGATGCAGTCAAAGATGGTAGCGACCTAACTTGGAAGGAGTATGGCAGTGTACGTATAATCCTAATCGGTTTCTACACGCCATCGTGCCGGAACGCTTAATCGCTTGGTGGCACGTCTTTGAGTGGTAACTAGCCACCCTACCGCCCTGTATCCAGCAGTTCCCTGCACCTCGTCTGATGTCGTCGGTCGAACTAGTGGCGGATCTGCCGACATTGGGTTTTACCGCAAGAGGTCGCCACTCCAGCACTTTGGGACTCCTTGGGACCTTAAGGACCATCAGCTCGTCAAACTAGGATCCTTACCTAGTTGCAGTAGCCCCGTCCATTACCATTTCAGCTCCGCAACTCGATGAGCTGTCTACTTACGATTCTATGATCTCAAAGGGATACCAGATACGATTTGCTTAGTCATATTTAAGAGTTTGGTTTGAATGTTTAGGTAGGTACGTAGGTACTTGGTACTGGGATGCTATGACCTGCCTATATTGCTATTTTTTTGTTAATATTTAATGGTCTATTTCTTTTTTTAGGTTTACGAGTGTACCTGATAAACGATGACATCTCAACATTGCCAGAAGCGAAGAAAAAATGGAACAGGTAACTAACTATTATTTTCATCCATAATAACTATATAAAACTGCCTGGTAATCAGGTAATGTTAGATATTATTAAGCTATTGCATAGCTTCTATCGCGGGCCTTGAGCGTGGAGACCGTATCCAGAAATTCCGTAATGAAAATAACCTGACACGGGACTCCTCTCGTTGATAAAAAATGCTATGCAATAGCTTTAGCGCGGCAGTCCCCGAGTGCCTCACGTCTTTTTTTAGCTTATTTTCTAACGTACTTTTCATTTCTTTTTTTTTTCAGATTATTCTACCTACATCAATTGGTGAAATTCAGCGCTCTCAGTTTAGTCATTTTCTTAGGTTATTTATTAGTTAAGGGTTTAATGTATATTGTTTTCGGATTATAACTAGGTGCCTAGGTCAAAAAATTATTTAATTTAATAAAACGTTCGCTGTGGTACTCTTGTACCTATTCATTAGTTACCAATAGATACCTACGTACTGTTAAGCGAGGTTATTGCACTCATCTTTCTTTCTTTATGAGAGGAACGTGGTAATCAAATAACAGTACGGCACTCGCATTACAAAAAACTGACAGCAGCAAAGACCATGTACACTTGGATAGGGGACTTGAGCCCAATTATGCATCGTCACTTACCATCAGGTGAGATGGCAGTCAAAGACTAGTAGAAAAAATGTAGCGGCCTTAGTTCTAATTTTGTTCAACGGAACATAAGTTGGTGCCACTGTTTCTTATTTTCTAACACCATTAAGTATATTTCTTTTAATTCACGAGTGCCGGCAATCATGGTTGTATGTTTGTTGTATCTGTATAAGTGTATAGGAGTGAGCGAGATCTTGCTCGCGCCTGACCGCTCCCACCTAGATTCCGACAGGCACGCACACTTACGCAATGTGCATGTACACGACATAACCACAAGTAAAACTCACGAGCCCTCGTGAAATGCAAGGAATAATACAGATCTACTTACAGAGTGCGAGCATCCTTTGCTTTGCGGCAAAAACCATTTATTGTAGATCTTTGTTCACAACTGGGGTACTGGTGTAAGAACGTTCATTATTATTTTTTTTTCATATTCATAATTTATTAATTATTGTATTATTTGTAATCATTTTAGTTTCAATTTTTTTAGGCTTTCTTAGGTACTTTTAATCTGATAAGTAGGTAGGTAGTTAAATAAGAATATTTGTGATTTTGATGTAATAATTATGAGATTTAAGTTTCATTAAACGTACAAGTTTCATAAAATGAAAATAGAAATTTTGCTGAAATTATTTTTTGTATTTTACATTACTTAAAAAAATATATATAAGTATTTTTACAACTTTAAGCAACTCATTGTTTTATTTATTTTACCTATTTTCTCGAATAAATGAAAAATAAATGCCTACTAATAGTACTTACTTAAAATCAATTTCATCTACTAAAAAAAAACGATATAACTTTAAGAGCAATTTATTTACTAACAGTACATAACCATACAACAAGTTTTAGAGCTATTCAAAAAATCTACATAGTAAAGTTGTATAAAGCAACAATAAATGTTTTTCAATTCAATTAATTGATCAGGACTGTATAAAAATAGCGCTATAAAAACTAAAAAAAAAAAACACTCGAGTTTTAAGTAAAAGGAACTCCTTCGAAATATTTAGCGTTTATTTTTTACACACATTGTGGCTAAATCTGTCGTAGACACTGAGCTCTATAATTAATCTATGATTAACTGAAGTCTGTCCTGCCTGGTTTTGGACCTACTAGATTGACATTGACAACAGAGGTAGATGCGTCATTTGCAATATTGCAAATGACGCATCTACCTCTATATTTAATCTATGATTTCATAGAGATCGATGCGCCATTTGCAATATTATTAGTTTCAGAGACACTCGTATGTCAAATGTGGCCCTTCAAATTGATCCATAATTAAGCTGTCATTTGTATTTAAGTCAGCAAATCCAGCGTTATAGATTAACTATAGATATATATGTTTGTAGACAATCTATAAACTAAATTGACAGGTCTAAACCTAGCGCTATCCATTTCTATAGGGAGCATTATGAAAGGGATAGCACGAATTGCTATTCCATTCCATTTGTTTTAGTATAAGTACTAAAATGACACTATTTTTGTCTATTGTACGCCACAAAAAAAATTGAGTGTTCTCGATGGTACACTTGGGAGCAAATAAATCGAAACAGGGTGCATTTATTTCCTTTTTCTTTCTTGTTCAGGATAATTGTAATACAATTTCATGTTTAAAAAAAATCATCCATTATGTAGGTGCTTGTCATGTTTGTTATGTTCGCTTAATTTTCCAGGAAAAAGGTTTCGATTTATTTGATCGCATAGTATATATTTAAATGGACGATACGCAATAACGATTCAACGCACAAACCTTTGTCAAATTAAATCCATACATAATGTAAAAGAATAAAGTTAACTTTTCAATTGATAAGTTATGTGGGTTGACTCATTATTGCGTATCTGCGTCCAAATATGCTCTTTGCAAATAGCTACATTCCCGAGTCCAAATAGCAAAACAAGTCAAAAACTATGTACACTTACACTAAATCTCACATAAGATCACATTTTTTATTTGAGTTTTAACTAATAATTAATAACTAATATAAGTATATTTCAAAAAAAACATTTTTTTTTATTTGTCCACCTTCAAATAAAACGGGAAAAATCCTTTTTTAGTTAAAGAGGTTAGACAATCACGTTTCAAATAAAGTTTAGATTGGATTAATCAGACGGATAAAGTATTTGAACTGCAAGCCGACTGCAAAATTGCAGTTGAGATAACTGAATTGCAATTGCCTTCCAACTGCGACTGCATGCCAAATGCACAAATCTAAACTTTTTGCAGTCAGGTCGTACGTAGTTCAAATTAGGGATGCCCCTATAGGCAGGTGATTTAACCGATACAATACCGATACCGATATTTACAATAAACTATCACCAATTTTATATAGATTTTATTTCAGTTATAGTTCTTTCAACTCACGAGGGCGCGTGGCTCATGGTTGTGTGTGTGTGTCGTATCTGTATAAGTGTGAGCGAGAGCTTGCTCGCACCTAACCGCTCCCACCTATGCTCCTGACAGGCACGCAAACTTACTCAATGTGCATGTACACGACATAACCACAAGTAAAGCTCACGCGCCCTCGTGAATTGCAAGAACTATAGATATGCGAGTTGTTATCGTTGATTCGATCGACTTAAAATCTTTAAAACAACAGTTTGAAAAGAAATAGTAATAAAAATTTACATTAAAAAGATTTCTATTAAGAAAACACAACATCCTTAAAATTAAAGAGGAAAGACGACTGTTTGCGTGATCGCTGTTAAAGATTTCTGATTGGAAAAAATTAAACGTATCGACATCTCAGCTTATTAATATCGTAGACTCCGATAAATCGGGAAAATTGAAATGTTTCGGTATCGGATGCATCCCTAGTTCAAATTCAATTCAATTTGTCTGTATCTCTACACTTAATATTTCTCACATTCATTTGAAGGGAGATTTAATTTGAATTTTCCTATAATATAAGATCTATGCAACATTGTCTATAAAAATAATAATTGTTCAAAAATACCTCTCCTCTATTTCTATAAGCAAAATAAATGTTAAAAATATATTAGTGTCAAAGGAACCTTTCATTTATTCCATTTTATTAAAAAATAATATAATATTATTAGTATTTATTATAATACCTACTAATTTAAAATCATGATACAATTTCTAGTTTTTTTTTTACTACCTTAACTTTATTGGCACTGCCACCACGCAGAAAAATAGATAAGTTAGTAAAATATTTAATTATTTTATAAAATACTAGCTTTTGTCCGCGGCTTCGCTTACGTTAAGTTTGAATTTTTGAACCCCTATTTTACATCCTTAGGGGTTAAATTTCCAAAAATCCTTTCTTAGCGGGTGCCTACGTCATAAAAGCTATCCGCCCAGTGGTTAGAGCTGTTGATAGATCAGTCAGTCAGTCAGTCACCTTTGCCTTTCATATATTTAGATAAAAACCAAGAATACCCAAGTTCGAAGTTAGTTGCGTACAATTTCTTTGGTTAATTCTTCGAGCGCCTCAAAACCGTTTTGTTTGGAAGCGCATAACTGAATTGATTAATTGTAAAGGAATATTGGATAGAGTCAGGCGTTACTTTGCGGAAGTTCATGATTAACAAAAAAATGTTAGAGTTATTTTGCTATAATCCGCCAACAGAAAAAAATCTGTATGGTCAAACATGCAGTTATAAGCTAAGCACCGCTTACCTCCCCAACCAAGCAATAAAGCAAAGTTCCCAAGCAAGCAATGCCACCACCACTCACATGCACCACCACACAAGACTTTAATACTACTCTCGACGCACGTTTCGCCCCCACACCGGAGCATCCTCAGGAGATATCGACTTTACAATGCTGTATTGTCTAGTGACGTGTGTGTGAAATGTGCGGTATTATATACTATTTTTATCCCCGCTACTGTTGCCCCGCCCACTACCCCCCGAACTCCCCTCGGACCCCCCCGGATTCGCCCCTTCGAATAAACGGAGTAACGGTGAATTTGAAACATTGATTTGTTCGTTTAGTAATTCAACCTTATTATTTTTATTATGCTTGATTATTTCTAATTGTTCTAACATGCTCAGTCGAAAACCTTTATCGCATATAAAATCCTACACACCTGCGATAAAGGTTTTCGACTGAGCATGTTAGAACAATTAGAAATAATCAAGCATAATAAAAATAATAAGGTTGAATTACTAAACGAACAAATCAATGTTTCAAATTCACCGTTACTCCGTTTATTCGAAGGGGCGAATCCGGGGGGGTCCGAGGGGAGTTCGGGGGTAGTGGGCGCGGCAACAGTAGCGGGGATAAAAATAGTATATAATACCGCACATTTCACACACACGTCACTAGACAATACAGCATTGTAAAGTCGATATCTCCTGAGGATGCTCCGGTGTGGGGGCGAAACGTGCGTCGAGAGTAGTATTAAAGTCTTGTGTGGTGGTGCATGTGAGTGGTGGTGGCATTGCTTGCTTGGGAACTTTGCTTTATTGCTTGGTTGGGGAGGTAAGCGGTGCTTAGCTTATAACTGCATGTTTGACCATACAGATTTTTTTCTGTTGGCGGATTATAGCAAAATAACTCTAACATTTTTTTGTTAATTGTAAAGGAGTCTTCCTCATTACTAAAGAACTGTGTTAGGTAATAAATATGTAATTGGAACATCACTTTACATCACCAAATATATTATAGTCCGAACTCATACCATACGTGTAAAATTATTGTTACAATTTTATCCTGGAATGTTTAATACTTTTCATTAAAATTATTTTTTGTTATATAACATGTTTATATTAAATGTTCTGCAATTAAGTTTATGAAACATTTTATAAGTTCGGTGGCAGCTTTTAACACAATATGTTGTGCTATCACTAATTTATTGCTATATCCATTTCAATATATACACATACATTTATTATTATGCACATTACATTACACAATATACACCACAATTTATTACACGATATATAAATGATCAAAAAAAAACCAAATTAAATTGAAGGGTTAAAAACAACCTTGTCACATTTTAATGCTTCTTGAATTAGTCTTAAAAAAACTAATAATGCATCTTTCAGGAGGGTTGCAATTTTTAATTAGAAATTCCTCAAATTATTGTTTTTGGGGTGCGACATAGGTTGTTATTCCTCTATGCCTTTCAAATATTTGTTAGGAATGATATAAAAGTGAGGATCACTTTTTGGTCAACAATTTTATTTTAATTATTTCTTAGGAGCCAGCCTGCCGGTCAATAGAGCTAAGTAAACCCAAGTCAGCATTTGGATAGGTGACCAACTTGTATTCTAAAAATCAGCGATACGCTGTAGTATTTTATGGTGCTCCCATAATATGTACTTCGACATTTAACATAGTTTAAGTTAACAAGAAGTTTTGTCAATGTTTTATAACAAAGCGCAACATAGTGGAAAACGAATTTAAATGGAGCTAAGAGATATATAAAATGTTATACAACAATTACTTATAATATGAAACAAATTTCAGCAAAATTTGATTTATGCCAGAGAATGTTATATTGTTATATAACAGCTGTGTTGGAGCACCATAAAATAGTAGAACCATTTTAATTAGAACGCTGTGTAGAAAAGTGCATTTAAACTCTATTGACCCCATAAAACATCCATAAACGAGTTAGCATCATGCATCACCCTTCTGTCCATTTAGACAATTATAAAAAAAAATTTCATGAAAACACACACAGAATTCTTACCGGCTAAACTGTTATATAAAAAACTAGCCCGTTTAAGACTGCTATTAATCTAATCAAATAAATTCACTTTTTTAAAACAATGGAAAAAATGCACATACTAAAAATAATACTAGTGTTCATGTCCCATGGTTAATAAAACTGGCAACATCGCTCCAACTGTCAAAATTATAACCTCACACAATTGCAAGCCAGCGAAACCCTTTTTCGGAGGGACGCCATCTTGGACTGGGAGTAATGTGTGCGTGTGTGAGTGTGGATGTGTGAGTTCGGGTAGTACGTGCACGGTTGCCACATATAAAAACGTACCCGCTGAAAACAGCATAGCAATACCTGGAAATACAAACAAATTATTTAAAAAAACCGATTATGTGAAAGAATCAACTGAAAACTCAAATAATTCGATAGATTTCGCGGCGGATTTCGATAGATTTTTAATATCGGCTACGCATATAAATTGTATTATTCAATAGCTGGCAACAGTATAAAGTGCGACTCACCAAGCTATGTTCTCTTACGGATTCCCAGGTCTATGGATACTTTTTGCATTGTAGTACCTTGTATATTTTATTTTTTATATAATAAGGAAGAATTATAGTATGGATATGAAAGTTACCAGTAGCGTTAAAATCGCTCAGCGTCTGTTTGCTCTCGTTGCCGATGCCGAAGTACGTGAGCATGGCCAGTAGAGGCGCTGCGCACGAGAAGATCAGCAGGTGCTTCCGTATCCGGTTCCTGTTTAATTAACACTTTATAATGTTCGAAATTCAAAGAAGTACACAACGATGGAACTAGATGGCGCTGTACGATTCACACACACGCACACATACACACACACACTACAACTGACGATCTTACATCGCGATAGCCAAATAACGAACTCGGAAGACTATATACATATACAAGTTCAAGTCGCAAGTTCGATCCCCATCTGTTGCACAATTGTCATATCTACACTCCTAACACAAGCTTTTCGCTTATTTGGAGGGGAGACGAGTTCAGCTTAAAGAAAAAATTAAAAAAACACGTAAGCAACGAACATAGCCAGGCGCTAACGTTCTTTTAAAGGTTTGTTTTGCCGTGAAACGTTTTTAAAATCACACCAAAACATACAGGTACCAGTCAAAAAAATGTACAGTAACGAAAAGTTCTATATCGTCTTACCTTATTAACTACAAAACTATAAGGCTTAGAAACATGAATCCAATGTCATTATTTAGAGTATACATTAATCTCGCTGCTAAGACCTTGAGTTTGCATCGGGGCCGGGCGGGGCGGCGGGGGAGGGGCACTGCGTAGAATAACAGAAACTCGCAGATATAGACGTTTCACGTTAAAACCAACGGCCGTGTGGACCGACACAGCTCCACCCGCTTTTTTCGGTAGTAGCACGGCTTCTCTCTCACCGTTCTAGTCCGGCGTGCATCAGGAACGTGACCAGCCCGAAGGCGGCGGGCGCCTTGTGCAGCATGATAGCGAGGAACACTATGATCTCCACATCTGCGTGCGACGTGGTCGCCGCCGCGCCCAGCGCTATGCCGTCCGCTGGAAATTAAACATATTTTTTTTTATTGGATAAAAAGATAGTCCTTGACTGCGATCCCAACTGATGGTAAATGACGATGCAGTCTAATATCGTAGCAGACTAACTTAGAAGTGGTATGGCAGTGTACTCATACCCCTAATCAGTTTCTACACGCCATCGTACGGAACGCTAAATCGCTTTGGCGGCACGTTTTTGACGGAAGGGAGGTAACTAGCCACGGCCAAAACCTCCCACCAGACATATCCCTATACATTATAGCATATGCCTTACATCCTGTATATGCCAAATGAGTTCACTCAGTATTGGGTAAGTGAAGATGCTACTCCACAAAATCATTTTCTTTTTAAAAAAACAAAAATATATGCAAAGCTGAAGTTGACTAATATCCTCCTATCCCCTCCAAATAAGCGAGAAGCTTGTGCTAGGAGTGGGTACGTCACTAGCACAACGGGTGAGGTTTGAACCTGCAACCTTACGGTTTACAGTCCGCACGTTTAACCAGCTTTGCCATTAAATGGTTTTGTGGAGTGAATCTTCTGTACTTGTACTGTTATGTATCCTGTGATAAGGATAACTTGCTTACCAGCGGCGTGAACAACCAAACCAACAGTGGCTGTGATATTTTTCTCAGTGGGGTTACTGGCGTCGTTATACCTTGACGACATTTGATCCACTATCAACATGAAGACGAAACCTGTAAAAGAAGTACAGCAACTTAACGACACTTTCTATTGGTTTATTGGTTTGTCCTTCAATAACGCTGCAACAGAGCTACAGATCGATGTGATTTTTTTGCAAGCGTAAAGTTGAGGACCTGGAGAGTGACAAAAGCATCTTTTTATTTCAGAAAATCAAAGGATTCCTGCAGGATTTTTAAAAACTAAATACACGCAAGCGAAGCTGTGAGCATCAACTAGTATTATGTAATTGTATTAATTACAACAACATGACACAATTTTATTTAAACCAATTATTATTACAAAATATTATTATGTGCTTTATCTTTAACTGATTGATTTCACATTCTTAGTATTGTAATTTAACTCAATGTAACATGTAGTAACAAACTTACTTGTTTATGATATATTTTTGTAATATTTATAATTCTACTATTATCCTTATTATTATAAATGCAAAAGTTTGGATGTATGTTTGTTACTCAACCACACCGCAACAATTGAACCGATTTGGCTAAAATTTGGCAGAGATAGAATATAGACTGAAAGCACATAGGATACTTTTTATTCTGCAAAATAAGAGAGTTCCTGTGGAACTCCAATAAAACCTCAATCGCTTGATTCACCGATTGCTTGGCGATATTTCTTTGATGGTAGGGTAGAAACTAGGCATAGCCAAAGTCTCCCACCAGGCAAAATTAAGGATATTGTTACAACAATCTTACCTAAAACCAAAGATATTCCAATGACAGAGTGTAAATCATCAATGCCTTTTGGTTCTGGAGTATAGTCTTTAGTCACCAGAACTGTCCTCTCTTCAAAAAGGGCCCTGACTCCCTCTGGTATTATAACTGCCAGTGCTGTACCAACCAACAAACCAGCGCCAAAAACTGTCACCTTGAGAAGCTTGTCCTAAAAAAAAATGAATTTACATTTTTTTTCTATCCTATTCGATGACAAGATAGTCCTAGACTGCGATCTCACCTGATGGTAAGTGATGATGCAGTCTAGGATGGTAGCGGACTAACTTGGAAGGGATATGGCAGACGGCAGTGTATATTAAACCCATACATGCCTAATCGGTTTCTACACACCAATGTGCCGATACGCTAGATTGCTTGGTGGCATGTTTTTTTTTTTCATTTTCACAGCCAAAGTCTTCCACCAGACCAGACCAGAGAATTTAGAAATTGCAAAAAAGTGAAAGCCCCTTCAAAGTTGGTTGTCCAAAGAGTAGTTATATGGAAAGATGAAAATTGTTTTATTAACAAGAACAAGTAATTGAGTAAGTATGTTGTTCAAGTCATGAGCTTAATAATGAAAAAAGAACTTAAAAAGCAGTTGTTTTGAAATCAAGACACACTTAACTTTTTTTATTTGTACTATAGATTATGACCGGTTTTTGGCCAAGTTGCTTGACTTTTGCACAACTAAAAAGAATGAGTAGCAAAGAAAAGGTCAAATACTTAATCAAAATATAATTTATAGGCCTGAAACTTAAAAACAACATGAAGCATGTTTGTAAAATACCTATACTTTCTCTCCTCCAATGTTATAGTGTAATAAGCGATATGGTTCAGCAAATTGTGAAACTGTTTACATCACACTGTTAAAAACACACAGCTGTTATATTATAGTTATTTTAGATATGATAGCAAAAGTACCATACCACATAACTTACCTCAGACATGCTCACGTTTAGGGGAATACTTCCAGCCACATAGGACCCCACTAACATCACAACAGCCAATAAAATAAGAAACAGAGTTTCATCCATTTTTTGACCGATTTAGTACCTATCAAAAGAACACAAAACTTGAATATAAAAGTGGTTGTTCGACGTTCGATAAAATTTATGTTAGCCCAAGCTATATAATATTAACGTCCTTGCATAATATCATTGCACACTATGGTTAAAATTTGATATATATTTTAAAAAGAAACTAGAAAGTCTAGTCGACTCGAGTCGGCCCAAAGATTTTAATTTGACAACACGACAATTAACCTAGGTACCTACTTCACTTGTGTTGTGGTCAGTGTTGCCAGCACGGTCATGTCAAAAGTTACCTAAAATAATTAAAAAAGTAACCTTTTAGTGTAAAAAATAACCTGTAATTTTTTTCTAATAGAAATGTATTAAAAGTTGTAATAACTTACACAAATATAAACGATAATGTAGTTGTATCTTCCATTTTAAGTTGCATTTTGCTAGCTACTTATGACGAGACGAAACGAGTGTGAAAGAGAACGACGTGAACTAATATTATATTAATTTGTGGACGTGAACATTGCCCATTAGGTACACGAAGTTGCCATTTGCCAAACCACAGAGAGAGTATAAACAAAGTACAACCTACATACCTATAATAGGTATGTAGGTTGTACTTTGGTTACTGTTTTTACGTTGTTTCAATTTGCGTTCCGTTTCACGTTGATTTTATATTTATACAAAATATTAAGAATTAATTCTACAAGATCCGAAAAATCACCTAAAAGTTACCTTTTGAATAGTGTAACCTAGAAGTAACCGGACAGAGTTAAAATTCACCTAAAAGGTTACAAAAGTAACCTTCTGGCAACGCTGGTTGTGGTTACCACAGTCCAGTATTGCCATACAGTAGATTCTGAAAATCCGTACATCTAACCACAAAATCCGTACGTGGAAAAAATCACAATTCCGTACGAAATCCGCACTGAACTTGCGATTGCAATAGAAAGCTATTAAAAAAAATGACACAAAACTGAAACAACAATCAATGCGCATTGTGCAATCGTGCCAACAAGAAAACGAATATTTTTTGCTAAGTATTGTATTGACAATAATAATTTGTCATTAATTATTATAATAAACAAAGCAAAGTTTATTAATTTACTCTTACTGAAAATAGTATCAAATCAAACTATAGGTAGGTAGTTATTATATTACAATATGCTATCTACACAGAGTACATTGGTCATTGAATAAACTGGTATCTCTGTCACCTTGTCAGGGGCCCAAGTCTGCTATTGCAATTGTAGTTTTATTGTCTATCAATTACATGACAATTGTTATTTTTAGCAATTGTCATGTCATTGATAGACAATTGAACCCCTGGGTCCCAAGTCAAATTGCTAAAAGTAGCAATTGGGATGTCATTGATAGACAATTGAACTACAATAGCAATAGCATTGCAATAGCAGACTTGGGCCCCAGGTAGGCAGCAGGTGATTCCTCCATCAAAGTTAAATAGGGTATAAAGTGTGGCATAATAAAAAAAACCAGAAGATTAAAATAAAAATTGTGATGATTGTATTTTGTATTGTACTGCGTATGCATGCAATATAAACGTATTTAAGAACTTCCGTGCAAATATAATTAGTAAGCATTTTTTCTCTGTACGGTCTGGTACGGTATACAGTTAAATTCAATTTATTCGCAAAAATTGAGCATATAAGGCTTTAGTGCTTCAATCTGTCGTACAGAGCAGCATGATAAATTTTACAAAACATCTATGTCCAAAGTACGTCTACACAATTATTCACATAAAAAAGTATTATGGGTAGTTCTGTATAGACAAGTTCAAATTCCGTACGTGTATGGAGAAATCCGTACATATGGCCACACTGCCACAGACCAGCATGGTTAACATTCAGTGACATTTAAGTTTAACCATAGACAAAACATCTACGTCTCGTCCAAAATGCTTGAAACGTAGACAGAGAAGGCAA
Source organism: Hipparchia sbordonii (assembly GCA_038048805.1). Lineage (NCBI taxonomy): Eukaryota > Metazoa > Arthropoda > Insecta > Lepidoptera > Nymphalidae > Hipparchia > Hipparchia sbordonii. Next base: position 10,500,871 of record CM076107.1, read on the forward strand.
TAGACCAAGGTACTGTGTAACCGCGACTGAAATAGAGATAACATGACGTAACGATGACGTCACATGACAAGTTCGAGTTTAATGTTGCCACAATAACTGCACTCCCCTAGTACCCCAAATTAGATGGAAAATTCTTCCCAGGATTTTTAAATAAAACGACAAAACAGATGCTGAACTGTTTTATTTTTTAAATAACATACCTACACATATAAGGTTGTCTGGGAGAGACATACCTATTAGGGTAAGCTTCTATTTTTTACATATATCTTAATATTGTGTGCAATAAAGAATTTATTATTCTTTATTGCACACAATATTAACTTCAACCACCACTTAAAAGTATAAAATAATTTTAGTTTGTACACGTAAGTCGGTTTTTTAAAAATATTTTTTTTATACTAAAGTTTTTTAATGTACTTTCATAGGACCAATTCACTAGATAATTATTTGCTCCTTAAAAAAAATATTGAAATGCCGAATAGAAATTTAGCATATGTGAGTCACTTTGAAAAAAGATGTATGTAACACAAAGGAAAATTTTTTTTCGTTACTAGTAAGAATGTTACACAAAATAATTTGTAATGAACAATTAAAATTTTCCTTCGATCGAGTAATGCTATTGAATTAAAAGCAACAAAAATTGTATATTTAGTCATCAAAATCATCATTAATGAAATTAACAGTATATTCCTTTTTTCAGGCAGTCGTATAAAACTGCAACTCTTCATAGTTTAAGTTAATAATTATTTAAAAAAAACATTAAAAGTCTGCCTCTAGCTATTTAAAAATGGCTTTAAAAATTAAGAACTTTGTAAATAAAATAATTCTTAAGATCGCCAACAGTTCTCGACTGGTTGTTGGACATTCGAACGAAACTTCAGGATGATTCAGAACAGTAACCGACACTATCTAACTGAATACACTTTAATCATCGCCGACATATATTATATTCTAGTATCCATCATCTTTCTTTTCTTTTCTCATAATATTCATTTCTTCCATCACGACTTTATTTTGTTTCAACAAAAATTAAAAAAAAAATTGAAAAAGTAGCCAAAGTAACCCGCCGTTACGGTATGTCAGAGGACATTACTAAAAAAAACCTATCTCCGTGCCAAATTTCAGCCATATCGGTTTAGTGTGGCGTATTGAGTAACAAACATCCATATGTTTGTTACTCAATCACGCCACACTAAACCGATATGGCTGAAATTTGGATGTATGTATGGATGGCCCTACATACATTCAAACTTTCACATTTATAATATAAGTAGGATAGGGAAAATCGGGACATTGTATAGGTACCTAAAGCTGGCAACACACATAGATACTAAATTTTCTTATTAACTGTCAGTTTGTTGGGCACAAAAGTGTGTCGACCTTGAAAAAAACTGGTTACACGATGAGGGACAAAAAATTGGGTAGCTGCGTCTCTGTTTATCACATTAATAACTTTATCTCTGCTCTCTTTTTAGTGTGAGTGAGAAAGAAATCGTCACTGACTCTATGTCTTCTCTCTCTACGGCTTGAAATGAAGTGACGAATGTGACCGCATTTGGACCGCATAGCCGTGTAGGATAGGTTAAAAAAGGCAGGTACCTACTTCCTGATTCCATGACAGCAAGATTTAAGCGCATGATACACATGCTAGTAATCCTATTAATGTTATAAACCAATACGAAAGTTTGTATGTTTATTACTCAATCTCGTCGCAACGACTGAACTGATTTAGCTAAAATTTGGCACACGGTTAGATTACAGTCTGGAATAGGACATAGGCTTTTTAGCCCGGGAAATAAGAATGTTCCCGCGGGAATAAAAAACCTCAATCCACGCGAACGAAGTCGCGGATATCAGCTGGTATAATAATAAATAAGCTTTATTGTTTCCTAATTGTTAGATTTCAAATAGTAGATGACATGCTAGGTGCTAGTAAACTGGCACGCCAGGTACTGGCAGAATGTTAGCGCGTGATATACATGCTTGTGGTATGCCAGTTTCTAAACACTTTTACGTTCTACGTACGTAACGTTTCTAAAAGTTCACAAAATGAATATTTATGAAGAAATAAATAGTGTTATAATACAACTCGCAATTATTTTAGGCAATAAACAACAAAAACAAGCACAAAAACTAAATAGATCTTGGCAGATAGTTAAGAGTTGCGATTTACTAATTACACGTTACGAACTGTTTCACGTACTTGTAAGAGGCAGTACGAATCTCCCGTCTCACTTCCCCTTAAGGGGAAAAAATCAAACGGTTTGCGATCTACTCGTATGCTTTGTACTGACACGTGAGTCACTGGCAGAAGCAGAACCTCGATACATATGCGAATAGCTCGTTTTTGCTTGTTACTGGCATACTCGCACGAGTAACAAGAATGTGTATCACAAACTTTTTGGTCAAAACCACAGACATAAGTCAAAACACATCAAAAGTCATAACCACAGATTAATAAAGATATTACATAAATTAACTTGTCTATCACGTAGACAGAGAAGGCAATAGACCAAGGTACTGTGTAACCGCGACTGAAATAGAGATAACATGACGTAACGATGACGTCACATGACAAGTTCGAGTTTAATGTTGCCACAATAACTGCACTCCCCTAGTACCCCAAATTAGATGGAAAATTCTTCCCAGGATTTTTAAATAAAACGACAAAACAGATGCTGAACTGTTTTATTTTTTAAATAACATACCTACACATATAAGGTTGTCTGGGAGAGACATACCTATTAGGGTAAGCTTCTATTTTTTACATATATCTTAATATTGTGTGCAATAAATAATTTATTATTCTTTATTGCACACAATATTAACTTCAACCACCACTTAAAAGTATAAAATAATTTTAGTTTGTACACGTAAGTCGGTTTTTTAAAAATATTTTTTTTTATACTAAAGTTTTTTAATGTAGTTTCATAGGACCAATTCACTAGATAATTATTTGCTCCTTAAAAAAAATATTGAAATGCCGAATAGAAATTTAGCATATGTGAGTCACTTTGAAAAATTGAGATGTATGTGACACAAAGGAAAATTTTTTTTCGTTACTAGTAAGAATGTTACACAAAATAATTTGTAATGAACAGTTAAAATTTTCCTTCGATCGAGTAATGCTATTGAATTAAAAGCAACAAAAATTGTATATTTAGTCATCAAAATCATCATTAATGAAATTAACAGTATATTCCTTTTTTCAGGCAGTCGTATAAAACTGCAACTCTTCATAGTTTAAGTTAATAATTATTTAAAAAAAACATTAAAAGTCTGCCTCTAGCTATTTAAAAATGGCTTTAAAAATTAAGAACTTTGTAAATAAAATAATTCTTAAGATCGCCAACAGTTCTCGACTGGTTGTTGGACATTCGAACGAAACTTCAGGATGATTCAGAACAGTAACCGACACTATCTAACTGAATACACTTTAATCATCGCCGACATATATTATATTCTAGTATCCATCATCTTTCTTTTCTTTTCTCATAATATTCATTTCTTCCATCACGACTTTATTTTGTTTCAACAAAAATTAAAAAAAAAATTGAAAAAGTAGCCAAAGTAACCCGCCGTTACGGTATGTCAGAGGACATTACTAAAAAAAACCTATCTCCGTGCCAAATTTCAGCCATATCGGTTTAGTGTGGCGTATTGAGTAACAAACATCCATATGTTTGTTACTCAATCACGCCACACTAAACCGATATGGCTGAAATTTGGATGTATGTATGGATGGCCCTACATACATTCAAACTTTCACATTTATAATATAAGTAGGATAGGGAAAATCGGGACATTGTATAGGTACCTAAAGCTGGCAACACACATTTTCTTATTAACTGTCAGTTTGTTTCGCACAAAAGTGTGTCGACCTTGAAAAAAACTGGTTACACGATGAGGGACAAAAAATTGGGTAGCTGCGTCTCTGTTTATCACATTAATAACTTTATTTCTGCTCTCTTTTTAGTGTGAGTGAGAAAGAAATCGTCACTGGCTCTATGTCTTCTCTCTCTACGGTCTATCAAAACTCGTTTTGGCGCACGCGGAAGTGGCTTTACATTTCCTTTTCCTTTTGGCTTTTCCTAAAAAATTTCAAAATAAATATCTAGTAAAAGTTTAATAACTTTTCCAGGTTTAAATAAAAAAATATCTTCAATCGATCAGCAATACTTTGAACTGTTTTGTGAAGCGCGTAATACACTTATTATTAATATACAATGGAAGTGACGGACTTGAACGATTTGTTAAATGTACGAGGTATAAAAATGGAAACTGCTGAAAACCCCTTCGCTGACTCCGAAAACCCTGAAAATACAGATCCTCTGGCCTTAATACCTCAATATGTGACTGAGTCCGATTTAGGTAAGCCTATTTTGTTGATAGAAAATTTTACTGATGCCTACATCCTCATTGCCTGTGCTTTGCGAATTACGATAATATTTATTATCCGCGATCCAAAAAGTGGGGTGTTAGAAGCGATTTGGCTGACAAAACTACTTATTTCTTAAAATGACTGGTATGTTCGAGTACAGTATGTTACGTTCAGTTTCACTATGTCCATAGTGCTAAAACATCCAACAATTAAAACCAACCAACCCAACAATTTTGTATGTCTGTGTCATCATATAGTGCTCAAACTGATGGACTGATTTGAATGTTGTTATTTGAAACTGGGTTTAACTAGGATGGTTTCTAATTATGTTTGACTAGCTTTATCCTGCGGCTTCACTCACGTTAAGTTCGATTCTTCCAACCGCTATTTTATCCCCTTAGGGGCTGAATTTTCAAAAATCCTTAATAAGCGGATGCATACATCATAATAGCTATCTGTATGCCAAATTTCAGCCCGATCCGTCTAGCGGTTTGAGCTGAGCGTTGATAGATCAGTCAGTCAGTCACCTTTGCCTTTTATATATTTAGATAAAAATCTGTCCAGCCATTTAAGGACTACTAATTAGATTTCAGATGTATAGATGCTTGAGAAATAGAGTGAAATTTTGGTTAAAAGCAATTTAGCTCAAGAATACTTAGGTATAACTACAACAATACTATTTATAATACGATAAGATAGATATGCACCTTTAACCTCTCTCTTTAACCTGGCTCTTAGTCAAGTAAGGAAATATAGATTTTATATTAATGTATCAATAATTTTTTCAGGTTTAATGCAAACTGGTACTGAAATCCTGGAGCCTCCACTGGCTGTTTTCACCGACACTCCTGATGACGATGATACCATGCAAAGCACTGATTCTAGTGGTACATAACAGTTTCATTTGTTACCTCTTACTAGTAGTTTTACCATTACAACAAAGTTTACAGTTACAAGTATACATATTAATTAAACCAAATTCTAATTTAAAACTGCCTTGTTGGTTTAGTGGTTAGTACTTATACACTCAACTGCAAATGATGAAGTCCGAGGTTCAATTCCCAGGTCAGACGAATAAAAAAGCCCTACTGCTAGTAAATACTTTTAGGGGTGGATTTTTTTCAAAAATGTTTCTAAGCTGGCATCTTTGTTCTAAAGAGAACCTAGTAGGCTTTATGAGATTTTGTGATTAGTCAGTGAGTGTTAACTCGCTTATACAGGGTGTCCCACGGCTATGCCACATGGAGGGGAAGTACCTTAAATATTGTAGATGGGACATTTTATTAATTAACTCACATGTTGTAATTTCCAGAGGAAGTGATAGTTCAATTAATGGATATCAGGACAAGGCTGTCCCGACTCCGTTCAATGCTGGAGAGGAGGCTCAATACTGATCTATCAGATTACACATTTTGGCTGCAGGATGCTAAGATGGTATGTTTATCCCTATCCTTACTAATCCTTATCCTTATCAATCCTTTCTAATATATGAATGCGAAAGTGTGTTTGTTTGTTGCTTTGTATTAGCATGATTGAAGGACAAACCAACAAACAAACATACTTCGCATTTATAATATTAGTAAGGATTGGAATGTTTTTTTTTTTGAGCCTTTGACCGTGGCTAGTTACCACCCTATTGTCAAAGACGTGCCGCCAAGCGATTTAGCATTCCGGCACGATAGTGTGTAGAGACCGATTAGGGGTATGGGTTGAATTTACACTGCCATACCCCTTCCAAGTTAGCCTGTTAGCCTGTTACCATCTTAGACTGCATCGTCACTTACCATCAGGTAAGATTGCAGTCAAGGGCTATCTTGGCTACACACTGGGTACATTAACTGGTTTGATTTTGTAAGACAGTAAAAAAGTCATTGTGTCCTTACTAAAGACTATAATATTGAGACTAAAGGGTCTTTAGTCTCAATGGAACTTTTGTTTTAGCTGGAGAATCATAAAACCTTAGTGGAGCAATGTATCCGAGGTTCGGGCGTGGTGCAGGTGAACATTCAAATCCGGGCCTCCCAGAAGAAGATCAACATCATGGATGTGCTCAAACCTGACGAGGAACTTCTCCAACTACCGCCGGAGGAAGAGCGTAAGTTCTTCCCCGTTTTAATTTTCCCATTAAAATGGTTGCTCACAGCCGTTGGTTTTAACGTGAAACGTCTATATCTGCGAGTTTCGGTTATTCTACGCAGTGCCCCTCCCTCGCCACCCCGCCCGGCCACGATGCACACTCAAGGTCTTAGCAGCGAGATGACTATATACTCTAAATAATGACATTGGATTCAAGTTTCTAAGACGTATAGTTTTGTAGTTATTAAGGTAAGACAATATAGACCTTTTCGTTACAGTACATTTTTCTGACTGGTACCCATATGTTATGGTGTGATTTTAAAGACGTTTCGCGTCAAAAAGATATGAGTTAGGATGCAGGCGATATGTCCTGGAGTGGAGTTTGAGAGATTCTGGCTGTAGTTGACTAGTTGATGATGTATAAATATGGTTGAGCTAAGCAATGGCTGGATCATGCGTCATGCTCGTGAACGGTTGCCACCAACGGGAATGGGTTTTGTCTGCCGGTCTTAACATGTATTGGATTGTTTTGGATTTTTGAAACTTCATTGTGGAAACACTGCATACATAGCATAGTTTTGTTACCTATTGTAATAATAACATTTTTTTAAAAAGAGCAACCGCCGAGTTTATTGCTGGCTCTTCTCGGCAGGAATGGCATTCCAAACCAGTGGTAGATTCACTGACGATTCAAAAGCACTAATATTTCTATTCTATTCTATTCTAAAATGTTGTATCAGAACTGGAAGAGATAGTGCCAGAGCCGACGGCGGGATTGGAGGAAGAGGTGGATCTGATAACGCACACGCCGCACGCCGCCGCCGTCAAGTGGGTAGTGGATGCCACCTTCAGGAACGACCACAGCAGAGCCAGGATACCTGACGACCCTGCCCAGTGGTATGACTCTTTGTACCTATCTCTTTTTTGGCTCTTATACTTGTCTCTTTGTCTATCACGAAGCTTAAAAGCTCTAGAACGTGTAACAAAAATGTGAGTTAACCCTGAAGGAGGTGAATGTGCTCATGAAACTGAACAACTTTCCCCAAGGAACATAGGTCGAAATGTGAAAAAAATGTGGACCTCCCATACAAAATTGACGATCAGCTGATTGATTTACTATGGGCGGTAAACATTTTTTTTTTGATATTTCGACCTAGGTTCCTTGAGGAAAGTTGTTCAGTTTCGTGAGCACATTCACCTCCTTTAGGGTTAACTCACACTTTTGTTACACGTTTATTTTTACATATTTGTGAGACTAGATAGATAGATAAACACTTTATTTGCACACAAAAAAGAAACAAAATTGAATACATCTTAAAACTACGCATGCAAGGCGGCCTTATTGCTAACAAAGCAATCTCTACCAGGCAACCATAACTAGTTAAGATATTTAAAAATATATATATATCGTGTCATAATATTAAAAAAAGTTCAATTGTGGTGATCGGTTGGTTTAACCAATATCGATTAAGTATCGGCCAATTATAGGCAACTGCAATTGTCTCTATATCGCTGATGGGGCCTGAGCTCGAGCGCGCTTGCCTAGAAAATGCCTACTCACTCTTGCCTTGAAGAAACTCTACAAATTATTTGCGGCATGGAACACGGCCGCCGGAAGGGCGTTCCAAACTGTAGCATTTCGTTTCAGATATTGTTCTTTCATTTCACGAGGGCTCGTGGCTCATGGTTGTGTGTGTGTGCCCTATCTGTATAAGTGTGAGCGAGAGCTTGCTCGCGTCTGACCACCCCCACCTAGGCTCCTGACAGGCATGCACTCTTACGCAATGTGCATGTACCTACACGACGTAACCACAGCGCAATTTCACCCTCACCACCTGGGTGCCTGGAGCACTTCGACCATCCGTTGCTCCAGATCTTTTTTTCCACGTTCTACCAAATTGTGGGATCATCTTCCTTCGACAGTGTTCCCACTTAATTACAATATGGGGTTATTCAAGGGGCGAACCAATAAGTTCCTGAAAAGCCGTCAACGCATCGGTGATGCCTCTGGTATTACAAGTTTTCATGGGCGGCGGTGATCACTTTACATCAGGTGACCCGCCAGCCCGTTTGCCCGCTATTCATATTAAAAACAAACCACAAATAAAGCGCCCGTAACTTCGTGATATCGCTCATTTACGACAAGGGAGACATAATTAAAAATTCACCAATTTTAGTGTCGAAAATTTATACTTTTTGCTATAAAAACAACATTACGCTAAGCACAAAAAAATAAGAGCAAGAGAGATTGCGACTTAATGCTCTGTCGCTTTGTTGGCCGCTGTGTTGTTTCGAGACCGCAGCATCCACAAAACATTACTCTCTAACGAGAGAATTCTCTCATCGTCGATTTTGAATTATGTCACCCTTGTCGCAAAAGAGCGATATAAACGTACTATATTATTTCATCAACACCCTGAAACTCGCAGGTCAGTGCAGCACGTGAAGCTGTGGATACAGTGGGCGGTGCGGCAGTTCAACCTGACCGGCATCAAGCTGTCCGACTGGAACATCAGCGGCGTTCAGCTCTGCGCCATCAATAACATCGACTTCAAGTTAGTACCTATTTACCAGCAAATACCTTCTCAGCAGAATCAGCTTTCCGAACCGGTGGTAGATTCTCGACTTATCACAATATGTTGTCCGAACTAAATTTTTAATCATAACAGTATTTATCTTTCAAATTCAAGATTAACAATTTTTACGAGTGCTGTAATGCTATTGGAATAGATTGAAATTCTGTCTTTGTTTCGACTCTACGGGTCGTATTGAAAAACTTAAGCCTCACTGAGTCCTGAGCAGTATTTTTTTTCCTTTCACAGAGAGAAGGTTCCATCGGATCCGGGTGATTTATTCTGGACGCATTTCGAATTGTTGCGGAAATGCAAATTCATAGGTAAGTTAACCTATTAAGGGCACGATCTTCGGCCGCAGTAACTTGCAAGCAATTGAAGTGAGGTGCACGAGCCACTTTGTTATAAAAAAAGTAAAACAGTCATCATAAAAAAAAAGAAAACTTTTTAGAGAAAAATTAACGGTAAAATATTCTTCTAAAAGCTTTTGTCTATTTTTTGACATTTTTTTTTAGTTTAACTTTGATATACTATAAATACAACCTGAAAAACAATTAAAAACTACACTGTTTTCGGAATATTATTTGATCGAGTGAAGTTCAAAATATGGACTTTTGAACGGTAAAATAATTTAGAACGTGTATTAAACTACAACATATATTTTTAACCTATCAAAACAAAGAATATTTGATTGTTTACTATTGAATCAAAAACAGGCTGTTTTCGGAGATCCTGCCGTTAAAGCTTTATATCACAATATCGAAAATTGTGGGTTAATTTTACCGACAAAAAAAGAAGGTCTCAATTTATTAAAGGGAAGCGCAGCGTTGGTATACTCCCCATTAGGTAGACGGACGTTCCAAGGCGAGTCGCTTTCAGCGGATGGATGCAGGGGGCGCAGGATCGTGTTCTGTGGCGATTCTTCATAGCGGCATAGGTCTCTTATTCTTCTATTAGGTTCTATCGATTGAGATGATAGGATTGTAACCCTGAAAAAATCTCTATTTTTAAACAACTTCCAAAAAAGGTTCTCAACTCGTCGGAATCTTTTTTTTTTTTGATTTTTATTTTTTACGTATGTTCCCCGATTACTAGAAGACGCCTTGACCGATTTGGAAAAATCTGTTTTGTTTGAAAGGGTAAACTTCCCAGGTGGTCCCATTGTCATCAGGTCAGGATCTGATGATAGGATCCTGCAGAAATCGAGGGAGCTCTTCAAATCTTATAGGCACAATACTTTGTAGTGGTGTTTAAAGTCGGTTTTGTAAAAATATTTTTTTGCGTTTATAGTGCAAATTCTGATTTTTAAATAACAAAGAACCGTACAAAACGCATAATACCTTAAGTCCATTGATAGTGGTTTTATTTTTAGCAGTAATTCAAAACGAAGAGCCTGTGGTGAGGGATGAATTAGACATGCCGCAGTCAGCTATTAAGAAGAAACCGAAAGTAAGTTTTAGTTTAATTTAATAACAAGTTCAAAGTACTAACTTTGAATTTATAAATACACATATCAATCTATCTGACGTGTGATTCGGCCGTGGTGTAACGGTTAACACACTCAGGGCGCGATTCCCAGAGAGATGTGGGTTCGAATCCCGCCGGCCTCGGAATTTTTGATATGTGTATTTATAAATCTATTAGGATATTTCCTTTAAGTGTAGTCTATAATTTAGACCCACATCTCTCTGAATAATAAAATTATTCAGAGAGATGTGGGTTCGAATCCCGCCGGCTTCGGAATTTTTGATATGTGTAAATCTATTAGGATACTAGCAAACCCGGCGAACTCCGTTTCGCCACCAGATGGCTTCGTTTTGGTTGGCGCTGTATGTGAAAAAAGATTTTCCCGCTTTTCTGTTGAAATTTTTCCTGAATTTTCTTTGCTATAAAGCTCACGGAGACCTAGACCTTTCCAACGAATGCAAAACCGTGGAAATCGGTTCGTGCGTTCTGGAGATATAGCGTCAGGAAGGAAAACCCGACTTATTTTTATATACATAGTAGATTTCCTTTAAGTGTAGGTTAACACTTCAATAAAAATAAATTACTAACTTTGAACTCTGATAATGAGATATCTGCCTGTTCCGGCTTCTACCGAAACCGGCAACCGTGCCTGATCTAACTATCCATTGACCATTCATAGCGAATCATCCATCAATCATGTACACAGTCTCATTGAACCATTTCCATCATACGTAGTGGTTTTCATTAAGAGACACCATACAAAGAAGCCGTACCAGTCATAAACGTTTTGGTCCTTCGAGCCGGATTAGTTTGGACTTTAAGAGTTAAAACGAGACACAAATATGCTTTGACACAAACCTGTCTCGTTTTAACTCTGTCTTGAGTCTGGGCTGAGTGAGACTGCGGTCTATAGATTTCAGCCTGAGTGCAATTTTTAAACATCGTGAACTGTGCGCAAGTCTGTCATAGTGAGACCTCGAAATAGGTTAACTAACTAGTACTACAATCCGCGCGCGAGCTCCGAGGAATCGGGACTACTTTGTAGTTACTTAAAAATTCTAAAGTTGGGGCATAGAGAAATTTTTGCAAGTAGCAAGCAAAGGAGGTGGGTTGATAAGGCCCAAAATCCGCCCCTCATACACTCGAAAAAAAAAGTTCCAGATTTCGACAAATTGTAAATGAATTTATGAACCATGGTAAACGTAACTGATAATGATGCTCCTTTTTATAAGCTTTTATATGAGTATTAATTTATTTTGGTTCCGTGAACGCTTCATTCTAAAATATTAAATCAAAGCTTAAAAAAACGACTTAAATGTATGAAATAGCCGAAACACTCTCTTTTTGGGTAATATTTTCTGTAACTTACTTTTTTTTTTATCGCCTAAACTTTATATTAAAATAAAGTTTATATCTTCAAGTATATAAATACATTTACAATTTGTCGGAATCTGGAACTTTTTTTTCGAGTGTATGAGGGGCGGATTTTGGGTCTTATCAACCCACCTCCTTTTTTTTTTTAAATTTTTGTTGTAATTGTTTGTCTAATATATCTATCTCTTTCCAGTTGATAATCCGTCAGTCGACCGAGGAGGACGGTGGCCAATGTTTCACGTCGCGCAACGGCAACAATGGCCAAATACAACTGTGGCAGTTTCTGCTGGAGCTTCTCACCAGCGCCGAGTATTTCGATGTTATCCGATGGTACGGTAAGTACACTTTTTTTTATATATATATTTTTAGCGAGCAAACCAGCAGGCGTTTTTAGTGTAGGCGTGTTGGAGTTAGCAAGGGTTTTTTTTCTTTTTAACCGACTTAAAAAAAAAGACAGAGATGCTCGATTCGTCAGAATCCTACATATATGACCGTCAGAATCCTGCATATAGTTGATGCCCGCGACTTCGTTCGCGTGGATCAAGGTTTTTGATTCCCGTGGGAACTCTCATATTTTCCGGGATAAAAAGTAGCCTATGTGTTATTCCAGACTATAAACTATCTCTGCGCCCAGCCAAAACGATTCAGGCATTGTGGCGTGATTGAGTAACAAACATCCAAACGTCCACACTTTCACATTTATAATATTATATAATAGTAGGATACTGACACGATGACGTCATCGTGTCAGTTGTGTATAGTTCGTCCGCTCAAATAGATGGCAGTACACATGCCTACAAACTATGTGAAAATCAATAAATATATTATGTAATCATTTAGTGCCCCATCTATTTCAATTTTTTTTTTAATTAATGAAACAACGAAAAATACAAATACTCATTAATATTAAAATATATATTAGGAAATTTTCTAGTAGTGCCTATATTACCAGCAAATCAAGACTCTTCAAAAAATAAAATTAAAATATCCTATTGTTCACACTCCATAGGCACAGAAGGAGAGTTCAAACTTCTAGAACCGGAGAGAGTTGCTCGCCTCTGGGGCAATAGGAAACACAAACCTGCCATGAACTACGAGAAACTGTCCAGAGCCTTGCGATACTATTACGACGGGGATATGATATCCAAAGTCGCGGGAAAGAGGTATGTATACCCGTGTGACGACATAAGGTAAACGACTGTAAGCGCGACCTTCGTGATGGTCTGCGGGACGCGGGGCGAGAGTGCGTTCAACCAATGACGTTACCTCATTTATTTATCTATAATAATATCATAAAGCTGAAGAGTTTGTTTGTTTGTACGCGCTAATCTCAGGAACTACTGGTTCGAATTGAAAAATTCTTTTTGTGTTTCATAGTCCATTTATTGAGGAAGGCTTTAGGCTATATGACATCACACTGCGACCAATAGGAGAGAAGCATCAGTGAAAAATGTTGCGAAAACGGGGAAAATTATCCATATTTAAAATATATTATTTTAAAAACTTCTTAATCGCGATCATAACGACAGAAATTGAAGCGGATGAAGTCGCAGGCAACAGCTAGTTTTTTAATATTTCGGCAATCGACATCATTCGGCCGGTATCGTTGATAGCGGGATTTAGTTAGTAGGTACCAACTCGGTTCGTTAAGTTACTCGCCTACGTTGCAAGGTACTCGCCAATAGATAGTTGCGCGCAATAAATAGTTGTCGCAAAATTGTTCAAATTAAGAATGTTCTAGTGATGCAGAAAGTTCAGATTAATGTTAATATATATTTTTTATTGTCTACATTCAATTATGTATGAGATTTTAATAAAACATAATAAATACCATTGTTTATTTTATTTTAGCTTGTTCATTACGCGATAACTGCATCAGAATATAATCCTCCGTTAAGTTGTAATACACACTTATATTTATTTATTTTTAATAAAATAAATGTTTTTCATTAAAAAAGAAATAGAATAGGATGTGGTTGATCTTAGGGCGGTAATTACGTCGCATACGTGTATAGCCGGCCGCATCACCCGCCGCGCGCCTCGCAGACCATCAGCAGAATCGTCATTACAGACACCTGATATGTTTGTATACAACTCTTTAACTAAAACTTTAAACGCGTTTGTCTTGAAACTAGCTGGTGCCCGCAACTTCGTCCACGTGAAGTAAGTTTAATAAAAATCGAAATCGCGGGCGAAAATTGTATGGAAAGTTTTCGCATACGATAATCGTAAAGTATTTCTTGCCGCTCGCACTTGAGAAACTCTTCTTGTGCAAGTGACGTATAAGGAACACTATGTTAATGGTACATGCACATATAGTCATTGTCCGTGTCTGTCGGAGCCTAGGTGGGAGCGTAGTCGCGAGCAAGCGCTCGCTCACACTATACAAACACAACCATGTGCCATGTGCACTCACATTAAGGCCTTAAGAAGCGTGAATGAGTTTGACGACAAATTTACATAGCGACGGAGCAGGCACGCTCGCGCAGAATTAGGTGAATTTCGGGATAAAAATTACTTTACTCGAATGTAATACGGAATAAAAATAAAACTCTTAAGTAAAAATATTACTATTTTCAAGACCTTTTTTGTGTGCAAGAATTAATTAAAAAGCTTGTGTCGTTTTGGAGAACATTTGCAAATTATGACAAAAATAGCTACTCTTTGGTGATTTCTTTCACAAGAGATGGTTTTTAAAAATACAATTTTGTTGCAGTAAAAACATTTATTAAACCTTTATCTTTAATATTGTATTTTTTCTGTACGGCTCAAATCAAGCATTCTGTTCACAATTTGATTTAAATATCCATGAATTTAGGCATTTCACACCTCTTAGCGCCTTAATGATGGTTGCGTTGTCAGGTTCGTGTACAAGTACGTGTGCGACCTGCGGCAGCTGCTGGGGTACGGCGCGGGCGAGCTCGCCGAGCTGGTCAAGGAGGTGCACGACTCCATGCGGCAGGGCGACAAGTGCGTGCGCGACGGCGCCGCGCTCACCTCGCACACGCTGTAACCCTGAGGCGCGTGCGAGCTCGCCGAGCTGGTCAAGGAGGTGCACGACTCCATGCGGCAGGGCGACAAGTGCGTGCGCGACGGCGCCGCGCTCACCTCGCACACGCTGTAACCCTGAGGCGCGTGCGAGCTCGCCGAGCTGGTCAAGGAAGTGCACGACTGAAATAGCATTCTCTTACGGACGATCATATGATATTGTAGAGTATTCTCAGTTGGCACCTTATTCTGTGACTCTCATATACACTTCATTTCCCCCTCTCGCCCCTGACAACACCTAATGCTACTGCTCCATATGCTAGTTATAGTTATGTTAGTGTTAACGGCTGCACTCAAAATTGATTAGCGTTTAGCGCCTAAGGTCATTAGTAACACATTTAACGCGGTAAAATATTGACGCCATCAAATTCAAAATTTATTCATGTTGGCCAACTTGTAGCTCTTATGGCACGTCATAAATCTACCACCGGTTCGGAATGCAGATTCTGCTGAGAAGAGCCGGCAAGAAACTTGGCAGTTGCTCTTTTCAAAAAAAAAATTTTTTTTACAATAGTTAACAAAACTATACCATGTATACAGTGCTTCCACAATGAAGCTTCAAAAATGCATACGTAGGTACACATTCCAACGCATGTCAACACGGGCAGACAAGCAGACCCATTCCCGTTGGTGGCACCCGTTCGCGAGCATGACGCAAGATTCAGCCGTTGCTTCGCTCAACCATGTCTGAGGAAACGTAACAACATCTGCGTAATGCCTTTATTATCGTGTTAATTTACACGTTACGGCGCAAGTGGAGCAGAGGCATAAGGCGCGACCAACGAGTTGCGCGCGGACTATAATGGAGGTCAGTGTCTTGAGCTCCTAACTCACACTATTTCTATGTTTTATAATATGAAGTAGGTATAATATATTTGTAGTTTGTACATACCTAATATTAGTTACTTGTAAGAATTATTGTACAAAATAAAGTCTATCGATGTTAATAAATAATATGTATAAACAACCTTGGTTTTGTTTCTTTTAAGGATCCTAACTTTGACGTTTTTTTTTTCAAATATTAGCCAAGTTGACTTATATTCTCCTCTCCCCTCCAAATAAGCGGAAAGCTTGTGTTAGGAGTGGGTACGACAATAGGGCAACGGGCGGGAAGCGAACCTGCGACCTTTCAGTTTTCAGTGGGCACCTTTAACCGTTAGGTTATCGAGGCTTCTTTGGATTTTTGCCAGAATGGAATTCGGTTAGGTATAGGGTTTCCTATTGCTCGAAATCCTTGGAAATTCCCTCGCAACGGGAAACGCAGTGTTGGACCCCTACTAGGTGAAAAGACAACATCAAATCACATAGGGTGGCGATGGGTACAGGCGACGCAAGACCGAGACCTGTGAAAGTCCACGCGAGAGACTTGTCCAGTCATCGCTTACTTCGCCTAGAAATCTGGATAGCTTAATATTTCCCAAACGGACCTCTAAATCAAAATAATGTTCACAACGTACTTACCTCCAATACTTTTGAAAGACTTCCAACGATACCTACCACACAATGGGAAAGACGAGTAAAAAAATACTCTGCGCTATGCTGCGGACAGACGGACAGACGGACAGACGGACGGGCTAGGCGAAACTTAGGGTTTCTTGTAGTTTTACTAGGGATCCCTAAAAATAGATTGGTACCAGCTGAATTGAAAACCTCCTTTTTGGAAGTCGGTTAAAAAGTAGGTATTACGTATTAATCATTTTGTAGGTTTATGCCGAAATGATAAAAATAAATCGATTTTCCTTCCCTGTTTGCTGTTGTTGAACGGCTTGAGTAAATGTCACAATATAGCTGTAGTAGTAAGTATAGCTCTTACATCGATGGTATAGCTACATAGTGGGTACGAGTCTTTGAATAGTTGGTTACATACTCAAAGAGTGTACTTAATAAAAATGTTACCGTTCAACTTTAACAGCTGCTATCGCTTAACTTTTGCCCTAATGTTTGTTCAAGGTAAGCCAAACCAATTACCTCATTTATACTTGCACGATTCCTACATATTATATCTAGAAAAAGTTATATGTAGGAATGTTATGCCTGCATGCCTGAGAGAGGTGTGGAAAGTCTGCCAAATTGCACTTGGCCAAAATCATTTTGATTCGAGAGTAGACCCGAAACAGAGTGTTTATTTATATTTATATTTAAGTATATGTTTATAGGCTTAGTAGCGAAAAAAATCCTAAGTATGGTTTATACATTCTCCTGTGCGCAGGGCCGTACCTTTACATACATTACATACATTAGGATGTGTAGGTACCTATGTAAGAGTAGTAAAATTTAGTACCCAGAATAAGGTTTTCGGCTTAATTAGTATGCTAATTGGATAATGATTCAATGGCATTACTGGTTTCGTCTACTTATTATTTTGATAGTATTGGCAGATTGAATTTCTTTCAATCTTAGCGTCTTAAATATTTACTTATTCAATTATACATTGGTGGGAAACTTATTGTTAGTACCTACTAACAATAAGTTTCACACCAATGATATTAGTTAGGTTTTAGAAAATCATTTTGTTTCCTCCTTACGCCTTTCTTCAATCCTTTCCTCCTTCCTTTCCTTCTCCAGCCTCCTTTCCTCCTTTCTCCTTTCCTTTGGAATCCTTTGTTTTATGGCATGTAGAGCCAGGATATCACCGTCCATTTAATTCAATGACATTAGCGTCAAAGTAAATTGAACCATATAACTATTGTGTTAGAGCTCAATTCGTGTATACATTGTTAAAGGTAACGTATACGGATATACTCCAAATTAAAATCAGCTGTACTGAATTTGTGACTTTAATACAATACAGTTAAGCTTCATGTTACTTTGACGCTAATGTCATCGAATACGAAAGCGATCAATCGAATAAAAATCTTATACTAACCCTACATTAACCCTACTCGACCCTTAACGTCGAATCGAACGTCGACATATCGAATAACGTCGATCCGTTGCTCCGTTGCTGTGTGATTAAAGGACTAACCAACAAACATACTTTCACATTTTTCCATTTAATATTAATTAGTAAGAATTTGTATTTTCAGATTCAATAATTGCAGTGTATTCAGAAACATATAGGAATTTTCAGTGCGTGACGTATCATTTATATGATACGTCAACTGTTAAAATAATTTTGAAAGACGTACCAAAGAACTACGAAATCCGAGATCTTCAATATAAGGCTTTAAAACACGGTAAGTCGAATTTATTATCTTTGCATATACATCTTATAATAATTGTTATATTAATGTTAGATAATTATAATTACATAATTAATTAATTAAATTAATTAATTCTCTAAGCTATATTATTATTCAGGAATTAACTAAACAGTACCTATGACAGGCAGAATTAATGATAAAAAAAAACATTGGGGAAACTGGGGCAAAACGGGATACTTAGTTAAGGAAAAAAGCGTCATAAGAAGAAAATTAGACTGTTTAATAAAATAACCTTTACCCTACACATATTTTGTTTTGTAATTAGGAACAACAATAACTAACTATAAAATTTTCGATTTTTATCGATAGCTTTCGTATTTCGATTTTTCAGCTGACGATTTTTATTCGATAGTTTTGTATAAAGATGACTAAATTGACAATCGATAGTTTACAATTGACAATTGTTAGATTCGATTTCGATTGTTGTTTTTTTTGCAAGTAACAACACGACAATTACAACGGCATTATGTTGAAATGACGATGATTATATAAGGTAGACGATTATCTTCTTATTATTGTAATCTATTATTTCAGATTCTAAATTTAGGAAGTTTTATCCAAATCGCTCAAATTCTAATGAAACTTATTACGAGTTTGACGTGGTTGTATTCCTATCTGATTCTGAACCATCATTAATAGTTCAACTTTTTGACGGGGAAAATACGAAGAGAGTTCCTATAATTAAATATATTTTAGAAACTAACCGTGAGTATAATCCTTGGTTATCAATTTAGCTTTACTTGAGACTAGCTGATTCCCGCGACTTCGTCCGCGTGGAAAAAGTTTAGAGTGACTTGCTACCATCCGCGAGAAGCTATGTGCTCTATCTCCGATAATATTGAGTAGATCTTCACCAAAGTTTGACAAAATATTGTTAATAGTACACAATTTATATAAAAAAAGAATTATCAAATTCGGTTTAGATTTGACGAAGTTATGGAGCAAAATCAACAAATGCTTTCATCGCCTATCCCAGATAAACCTTATTGTATACTAGCTATGCCCGCGACTTCGTTCGCGTGGAATAGTAACTTTTCGGGCAGCATATTTTGAATTACATATACCGTCGACGCTCAGGCGCGAGGCGTGTAGTACGTACTCTGTACGTTAAAAATGTTCGCCGTGATTCTTTAAATTGACATAACTTTTTTATTTATGAACCGATTGACATGAAATAAACACTAAATGTTAAGTGAAGCTTACTACAATATATTAGTGAAAACCGTATCTAAATCGAATAGGCCGTTTCTGATATTAGCGTGCACAAACACACAGACAAACAGACAAACAGACAAAAAAAATATTACAATTTCGGGTTCGGCATTGATATAATAACAACCCCTGCTACTTTTTTTTTATATATTTCCATTATACAGGCACCACTTTTCTACAATTTTATTATATGTATAGATAGATCAGGATAAAAAGTATTCTATATATTGAAACGGAGTATCAGCTACCACTATAAGTACCAAATTTCATTCAAATCCGCTCAGTAGTTTTCACGTGATGCGCGCACACACAGACAGACAGACAAAAAATTTAAAAAAAAATTGTTTTGGGCTCAGTATCGATAATAAGCATCCTCCGATTAAAATTTTCAAAATATATTTAACTAGCGGCCCGCTCCGGCTTCGCACGGGTATAAAATATATAGCCTATGTCATTCACTGATAAAATGATTAAAATCGATCAAAACAATTTGATTTATTCATTACTGCCCGTGGCCCGCACGCGTTTTTAGAGTAAGACAATTCTTCTTTCCTTAAACCATGAAGATTTCCTGCTATTTTTTAATATCTAAATTCATACACTACATTCTAACTTATTTACTTTTTACATTTTTACCTATTTATTCTATTTATACAACAATTAATATATTACAGAATGTATTTATATACAACGTTCACAGCAAAGGTTCACAGACAGCTTCCTTGTCATCCATACATACAAATAAATAAAATTGAAGTGTCTGTGTACTATCAAAAGAACAGCTTTTTACTAAATGCATACGAAAGTAAATAAGTACGATACTTATACCAAGAAAACAATTTTTAAAATTTTTGTCTGTCTGTCTGTCCGTCTGTTTGTCTGTCTGTCTGTCTGTTTGTTACCGTTAATCTCGGGAACGGCTGGACCGATTTTGATGGGACTTTCACTGGTAGATAGCTGATATTATCGGGCAACGTATAGGCTACTTTTTAACCGACTTTCGAAAAAGGAGGAGAAGGAGTTGTGTTTTTCTACCTCTGCATATCAATATCTCCGTGATTTCTTAACCGATTTGCGTGAATCTTCTTTTAATCGACATAAAAACTTTGCGAGATGGTCTCATAAAAAGTTCGGGTTCCAACTCCTCAATCCTGATGCTGCAGGGGTACTGCTCTCCTAAACTGTGGGGATTTAGAAACTGTTGATTCACAGGTCTACAGTGAAAATGTTGCAGCCAAAACTATAACTGTTTTTTAGTATATTGGGTACCCGGATTACAACTCCATACTTATTTTTTTAATGCTACGTGTAGTTTTCGAGATACGAGGTATGTCTAAAAAAGACAAAATAAGCCAATTTTAAACATTTAATTACATTATTTTACAGCTAGGAAGCTTCTTATTCAGATTTTTTTAAATGTTCATTGCTATGATTGTCCCATGTGATACTCCAACAATAATCTGCCATCATATGCTAATCCCAACGACCTTGGTACCTATTTTCCGTCAGTTTTAGATCCTGATGGAAGCGCTCTCCTCGTTCTTTGTTGTAGGAGCCAAGATTTTCATGAAACTTGTCCAAGTGGCTGTGCAGGTATGAGCGGGTGCACTTGTATGCTACAGCCAACTTTTTAAAGTTATCTAGAAGGTCCTGAACTAATTCCACGTCATTTTTTGCCTTTCATTACCTAACAAATTTTTGAAAATTTTTTCTCTGTCACGCTCACGACAAAATGAGACTTTCGTGCCTGTAGCAATTAAATTCCTTTCTTTAAGTCTCAATGCTAGTCTCAGACTTCTCTTACCAATGGTAAATACGTAAAGTACTGAGTAAAGAATGCGGGCGCCGCTGATGATTCAAGATCAGTGTCTCGTTCATTTGAAGAGACCTCCATCATATCTGTCTCCGACGAATCCGATGGTGCTGCCCTCATAGTATCGTCTGAGAGTGGTAAAGGCCGTCTAGCAGACGGTAGGTCCGGATATGTCATTTTTTTCAATTTACCCCATGCAATTTGATTAAACAAAAATAAAAATCATCAAAATAGTTTTTTGGTTCTGATCAAATCATAGGTACACCGAACCTCAATTGTGCTCGTTTACTACTCGACCACTGACTCGAATATTCAATACACAATTTGAACATGATATTTTGTACCCAGGGATGGTTAAAGCCCTTGATCTCGATCTTAAAAGAGTCAAAATACGCCCTTTTTATGAAGGCCGTTATAGGTTTTCTGAGTTTTGTCACTACATGTTCACCAAAAATGTAACAAAATGTATTCGAATTATTTAATCAACTCCTCCTATATGACGACATAATGATATTATCGGATAATCACACAAATTGGCGGAATACGAACACATTAAACATAGCAAAATGGGTATTTTTTTCGGATGAGGGTAGTTCAGAAACTACACGTAGTTTTGACCTTGAAAAACTTCTGTACGACTTATTATCAAGTCATTCATCAAATCATATAATAGGATTGCTAGCAAAAAAAGTTTTTCATTTTTTGTAGACCTGTGTTATGAATAGTTATTGTAGGGACCAAATAAAGACTACATCGTTAAATTCCAGGATCCAACTCCTCAATCCTGATGCTGAAGGGGTTCTGCCAATCTAAACTGGTGATGTAGGAACGCAGACGAAGTCGCGGGCGTCCGCTAGTTAGACAATATATTTTACTAGCGGCCCGCTCCGGCTTCGCACGGGTATAAAATATATAGCCTATGTCATTCACTGATAAAATGATTAAAATCAATCAAAACAATTTGATTTATTCATTACTGCCCGAGGCCTGCACGCGTTTTTAGAGTAAAACAATTCTTCTTTCCCTAAATCATGAAGATTTCCTGCTATTTTTTAATATCCAAATTCATACACTACATTCTTACTTATTTACTTTTTACATTTTTACCTATTTATTCTTTACACTAGCTGTGCCCACGACTTCGTTCGCGTGGAATAGTGACTTTTCGGGGCGCGGCTCTCAGCGCGTTTTATATAGCCACGGACGCTCAGGCGCGAGGCGTGTAGTACGTACTCTGTACGTTAAAAATGTTCGCCGTGATTCTTTAAATTGACATAACTTTTTTATTTATGAACCGATTGACATGAAATAAACACTAAATGTTAAGTGAAACTTATTACAATATATTAGTGAAAACCGTATCTAAATCGAATAAGCCGTTTCTGATATTAGCGTGCACAAACACACAGACAAACAGACAAACAGACAAACAGACAAAAAAAATATTAATTACAATTTCGGGTTCGGCATCGATATAATAACAACCCCTGCTACTTTTTTTTTTATATTTCCATTGTACAGACACCACTTTTCTACAATTTTATTATATGTATAGATTATTATTACAGATTCACAGCTTTCTTGTCATCTATACAAATAAATAAAATTGAAGTGTCTGTTTGTACTATCAAAAGAACAGCTTTTTACTAACTGCATACGAAAGTAAATACGATACTTATACCAAGAAAACAATTTTTAAAATTTTTGTCTGTCTGTTTGTTACCGCTAATCTCGGGGACGGCTGGACCGATTTTGACGGGACTTTCACTGGTAGATAGCTGATATTATCGGGCAACGTATACTTTTTTAACCGACTTTCGAAAAAGGAGGAGAAGGAGTTGTGTTTTTCTACCTCTGCATATCAATGTCTCCGTGATTTCTTAACCGATTTGCGTGAATCTTTTTTTAATCGACATAAAACTGTGCGAGATGGTCCCATAAAAAGTTCGGGTTCCAACTCCTCAATCCTGATGCTGCAGGGGTACTGCTCTCCTAAACTGTGGGGATTTAGAAACTGTTGATTATGAATAGTTATTGTAGGGACCAAATAAAGACTACATCGTTAAATTCCAGGACCCAACTCCTCAATCCTGATGCTGATGGGGTTCTACCAACCTAAACTGTGGTGATGTAGGAACGCGGACGAAGTCGCGGGCGTCCGCTAGTTAGACAATATATTTTATAGGCACACTCCCGCCGCCCCGGCCAGCCGGAACCGCCGCGCCGCAAGCGCTACGTCCCGCAATTTTTAAATCTGTAATATCTTCGAAAATATTCATTTAAATCATATGCTGTAAGGGGCCATATAGATCTATATTAAATCAATAATGTATTTAAGGTATTTAATTAGATAAGGATTAATGCTGTATTGGTTAAAATCGCTTCGAAAATTAGCCATTATTTGTCGTAAAAAGTAAATGACAAAAAAACGTTATTGTGGGATATCCATAAGAGGTAGACATATACCATCGCGGAGTTTTCTGTAGACTTTTTCAATGTGTACAATACTTAGTACATTATTTTGATAAATCTCGTAGGGTTCAGCCTGCGTTTGCAATGTAAGCGGAAAAAATGTAATTATTTACGACATCACTTTAGAAAACTCAAAAATAACAGTATTTCTCCACTATTTAAAGGATGTTATTATACATATAAACCTTCCTCTTAAATCACTCATCTATTAAAAAAAACCGCATCAAAATCCGTTGCGTAGTTTTAAAGATTAAATAGGGACAGAAAAAGCGACTTTGTTTTATACTATGTAGTGATGTACAGAATTCGATTTAAAATTTCCGTAGTCCGGTTACAGTTTTTAAAAATTTATCCTTGTCATATTAAGTTTAAAGATGTATTTATTTATAATGTCATGAACTTTTTCCAGGAAATGAATCCGTACACAACTGTTCCAATGACTGTACTATAGAGTATGACGACTGGAGCTTTCCGAGTGTTAAAAGTGTAACAACAAAATTAATAAATGAAGAAAAAGCTGGTAAGGACGTGTACCTATCTAGATAAATTATTAAGCTATTGCATAGCTTATATCACGGGCCTTGAGCGTGGAGACCGAATCCAGAAATTCCGTAACGAAAATAACCTGACACGGGACTCCTCTCACCGCTAGATGGTGTTAATAAAAAATGCTATGCATTAGCTTTACCGCGGCAGTCACCGAGTGCCACACGTCTTTTTTATTTTTATCCTATGGTTAGGTATCTGTTCTGTTTTATATGAATATCTAGATGGACTCGGAGCTCTGTAAATAAAAATAAATAAAATAAAATAAGGAGCTCTGTAGTCGTCGAAAAATCTAAGCCCAAAACTAGACCCTAATAAAACTATAATGGGACGAATTCTATACATTAAATTTCAGTGAAATTTTAATCGGAGGTTGCTTTACCTACTGATGTCCTCCCGACCGAATCCGGCCACGGCGGCCAATCTCCATAGAGATCAGCCATCTGCGCGGGAGATATTATAGTGCACAAGTGTGTGCGCAAACACAGGTGCACTCTCTATTCCCTCACTCTCATAGCCCGATGGGACGGAAAATCCGACACGACCGGAAAGAGATCAGGCGCAGGACCGACAGCTTTACGTGCTCTCCGAGGCACGGGGGTGACTCACCACCGACTTCCTAACTCCGGGCTAGTACTGAAAATTTCTTAACAGAAAACCCAATACATTTTTGGCCCGACCCGGGAATCGAACCCGGGACCTCGTCATCCGTAGTCGAACTTGCTAACCACTAGACCAACGAGGCAGTTACTTTACCTACTACGATACTAAGCCCAAAACCCTAGGTAGGTATAATAGTTATATAGGGTGAAAAAAAATACATAAATGTTTATGATTACAGCAGCGTGTTTCAGGAATCAGAAGACTGTCAAAGGCTACCAACGTATCGAATACAAAGTGATAGACTTTGTAGATATGAGTGTGGTTGTAAGAAATTTACCATCACAAACTCATTTCGTTGATTTATATTTTAAAAGTATGTATTATCCACATTACTATGTATGAAATACCTAACACCTATGTATAGTTCTTTCATTTTACGAGGGCTCGTGGCTCATGGTTGTGTGTGTGTCGTATCTGTATAAGTGTGAGCGAGAGCTAGCTCGTGCCTGACTAGGTTCCTAACAGGCACGCACACTTACGCAATGTGCATGTACACGACCTAACCACAAGTAAAGCGCCCGTAACTTTGTAAGATAAACGTACTATACTACTCTATAGATACGACACACACACAACCATGAGCCGCGTACCCTCGTGAATCGAAAGAACTATACCAAGAACTGTATTTACTTTGTGACAATAACGACGTAAAACGTACAGTGATTTTATATACCTATTACTCAGTGAACATTGCTAAGATTTGTCCTAAGAGAATATGAACCATTCTGTTTTGGTTTTTCCAGCTTTTTGACGTTTGCACGCCTAGGAAGTTCCAGTCTACAGACAAAGAGGAGCTAATAATAAAATGGACAAACTTAAACTAACTTATCAACTGATTACAGATAGATTGAATATGGGAAGCGGGCGTTAATCAACTTTAATATAATTCACAGATTTGAATCCAATCTTGAAAAATGGAGTTGTGCTGGAACATTCGTGCGAATTCAAAAAGCCCATCAAATTTAAGCTATTTACCTCATTTAACGGTTCAGCTATATTGATTAAGCTTAAGGATCAAAATGGAAATGTGTTTGAAAGTAGAGAAATAGCAATATTTATTTATAATCCAAACAATGCAGGTACATGTATATTTTTAAATTTAGCTTTTAATTTTTTGTATGTATGGCGCAGTGCCACACATTTTTTATCGAATAGTTAGTTACCAAACAAGCGTCAGGAGAGATTTATATTAGGGATTGCGTATTTGACAATAACTATGGATTTAAAACGGCCGACGTAATATCTTGTATACCTACCATATATTGTATAACGAATTGGTGATTTCTTTTCATTCATAATCAATTTAATGCACGCGCGCGGATGCTAAAGATGTCTTATTATCGATAACGTAATATCGACTAAATAACAACTCTAGCTCTTACGCCAACAATTTAAGATTCCTCGGAGATCGCGCGCGGACTGTACCTAGATAACGAATTGATGATTTCTTTAGTAGAGTCCGTCTTGTAAGGTTATACTTAGTTTTATAACTAAGTCTACCTATATAGATTATTTTAAATCCCGCAGCGATTCTTGTTTGTCTCTAGGATGGACACAAAACCTAATACGCCGCCGCGGCGCGCCGGCGCAACCGTTTCCGTCTTATAAACCAATGTAAAATTACAACGCGTAAATTCATTCGTTTTTACACGAATGAAAAATCGTTTGAATACCTATACCTTCCGCTGATTATGGGTTTAAAATTTTAAACGAAAAACAACATAATTATGCTGTGTGTAATAACCTATTTTCCTTATAAAAAATATCAGAGCACATACTTATTGGTACCAATTTGCCGCTAAAGTGGCGAAAGGCTGTTTTAGGAGATTCGAATTTCGGTATCGTGATCGTATTTTAGTGATAGCCCTGCATTTAAATATAATAATAGTATAGTGTACCTTTTTAACCGACTTCCAAAAAGGAGGCGGTTCTCAGTTCTCAATTCGTCGGAATCTTTTTTTATGTATGTTGCCCGATTACTCGAAGATGCCTAGACCGATTTTGAAAATTCTTTTTTCGTTTGAAAGGGTATACTTCCCAGGTGGTTCCATAGTCATCAGGTCAGAATCTGATGATGGGATCCTGGAGAAACGTGGAAACTCTTCAAATTTTATAGGCACAATTTGATATACTTTGTAGTGGCGTTTGAAGTCGATTTTGTAAAAAGAATTTTTACGTTTATGTTATACCCTTTCAGATCAAATTACTAATCTAATTGATAAACTGTCTTCTAATAAATAAATGTTTATTACTGTTTACTTAAATAGCTAGTAAACACCCGTGTTTGAATAAATGCTTCATGGAATATGATTATAATAAGAAAGCGGATACTGAAAATAAAGCTGTTTGCCCTAAGGTGGAAACCCCAATATCAACAGAATCAATTAATCATTATATTAGACAACAACCTTATGTTACAACAAAAACAACGATATCAAATACAAAGGAAGCAACAAACACTCTTTCAGGTAAATTAGCAATTACGTTTTCACACAACAACAGTAATAATATGCTACTTATACAGGGTTAAATAAAAAAATACCAGAAAGCTCTCGGCACGTAATTGTTATCATTAAAACTAACACATTTTGTTCTACGACTTTTCAAAATTCCGCATTAATTTTTTTCATACAAAAAAATTAATAAATTATGTTATTTCTCTAAAGTGACATTACTCTGTGAGACTCGAGACCAAGACACGTGCGTGTGGTTCGTGCGGCGTTGCAAATGTTACAGAGTAGTTACAAGGAGAGAATGTATGTAAAATATTGAATATCAAATATTTTACAAAATATCGAGTTAAAAAAGAAATCGTAGAACAAAAGTTGTTAGTTTTAATGATAACAATTACGTGCCGAGAGCTTTTTGGTATTTTTTATTTAACTCTGTATTATGTGTTGCTGTTGCGGACATCTGCTTTAAAAGCACACCTATTTTTATGGTTCCGTGCGGTATTACTGGATGAGACCCCCGAATTTTTCCAATTTTTTTTTGTATCGGATAGGGTAGGGGCTAAGTTTCTATTTGGAACTTCCTTCCTCTCCTTTGATTGACATGAAGCAAGCGATTTTCTATTTCTTTGATTGTTCCCTAGCTCTTTGTGATCACTAAAATAATTAGAAAATGGTAAGCGCGAAGTGAAAACGAATTTTCTCTCCCTACCTACTTGTAGGATCGAACAGGAGATCAACATTTACCACGAGCGAAGCGAGCGCTTATTTTCCCTATGTTTTTCAGATTCGGGTTACAAGCTCAGCATTATCCTGCCCAGCGTCGCTATTGGAGTGCTTATATTAATAAGCTGCATTATCTTGTATATTATGTATAAAAGAAAGAAGCCGAAAAATGAGAACGATAACACTTATTTATATGTAAGTTACTCCCTGGCGCAGTAGTTAGCGCTGTGGTATTATGCAGAGATCTATAGAGCGTGCTCTGACTCAGCTCAGACTTAGGATAGAGTTAAAACGAGACACAAATATGCTCTGACATAAATCCGTCTCGTTTTAACTCTGTCTTGAGTCTGAGCTGAGTCAGAGTGCGGTCTATAGACTGATAAAATTAATAACCGAGACCGAACGACGTCTCGTACCTACTCTCCGAGGCATGGAGGAAGCGAAACTGGTCAAACCGGACCTCCTCCTCTTTCTTAAATGATTTATTTAAAAAAGATGACTCTAAAAACAGAGAGAGATGTTTCAAAGACCATAACTTCCAAAACAATTATAATGGTTTTGAAATAATAATATAATTATTATTAAATATCTTCGACCATTTAGCCGGGACGAACCTTTACGTAGATTTAGTACTGAATATATTCTGCCACTTTCTGCGGGAGGTGAGGTAATCACGTACAGCCTACGTACAGCACACATTTACTCACTTCCGCACACTCTTGTAAAAAACTTAATGTCACACTAACAAGCTAACACGTACGTCTGTACGTGTACTTCGGCAGAGAGGAATGCGTGCGCTTGCCAAGTCCTGGCTAAATAGTCGAATTTAAATAAATATCAACCTAGGCACTTCGTCTGTTCGCAGGTTACCCCTAATCAACTCAATTATGCAGAGTTAGATTTACCGAGTTCCGAATTATATGAAGCTCCGAAGAATACGTATGTATCGGCGTACACCCGTATCATTGGAACCCTAATATCGAAGTAGAGCTTTATAATGCGATTTAAATGAGAAGCCGCCATTTTCTGTTTCTATCTCACTCACTGTAAACCTTATATGAGCAGGACAGAAATATAAAATGGCTGTTTGACAGTCTTATTCTTAATTCTCATTTAAATCGCATTATAGAGTAGCAAAGGGAAAGCGTGATCTCACTTTCAAGCGGATTTGGGATGTGGCTACGATCAAAAATATTTGAAAAAAAGAAAAATAACAAAAAACTGTACACAACGATAACTAAAAGAAAGTCCTGACTTTTCTTTCTCTACATATTTTCTCGTTGACTGTCGCGCGTATTACATCGCTGTTTTGTGTTAAAGATTAAAATTAAAATACTTAATATAGTCATTTCTTGTTTTTTTTTTTTCAAATCAAAATCAAGTTGAGATAGGTCACATAGACGATTCCATATGTTAGTCAACTATAACAATAAAACTGAAGAAACTTTATCAAAATCACGAAAAGACTGATTAAAAATTTCAACGCTGACTCTCTGGTTACCGTACCTACTGAATCCGTTGTTTCAGAACATGAGGATACAGTTTTCGTTGTCATGCCCCTTATGTACAGCTTGTAGGTATATAACATCAAAATGAAAACCAAGTCATGCACAATTGAATATAATTACACGACTCACTTTTACATATTAATAATTCTAGGGTCGGCAGACTAAGTCACAAAAACTCATATTTATTAATTAAATCAATATTCATTTATATTAATACACCGTCTGACTATATATAGCACATAAATCAAACTCGTTCGCTTGAGAGTTCAAATTGAAGAGAAGGGCTTATATTTGAACTTATGACTTATGTGCTTTAGTCAGACGGTGTATTAAAATAAATGAATATTATTGGTTAAAAAATATATGAGTTTTTGTGACTTATGTGCTTTAGTCTGCCGACCCTAGAATTACGTGGTCGCTACTCCAGTACCTTGGAACTCCAACGTAAGCTGGAGAGTCTACGTTATAAGTCATAAGACTGCTGACGTTATAAAACTTATGACGTAATAAATATGTTTAGTATACCCCTCATGTCGGGCCTTTCACTTGCCCTACCTGCTGACGTTTAAATCTGTTTGTAGCACTATCTATGTGTGATAAAACAAGTTTTGAATCACATATCTAACATTATTTATCTAGGTGGAAAACCTATAGACGTCATAAGCCGCCATTTCATTTCATAGAAACAACGTAAAATCCACTTAATGTCCCGTAATTATTATCTTTAATTAAATTATAAATGCGAAAGTGTGTTTGTCTGTTGGTTTGTCCTTCAATCACGTTGCAATAGAGCTACGGATGGACGTGACTTATTGCATCGATATACTCGTAATATCGAACTATACCAGGACCTGGTGAGTGACATGGGCAATTTTTTATTCTGGAGAATCAAAGGGTTCGTGAGGGATCTTTAAAAACTATGAACTTATATATGGGCGCGGAGTTAAAAGTATTTAAACCGAAATTACATGAATTTTTATATAGGTCACTATAGTTCTAAAGGTGCGATTTTTTTGTTCACTCAGTCACTTTTTCCTTTTATATATTTAGATTAAGTTAAGTAGGTAAGTACTTTTTGTATATTTCGATGGGGTTGGCGTGTCAACTGGTGAAAACCCCCAAAAAAATATATTAAAAAAAACCTAAAACATTCATCGCGGTATGTACCTACCTACTCGTATAATATATCGCAATTAGGAATGTCATTAAAACACGAATTAAGTCTAAAATTTTTAGTTGGAGAATTAGTAATTTTTTTGGATAATTTATTTTTATGGTTCAGTTACCTAAGTAATTACTTTGCTAATTTTTTTTAAATAATTTTATTAGTTAATTGTTGCGTTTTTATTTCCTGGCGGAATGATAATTATCATGGTAGGTATATGATTACATTATATATATTTACTTACAATGGGAATCATTTTTAGCAGACTGCAAAAAACTACTCAGTTCAAAGTGTGATTGTTTTTTTTAATTTATTTTAATTTATTTTATGCGATGTTAGTCCAAAACTCTGTCAAATCTGGACCGATTTCAGTAATACATTTTATGTATTTTATTTTTATTTTTAGTGAGCAAACGAGCAGGAGGGGCACCTGATGTTAAGTGGTTACCGCCGCCCATGAACATTTGTAGCACCTTAGGTACCACCAATGCGTTGCCGGCTTTTTAGGAATTTATTGGTCCGCCCCTTGAATAACCCCATGTTGTAATTTTTTATTTGAAAGAACTTTTAAGTAAGCATATATAAAAATAATTTTAGTGGGTATGTACACGTGTGTTGAGGTAAAGCTAGCGTCGCGCATCGGTTTCATCCTTCCTATTTAGAACATGTACAAACTTAAATTATTATTTCCTGCACTAATTCATAAAAACCTATTATAAACGCCTACCCTAATATCCAGAGCAAATATTTATTAAAAGACAAAAAAGGAACAATATGAATTTTTGAGACATAATTTTACACATGGTTATTATAAAGTTGCGGATTCGAAGAGTGACATAGGCAGCCTATGTCACTCTGTTTTGTCGTTATAAATGGTAGCCTAGTAGGCTACCATTTATAACGACAAAACAGACAGTTCCCGAGGGATTTTCAATTAAATTAAATTAAATTTATTCGCAAAGATTGAGTATAAAAGGTCTATAACCTAACTGCACGCGGAAGCAGTCGCGGTTAAAAGTTAGCTAGTTTAATTAAACACTATATACGCTTCCGTAGGGGATAAAAACTTTTGTGCCCTTAAATTTGGTCAATGCACATTACAAGTTTGAAATGCAATCCCTAACTAATAATTCATAGAAACTGGTTGTACAGACGTGCGGGGCTTTTCTGACTTTATTTGAGTCTAGGAATTTCGCGGAAATTAAATTAACGGAACATAAGATAGGTAGGCAATAGTTTGTAAGATGTATAAAAATGTACAGTTCTTCCGCTCAAATGGTTGGCGCGATTTGTAAAACCGACATAAAGGTGTTATGCCGAAAGGTGGCGCCGCGCCGACTTTTTCAGACTCAGCACGTGTTGTATTGTGATGAATTGATGATACTATCAGTATTTTGATTTTCCGTTGTTCCACTTGTTTATTTTTGTGAATAAATTTAAAAAAGTGAGGTACTAATCATAAGTCATTAAAAAATATACATACATAAGTATTTATTTATCTACTGTACCTGTATTGCAAACTATTTGAGCGGACGAACTATAAATACCAGCCATAAACGTCCCACGTATGGCGGTGGAAGCTTTGTGTGGTTTGTTCAATGGTTTTATATTAAAGCTGTATTATTCACATCGAATAAGTTTTATTCAATGACGCACTGGAATATATTAAATATCTTGTTCTGGTAGATACTCAAGTAGTACTAAACTATATGTTGAGCTAAAGATACAGAAAATTCACTTTTCAAAATGATTTAAATAAACAGCGACTCTTGTGCCCTTCTAGGTTAGCCCGCTAGCATCTTAGACTGCATCGTCACTTACCATCAGGTGAAATCGCAGTCATCGACTAACTTGTCATCGAATAAAAAAAAGAACTTCTTGTATAGTTCTTGCGAGGGCGCGTCAGTTTTACTTGTGGTTGCGTCGAGTACATGCACATTGCGTAAGTGTGTGTACCTGTCTTCCACTTATATTATAGATACGACACACACACAACCATGAGCCGCGTACCGTCATGAATTGAAAGAACTATAACTAGTTATATAAGTACTACAGTTACTATACTACCATAGTTCGTCTGTACAGTCATTTGCAGGGCGATGCTAGGAAAGCGCTTACATAACTGGTCCCGATGGGGTCCCTACCTATTCCCTATTCTAATATTAATTCCCTATAACTCTAGATATTATGTTTATCTGACATCAACAACTACGTTTTCCAGTGAAATTGAGATTTTAGGTTTCCTTTCACATCTTGCATCGTGTAATCCACGTGCTTTATCTAATATAGATAAAAAAATAACATAAAATTATGTAAGCCGAATTATCAATTATTTCCGACAAGTTTATGTAAGAGAATTAATTTTTAGAATTTTTTTAGACATCAAAGTAAATTCACAGCTACTTCTCTCTCACTGCATCGTATTCCTCATTGCTGGAAGTCAAGACCTCTTTTCTACGCGAAAGAAGTCTTCGACATCATCGAGTTATCATTTAACGCCTTTATCGCAGATGTATCATTCTTGCACCTGCATGTTAATTCGATGCGTATCAAAAACTAGATCTCTTCTCTCTCTTTAATTAAGGGTATGGGTTGAATTTACTGCTATACCCCTTCCAAGTTAGCCCGATACCATCTTACTCTGCATCGTCACTTACCATCAGGTGAGATCGCAGTCAAGGACTATCTTGTCATGGAATTAAAAAAAAATACCGGGAACCGGGGGCCTTTGAATGAGCTCCTGGGTATGAGCTATAACCATTCCTCAGCCAAATCGGTTCATTCGTTGTGGTGTAACTCATAAGAAGGAGAAGGAGTAACAAACATCCATCCATCCATCCATCTAAACCATTGACCTCTATCTTTAATCTATGATTAACACTGGACTTGCTGTCACTACAGAAATGACAGCATAGTATATGGATCAATCTGAAGCGCCACATTTGACATACGAGTGTCTCTGAAACTAATAATATTGGAAATGGCAACAAAAAATATAACCTGCATCAGCTGTATGCCCAAGCTGCATGCCTGAAATTTCTATACACTGATCTCTATATTTAATCTATGATTAACACTGGATTTGCTGTCACTATAAAAATGACAACTTAATTACGGATCAATTTGAAGAGCCACATGTGACATATTAGTGTCTCTGAAACTAATAATATTGCAAATAGCGCACCGACCTCTATAATTATTTTAATCTATGATTTCAGTGTTGTTGTTGTATGATTTCATCGATTAATTATAGAGATCTGTACGCCATTTCCTATTAGTTCCAGAGACACTCGTATCTGCTCAGTGTTTATAGCGCCAAAACAGCGTCAATCAAGTAGGTTCAAAACTAATTAGGATAGTAGCCTCTTCATTGTTAATATCAGCGTTCAGTATAGAATAGAAGTATTTTTTATTCAAATAAACTTTTACAAGTGCTTTTGAATCGTCGATGAATCTACCACTGGTTCGGAATGCCCTTCCTGCCGAGAAGAGCCAGCAATAAACTCGGCGGTTGCTACCTACTTGCCCTATTCAAAAAAAATATTTTACAATAGGTAATAAAACTATGCTATGTATACAGTACTTCCACAATGAAGTTTCGTAAGTCCTACATACAATCCAATGCATGTTAATATAAGACGAGTAGACAGAAAGCAGACCCATTCCCGTTGGTGGCACCCGTTCACGAGTTCAGTGGTTCTGTATAATATTCTCAAAGGTGTGTAAAATTTGCCAATCCACACTTGACCCCGGGCGATGACTGTGGACTGGCGATGGGTTGATAAATAATGATGATGATTTGACAGCTCCGTCCGTACCTGGAAAAATTAAATACGAGTATGATTTGTCCGAAGAATAACATCTCCTTTCTAATCGACATCGAGCTTAATTTTTTGTTGTTATTAGGTCGATGACCTTTGCACTAACTAACGGTTAACAAGTGCTATGTGCTCATTCGTAATAATAGGTAGATAGTACATCTTTACTAATATTTATTTAAGATGCGAAGGTGAGTTTGTTCTTCAGTCATGCAGCAGCGAAAAAAATTCAAACCTAACTCCAGAAAAAGTAATGGACACTTTTAAAATTTTCTAATAGTAATTTCTCTTTGATAATAATTATGTAGGGTACCTAGGTATATCCCCTTGTTCTTGTCTTTTATTAAATTAATCATGGACTTCCCCCGTTCGGGCCCTTGTAGAATAACAGTGTTATAGTTAAGTACATCTGTATCCATAGCATTGAGTTGAGATAGGACCCTTGCATTGGCATACATGTAGACACTAAGTTAGATTTTAACTAACTAACTGAGGCTTTTTTTTAAAATATTTTTAGCGAGCAAACGAGCAGGCGGGTCACCTGATGTTAAGTGACCTAAGGCACCACCAATGCGTTGCCGGCTTTTTAGGAATTTGTTGGTCCGCCCCTTAAATAACCCCATGTTGTAATTCAGTGGGAACACCGTCGCAGGAAAATGGTTGCACAGTTTCAAAGTACGTAGAAAAAAAGATCTGGCACACCGGATGGTCGAAGTGCTCCAGGCACCCAGTTGGTGAGGGTGAAATTGTGTTCGGTGGCGAGCGGTGCGGTTGTAGAAGATTTGATGTGGGGTTTGCCAAGTAACTCTGACAAAGTCTCACATCAAACCTGGGGCCCAAGTCTGCTATTGCAATTGTAGTTACATTGCCTATCATTGACATCCCAATTGCTACTTTTAGCAATTTTGGTAGTCTACTAATTCAATGGCGTCACAATTGTTTTCCGATGATTTGCCACTGACACATTTAGCTTTGAATCTAGCTTAAATAAACGTTTTTAATATGTAGTTTTTTTTGAAACTCATTTCGGCAAACGCTTTTTAAGCTAATAGCAATACCGAGGTATGATTGAATTACAATCCAATTATAAAAAATCAAACGACCATTGTGAATTTAGTAGACTACGAAATTTTGGACCATGATAATTGTATTGTAATTGTATTGCGGATCAATGACAATGACATGTAAAATAGCAGACTTGGGCCCCTGTTCAAATCAAAACTTACCATCAGTGACTGTCGTTCGACCTTATTTTTCTTGTAACCTCTATCTTAAGGCTGAGCTGAGTCGGAGCAAACTCTATAGATCTCAGCTTGATCTCAGCATAAGCAAGACTCCGCAAGCATCGCTTCCCGGTGCGGGGTCACTCAAGCACTAGACAAATACGCAGTTACGTAATTGATTTTTGGAGGGCGTAGTACTAACATCATCCGCTATTGGTTGTACTATAATATGCGTCATTCACGGTCAACAATAAAATCATTAATATATAAAACAAAGTCGGGTTTGTTCAAACATTTATAACTCTAAAACGGCTAGACCGATTTTCATGGCTTTTGTTTTGTCGTATTTGTCTTTGCCCCGAATAATAGAATAAATATGTATTAAAACACGGGAAAAATTCACAAAAAAAAATTATGTAGAAAATAAATTTTCTCATACATTTTGTATGGAATGGCTTTTTAATTTGATGATATCTCGACAACGGATTGACTGATTTCGATGAATTTTTTTAATTCGAGAAGTTTCTTTACGTAAGAAAATTAAAAAACCATAAAGAATTGAAATCAAGGACAATAAAGAACATGGCGTTGTAGGTATGTTGATTCCGGGTGCAATTATGCGGACGAAGTCGCGGGCATCAGCTAGTATAGTATTGTTAGGAGTCGCTCCTATTTAGGTCATAACTACCCACAATAATGTGGGTAGAACAATGAAATTTAATGTATAAAAACGATTGCACAGCTGTGCACGGCTCATTCTCTCTGTACCCGTCGAACGGGAAACTTGTTGGTCGCTATTTGGAGTAAGATCGTTCCTTAATTATAAAGCTTGTAATTGTTGTTGTCAGAAATTGTTAATGGCTGTGCGTGATGTAACCTCTCTATTGAATAATGGTTCAAAATTATATGTGTAAAATGGATCCTGACTATGATTATTCTATCCCATTTCTGACTTGCTAAAATCTTAATAAATTCCGCTTCTGATTCCTAAAATCAGAAGTGGGATAGGCCTATGCTCACTACTAGCCTTGATAACCTCACTCACAGCCGTTAGTTTTTGTAACTTCACGTTTGAGTGAATAACTTTAACTGTTCGAATCCTATCTGTGGTTTCGGGAGATTCGGGAAAAGAGAAACACTTCCCTTTTTGATATTCAATTTTGACATTAAGCAGGAATACTGTTGTAAAACAAGTCCTTAATTCGTTTAGGTAAACGAACGTGTGCTAATTTGTGCTATAGTTTGCAGGTAGTTACTCAGTGCAAACGCGGGTGCCAAGCAACAGCGGCCTCGGTGCTGTGTGCGTGCTGAATTGCTGTCTGCGACGGTGCCTGGTTACGCGTTTCCTGACGGCGCACTGGCGACCACTTCGGGACGTGTCGCTGCGCTGAGGACGCGCTTCTGCGCGCCTCATGACGCGCTGCTGCGCACCTCACCTGTCTGCGCGCTGCCGAGCACGCTGTAGCGTGTTGCAACGACGGCGCTTCAGAGGCGCCTCTCTGCGCATCACCGGCCTGCGCGTCGCCTGTTGGTGTCGGGCGAGCCTGACGCAGCGCCGGCTGCGAGACTTCTGCGCATCACCTGACTGCGCGCTGGCGAGCACGCTGGAGCGTGTCACAGCGGTGGCGACGGCGCTTCTGCGCACTTCACCTGCCTGCGCCTGTTGGTGCCGGGCAAGTCTGACGCAGCGCCGGCTGCTGCGCCTCTTTGCGTGTCACCTGTTCCTGCTAGGTGAACGCGCCTCTGCTTGTCGCGATGCCTGCCGCAGCGTGCCAGTTCGCACGTTGCACATGAGACGTGCTTTGCTGGGTACAAGCCTACATGTCGGTGAGACGTTTCCAATATATTTTTGATGATTTGAGTAAAATCCTGGTAATTTCATGCCCACGTTAGAATTGATGTGATTTCATGTCTTTTGTGAGAAGATTAGCAAGGAATCATTGTTGACTTTTGAGCAGAGTTAAAGTGAATGGGAACAGGAACTCATGTTGAGTTTCTGTGTGGTCGAATAGCTTGCATTCTTGTGGTTTTGTTAAAACCAGTTGGTGTGCGATCCCGTGTGTGGATGCGCAGTGAATAGTAGCGATTGCATACGTGGATTCATGGGTCGGGACGATCCTGTGAGGATGACCGATGCCATGGCGTATGTAGATGCGCTTGAAGGAATTTGGAAGGTACAGCTATTGCGACATTTGTGAAGTCATTCAGCAGTTGATGAATGTCAGTGCAATGATTCTTTGTAAGACTTCTCGTTTATCATTCTTTGTTCAATGATGTTTGGAAGAGGCAATTAGATTGAGTTTACCGTGGTACATTAATGAGATGAGTCGTTGTTGGTGCGACGATATGCTCTAGTGGTAGATTTTTGACGTTTCATAAGAGCTACAAGTTGGCCTACATGAAATAAATAAATTTTGATTTTGATTTTTGATTTTGATTACTTCTGTTTCAGTTGGAGCGAGAATGAACTGCCGTTGCCACGGCATTAAATAATGTTTAACCTTTTATTTTATTTGGTTTACGCTACAATTGAATTTTTTCTTTGATTGCAAGCCAACTTATTTGAGCTGATTTGAATTAGAATTTTTCATTTTTTATTGATTTAAATTAGAATTTTTCATTTTTGAATGAAGTTAGATCCAAAGTTTAAGGGTCCGTTTAAAGGACATTGGAATTTATCAGAATAGGCAACTGATGTTTTTGTCATGTACTATAACCCTTATGTCTCTTCAACAGATTCAGACAATAATGATGATGATGCAAGCGCAGGTCCTTCGCCTGCGTCTGCCCTGCTCCAGCTGTGGACGCTCTCGACGAAGATCAACGAGAGCGCGGCCGAGGACGTCGCGCAATCAGGATAGGCCGTGTTAGGAGTCGCTCCTATTTAGGTCATAACTACCCACAATAATGTGGGTAGAACAATGAAATTTAATGTATAAAAACGATTGCACAGCTGTGCACGGCTCATTCTCTCTGTACCCGTCGAACGGGAAACTTGTTGGTCGCTATTTGGAGTAAGATCGTTCCTTAATTATAAAGCTTGTAATTGTTGTTGTCAGAAATTGTTAATGGCTGTGCGTGATGTAACCTCTCTATTGAATAATGGTTCAAAATTATATGTGTAAAATGGATCCTGACTATGATTATTCTATCCCATTTCTGACTTGCTAAAATCTTAATAAATTCCGCTTCTGATTCCTAAAAGTATACATAACTACTACTAATTCTGAAGTGTCTTCCGTCAACATTGAGAAATATAATGAGGCCAGTGACAAATCTACCGGAATTCCATCCGCAATTTTTTTCTCACCCGTTTCACGAGCAGGACGCATGATCCAGCCGTTGCTTCGCTCAACCATATTTTTTTTTTTTTGAGGGAACGTAACAACCCGCACCACACTGCTGTAAGTTGGTTATCTTGCAAACAATTTGATGCTGAAAGTGAAGCTGTTGATGCATCTCTTCTCAAGGTTACAATGTCTTGGAAATAATCCGAAGTAAAAAGTTTGTAAGACCCTTTTATCAAGTTAGAAATGAATTGATTATCTTCAAACTCCTAAACAGATCGTCATAAATTATAGCTAAGATCCATGTCGATCACGTCAGCTTTCAAACAAGTTAAATCGGTCCATTCGTTAGGGAGCTACGAGGGTATGGACAGACACACAGACACAGACACACAGATATAAACGTCGAACTTAAAACACCCCTCTTTCTTTGCCTGGGGTTATTTAGCAACATGTATCTAACATATTAAAAACTAAATCACGATTTACGCTAATGGTTAATTGTGTAATTAAAACTTGCATTTCGCACGTTATTCAAGCCTTAAAAACATTACTTTATTAATCTTTTACACTATAAGTAACACTTTAGATTTGTAATTGTGATAATAATTCCTACGTTTTTTGCTCGTCTCTCAAAACGATGGCTTAGGCCCATATTATACTGTACTATTTGGTACGAGATAGGATCCTATCCTATCTCGTACCATAGATTATATTCTATATAGATCATCATATACATATATTTCATCATATGATAATCTATGGTACGAAATAGGATCCTATAAATAGTATAGTGTATCTAATATGGGCCTTAGTTTGAAGAATAGGGTAAGAAGGGCAATTGCATCGAAATCCTACTCACTTAAGTTAAGAGATTCCATTGGTGTTTTTTCCCAGTACCTAGTAGACACATTTTTGACGACCTCCCTGGCGCAGTAGTGAGCGCTGTGGTCTTATAACTGGGAGGTTCGAATCCCACCCGTTGCACTATTGTCGTACCCACTCCTAACACAAGCTTTCCGCTTATTTGGAGGGGATAGGAGGATATTAGACAACCTCAGGTTGCCTAATATTCTTTTAATAAAAAAAAAAAAAGGTCTCGGGTCCGATTCCCGACGGGGGCAATTTAGGAATTTATAATTTCTATGGCTAGTTACCACCATACCGTCAAAGACGTGCCACCAAGCGATTTAGCGTTCCGGCACGATGGCGTGTAGAAACCGATAAGGGGTATGGGTTGAATTTACACGAATTTACACTGCTAGACCCCTTCCAAGTTAGCTCGCTACCATCTTAGACTGCATCGTCACTTACCATGAGGTGAGATCGCAGTCAAGGGCTATCTTGTCATCGAATAAAAAAAAAATTATTTACTTAAACGCACATAACATCGAAATGTCAGTGGCCTAGGATCAAACCTGAATAGGAAACCACAGAGGCACATCCCTAACCACTATCACTGCAGCTATGGAATAGCTTTTAAAATAAACCACTAAACAAATTAATGACGTAAGCACTTTGTTCTTTTATATTATAAAAAAAAAAAAATTAAAAACCTAACCACATTATTGACGTAAGGACTTGGGTCTTTCATTTGTTATTATAAAAAAAAAATCGGCGATCCGCGTAAACCGCGTGAGGTCGAAAAAATGTATAGATAAAATATGTATTATAAGATTGTGAAACCCTTATTTTTCTGAGGCGTTCTTACTACAGTGTCTTTTCACGCGTCGCGTCGCTTGGACGTGAATCGGTTTTGCAACGAGTAAAATTAGTGCGGCGCGAAGTGCATTTGATTTTATAAAGAAAACTTGCAGTTGATTTGCCAGTAAGTCCACTACCTTTAATTTAAAAAAATTGTTACACAAAAAAATCACCCAAAATATTTTTTTACCACAATTAAACTTATATCTCTAAGTATGTTTAGAAAATCAATTGCTGTTCGTTAGGATCGCTAAAACTCAAAAACGGTTTAACCGATTTGAATTTTTTTTAATGTTTACTTTATACAGGTGTGGTTTAAAATTATACTTCTAAGGAAAACCAAAGGAACAGCTCAGCTTTTTTTATGTAGGTATAAAAATAGGAATCAAAATAATTTATAGATTTTACAGTTATCAGTTTTGATTTAATTAACCAAATTGTTATGTGAATTTTTACTACTTTAAAAAAATGTTTATTGTCACTTAAAATACTCAGATAACTCTATTTTTATAGAGATAGTTCTTAGATAGATAGTTGTACGCGTGAATGTTAGTTTTAGTTTTATTTATAGAAAATTATTATTAAAACCGTTCATTACAGGTAAATACTGGCGAATATACGAGTTTTATATTATAAATTTAATTTTTTAATATTAGCTGTCGCCCGCGACTTTGTCCGGGTTACAGTTAGTTTTTAAAATCCCGCGGGAACTCTTTGATTTTTCGGAACAAAAAGTAGCCTATAATGTCACTCTCCAGGTCCTCACCTATATCCATGTAAAACATAACGTCAATCCATTGCTCTATCGCGGCGTGATTGCAGGACAAACCAACAAATCAACAAACGAATACACTTTCTTGCTCCGTCGCGGCGTGATTGAAGGACAAACCAACAAATCAAAAAACCAATAAACGAATACAATGCGAAAGGCATTCTTAATATTATTAGCTAGGACTTAAAGTCATCGAACTATAAAAATAACGCTTAGAACAAAGTTCGTTTCTTGTTAGTGATTCTCTCAAATTGATATAGATAATATTATATAGGTAGTTGTTTTTATAGAAATAGAAATAGAAATAGAATATATAGTTAATTGTAATATTTTGTGTGTACCGATGGGGCTGACATAAAGGTCACCTGTAAAAGTCCCTTATTAAATAATGAGAATAAAAAAAAAAAGTTCCGCTTCAAACCTCAAAACAACTAATAAATGTGTGAGTGTGGGAGAACATATTTTATACAATTTAAATGATAACTATCTTTTAATGGAATAATTTTTTTTACTTTAGCAACTGCTTTAACTTTTGTGGTTTCTATCCTTATTAATCCTATCCCTCTATAATATTATAAATGCGAAAGTATATATGTTTGTTGGTTTATCGGTTTGTCCTTCAATCACGCTGTAACAGAGCTACGGATCGACGTGATTTTTACATGGGTGTAGTTAAGAACCTGGAGAATGACATAGGCTACTTTTTATCCCGGACATTTAAAAACTAAACTGGAGCTACGGATCGGCTTGATTTTTTGCATGGATATAGTTAAGAACCTGGAGAGTGACATAGGCTACTTTTTATCCCGGACATTTAAAAACTAAACTGGAGATACGGATCGGCTTGATTTTTTGCATGGATATAGTTAAGAACCTGGAGAGTGACATAGGCTACTTTTTATCCCGGACATTTAAAAACCAAACTGATAGCAAGACCTACCTCAGTAGGTACTGTCAGTGCCTAGATTTACCTAATAAGATGAGTTACATTTAACTTCCTATTGAAATAAAAATATTTCCTTTTAATTAATTAAAATATAATTAATCTGCAATCAAAATATAATTAAAACCTTGTTTAATAATTAGGAGTATACGTATATCCTTTAACTGTTTTAGGGTTCCGCACTAAATCACGGAAGCTAAGGTCAGTTTTTTATCCGTCCGTATGTCGCATATTCAGATGCTGTAAATAACAGTGTGTCTATAACATTCCGTATTTATAATAATTATTATTATTATTAGTGATTAATAGTACTAGTAGTAATTAGTTTATTATGGAAGTATACGTTGTATAATAATTATTCTATACATACAGATGAGTTATAGATTATAAGACATACGTATAATACGTACATTATTGAATTAACTGTCTCTCCCCTTCATCCCTACACTAGGTTTGTTGAAAAATATCTTGCTAATCTTATAAGCTGGTGCCCGCGGAAATTCTTTAGTTTTCCGAGATAAAATA
This sequence comes from Hipparchia sbordonii, assembly GCA_038048805.1. Taxonomy (NCBI): domain Eukaryota; kingdom Metazoa; phylum Arthropoda; class Insecta; order Lepidoptera; family Nymphalidae; genus Hipparchia; species Hipparchia sbordonii. The sequence continues at coordinate 10,543,820 of CM076107.1, forward strand.
GCTTTTGTGCGAATCTGATGTATTACATTGTGTAGTTTTATCAAAATCAATCCAGTAAGTAGTTTTTGCGTAGGTTAGATTAACATTCATTCATCCATCCATCCTCACAAACTTTCGCATTTATAATATCTACTAGCTGATACCCGCGACCTCGTTCGCGTGGATTAAGGTTTTTTATTCCCGCGGGAACTCTCTTATTTCCCGGGGTAAAAAGTAGCCTATGTCCTATTCCAGACTATAATCTATCTCTGTGTCTCCAAATTTCAGCCAAATCGGTTCTGTCAAATTCAAAATTATTTATTTCATGTAGATCAACTTGTAGCTCTTATGGCACTTCATGACTCTACCACCGGTTCGGAATGCAGATTCTGCTGAGAAGAGCCGGCAAGAAACTCAGCGGTTGCTCTTTTCATAACAAAATATGTATTACAATGTTAATATATAGCTAATATAATATTACAATGATTATGCATAATATACCTATGAGCTTAATAAATCCGGCTATTTTTCACAAACGTAAACTAATTGTAACCTTTGACAAAAAATTAAACGAAACATGTTGATTAACTTATGACGGTTTAGCAGTTTTTTGTATTGGAAATTTATCAAGTTATGGCGCGGTTAAAAATAAACTCTTGTTTAATTTTTTATATACTTAGCACAAGACTTAGCATGACCATTCAAATTATTAATTATAGGCTAGACTAGTTGATGTCCGCGTCTTCGCTCGCGTGGATTTAGTTTTTACAAAACCGGCGGAAACTCTGATTTTCCGGGGCAAAAAGTAGCCTATGTCACTCTCCTGGTCCTCAACTAAAATGCAAAAAATCACGTCGATCCGTTGCTTTGTTGCTACGTGATTGAAGGACAAACCAACAAACAAACACACTTTCATGTTTATAATATTAGTAAGGATAAGGTGGAACCCGCGGCTTCGGCTTATCGACCAAAATCCCATTGGAAATAATTTGTTTTCCTGTTCCGTCCCGGAATACAAGTTATACCTATTTTATTTTAATTTATTTATTTACACTAATACACTTAAATTAAAACTTATTCTTAGATAATGCTTGCTCAATGTAGTGACCACTTACAAAGTAACAACATTATTTCCAAAAGTTCGTATAGTCTAACTGTAGAAACAATCTTCGAGAATATATTCATTATTGTTTCTAATATCAAAATTTAAAATATTTTTCCATGAAAGATGCATGAAAGAACCAATAGGTATTATTTTTAGAATAAAATGAAACCTTTATTTCCGAGATATTTTCGAGATTATAAAAAAAATATTTAGCCTAAAAATAAAAGCTTAGCTTTGTAAAATCTTCTAGGTGCCTGTGGAAATTCCATCACAACTGGCTCAGGTGTTTCGAAGATTAGTTCGTAGAAACAAACATACAGGCAAAAAATTTAAACGTCTTTTTGGGTTATGGTAGCGTCCCGCATTAATCACGAATCAGTTATTTCGAAAACACATACAGGCATTTCAATCAAGTATAATTATTATATTATTTTGTAAGTATAGATTAATATGACGTAAGATTATATTTTTCAATACAATATAACTTTGTATAAAACGAGTCGTAATGCCATTCAATTATTTAGTTGTTATTCAATGTAGTATTAAGTAAATTACTGTTCTTTGAACTGTATGGAAACCTACAACGTTTTTTTTATACATTCCCGTGCAGAAATTCCCTAACTTTGTAATAACTTCGATTGATTAAATGTGTTTTTAACCGACGAAAAAAAAGAAGGTTCTCAATTCGTCGCCTATATACATTTTTTTTGTTATGTATAACCACGCATATTCTGAGAGTGGTCCGATTTTGATGAAAAGGTATCTCGCAGCCATGCTTAAAAATACAACTCGTAGCTTTTAAAAAAAGTTTGTCGTCGACTCAAAATTAGTTAAGTAAGTATATTAGTTTAGGAGCTTAGTAAGATTAAAATTTTATATTTTATTTTTCCTTTTTAGTTGCCTCAATCGTCGGTTAAATTTTTCGTAAAAAGTAATTATTACCATACATATTATAGTATTCCTTAATGGTTTTTACACATACTTTTTTTTGTTTCAACTTAATCTCACTAAGTATTTCTGTACTTTGTGAAGACGGCGTGACGGTGTGTTTAGATTTTGACGATTTTAATTAGTCAAATGTATTTAGTCGACAGTATGAATTCGTAATAAAAATTCTTTTTAAAAACCGACTTCAAAGACCTACTACTACTACTACTACAAAATATAAAATAATTTTAGTTTGTATGTACTATATGTTGATTCGGGCGGGTTTATATAGAAAGGATGAACAACGATGAAACCGATGCGCGGCGCTAACCCGACTTTAACATAATTACGTGTACAAACTAAAATTATTTTATTTTACACATTGTAGTGGCGTTTAAAGTCGTTTTTTTTCAAAAAGAATTTTTATTACGAATTCATATAGTCGACTAAATGCCTTTGACTAATTAGAAACCGTCATAAGTATTGGAATTTTTAAGGAATTTTCCACACAAACGAAACAACTGTAACTTTTGAACGAACAATCTTCCGTCACCTAGAACTTCTAGAAACTAACATGACCTCCATTTCTCAACCGCACTAAGGTAAATAGTAGGAAACACGATGTTTTTCTCAAAGTACCTATATAAAGGAGTCACGAAGATAAAATGTTTCATTTTCCCGTGTTTATTTTTCAAATTATTATTACCGGTAGTAGCCATCTTATCAGGTCTACTATAAAACTGATTGCGGAGTTTCGAACGATGGTAATATTTATCCCGCAGAATTTTCCGGGATGAAAAGTAGCCTGTATCCCTCTCAAGGATAAAAGCTATTTTTGTTCCTTTCATTGTATTACTTCAGCGGCTAGTCCGTAAAAAAGTAATAAATTATTTTGACTCTGTTCTTGACCTTACATTCAAAGCTGTTACGAGTAATTATGTTTAATTTACATACTAATATAATTTATTATAACTAGATTTTGGTTTATAATTATATAAAACCTAACAAATGAAAAATTAAATTAAATCTAAAAAACTATTTATAAACTACATATATACTTAACTTAAAACCACTATATAACTGGTAACATACTATTTAGTTAATAAAGAAATACCTAGTCTTATGAAATAGGAATAAAGTTATTACATTTTTTACTAACAAAAATCTTCTAATGGCGAATAATTGAAAATATTGTTTTTGCAAGCTTTAATTAATTAACTTGCAATGTATGTATGTTTGTTTTATCTTGCAAGCTGAATTAGACCCACTTCCTGGTTTCCGATTGAGCTGAAATTTTGTATGCATATCTAAATAGCATTACAATGCAATATTATTGTGACATAGACCTATTCTGATGATGATATGCAGGATCTGATGATGTAGCCAAAAGGTGAAGGCCCTTGAAGTTAGCCTTTTTTTTAAAATATACAATATGTAACAAAAACCCTGTCGTTCTTGTGAGCTACGAAATGTGCTCATGAAACTGAACAACTTTTCCCAAGAAACATAGGTCAAAATATGAAAAAAAAATGTGGACCTCCCATAGTAAATCAATCAGCGGATCGTCAATTTTGTATGGAAGGTCCACATTTTTTTTCATATTTCGACCTATGTTTCTTGGGGAAAGTTGTTCAGTTTCATGAGCACATTTTGTAGCTCACAGGAACGACAGGGTATTTGTTACATATTGTATAGACTAACGCTTGGCTGCGATCACACCTGATGGTAAGTGAAGTGGTAGCTATGGGAACTTTGTAATAAAACGACGCAACCATAAGAGCTTTTATTTTCTTTTTTAATTTACACTTGTTGGACAGTTAACAAGACATAAAATATCTTAGCTGTAAAATTATTTCTTTACAATATTTACTTCACCGAGGTCTTAGGCTGAAATCTATAGATCGCACTCTCACTCAGCTCAGACTCAAGACTGAGTTAAAACGAGACAGATTTATGTCAGAGCATATTTGTGTCTCGTTTTAACCTCTATCTTGAGTCTGAGCTGAGTCAGAGCACGCACTATAGATCTCAGCATTAGTTCCACTAGTTAATCCATAGACAATTTGCCTATAAGATACTTACCCTTAAAGGGCAGGTCCTGTTTAATGAATTCCGTATCGAAGAAATGAGTAGGTACATTAATTTCCATTTACTTAATAAGCAATGGCATTAACCCTGAAGTAGGTCTACACTTAACCCTTTAAGTGGTTAATGCTTCATTGTTCCGATTGTAATAATTAATCTCTGAAATGAATATTCATACTTCAATTGCATTTAATGTATTACGCGATACATCCGTACTAATATTATAAATAAGTATGGAAGCGTAAATGTTTGTTGGTTTGTTGATTTGTTCTTCAATCACGCAGCAACGGAGCAACGGATCGACGTGATTTTTTGCATGAGTATATAGTTGAGGACCTGGAGAGTGGTATAGGCTAATTTTTATTAGGGAAAGAAGGGTTTGCACGTGATTTTTAAAAATCTAACTTCACACAAACGAAGTCGCAGGCAAAAGATATTTAGTCCTACTAATATTATAAATCGTATTAAGATTATAAATTCGAAAGTTTGTGAGGATGGGAGGAAATATCTTGTACTAATTATTACGAATATAAATGCGAAAGTTTGGATGTATGGATGGATGGATGGATGTTTGTTACTCCTTCACACCACATGGAATGAACTAATTTGGCTGAAATTTGAAATGGAGATGGCTCATTTCCAGTATTAATACATCATTTTTTTCATTCGATGACAAGATAGCCCTTGACTGCGATCTCACCTGATGGTAAGTGACGATGCAGTCTAAGATGGTAGCGGGCTAACTTGGAAGGGGTATAGCAGTGTAAATTCGACCCATACCCCTAATCGGTTTCTACACGCCATCGTGCCGGAACGCTAAATTGCTTGGCGGCACGTCATTGACGGTAGGTTGGTGACCAGCCACGGCCAAAGCCTCCCACCAGACTAGACCAGAGATAATTTAGAAATTATTCCAAATTGCCCCCGCCGAGAATCGAACCCGAGACCTCCCAGATATAAGACCACAGCACTCACCACTGCGCCAGGGAGTTCGTCATAGGCTACATTTTATCTCAGAAAATTACAAAGTTCCGGCGAAAAGTAAAAACCTTAACCCACGTGGAAGAAGTCACATCATGTAGTAATAATAGAATGCGGTATATTTACATGTGACCCTGATTATTAGCAGTCGGCCGCCACTGAATTATAAAACTATACAAGGTAGCTAAGTGGCATTAGTTGGTCACACACTGCCGCACTCAGAGAGTCATTTAAACTAAAATTAAAAAAAAAATCATTTATTACATAGTTATAAATTATATGATGTGTAAATGATATGAAATGATATGATCTGTCAGGAGGCCACTAAAAAGTATATAAGAACGATTGAGATGTGTGTATGTGTGTGTGTACATTGTACATGTGTTGAATGTGTCTATCCTTTTTAAATTCTAAATAGAAATAAATTGAAGAAGCTTTTCAGTTTCTTCATAGATTAGTCTTCAGCCAAGCTGTCAAAGTTTTCTTATATTCAACATACCTTTTTTTGGTATATATAGCTAATTTTTTATTAACTTTGTTATAAAGAGATCCGCAGCCGAATAGCCACCAACTAAATCTATGAGGTAGTCACCCAACCACACACAAATAGAAAGTTAATGGTACCATCATCTCTAGTTAAGGACATGGTCTGCATTGTTATCACCTATATAGTCTTGTCCGATCGTTTCATCCATGTCAATGACATATTATTGGCGGTGGTAGCATTAGTCTAAACTTCATATATATATATATACTACTAGAGACCTGCCCCGGCTTTGCACGGGTGCAATGCTTATACTAAATATACTACAGAATATCTTTATATACAACGTTGTCTATTCCTATGTGAGCCTCAAGCTCTACAGACGATACTCTGGCTCTCTAAAAAGTAAAGGGTAAAAAATGGTTATTGTGGGTTATCCCTAAGAGATAGACTTATACCATCGCGGATTTTTGTAGACCTTTTTAACGTGTACCTATTACAGTTGACAAGATACAGTTCGCTAAAAGACGGATGGAGGGACGGACACCGGAGGGTTAGTTGTAGGTTAATTTGAGTGCGGAATCCTAAAAGCAATGTATTGGGTTTGCTGTCATGTAATTCTCAGACCATTAGTTCTTAGATAACATTTTTTTTTGTAATTGTTTGTACTGTAACTAAACGACTTTTTGTCGACTTTTTTTCCAATCAACTTGCAATGGTACTGAGTTCCAGTAGCTTTCCATAAGGCAAGAGTGTATGAGTCACAGGTTTTTACTTTACGGAACCATGCGCGTATGATATCCTTCGCGGCTACGACAAGTGGTCGCAAAGTATATCAGAAAAACTGTATCAATCATTGCTACAGTTACAATTGGGTATTTCACTAAATTTTTTTAAATATACTTAAAATAAAGTTTTTTAATATTAAAACATAATGTCATTTTTGTGTTTTTAATATCTTCTCGAAAATATAGAGCTTTAAAGTATCCTGTTAGACAGAGAGAGTGCTACTGACATGTGGCGTCACAAATTCAGTACCTCTATACACTGTTCATACAAAATATCGTTTTAGAAAGAGACGGGTACAGTCGCAGTAAAACAGCTTATAACTTATTTGTTTTTTGACCGATTTATTTTCTGTTTTCACAAATGTTATTCTTACATGTTACATTTTCGATTGTAATTAATGAATATCCACATTTCGACAACAGTAAAATATCCAATTGTGGTGATGGGCTGAATTTATGGTATTATTTCTACGACAATGTATTGCGATTGGTCGTGATGCTTTTATTTAAAAAAAAATCATTGAAATCGGACGACTCAGTAAAAAAATTGCGTAGTCATACATAAAAAAATATAAATACACAATGACTTGAGAAACCCGAAGAAGAACCGACTCGAAAAAAGAATTTTTTCTTCGTAACTGTTTTTACTCGTAGGTCAAAGGCTTTTTGTTGAATTTTTCTCAATCAACTTGTAATGGTACTGAGTTCTAGTAGCTTTCCATAAGGCAAGAGTGTATGATTCACAGGTTTTTACTTTACGGAACCATGCGCATATCACATCCTTTGCGGCTACGACAAGTAGTCGCAAAGTATATCAGAAAAAACGATATAAATCTAAACAAACACAATTACACAAACACAGCTAAACAGTCACAATTGCGGTGATTGGCTGAATTTATGCTATTATTTCTACAACAATGTTTTACCTTCGTTTTCTTTTCTTTTTCTCCTTTTTGTATTAGCTTTTAGCTAGTTTTGTTTTTTAGTATATAATATATTTTTTTGTCAGCATTTTTATATTATTTTATTCATAATTAAGTTTTTAGTTTTTTCGAAATTTAATCTAAATTGTATGTTTTTGTTCGTGGCACTAGATCCAGCTAGTTTATGTTACAGCTTGCTGGATCTTACAGCATATATTCTCATGCCCCCCTTCTTTTTCGTTTTTTCTCCTTCTAACTGACAATCTAGTTTTTTATTCGCAAGTTGTGGCAATCTCTAACTGGATCTACAATACAATAATAATATGTTTTTTCATTTTTGTTTAGTTTTATAAGGGTTATTGTAACATGTTGATTGTTCATTAAATAAATAAATGTATTGCGATTGGTTCGCTTAATGTTCAAGATCTTTATTAAAAAAAAAAAATCATTGAAATCGGACGACTCAGTAAAAAATTTGCCTTGTCATACATTCAAAAATAAGAATACGAATAATGACTTGAGAACCTCCTCCTTTCTTTATCGTTGGATGAAAATACACACCGCAACACAGTTCATACTTCTGCGGGGGTCATCGTATCTAATCTGTTCTCGCATCATTTTTTGTTGTAATAAACTTTACATAAATAAAAAAATATGTACTTAACCCTAAGCATCAGTTATTATGAATTGACCGTAATAAATAATTATATTATGCCTGCTCTAAAATGCTAATTAGACTTCACTCATATTGCAACTACGAGATATTCATCTGAACGCTATGCGTTAGGATAACGGCACATTGCGGCAGACATGCCGCGTGTTCTCCGACATTAGACGATGATGAACACTATAAGTGCTTCTTTGGGTTGAGATCAAAACTGTCTATTCTGATTTAGTTCTAACTTGAGACAGAGTTAAAAAAGAGACAAAAAATGTCTTGAGTGTAAGCAGAGAGAGAGTATGATCTATAGTTATCAGCTCTATTCTTTTTAGTTGATAATGTTTCATAAAAATAATGATAAAAAGAGTGTGAGTTTGACTTCCGCCGATCCCGCAATTTTTTGGAACGAAGTTCCTTATCGCGCGTTGTGAAAGGGGGCTAGACGGAAAAAATTCTTACGAAAAGTTGTCACGACACTTTTTGCTATAGTAAGCTATTGTAAGCTGTGCGGCGTCGCATGTTTCTCTGTCTGTCTCTCTCTCTCTTATAGAAAGCAAGCCAGATATTTTCATTTCTATTTCGCATTGAACTTCGTTCCATCCGGGTGTTCCTTGACACCTCTCAAGTTTTTTATGTGTATTTAAATTTGAATAAGATCATTTTAAAGAATAATATGCAGACAGCGTATTCGGCCAGATGATAGATAAATAAAACTAAACTTGATTTTACTGTGCAACATTTAAAAAAAGACGTGTAACTTGCGCGTTGCTTCGACTACTATGTGCCTAGAGCCTTAAGCGAACCTGGTGCACTATTATTTATTACCTCCTTTCACTTTTGAAATGTTACTAAACTATCCTAGTTCACCTAGGTTTATAATTAGGGTGGCATTCCTTCTAGGTAAGGTATACCATTATCTAGTATTTGAAATATTTAATAGCTCAATACTTGAATCTGAATTTGACTCGTTGGATTCTTTAGTGTCAAACTAAAGCTTAAAGCTTAGTTTGAATTTCGCGATGACAATGAAACAAGCATTTTTAGAATAATTTAATTTTGTAAACATTTCTTCAGCTTTTGTCATCAGTCCCATTATCATCAGGTTAGGATCTGATGATGGGATCCTGGAGAAATCGAAGGAACTCTTCAAATATACTTTGTAGTCGGTTAATAAAATGACTATCTACAGTACCTGGTACAAGGTACTATACTAGAACTCGCATGGAAAGGTGCCAAAAATACTGGCTGAGTTTGCTTGCTGATACTTATTTCTGAAGATTTTTATTTATCTCTCTACTTGATGACAATTCATAATATAAATGTATGTTATAAAACTTTCTATGATCAGCGAATCAAAACTGGTCGCAAAATGATACCTACAGCAATAAATAATTTTAACTCTCGAATCCAGCTATCCACAAGATGGAAGAGTGTAATAAGTTATTATATTATAAAATATTATGTAGCTATACATTAATAGGATTAATAGGATTTATTTATTTATTTAGTAGCAACGGCAAAGTATAACTACGTATAGCTAAAATAACTATGGAATGTATAGTACTTAGGAGTCAAAAGTCAAAAGTCATTTATTGCATTATACATTGCCCTTCGGGCGTGTAACATACATAAATACAGGAAAAATATAAATTAACAATGTCTCAATAAGTCTAAAGTTACATGTAAAATTAAAAATATCTAAGTATTTAGGGCCGCCATTTGTAGGTACTTTTATATAATTTATTTTAAGTTTATTTTTTATATTATGGTTTCGTTTCATTAGAAACATTAGTACACTAACTTAGCTAACTTAGTAGAACTTAGCTACATTAGTAGCGATGTAACTATATAAGGCTTTCTTTTCTCGTTGTTTCAGATATGGTTTTGTCGGAGCAAACCGATTTAAAGGCAGGCGACCTGATATATAGTGAAAAACTGATGGAAGACAAAATGAAGGAGTCTCAAATTCAGAAAGTTTTCAACGGTTCATCGGTACTCCTTACCGGGGGAACCGGCTTCTTAGGGAAACTTTTCGTTGAAAAACTGCTAAGGTGAGTCTATTACTTAGATGTATATCTACTCGTATTTGAGCATGGAAATGCTCTTTACAAGCTCGGAGTTCGAAAAATCTTTTTCTCATTAGATTGGACAAGAAAAACAAGAAAGGTCAGTGGTTGAGATGCATCTGAAGACTTACTATTACATGCGCTCTTAAAAGGTTGCCGCTTTGAGGCGCTAGCTGTACTAGATGCAATATGAAGAAGCTCACATTCGAGTCAATTTGGAAAACTTTATAGTATAAACGTATTTTTTTTTAAACCGACTTTAAACGCCACTACAAAGTACCTATATCAATTGAGCCTGTGCGAACTTAAGGTGAGCGAAGCCGCGGGCAATAGGCAATATCTTAGTACAATCTATTTTCCTTTTAAAATCCAACCAAAAAATAATTCATGTTCTTGTAATTTATGAGGGCGCGCGTGAGCTTTATTTGTGGTTACGTCGTGTAAGTGTGCGTGCCTGTCAGGAGCCTAGGTGGGAGCGGTTAGATGCGAGTAAGCTCTCGCTCTCATACTTATACAGATACGAGACACACACAACTATGAGCCACGTACCCTCGTGAATTGCAAGAACATAGCCTTGCACTCTATTTTTCCTCTTAAAAGGTAAAGTAGTTCCTTGATTGCTGATTGAAAGATGTGACGCGTTAAGTAGGCGCCTAGAATGTTCTTACAGAGTTCTTTCTGCTCGGTCACATTTGTCGGTTTTGTGCAATTTGATTATCTCTTAAGACAGCTAAGGAAAAATAAATTATAAGTACGAGAGATAATAATTTATAGCTTAGATTAAAGTTAAATTACTTATCGATTAATGTGGCCACATTGTAATTAAGTGTATTGAGTATCACTCACAATGCTGCTCAGTACCTAATAGGACAAAATAATTAGATTGGTGTTTGGCAATGGAGCTTTCTGTTGCATGTAGGTATCGGTGCACAATGATTGTGAATGTATTCAAGTGTGCGTGATTTTTTTTAAATTTGTTTGAATTGTTTATGGATGGCGTCATAGTGACATTGACATTAAGCGGTTGGAGAACCTCAAAATTAGACAATACATCTGATATAGTTCTTTCAATTTACGAGGATACGTGGCTCATGGTTGTGTGTGTGCTACCTATGTAAAGAGACTCCTAGTAAAGCAATGATATAGGCATGCATGATGCAATAGGCATGATTGATGAAAACGGTTTTGTATTTGGGAATCGATAGTTTTTCCAAAGTTTCGAGGATCTTTCTAGAGCTACTACCTACTGATTTAGAATTGGTACTATATTAAAGCCTGAGTTCATTTAAATTGCGTCATAATTGCGTACGTCGATAGGAAAAATGTGGTTAAACGCTCGCAAACGTAGATTTCTAAGAGATATCGACTATCGGGTGATAGTCGAGTGGTATTTATTATACATATATATTTTGTAATACGCTTAAATCTACCAATATTGACAAATACGAACACTCCTATCATATTAAGGTGCCAGCCTGGCTACCACTTTCATAACCTGGCAGTGCCAGGTTATGAAAGTGGTACCGATTCGGAAAGTTTTTACGTAATTATGATAAACTTTACTAAAAAGGTACACAGGAGTCACAAATCGGCTCGCTTCGACTTCGTAAAGCGTCTCTATCGCTGTGTGGTGTTGTCACACAAGTAAGTGACAGTGACGACTGTCTACATAGCCGAGTAGGGCTGATTATGATTTTCTAGGGCTCGACGTTGATACTTCTTTAACATCATCTTCTTCTTTATCAACCGATAGACGTCCACTGCTGGACATATAGGTCTCTTGCATGGACCTCCACAGGCCTCGGTTTTGCGCTGCCTGAATCCAGCGGCTCCCTGCGACTCGTTTGATGTCGCCGTTCCACTTAGTCGGGGGTCTAACAACACTGAGCTTCCCGATGCGGGATCACCTTTGGACCCCATCAACCATCAGCTCTTCGAACTATGTGCCCCGCCCATTTCCACTTCAGTTTCGCGACTCGCTGAGCTGTGTCTGTGACATTGGTTCTCCTACGGATCTGCTCATTACTGATTTGATCTCGCAGGGATACTTCGAGCATAGCTCTCCCCATTAGATCATAATAGGTGAATTATAATTAGGTACCGCACGCCACATCGAAATACACAAGCTACCCAAATGGCACCACGTGCAGCTTTTTTGACGATAACAACTTAAACTCAGCTTTATTTTTTATTTTATTTTACTCGATGGCAACATAGTCCTTGACTGCGATCTCACCTGAGGGTAAGTGACGATGCAGTTTAAGATGGTAGCGGGATAACTTGGAACGGGTATAGCAGTGTACAATCAACCTATACTCACCCCTAATTGGTTTCTACTCGCCATCGTGCCGGAACGCTAAATCACATCTTTGTCGGTAGGGTGGCAACTAGGCACGGCCAAAACCTCCCACTAGACGAATTTACTGATACATACCTTCGTTTGAAAATAAAACACAAACTGACCGGAGAGCGGTTTTGTTTTATTTAACCTTAGGTATGTGTCAAAATAAAGCTGTTTAGTTGTTATGTTGATGCGCTGACCTTAAGGCTGTACAAGCCGCTTATTTTTTCATATTCACGAAGCAGGATGATTACTTATTGTTTGCCAAAAGTCAAACATAATATCGCCATTATCTAGGCTTGCTAATATATAATTACACAGTAAAGAAAAAAATAATATCGTAAGAAGTTATAAGCCTGGAAGATATTAAATAATTTGCATCAAAACCGATACAAAAAGTTGAAGAAACTTTATTCTGCAGTACCCATTCGTAGGTACACTTTTTGCAATTCACGAGGGCGCGTGAGCTTTACTTGTGGTTAGGTCGTGTACATGCACAGTGCGTAAGTGTGCGTGCCGGCCAGGAGCTTAAGGGGGAGCGGTCAGGCGTGAGGAAGCTCTCGCTCTTACTTATACGGATACAACACGCACACAACCATAAGCCACGCGCCCTTGTGAGTTGCAAGAACTATAACTTTTATTATATGGATGTTCAACTTTTTCACACCTTTGTCGGTAAGAATGGTAGGTATATGGTATAGTGTATCATCAATTTCATCATCGATGGGAACCATTGTCGCACGTGCATAGTGAAGCATTTCAGCCCCACCACGCCCACCGTCGATTTGGTTCCTTGTGCATTGCGTACTCTTAAGAGTGGTCTTAATTTATGGAAGATAACACAATGATGTCACTCAGATTGTATTGATTGCCTCAGTATCTATTAGGCCAGTGAAAGTTCGCGGAACGGGCGGCCTTAACTTACAAAACGAAAACAGGAATTTTAATTAGGAAATAGCAAAAAAATGCTTATATTATACAAGTGTATTCTGAAACCTGCCTGGAGCCGTTTGGTAAATCTTGGCATTTTAAATTAATACATATTCTAGTGATATCAAAATTCAGTTTTCCGCATAGGTAGTTACATAACGCCTCTAAAAATTATGGCATCAGTGTAAATATTGCAATCATGTAAACTTCCAAACAAAAATTTTGCAATTTATTTCGCTCTTGCTGCATCAATGCATTTTTTTTCTTTTTTTAATAAAAGAATATTAGCCAAGCTGAACCTGATTTATATTCTCCTCTCCCCTCCAAATAAGCGAAAAGCTTGTGCTAGGAGTGGGTACGACAATAGTGCAACGGGTGAGGCTTGAACCTGCGACCTTTCAGTTTTCAGTCCGCACCTTTAACCGTTGGGCTTTTGAGGGTTAAATTTTAAACAAAACGCATACATCTAATCTTAAGCTGAAATCTGCAGACCGCACTCTCCTCTGCTCAGAATCAAGACAGAATTAAAACGAGACAGATTTATGTCAGAGCATATTTGTGTCTCGTTTTAACTCTATCTTAAGTCCGAGCTAAGCCAGAGCATACTCTATAGATCTCAGCATTAGTCTAAGCCTGTTATACAGCAAAAACAAAATAGTTCAAAGGTCAAGGACCGGACTATGATATGTCGGTGGTTCTTAAAACCCCATCTTCTTTTATTTATTGTTCTACTAGTTGATGCCCGCGACTTCGTTCGCGTGGATTTAGGTATTATATCTCGATAAAAAGTACTGCATTTAAATTTTTAACAAAACAAAATTGTGCATTTATAACAAAACATAAGTGTGTATTTTGTTAAAAATTTAATTGCAGTAGGTTATATTGAGATAATTTGTATCTATTAAATATTAACTTTATATATAGACACAGGAAAAAAGGCTATTAAGTTTAAATACTTTAATAACTTTGCACTTTGGCGTGATCAAAAATTGTAGAAAAATATAATCATCAATGCTTTGGAAAAAACCCAATAATCAAATCAAATCAAATAAAAATAGCAAATTTTAATTAAAGTAAAGCTAATCGCATATAATCTTTATTTTTAATATATAAAATAAAGTCAGGTTTGTTTGAACACTTATATTATAACTCTAGAACGGCTGGACCGATTTTCATGGTTTTTGATTTGTTGTATTTGTCTCCGTCCCGAATAGCAGGATAACTATTAAAATATCGGAAAAATTCACGAAATAAAAAATTATGAAAAAAATTCATTTTCTCATACATTTTGTATTGAACGAGTTTTTTAATGGCAACGAAAGTGACTTTTTACCCCGGGAAAACAGTAACTTAAGTCACGCGGCCGAAGTCGCGGGCAGAAGCTAGTTATCAGCATGCGCCATCTTGTATCTACATACCAAACGTGCCAAATGAAAATCACGAAGAAAAGCACTCAATAAAGTAGGTACAGAAATTTTGCGTATGACGGAATGGACTACCTACCGTTGTTCTTTCAAAAAAATTAAAAATGCAATTCAACCACACCTACTTCCAAAGATTATATCCTATGGAAACTTAGGCTGAAATCTATATTCAAATTCAAAATTTATTTATTTCATGTAGGCTAACTTGTAGCTCTTTAAATATATATAAACCGATGGCTAGATCTGCGAAGATAAGTTGGGGCTTGAATCCCGAAATAATCAGCACAATTTACAAAGCTGTAATAGAGCCCATAATTTTGTACGCGGCTAGCGCGTGGGCTCCAGCGACAGACAAAATAACTGTACAAAGACAGCTAAGTTGCGTGCAAAGAGGCTTTGCTCTAAAAATCTGTAAGGCATACAGAACTGTGTCTCTACACGCCGCACTGGCTCTTACGGGATTACTGCCGCTGGACCTACGCGTAAAAGAAGCCGCGAGGCTCTACGAGGCTAAACGGGGCAAACCGCAGGAATTTTTAAAAGGAAGAGAAATAGAGGAAAGGGTATGCTTCCTTAATATGAAACATCCAGGACAAGAGATAGAGGTCCGGTTTGATTGCCTAGAAAACCTTGAAAAAGACACTGTACAGAAACATAACATCCAAGGGGTGTTGATTTTCACAGACGGCAGCAGGATGGAAGGGAAGGTCGGGGCGTCACTCTCGTGCTGGAAAGATGACAGGGAGATGCTGTACAGGAAGTTCTTACTAGCAGATTTCTGTACAGTGTTTCAGGCCGAAATGTACGCCCTGTACCAGGCCACCAAAACTGCTACAAAAATAGCCGGAAGCGAAATCAACATCCTCAGCGATTCAAGGTCTTCCCTCGAGCTCCTGTGTAGGGCTGGAGCAACTCATCCATTGGCATTTTCCATAAAAGAGAATCTTAAGCATTCACAAGAAAATGGCAAAAAAGTAAAACTGTTTTGGATAAGAGCTCACACGGGAGTTCGAGGGAACGAACGGGCGGACGAACTCGCCAAGCAGGCCCTCACCCTTAAAAAAAAGCCGGATTACGACCACTGTCCGATTTCATTCGTCAAGCGACATCTCCGAGATGAATCGATTGACGAATGGAATCGGAGATACGTGACGGGGGGAACCGCGAGCACAACCAAGTTTTTCTTACCGGATGTGAGGTTTGCGCATAAAATAATAAAAGGCCTGGAAGTTAATCCAGTGATGACCCAGATGTTCACAGGACACGGTGGGTTTGCGGGGTACCTACATAGATTCAAATGCAAGGACGATCCAAGCTGTGAATGCGACAATGACATCGATGAGACGGTGGTTCATCTCCTGATGGATTGTCCGCAGCACGAAGCAGCACGTGAGGATCTCCAACAAGAACTGCAAATGAGTCTGTGTAGGGACTCCATCCCAGCGATACTCTTGAATAAAGAGACTAGGCAGGTGTTCCTAAAATACTGTCACAAAATAGGGAAAGCCGCAATAAGAAGGAATAAAACAAGGTAGTAAAGATAGTTATATAATTTATATTGTTGAATATTAAGAGTTATAATTATAGACACTCCTTGTTTTATTCCTTCTTACAACAAATAAATAAACAAAGAACGGCAATAAGAAATTGAATAAAAAACGACTCTGATCAAGTCAGAGGAGCACTGTCTTCCTTTAACAAGGAATTAATAAAAAAAAAAAAAAAAAACTTGTAGCTCTTATGACACGTCATAAATCTACCACCGGTTCGGAAAGCAGATTCAGCCGAGAAGAGCCGGCAAGAAACTCAGCATTTGCTCTTTTCAAAAAGCAACGGCTATATGTACGAGTATATGTAGACAGCACTCTCCTTCTACTCGACTCAAGGCAGAAATAAAACGAGACAGATTTAGGTCGGAGCATATTTATGTCTCTTTTTAACTCTTATCTTGAGTCCGACGAGTATCTATAGAGCATGCTCTGACTTAGTCAGAGCATGCTCTATAGATCTCAGCATTATGTGATTGGTGATTGATTGGTGATTGGTGATTGGTGATTGATTGGTGATTGGTGATGTGATTAGTATTGTGGGGCGGATGAGCTCATATTAAAACTGTTTTCTAAATACGAAAGTGTTTATTAGTTAGCTGGAAAGCCATATATAGGCTACTTCCTATACCGGTAAATCAAGTTCTTTCTGCGGGAATTTTAAAGACTTTTTTTTTTAATTTGATTAAATAATCGTAATAATAATACAAACATGTTTCTACTATCTCGCCAAACTGGTGGGCCAGTTTGTTGGAGATGTAGCGCTTTTATTAAAATTTAACATATCACGCGAACTTGCTAAGAAATTTGAATATAAAAAAAAAATTAAACAAGCATTACTATTGATATCACTAGTATACACAAAAAAAAGAAAAAAAAAATAACAATCATAAATAAACAAGATTTATTTAATTACTCATACATTCAGACACTTAACGCCATGCAGACGAGGTCGCGGGGAAAAGTTAGTGCTCGTGCGTAGATAAACTACGTACGTCATAATTACATACCCTCGTATAGTTTCATTAATTTTCTTATGTAGATACAACGTGGAATGATAACACGTTACCTGTTTCATTATGCGTTTATAATTTAATTCCAGGTAAATCTGCGGTCTAGATTATGCGGTTACGTTCAATTATAACAACATCGTGCGTGGCTGGTAATACCCTATCTAAAATGGATATCATAATGCATTGATGTATATTATGTTAATAATTATAGACTTTAAGAGTACATTTGAATAATGGAAAATTTCCAATTTCAATCCTGCACCTAGATATGTACGTAATACAATAGGTATGTACAAATTACAATAGGTTAATGTACCTATTGTTATTACAAAGGTAAGGTAAAAGTACTTTATTAATTACTGATATTAATTATTATAAAAATTATCACTACATAGTATAAAACAAAGTCGCTTTCTCTGTCCCTGTGTATGCTTAAATCTTTAAAACTACGCAACGGATATTGATGCGGTTTTTTTAATAGATAGAGTGATTGAAGAGGAAGGTTTATATGTTTAATAACATCCATTAACAGTGAATGACATAGGCTATTTATTTTATACCCGTGCGAAGCCGGAGCGGGCCGCTAGTTTAATGATATTTTTTTTTTTAATGAGGTTAAGCCTGGCAATAGACGTCCGATTTTGTTTCCGATTGTCTGATCAGGCAACCGGATCGTATTTACTCGATACACATCCGATTTTTCCGTCAGGCTTTTTCTGAACTCAGTCGTTCCCGAGCTATCATCCCGAGTGCTTGCCTTTGGAGCAAAGCAGAAGAAAAGAAGATGGATGACGAGTTAATAGAAATAGAAATATTTTTTATTCAAATAAACTTTTACAAGTACTTTTGAATCGTCAATGAATCTACCACTGGTTCGGAATGCCGTTCCTACCGAGAAGAGCCAGCAATAAACTCGGCGGTCGCTCTTTTCAAAAAAATTTTTTTTTACAATAGGTAACAAAACTATGCTATGTATACAGTGTTTCCACAATAAAGTTTCAAAAATGCAAAACAATCCAATGCATGTTAAGACAGGCAGGCAAAAGCAGACCCATTCCCGTTGGTGGCACCCGTTCACGAGCATGACGCAGGATCCAGCCATTGCTTCGCTCAACCATATTTGAGGGAACGTAACAACCCGCACCACACTACTCCACCACAGAAATTTTAAAGAGAGGAAAGAGAAAGAAGAAAAAACGTCGCTATTGGATTCATCTAATCAATTTGACAAGACTTACTGAGAGTCATTTCTATTTAAAACATTATTATGATTTTTTTTTTATTATTTTTTTTTATTTTTTTTATAATTTTCGCCCATTATTCGAACCACAACGAGGCGTCCACACAGTGTCAGCGCTAGATTCAACTGGCAACAGGGTTACCAACTCCTAAAAAAAATTAGCCCTAACATCAACATGAAATAACCCTAAATGCAATATTCAAAAGCCCCAAAAAAAAACCCTGTATCTTGTTACCATTCAAGGCTAATGTTTAAATAAGTTTCCCGTTTTATTGAGGTAAATAAAAATAATATAACTTAATTTTAATTACATTATTCGGAATTCTTATAGTCATACAATATGTTTACATTATAACTGTAACATTTTTTGGAGATGGAGTAAAAGTAACGTTCCACCATCACGTTTTAAAATGAAAAAGGAATTAGGTATATATTATCGAAAAAGCGTGTTCAACGCTAATGTATTGAAATATTTTCAAAACGCTTTAGCTATAAAACGATTTTAAGCATATTATTCCGGAATACCGTAGACGTTTTGCTTTATTTACTCGTTTTGGTCAGTCAATTATGTGACGCTTGGAAATTTATTTATGCCACTAAAAATAGCCCTAAATTTTTTTGAACCCTAAAAAAATACCAATAAGCATAATTCCGCCCTAAATTTGGGGCTAAAAGCCCTAAGTTGAGAACCCTGACTGGCAAAATCGGAAGGAGTAACCGGATGTCTATTTTGTCTCATACTAGAAGTATGTAGACCGCGCCTTCAGGCAACCGGACCGACAGTAAAATCGGAAACGCCTCGCGCCCGTTTCCGACTCGGACGTCCGATCCGGCCACCGGATCGGACGTGTATTGACTGTTCATACAAAGTAATGGCTTCAACGCCTTCCGGTAGCCTGATCAGGCTACCGGATCAGACAATCGGATGAAAAAACCGGACGTGTATTTCCAGGCTAAACTTCAGTTAGACGTACGATTTTGGTTTAAAGTTTGTGCGTAAGTTGAAACAACGTTTTCAATTTAACAAAAGAAGTAGTAACGTAGTAGGTAGTTTACTTAGTTACGTTTTAAGTAACTTATCAACACGTAAATGATCTCACCATGTCAATATGTATGTTAGTGTGTTTACTTGTTTGTACTGTATGAACGCATCTTGACATCACGGGGGTTTGAAGTACTACAAATAAACAAGCGTTATGCATACATTTACCTACTCATCAACTGAGAGTATACCACAATGTGGGGTCCGTTTTTACATGACTGTCCAAAAAACCGGTCAAGTGTGAGTCGGACTCGCAAACGAAAGGCTCCGTATCATCGTACAAGATATTAGCGGTTGTATGGCGCTATTATTTCTATTTTGCTTACCTCTTTTTTTTCTCTCTACTGGTTACTTAAACTAATTAGTTAATTATACATTATATTTCTGATCCTATTATCTTGGTGCACCAGAAAGATTATATTTTTGTCAATGTTTGGGAATGCACTGGCCCCTAAGATACAGGCTTTCCTAGTTTAGGGGTCAGGATTCCAACGATATTATGTATTGTATTGAGTTTTTTCTAATAAAGATTATAAAGATTATCAAAAATATTGTACATATATGTAAAATTACTATACCTGCTATTGCTGGTAACGATGTAATAATTTCTATTGTAATTTCAGACGCGTGCGTCCTTTGTCACGCGTTTATAGCCTTCGTTTGTTGTGTAATATCTACTAACTACCTACTTATTCGACTTCAAAAAACAGTAAGGCGAAAATTGCTGTTAACGCCTGAGTCCTGACTTCGAAATGGCCTTTTAGGTATCGTGTAAGATTTCAGAGGCTTAGTTGAACTTAGGTAAGACTAATTTTTGCCCGCTACTTCATGCGTGTAGATGTAGAGTTAGGTCTCAAAAAATCATGTGAAAACTCTTTGTAGGTACACTGGAATAAAAATTATCCTGTGTAGTTTTTAGGTTTAGACTTTACTAGATGATACCCATGACTTCGCCCACTGGAATCTTCTATTTTTCCGGGAGAAAAGTTACCATTGTTATACCTATATATAGGTATAGTTGAGGAAAAAGAAAATTTACCTTTAAGGAAAGGAAAAGGCACCTTTATTAGGTATGGTTGAGGACTTCGACAATATCACTCCCGACGTCTTCAACTCTATGCAAAAAATCAATTCAGTCCATTTCTCAGTTGTTTCGTGCTTGAAGGACAAACTAAAACAGCGACAATTATAATATTCTTTTATTAATATATTTTTAACCACAAAACAATAATTAAACCAGTATTTTGTGGTTGTAATCGAGTCAAAATATTTGGATACCAAAATTAAAATTGTTCCACTCTAGTAAATAAGTAACTCGGAAGAAAAAGTATCCGGAAGAAAAAGTTTAAATAAATAACGAAGTTTTTAAAGAAAACTAAAGCTACCCACCATGTGCATGATGCGTCCTTGTAAATGTAATTATAATTGCATGCATATAGTTATAAAAATGATTTATAGCCAAAGCAAAACACAACATGATATATTACAACTAAACGCTGGTTCTGTAGTAATAATAAATATTGTTAATGTCGTTACGACATTGAACTAGCTTTGCCTTCAGACAGGACGCTAAACCAGTAAGTATATTCGTTATGTAGCAAGCGACCTCAGACTTCTTGTATAATATTGCGCCCTGGCGTTGAATGCCTGTTTTTTTAACCCCCGACAGAACAAGATGAGCTTTACTTGTGGTTACGTCGTTGTAAATGCACATTGCGTAAGTGTGCGTGCCTGTCAGGAGCCTAGGTGGGAGCGGTCAGGCGCGAGCAAGCTCTCACTCACACTTATACAGATACGACACACACACAGCCATGAGCCACGCGCTGTCGTGAGTTGCACGAACCCAGTTACATAGCGCTGCCTAAAATAGAGTTCAACGTGCGTGCGGTTACTCGTTAGCACATCAATTTTTATTTACTAATTATACAAATACGCCAATGGTTTTCTTCTTTATTGAAATGAATAGTAGCTCGACTTGAAGGATATAGTTCGTTATCTTCCAAGAAGTTTGATAGTGGATACGGGGATAACGGGCAGTATAATCTTAATAATTGGAAACGTATCGTCAGCAGTATCAAGATGATTTCAATTTAAGTTATTAAGCATACAGTTCCACAGACTGATGCAGTCCAGTGCAGAATTAACCAAAACATCCAATTCCGAATTCAAACTAGCTTCATTTCCGTTTCCGATAATATTTTAACTTATACTTAATTATGAAAATCAATGCAAATATGTGATTCATTTTCAATGTCAGTTGCATGCTTATGTAAAGAAAATCAAAAAACAGTAGTTAACAGTGCGCAGAATGCCAAAAAATCCCCGCGATAGATGAAATAAAACATACCCGAAACTAGGTAGCATTTAATGCCTCAATAGCCCAACGGTTAAAGGTGCGGACTCAAAACTGAAAGGTCGCAGGTTCGAATCCCACCCGTTGCACTATTGTCGTACCCACACCTAGCACAAGCTTTCCGCTTATTTGGAGGGGATAGGAGGATAGTAGTCAACTTAAGTTTGGCTAATATTCTTTAAAAAAAAAAAAATGCTAGCGTCGCGAAGCGTCAAATAAATCATGTATTCTAATAACTCGTAAAATATTCATTAAAAAAAAATGGCTGTATCGTATTTAATATGTATAGGAATTTTGTATACAAATTTTGGCTCTGTAATAACATTGAAAATAAATACAAATTGGTTAAAAATTAGACCTAACTTCGCGATTTTACTTTGTCGAACTTTCATTATTTTATGTTTCTACTCAGTATCGTCCCTTGAAAATATGATGTAATTTTTGCCAGTCTTTTTCAGATACTTACAACTTGATCTACTGTTGTAAAAATCAAATATGCATCTGAAATCTTCCTATTAAACGCGCTCTTAAGGTTGCCGCTTTAGGGCGCCTGTTGTAGGTATAATATGAAGAATGTCAATGTTTTCTACATTGACATTCTTCATATTATATACTTTATAATACATATAAACGTAAAAATTCTTTTTACAAAACCGAATTCAAACGCCTCTACAAAGTATATCAATTGTGCCTAAAAAATTGAAGAGTTCCCTCAATATCTCCAGGATTCCATCATCACATACTGACTTGATGACAATGGAACCACCCGGGAAGCCTTTCCCTCTCTTTCAAACAAAAAAAGATTTTTCCAAATTGGTCCAGGCGTCTTCGATTAATCGGGGAACATACATAAAAATAAAAGATTCCGAGGAATTAAGAGCCTCCTCCTTTTTTTGAAATCGGTTAAAAATGTTATATGTACTAACCAAACAGATGAAGTGAGAGAAAAAATGTAGTAACTAAAAATTCTTGGTACCTACTAACGCTTAATATTATTCTTGCATTTGGCTCACGGCAAGACTTTTTTTATAAGCATGACTAGGTACTATGTATTATTAAATTATGAGTTCATGACCATTATACAACTTCACCTTGACCATTTGAGCAGTCTATTATGTAGGAATACTGCGAATATTAGAGAAATGATTGATTCACAAAAAAAAACTCGATTCAAATGCGTATTTATTTTTTGGCTCCATCAATTTATTAAATTTTCATTGTTAATTCAAGATGAACGTATATATATTTTAAAACTTCCTGTAGGGTTAGTATAAGATTTAATTCGATTGATCGTATTCGTATTCGATGACATTAGAATCAATGTAAAACGAACCTTAAATGTACCGAGTTACTACCGATTGCCTGGAAGAGATCGCTTTACAGCGATAAGGTCGCCTATTGTACTCTGTATGGTTTATATGTGTTAGTAGTGTAAGTGTTTATTTGGTGTACAATAAAGAATATTTCATTCATTCATTCATTCATGAGATACTCGTACAGCCCGTTGACAGACAGATTGACGGACGGACAGCGGAGGCTTAGTAATAGGGTCCCGCTGGTTACCCTTTGGGTATGGAACCCTAAAAAGTGTGTTCAGATTTATATTCATGTACCATTAACACGATAATATCAGGAACCTAATAAAAGACTGTTACTTTGAAGTCACAGACAGATACTGTGATTATTTATTTTTATTCAATATGTAAATGAGTATAGAAGAATCTATAAAATTATACACAATGTTTAGATCCTTCTTAGGGTTCCGTAGTAAAACTACAAGGGACCTTTCTAGTTTCGCCAAGTCCGTCCGTCTGTCCGTTCGTCCATCTGTCTGTCAACGGGCTGTAACGTAGAGACTATTAGTAGGTACTACAGTGTTGTAATTTGGCAAGGTTATACATATATTAATTACGTTGACGAAGTTGAACAGTAAAATTTTGAAAAGCCTATTATTTTGGGTACCTCCCCTACACGTAAATGGGGGATGATATTTTTTTTCTCGTGTATTCCATGGCATGAGGTATCGTTGAAAAGGTCTTTCAAAAATATTGGAGGTACGTTATGAATATTTTTTCGATTGAAAGATGCGTTTGCGAAATATTAAGCTACGATAATTCACGATACTAGTACATTATAGCTCTGTGTGTCTGTTCTTATAATATGTGTGGTGTACAATAAAAGTATATTCATTCATTCATTATAACAAAGTCAAAAGAAAAACTATCACGGGTAACTAGGCTTTATAATTTAACGTGTAATACTCGATTAACTTTTAAAAGTAAAAATTTCATAGTAAATGACTCAGATCTTATAGAAGCGCATTACTTTGGAAATTTTATGAGAAGAACTACATTTGTTTTATTACTGGAGACGCGAGTTTATACGGCAAGTTGTACGTTATAACATTGTTAATTTGTGGTGTTATTTTAAAAAGTAAAAAAAAAAACAGGTAAACCCTTCTAAGTACTTACGTATAATATTGTGACAGTAGGCAACTACGGAACCCTATATTATGAAGCCTGACACGCAATTGGCCGCTTATTATTAATTAATCCTCAATTACAATAAACATAACGTTATTATGATGCAATTTATTAACCATCTTTTAGAATTATATGTTATAATAATTAACATTTTATTCATTCAGGGCTGTAAATATTAAATAATATAGTTTTAAGAATATATTTCTTTGCAAGCTTGATTATTCATTCTACGACGGTAAAAAAGAAAAAGTTTTGCATAGCGCAGACTATTAATTACTTTAATTAGTGATTTTTTCAAGCCGAAATAATAAGAAATTAAAAATAATGCTTTTAGACTTTCAAGGTGTCATTGCCATGAAAAGAATTGCCAGAGAAAAACTTTCGTCATAGTTGTGGTTACAGTAAAAAATACAACTATTATTTTCTTGTCAACGGTACAGTATGACGTCATTTGGTAACGGTCGACGACGGCCAACTTGAGATGGAAGGTTAATAATCTAACCTTAAGCAATAACCGAATATCGTTATTAGGTTTAATTTCTCAAGCAACATATATCTAGGTCAGAAATCTACAAATAGCTCAGTATTGCTATACCTATTTCCTTGCGACGAAGTACGCAAATAATAAGGAACACTTTACCTATTTTATTATTAGTTAACCTTTTAGTTAACCGCACCAAACCGCATAATACTTAAATGTCTTAATATAGGTATTGAGAGATACGAAAGGAATTTTTTGATACAGGAAGAGCGCACGCGTACCTATTTTAACTTATTTTTAGGTACTGAAGGGCAGACTTATAATTTATATTCATTTAATTCTAGAGTAGATACTGTGAGTTTAAAAGCACACTTATGGTTTTCAACTGGCGAAAAAATTATCCTATTTCCTATTTGGAGGGGAGAGGAGGATATAAGTCAACTTCAGCTTGACTAATGTTTTTTTTAAATATATATCAGGGTGGTGCTCATTTCTAAATCTCGGTGGTGCAGAAAAAAAATCTTTAATTTCACGGGGCACCACATAATTTGATTCTATACCATAAGAAACTATTTCAGTATGTATATATTTTTTTTAATTTGATATGACACTAAATGATGCCCGCGACCTCGTCCGCGTGGATTAAGGTATTTTAATTCCCGTAGGGACTCTTTAATTTTCCGAGATAATGCTTATGTTTTAGTCCTGGATGTGAGCTGCCTCCATTCCCAGCCAAATTGGTTAATTCGTTGTGGCGTGAAGAAGTAACAAACATACTGAACCCAGATTATGCAAGGAGTAACTAAGGCTACATTTTAGGCCGGGAATAATTAGGATTCTTTCTTAAAACAAACTTTTGATAGAATAGAATAGAATAGAAATATTTTTTATTCAAATAAACTTTTACAAGTGCTTTTGAATCGTCGATGAATTTACCACTGGTTCGGAATGCCTTTCCTGCCGAGAAGAGCCAGCAATAAGCTCGGCGGTTGCTCTTTTCAAAAAAATTTTTTTTTACAATAGGTAATGAAACTATGCTTTGTATACAGTGCTTCCACGATGAAGTTTCCTAAGTCCAATACAATACAAATACAAAGAACATGCATGTTAAGACGAGTAGACAGAAAGCAGACCCATTCCCGTTGGTGGCATCCGTTCACGAGCATGACGCATGATCCAACCGCTCAACCATATTTGAGGGAACGTACCACACCACGCCACAATAAATTGGGATATCCGCTGATAGAAGAAATATGGCAAAGAGATAGTATCCATTTCGTAAACATATATAGGTTATCAGCTGCAAATTAATTCGCATACCTACCTCAAGGAATTATTATTAACCTCCAAATTTCCGCAATTAAGAGCAATGAAATTTCGTAATTATTCAAATCAATCATCGAAGGTTGTATTGATGTGAGAATTCGGCAGCTATAGATAGAATATAGAATGTATTTAGTTGGCAAGAATAGGTATGGGTATAACAAGATCTTTAAACAATTTGATAGAATCTGATCAATAAGCCAGTTGACATGGGTAAATTGAAAAAAAAAAAAAGTTTTTTATTTATTTTTATTTAAAAAAGAACATTAGCCAAGCTGAAGTTGACTAATATCCTCCTATCCCTTCCAAATAAGCGGAAAGCTTGTGCTCGGAATGGGTACGACAATAACGGAATGGGTGGGATTCGAACCTGCGACTTTTCAGTTTTCAGTCCGCACCGTTAACCGTTGGACTACTGAGGCTTGTATTGAGTTGTAGCAACAATGTCAAAAAGTCATCAATGAATCAAAAAGTTTGATAATTTACTTACATCAATATAAAATCTGGCACTTGAGCACGTAAAGCTGTCGATCCTGCGCCCGATCTTTAATATGAGAGTAAGGGAATAGAGAGTGCATCTGTGTTTGCGTACACACTTGTGCACTATAATATCTCCCGCGAAGATGACTAATCTCTGTAGAGTTTGGCCGCCGTGGCCGGATTCGGTCGGGAGGGCATTATAAAATCTGATTTTAATAAAAATAAACTATGCACATATTAACTGTAGAAAGGTGTAATATATGAAAGTAATTCTATTAATATTATAAATTCGAAAGCTTGGATGTATGGATGGATGGATGTTTGTTACTCAATCACGCCGCAACGACTGAACCGATTTAGCTGAAAGGAACAGAGATAGATTATAGTCTGATATTCACAAAGGCTACATATTTAACCCGGAAAATGAAAAAGTTCCCGCGGGAATTAAAAAAAAAGACGTGTGGCACTCGGGGACTGCCGCGGTAAAGCTATTGCATAGCATTTTTTATCAACGCCATCTAGCGGTGAGAGGAGTCCCGTGTCAGGTTATTTTCATTACGGAATTTCTGGATTCGGTCTCCACGCTCAAGGCCCGCGATAGAAGCTATGCAATAGCTTAAAACCTTACGTGAACGAAGTCGTGGGTATAAACTAGTGCATGATAAAACTTTCATAAATCAATTTCAATTCGTTCGTGACTGGCTTTATGTTACCGCGTCATACCATACGTCAGCATACCTAATAACCGATCAAGTAAACCCGTTTTTTGTATTACCATCATGTTTTAATAAAAAAAACCTTAGCTTATACCTAAACTGTAGTCGAAAGATCATTGTTTTGGTCATTAGAACCTTGTCCGTTCACATAGTACGGATTGGAGAGCAGAGCTACAAATTGTAATTAAAATTATTATAAGACACAAGTTGATGCGACTTCATTCGCGTGGATGAAAGTTTTTGATTTCCGCGAGAACTCTTTGATTTTCCGAGAAATGAGCTATCTCCATTCCAAAGAGCCCAATTGGATCATTCGTTGCGTTGTAATTGAGTAACAAACATACATCCAAACTTTCGCATTTATTGCGAAAGTTTGGATGGATGTATGGATGTTTGTTACTCAATCACGCTGCAACGACTAAACCGATTTGGCTGGGTACAGACATAGATTATTATAGACTGTAATAGCACATAGGATAGGCGGGATTAAAAATAGCCTATGTAAACACATAACATAATAAAATAAGAGTGTCCGCAGGACTCCAAAAAAAACCTCAATCAGCTCAGCAGGGATCAGCTAGTTGCTTTGTTAGCAATAAGGCCTCCTTTGCATGCGTAGTTTTAAGATGTACTCAATTTGTTTCTTTTTTTGTGCAATAAAGTTTTATCAAACCTATATACTTACTAGATAGATAATATATATATATATACCTAGTAGATAATTTGTATAGTATATAGGTTTAATATTTTCATCGCATCATCTCAAGGGACGTATAGTGTACTTATTAACACCTTATTGTGCACTGAATAAAATCATCCATTGTATTCTTATGTACCTACCTATTGTAGTGGGTATACTCTGGTTTTCCCCATCACAAATGCAATCAGCCAATTTCCGCTTATTTTGTAACCGAAGTTAGTCTCGTCCATTGTTTATTATTATTATTTATTTACAACAAGCTATAATTTAAGAAAAATTAAACCGACGTTAATAGGTACCGAAATAAAGCTAACTAAATGAAAAAGGAAAAGTGTCCATTATCATAAAAACTACTGAACCGTTTTTAACGAAATCTGTACTGTTACCTATGTTGGAGTAAATGTACCTAAGCAAATAATATAAGACTGATCATAATTTGTTTCGTAGTTTCGGAGAAATGCGTGGACAAACATTCAAATTTACATACACATATACTTACACCTACTCGTACAAATTACTAGCTAATGCCTGCGACTTCGTCCGCGTGGATTTAATTTTTAAAATCCCTGGCGAACTTTTTGATTTTCGGGGATAAAATATATCGGGGGTAGCCTATGTCTAAAAACTTAGTAAATGGCCTCAAACCACATACTTCGCCTCAAACTCAGCTTTATGCTGAGTTCTCCATAATGTTCTCAAAGGTATGGGAAGTCTCATAATTTATATTTAGTCAGCGTGGTGGACTATTTACTCATTCTAAGAGACATGTTCAATAGTGGAGTGGATAGATGAGACCAGGGATGAGACGATGTCCAGCAATCTTTTCATCTTTTCACAAATCGATTCCTAAGGTGTGTCGACTTAGTACATATGTCCGCCGCAGGAATTACGCAGTCCTCTTGTAACTGGACGTGAGCGCATTACGAGTCCGACCGCGTGTCCTTTGATACACAAGTACGTGATCCACGACGGATTATGCTTTCTCACGGTTAAACGACGTCAGCCATGCCCGATAAGTGGATGGATATCCACCTGTAAGAATTAATACAAATAATACACACTTAAGTGTTACCTAACATACCACTTCAAAAAAAAAAGTTAGACGTGTGTTTATTTAAAACCCTACTTCAATTTGCACATTAACCTTTAAAGACAAAACATTTTTTGTCTTTAAAGGTCGTTGCCTTCACGAATTACCACTTTATGGGACTTAACGTTTAGGTTCGATCTTATATATAAAAGATTATATCCGAAGAATTAATATATCCTAATTCCTAGTAAGAGGTTTAATTAAACTACCATATCTCGTCAAAGTTAGCCCACTTCCATCATAGCCTGCATCACCGGATAAGATCTTCTTTATCTAAATATATAAAAGGCAAAGGTGACTGACTGACTGACTGACTGACTGACTGACTGACTGATCTATCAACGCACAGCTCTAACCACTGATTTGATAGAGCTGAAATTTGGCACATAGGTAGCTATTAGAACGTAGGTATCCGCTAAGAAAGAATTTTTGAAAATTTCAACCCCGAAGGAGGTAAAATAGGAGTTTAAAAAATCGAACCTGACGTGAGCGAAGTCGCGGGCATCAGCTAGTCAACTAATAAACGTCCAATGCTCACAAAGGTCTCTTGCATGGACTTTCACGGGGGTCGGTCTTGCGCCGCCTGTACATGCACCTAGTGAAGGGTCTGCCAACACTGCACTTCTCGGTGGGTGGTCACCACTCCAGCACCTTGGGGTCCCAACGACCATTAGTTCTTCAAACCCTCGCCCATTACCACTACATCTTCGCGACTTGATGAGCTATGTATAACATGTATAACAAACTCGTTACCTATATATTATTTTCATTGTTACAGAACTTGTCCGGACATAAAGAAATTGTATGTTCTCGCAAGACCAAAGAAAAACAAAGACATTAAAAAAAGGCTACAAGAACAATTCGATGACCAGGTACGTACAGTCCCATTATTTTCGAAAAGTCTGTAGGTACAGGCTGATCTGATGATATTTTGGTCTACCTGGGTAGGAGGATTTGGTCATGGCTAGTTATAGCAACCTACCGTGGCGTGAAGATATCGATCAGGGGAATACAAGAGGTAGGGGTAGGGTTGGTAATATCCCCTTCTAAGTTAGCCCACTACTATCTTAGACTGCATGGCAACTTACCATCAATCAAAAAAGAAGCTGAAAAATGATAAATTTATTATGTATAAAGAAAGAAAGAAACGTTTATTTTATGCATTGTGCCACACATCACCCAATAGATATAAGTACCTAGATTAGGTTGTTGTTTGATGTACTAGCTTTTTCGCTATTTTATCCACGTGACTTCCGAGCCACGTACTAGTTTTCCGGGGTAAAATGCCACTTTGCTTGCCATCAAATAAATAATCAGTTCAATACAAAATGTATGAGAAAATTAAATTTTTTCATATTTTTTTTCGTAAATTTTTACGATATTTTAATAGTTATTCTGCTATTCGGGACGGAGACAAATACAACAAATCAAAAACCGCGAAAATAGGTCCAGCCGTTCTAGAGCTATGAATGTTCGAACAAACCCGACTTTGTTAAAGATATGCATTTATACACGCAAGCTAGTGGCAAATAAATTATGGTCAAAATTTTCCATTTCCATAGTTGCTACTATATTCACCAAATGTAAACAGTCAAATTAGACATAGGACGAGTAATGGACAGCACTTATACCTACGTTAGGCCGACCAATGAAGATGTCTACAGAATATTAAATGATCGGCTTTAACAATTTGAATACCTAGTAAACCAAAATTAATGTTTAAACAGAACCATGTGGTATTAGTTAATTTTTTTTTAAATTTAGCTTTTGCCTACGCGACTTCGTTCGCGTATAGGTTTTGATGTTTTTTCAAAAAGTGTGAAACACGTAGGTAACTTTTAATTATTGAAAATCCAAATAACAACTTTCATGGACATAACTTAAAAAATTTCATCCCCTATTTGATCACCATGGGGTGGTATATCAGAAAGAATGCCTTCTTATGATGTAGTCCTAGGCACCCAGCCTATATCATAAAAGGAGACGACGAAATTTCAAGCTTCTAAATCCAGTGTGTTGATAGAATGAAAATAATATACCTAAACGTAAAAATACTCTTTTTGTAAAACCGACTTCAAACGCCATTACAAAGTTTATCAATTGTGCCTTTAAAGAAGAGTTGATTTCTCCAGGTTCCCATCATCAGATCCCGATGACAATGGGATCACCTGGAAAGTTCACCCTTTCAAACAAAAAAGAATTTTCCAAATCGGTCCAGGGGTCTTCGAGTAATCGGGGAACATACCTACATAAAAAAAGATTCCGATGAATTGAGAACCTTCTTTTTTGGAAGTCGGTTAAAAATTGCGTCAGTCCAGGAATCAAGGCATTTTTTCGATAAAAAAAAAACCACCTGGATACCTGGAGCACTTCGACCATCCGATGTGCCAGATCTTTTTTTCAACGTACTTTGAAACTGTGGAACCAGCTTCCTGCGACGGTGTTCCCACTAAATTAAAACATGGAGTTATTCAAGGGGCGGACCTGCAACGCATTTGTGGTGCCTCAGGTGCTACAAATGTTCATGGGCGACGGTAATCACTTAACATCAGGTGACCCACCTGCTCGATTGCTCGCTAAAAATATAAAAAAAACTGATTAAACACTTTGTTCACAGCTCTACGACAAGTTAAAAAAGGTGCACCCACACTTTATGGATAAAATTTGTATAGTTGAAGGGGATGTGGGACATCCGGGCCTGGGAATCAGCGATGAAGACAGAGCGAGGATTACTAAAGAGGTAGGTAATTTGACATACTTTTTTACTCGGTAAAACCAAAAGGAAGTAGGTATTTTAGCAATCTGTGTATGTATGTATGTGTCTATTTAAGTTAGTTCCACCGTAGCGACTAAAATACTAAGCTGATGTTGGTTAATGAGGTGTCAATCCATTCGTTATCACGGTTTGGGCTTTGAGTACGGTTCGAGTGACATAGGCTATAATGTTCTCGTATATTCCATGTGTAGTGATGTAGGTATCTGTACAACGTGTATTGAAACTCCGAAATAATACTGAAGGAGGTGAATGTGCTCATGAAACTGAACAACTTTCCCCAAGGAACATAGGTCGAAATGTGAAAAAAAATGTGGACCTCCCATACAAAATTGACGATCCGCTGATTGATTTACTATGGGAGCTAAAAATTTTTTTTTCATATTTCGACCTAGGTTCCTTGGGGAAAGTTGTTCAGTTTCATGAGCACATTCACCTCCTTTAGTATTATTTCGGAGTTTCAATAGACGTTGTATAATATTTATAGCGATGCTGTATGTATAGCGTTATTTAACTTTGCTTGCAGGTGGAGTTTATCTTCCACGGTGCGGCGACGGTACGTTTCGACGAAGCGATGAAGACGGCGGTCGAGATCAATGTACGCGGCACGAGGGACATGCTGCACTTGGCGCGAGCGTGCACGAAGCTACGGGCTTACGTGCACATTTCTACGGCTTACAGGTACTTATCATTAATAAGGCTGCACATCATTATCGTTATTCTTAATGCTTGTTCACACCTCGCGGGTGCGGTCGCGGGCGCGGTTTCGAAATATCAAACACTAGCTGTTGCGCGCGACTTCGTCCGCGTCAATTTTTGTAATTATGATCGCGATTAAGAAGTTTTTAAAAGAATATATTTTAAATATGGATAATTATCCCCGTTTTTGCAACATTTTTCACTAATGCTTCGCTCCTATTGGTCGCAGCATGATGTTATATAGCCTAAAGCCTTGCTCGATAAATGGACTATCCAACACAAAAATAATTTTTCAATTCGAATCAGTAGTTCCTGAGATTAGCGCGTTCAAACAAACAAACTCTTCAGCTAGTAGTAGTACGCTAATGTCACAAATACGATCAATCGAATTAAATCTTATACTAATCCCAAAGTCTGCTCTACGAGATTGGTTGTAGATATGAGCCATAGTCCAGTTAGGTCAAGGACGCGCACTAACCGCTTTGCTTCCTCGTTCCTGATACGCACCGCTAAAATTTGGCATGCAATTCCGGCTTCTGTTTTTCCCTGTAACTACAATTTGGGTACCTTCACATCAAGAGTGAATAGGCATTTTGTAGGCGCGCATCTTCACTTACCATCAGGTGTTATCGCAGCCAAGCGCCAGTCTATATATTAAAAAAAAAGTCCACCACGCTGGCCCAATGCAAATTGGCAAGCTTCATACACCTTTGAGAACATTTTGGAAAATTCTCAGAAGAGCAGATTTTCTCACGATTTCTTCTCCCACCGTTGAATTATATATACTAGATGATTCCTGTGACTTCGCGTGGATTAAGTTTTTTTAATTCCCACGGGAACTTTTTTTTTTTTCGGAATGAAATGTAGCCTATGTATTAATCCGGGGTATGAGCTATCAGCCAAATCGGTACACGAACCCGCGACCCCCGAACCCCCGAATAGGAGGCTGCAATTCAAACCACTACGTCATCACTCTTCAAAAACTGTGCGTCTCATAAACCTTTGGACTTCCGGTAGTTTTTTATGGAAACGTACACAATTGTTTACAAACAACGATATAAATGTACTGCGTACTAGATGTGGCGTTCTGAAAATTCACCTTGTTCAACTGACATGCACAGTCGACCGTGCAATAGGTAGTTAGTGTGGCGCGGCCATCGGGCATTGGCGATGTACGAACGGGACGCTACCTACGCGATAAAACTTTTTAACCATTTAGGTACTTAAAAAACGCCAACAATACCTCTATTCAAGTAATTAAAGAATAATAATATAAACGTAAAAGTTCTTTTTGCAAAACCGACTTCAAACGCCACTACAAAACTGTGCCTATACAATTTGAAGAGTTCCCTCGATTTCTCCAGGATCCCATCATCAAATCCTGACCTGATGACATCCACTATCTATAATATAAAAATGAATCGCAAAATGTGTTGGTAAGCGCATAACTCAACAACGCCTGGACCAATTTGGCCAAATCTTTTTTTAAAATGTTCGTTGAAGTTCAAGGATGGTTTTTACGGCGAGAAAAATTAGAATTATTGCTTGAAAAACCCTAAAAATAGCCCTTTTCTTTTTCCCATACAAATGATTTGAAACTAAAACGTAGTCAATTTGAGCTTTATTGCTATGGTACAAAGTTCATATTAAATTACAAGCACTCACTGTTGTCTAAGCAATGTAGGTGTGTTCCTAACGTCAAAGATCATATCTATCAAGACAATGTGCGTGTGTGCGTTGGAGCACAGAATACATAGTTGGAGGAGTTTAATGTCGCGTTCCGAAACTCGCGTTTCTTTTGTATTAGTTTCGGCACGCGAGATAAAATGCATCAGTTTCCACGTCATTACATCAGTCAAACAAAAAGCGAAGCATCGGTGAAAAATGTCGCAAAAACGGGGAAAATTATCCATATTTAAAATCTTTTAAAAACTTCTTAATCGCGATCATAATAATAGAAATTGACGCGGACGAAGTCGCGGGCGTCCGCTAGTACTATATAGGGCATACATCCCAACTGGGAAGTATACCATAAAAATGAAATTTCCAAATCGGTCCAGGCGTTTTCAAGTAATCGGGGAACATACATAAAAAATAATAAAAAAAAAAAATTCCGACGAATTGAGAACCTCCTCCTTTTTTGGAAGTTAGTTAAAAAGTATAGTTGATTTAAATAATTAGATAACGACATCGCAGCGGGATGTATAAGTTTTGTGTTCTGATTAGCGTTGCCAGACGTCCCGTATTTCCCGGGACATCCCGTATTTTAGGCATAGCTTAAAATGTCCCGGCGGGACTGACTCTGTCCCGTATTTGAACCGTACTTCGTTTTTCATTATGAAATCGATCTAAGTAGGTATTCACACACGCAACGTTCGTAAAACGTACGGGTTCGCCTCGGCTCGAGCGACTGTGTAGCGTGAAGTAACTTGCACTTGCCACCCGCATCAACCGATGACAGTGTTAGTGTCAAAATGACAATGTTAAATTGACTTGATCCTCGGAAATATATTAAAAAAAAAATGATACTAAATAATTTTGTTTTTTATTTGTCCCGGGTAAAAAACTGAAATCCCGTGTTTTTTGCTCATTTAACCATTTGTCCCTTATAGGCTGAAAAAAAAATCTGGCAACCCTAGTTCTGATGTTCATGTCTATAGTATATCTATGTTGATGTCTACAAAATGATTAGAGCTAATTTTACGTAATCTACGTGTGGGCAATACAAGTTTATTTTTGTCTCAGATTTAAATCATGACAGCAATTTTTTTTTTCACTTAAATTTATTGATGTTTTTATGTTCTAAAGTTGTATTTTGTTGTTCTTTGCAAGTTTAAACGAAGGCTATAACTTTGTCGTAAACCTAATGGTTTATCCTCAACGTATAGTAGGTAAGCGAGGCAAGGTCGGATGACAATATTATGGGCATTGTAAATGTTTTTAACGCCTGCAACATAATCTTAAAACTAACTTACACTTCAGAATTCTTTTTAAAAGTTGGTAAAATGTAAAACCTATGGTGTACCTTATGGCCTATAGCCTTTCCCGAATGCTGATATAAACCGTGCTCTAACTCAGCTCAGACTCAAGATAGAGGTTGAAATGAGACTCAAATATGCTCTGACATAAATCTGTCTCGTTTTAACTCTGTCCTGAGTCTGAGCTGAGTGAGAATGCTGTCTATGAATTTCAGCCTAAGAGGAGACTTGTACTCAGTAACTGAGCACTCTATCCTTGTATTATATTCTACGCTCGGAACACGAAGTATCATCATCATCTCAACCGATAGAAGTCCACAGCTGGACATAGGTCAGTTGAAATAATCGCCACAGAGCACGACCCTGCGCGACCTGCATCCAGCGGCTCAGCCAGAAACAAGCGTGGGGGAGGGGGGGTCTACCAAAGCCGCGGTCCCCGGTACTGGGTCTCTACTCCAGCACCTTGGGACTCGAAAGCTCTTGGTTTCTTCGAGTCAGCCATTTTGTCACATTTATGTTAAAACACGCTTTTACCCGCGGTTTCGCTCAAATTACTGAATAACACATTATTGTTACAGCCATTGCCCGTTAAAAGAAATTGATGAGAAATTCTACGAGTCCCCGCTTGCTGGTGACAAATTAATTGATCTCGTGGAAAACATGGACGAGAAGACACTTAACAGCATCACCCCAGGGTAAGAAGGCTCAAGTTGAACGCATCTGTAGAACGCATTTTGAATCCGCTCAGACAGAGTTAGGAGGAAATGCGTTCGGAGAGACTTTTGAAAAAACTATCGCTGTCACTCTGCAGTTGTTCATAAAGCACATTCCTGCGATAAGAACAACTGCAGATCCGACTGAATAGCCTAAGTAAAAAGTCATAATACGAATTATGGCTCTCTACTATTTCCTTCTCCAATGTTGGACCAATTTAAAAGACATTTCACAAACTGAATAAGAAAGGTACATACAGTGTCGCTATGTTTTTCTTTTTTTTAAAAAATAATAGGTGTCTTTGTACACTAGGCCTGTATTGACAGGGCAAATAGGCAATTTTGAGCATTTTTTAAGAAAAGTTTGATATTTATTTAACTGTAACGTCATGGCTCTAAAGTCATTAAGAAAACAGGTGAGAGCGTTTGTATGGAGAAAAGACCACCCGCATTTTCTCTTGAAATGAGACAGGATTTCAAGTCCGAACCAATGCTGTCTATGTTCTGCCACATCGGTTGCTATATACAGGGTCAACCCTTAAAGTAATTTGTTTTGACATGTCGTATAATAATTATGACCCTAAAATAAGTAGATAGGTAACATTTTAAGGAAGTCATTTTCTGCATATTATCAAAAGTCAAAACATGTTGAAACCACAGACTTAGAATTTACTACTTGGTTGGTTGGTTGGTGTTGACTGTTTAAGTGGGCAGTAAATTATAATAATAGATTATTAACATAATATAATAATAAATAAAATAAACCTGTCCTTAGACAGAGCAGAATTATTAAAGTGTGATTTTTTTTTTATAAATCATCGCATTCAGTCGCTTCGTAAATAAAAATACTTTTACGAGTATATAATACTAGACGATTCCCGCGACTTCGTTCGCGTCGATTAAGGTTTTTTTTCCCGCGAGAACTCTCTTATTTCCCGGGATAAAAGTAGCCTATGTGACATTCCAGACTGTACTCGTAATCTATCTCTGTGCCAAAAAGAAAATCGGTTCAGTTATTGCGACGTGATTGAGTAACAAACATACAAACTTTCGCATTTATAATATTATTAGAATGATAATTAATGTCCAGAAATCTATTTCAGATTGATAGGGGATTTCCCGAACACATACGCGTATACAAAATCGGCAGCTGAGGACATAGTACAGAAATACTCAAAGGGACTTCCCGTGGTCGTGTTCAGGCCTTCTATAGGTAAAACTAAAACCAGTTGCATCTAATAATTTTACAGTAATAAGTAGCTGATTTTTTCTTTTTTTAAAAGAATATTAGCCAAGCTCAAGTTGCCTAATATCCTCCTATCCCCTCCAAATAAGCGGAAAGCTTGTGCTAGGAGTGGGTACGACAATAGTGCAACGGGTGGGATTCGAACATGCGACCTTTCAGTTTTCAGTCCGCACCTTTAACCGTTGGACTATTGAGGCTTCAAAATTGTAAGACAAATGAAGAAATCATGATTTTTGAGATAAAACAGCGTTGCAGTAAAAGAGCGTTAAATACAAACGCTTCAATTTTTTTCACTCGTGTTTTGGTTTAGGAATAATGTTTTCTTTCTTTTCAGTGATAGGAACAGCGAAAGAACCACTTCAAGGATGGATCGACAATGTTTACGGCCCTACCGGGGTAAGTGTCATAGTCAAATTCATTTATTAATTGCATTCCAATATGTAGGTATTTACAATGATTCTTAGAACTACTTTGAGATTATTTTTTCATTGGTACCCCGTTGGGGCACAGCAAATCGACCGTTCCGTAGAACAAAGTCCCATCTGCTAAATTCATAACTTGAGATTTGAGCCTTGCAGATATGACTTTTAAGGCTCAAATTTCAAGTTGTAAATTTAGGAGGTGAGACTTTCTTCTACGGAACGGTCGAAATATTGGCTTAGTAGAAAGACGGGCGTCGAGTTATTCATTAAGAAAATCATTTATTTTATACTAGGCTTTATCTACTATAAGAATTTTTTTTAAGTTTTTTCTGACTGCGGCTGCTGCATCATTCTTGATGTAGGTATGTATGTATGTGACAATTTACGTATGTTCCACCGTAGCGCTTAAACTACTGAGCTAACTAGTATAAGAAAAAAAGTGTTCATCAAAATCGGCCCATTCGTTAAATACAAGGGAACAGACAGACACACAGATACACACGTCAAACTTATAGCACCCCTCTTTTTCCGTCGGCGGTTAAGAAAGGTTTAACCCAAAAATATTTGCATTAAACTTTTATATAAATACTAGTTTATGCCTATGTGCTATCCCAGTCTATAATCTATCTCTGTGCCAAATTTCAACCAAATCGGTTCAGTACGCAACGCGATTGAGTAACAAACATCCATACATCCATCCATCCATCCAACCATCCAAACTTTCGCATTTATAATACTAGTTGATGTCCGCGGCATCGTTCGCGTGGTAATCAAAAAACCTTAATAGGTTTTTTGATTCCCGCGGGAACTCTCTTATTTTCCGGGATAAAAAGTGGCCTGTATGTTATTCCAGACTATAATCTATCTTTGTGCCAAATTTCTGCTTAATCGGTTACCTAAGTCGTTGCGGCGTGATTAAGTAACAAACATCCATCCATCCATCCAATCTTTCGCATTTATATAATAAAATATTACATATGCAAATTAACATGAGTTCTTGTTTTCGGATATTATAAAATGTATGCCTGTGTGACGCCCACAGTGAAATTTAAATTTATAGTAATAAATACACAATACTTATTACTCATATGAAAATACATGTAGTTACTTACCTACACGAGTATCAGGTCAAACGCAATTGTATACAATGACCGGAAATATAAGTTTACGGTAAACAATAATGTTTAATTAAAAATTAAATTAAATTAAAATAAACACACAAACTAGGTACATAAACGTCTAACATGAAATATTTGAATAGTAGGTAGGTTACTACCTACTTTATATTCAAACTTTATTGCACTGAGGTCTGAATAAAAACTTTTCTTGCGATGTCATTGTACATAGGTAGGTTAATATCTACTTAATATCCTTCAAATATTCGGCCAATCTCCGCAGCGATTAGTAATCCGCGCGAGAGATGTTATAGTGCACAAGTGTGTGCACTATCTATTACCTCAGCCTCCTATTACCGGATTGGACAAAATAGCTACGTATTGAACGTATCTGTGAAGAAATTCGCAATAGGACATGAATTTGTATCGGGAAACCTATATATCGGAGTAACTACCGGAATGTAACTTGGCGGTTTACATCACGTTGAGCTGTTGGTCCTAGCCTGATCTCTCTCCGGTTGCTCGTGTCGTATTTCATTTCCATCGAATTGAGAAGAGCCAAACAGAAAACACTAATTAAGACTCTAGTAATGTTTGATGCAGCTTTCCCGCAATTAACCAGCGGATTCCACATGCTAGTATCAATTATTTTTCTACAGGTTCTACTGTTGGCGAAAAAGTACCTATGCAGTTACAATTTTTTTTCTTAATTTTATGCAAAAGTACCTATCTGACCTCTTATGGACTCTGTATTAAAAATAAACTTTGTATTCCAGGCAGTAGTGGGCGCGGCAGTAGGCCTCATTCACGTCCTGAACTGCAACCCCAAAGCGAAGGCAGACTTGGTGCCTGGAGACATGGTGGTGCATGGCTGCATCGCGGCCGCCTGGAAGACGGCCAGAGACTACCCTGGGAATCACGAGGACGCTCCCGTGGACCAGCTGCCGACCATTTACAATTACGTGTCTTCAGAACAAGCGCCACTTTCTTGGGGTAAGATAACATATTCTCAAACAAAAATCACTCAAAACCTCATCCAATTGGCAGCGAGCTAAAAAAACTCCAAATAGATGGATTCAAGATGGCGGCCATACAAATTTCGTCGGTGTCTAACTTAAAGAGTGTACTTACAAGTTTTTGGAAAAAGATGATCAAGACCCGAAGATTTACTTCGTGAACAGAAAACACGCGGTTCGCTTTAGCGAGCCGCGAACTCACGCGCCCCACTAGTTTTTATATATGCTAACTTAAAAGTCCTTTCAAATAAAAAATTACAACATGGGGTTATTCAAGGGGCGGACCGACAAATTCCTATAAAGCCGGCAACGCATTGGTGGTGCCTCTGGTGCTACAAATGTTCATGGGCGGTGGTAATCACTTAACAGGTGACCTGCCTGCTCGTTTGCTCGCTAAAAATAAAAATTTATTATTATTAGCCCATTTAGAGGCTGCCTGTTAAATTCCTGTAATCTGCTTTTATTAAGGTGCCTTGAATGATAAACAAGTGTTTGCTCGAAAAAGGCGTAAAGCTCACTTGTACCCATGGACTCTAGAGACTACGGTGAAGCTCTCTCATCACTTAACTAGCTTACGATATATTGATTGATTTGATAGCTTTTTACGGGCTTAGCTAGCCCGTAAAAGGAACATTGATGAGAAAGGGCATAAATTAAATTGCTTATTTAATTAAACCTACATATTTCCCACAGAAAATTTCATGAAATACAACGAGACATATGGATTTCAAGTACCCTCGAACCTGGCGATATGGTTTTATGTGTTCATGTTAACGCCTTCCAAGTTCATGTACAACTTCTACTGCTTCTTCCTGCACTGGATACCGGCTTATATCGTGGACGCGGTTCTCGTTTTGATCGGAAAGAAACCCATGTAAGTCTTGTTATCACTAGAAAATCTGAAAATTTGCTAATTCTACGATTATTTAAGAAAGTCGTATTCATTTGACAGCTTTTTTTTAAGAATAAAAGCCAAGCTGAAGTTGACTAATAACCTCCTATCCCCTCCTAATAAGCGGAAAGCTTATGTTAGGAGTGGGTACGACAATAGTGCAACGGCTGGGGCTCGAACCTGCGACCTTTCAGTTTTCAGTCCGCACCTTTAACCGTTCGGCTATTGAGGTTCTAAACTTATAACGTATGGTTTCACCATTATTCCGAGGGAATATGACGACCTCCCTGGCGCAGTGGTCTTACAATTGGGAGGTCTCGGGTTTGATTCCCTGCGGAGGCAATTTGGGAATTTATAATTTCTGAATTGTCTCTGGTCTGGTCTGGTGAGAGGCTTTGGCCATGGCTAGTTACCACCCAACCGTCAGACGTGCCGCCAAGCGATTAAGCGTTCCGGGACGATGGCGTATAGAAACAGATTAGTGGTATGGGTTGAATTTACACTGCCGTAACCGCTCCAAGTTAGCCCGCTACCATTTTAGACTGCATCGTCAATTAATCAGGTGAGATCACAGTCATCAAATAAAAAAAAAATCAACAAGCTAGTCTTGTAATCCCCTATTGTTTACTTACAGGTTACGAAAAGCATACAAGAAAATAGAAAAATTCTCGTCAGTCATAGGGTACTTCGCCCTGAGGGAATGGAAGTTCCACAACAAGAACACGCAAAACCTACACGAAGAGCTGTGTGAAATGGACAAGGAGCTTTTTCAATTTGACATGGGCTCAGTGAACTGGGAAGAATACTGTAAGGCGTACATCAAAGGAGTGAGGATTTACCTACTAAAGGACCCCGCAGAAACGATACCACAAGGCAAGAGAAAACATTTCAGACTCAAAGTGTTACACTACACTTGCGTCAGTCTAATTTGTTTCGGTTTAGTCAAATTACTGTTGTTCTTAGCGAGGATCGTTTTAGGTTAGCTTAGGTTAGGTTATATTAGGAAAATAATTATTTTAAGTTTATTAGACTGTGTTTTTTTAAATGTAAAAGACTTTATTGGGTGCCTACTGCCTGCCTATGTAAATAATAGAAATGGAACAGCCGACAAAATGTTGGTGGGCTTACTCCTTAGGGTTCCGTAGTAAAACAAGGTACGCTTAGGGCTTATTTCACAATCACCGAGCACACACATTTTATGATAGTGAAAAAGACTGTCAAACGTCAGCTCTTATCTTATTAGAAACTAGTTGATGCCCGCGACTTCGTCCGCGTGGGAAAAGTTTAGAGTTACTTGCTACTACCCGCGAGAAGTTATGTCCTCTATCTCCGATAATATTAAGTAGATCTTTACCAAAATTTGACAAAATATTTCTAATAGTACACAATTTATAACAAAAAAAGAATTATCAAATTCGGTTTAGATTTGACGAAGTTATGGAGCAAAATCAACTAAGGTCAAGTGGGGTAAGAGAAACATACTTTACTGGTTTGTGAACATTTTGGCCTTCAGCTATCAAAATTATACATTTATTTCGATATTAATTGAAACAAATCTTCGCTTTTGAAATATACTAACATTTTTTTTGATACAGAACTAGATTGTTCGTATAATTACGGCACAATTTAGCAACAAAGCTAGGTCATAAAAATGTTCCTCTTACCCGAGATTTGGGGTAAGAGGAACACTCGATACTTTTAAGTAATAACTCGTGTTTTTAAGTGTTTATATAGCATGTATTAAATTTTTTTTTGAGTTAAGGGTAGGAAAACCTTACCTCGTTTAAAATAAGGTCTTATTTAGGCTGTCAGCCTAAATAAGACCTTATCCTAAGCCTTTCGTTTTTGTATGCTGTCAGCATACAAAAACGAAATTTGGGGTAACAGGAACATATAGGTAAGGTCAGAGGTGCTAAACTTTTTCTGGTATTAAATGAACGCATTAAAAACTAGCTTTCCGCCCGCGACTTCGTCCGCGTTTTGGTTATATCGCGCTTGGCACAATTTTTCAAAACATGAACCCCCTTTAGTGTCCCGTGATCGGTTAAAATGAAGCCTATGCCCTAAGCCTAAGCTCGAGGCATTTTGCTTTTTCTGTAACAAATAAACAGTTAAACAAATCATGGCTATTTACGGAACGTGTTATACCGGATGACTTTTTAAGTCCTGGCCAAAATTTGTAGGATAAACCTTAACCTTTTATATGGGACCAACTTTCGTACTCGAAAAAAAAAATCTACTAAGTATTTCATACATTTTGGTCACAGCTGATCGATACTTTTGTATGGAACAGCTGACTTTTTATTTCGAGTAGGTACGAAAGTTGGTCCCATAGAAAAAGTTGTTCATATTCATAGGTAGGTTTATCCTACAAATCTTGGCCAGTACTTAAAAAGTCAGCCGGTATTTTAGTGGATTTTAAAAATGTTTGTTACCCCCTGAAACCGGGAAAGAGGAACATATGTTTCTCTTAACCTAGTATAGCCGTTCCTCTTTCCCAGCTTGCCATTTTGAAGGTTATGTTTTTATTGACATCGAAAAAGCACTAAAAACACACACTACAAACAATAAAATACGTAGAAAATAAAGATTAAACGTAATAATTACACTTACCATAGCAATCAACCGCAAAACTGATGTTTTTAATATTTTAATAACACAAACAAGGAACGCCGCTAGGTCTTGGTTTTTTTAGTTTGACAACTGATTTTTTTTTCTCTCTTTTACTCGCTTATCTGCCGTGTTGTAGCGCCAAATATCCAAGAATATATGAACTACGCCTAATACTGTTATATCAACGTAGTGACCATAGAGCTCGCCGTTATAGTTTTCTTTTTACTAGTTACAGTTTCTCTTCCCCCCGCGTCCCTCTTACCCCACTTGACCTTAAAACTTTCATTCCCTATCCCGGATAAACCTTATTGGTTATCAGGATAATAAGTATCCTATATATTGACTCGGAGTATCAGCTACCATTATACCAAATTTCATTAAAATCCGTTCAGTAGTTTTCGCGTGATGCGCGCACAGACAGACAGACAGACGTACAAAAAATTCAGAAAAAATTTCTTTTGGGCTCAGTATCAATAATAAAGCATCCTCCGATTAAAATTTTCAAAATATATTTAAGTAATGTACAGAATTCGTTCCGTATACAGTTTTATTATAAGTATAGATGTGCCACAATGTCAATTCATCGACTAGAGTTTACTTGGAGATAGTGAAATAGGTCTTTATAGTTTCGTTCAGTCCATCTGTCTGTCGGCCCATCTGTGTATGTTTTTGTTTTGGGCGAATGACAATTACTTTTTAAAAATTAATTTCAGGATGTCCACCTCCATAGTTCCTAAGCTAATATATTGGTTTATTGTAAAACCTCAAACATTCTAGAATATGAGCACAATAGCATTGTAACAATGACTAGACATAAAACTATTTTCGAATGTACCTACTAATAGTATGTAAACAGTATAACTATTATTACGTTAGAGACTAAAGTTATAATATAATCGTTATATATCCATTAGACAATTATTTAACGATTATAATATAATCAACAACAACGCAACAAGTGTTTTCTCTAGAATGTCTACGGATC
Organism: Hipparchia sbordonii; assembly: GCA_038048805.1. NCBI lineage: Eukaryota > Metazoa > Arthropoda > Insecta > Lepidoptera > Nymphalidae > Hipparchia > Hipparchia sbordonii. The sequence goes on from CM076107.1 coordinate 10,588,434, forward strand.
CGTTAGGTGTGTGTTCCGGTTCGTGTTCTGAAACAAACTTGACATAGTTTTTTGGTGATGATCTATGATATAGTATATGTACCGTCTGTGGTCATGATGGACGAATATTGTGTAGGTAATTATTTTATGAAATCAATATTTAATTTTCTAAAATTCGCTTATGTGACCTTTTTACCTCTGTATTGTAGTAGCTAAATTGTGGAAACTCCTAACAAAGATAAATTGGTTTCACATAGTAATTATTTAGGTATAGGTACGTAGTAAAAAAAATTTTTTTTTAATGAAATGGTAGAAGCCATTTTTTGTGATAAAATATAAAATTAATGTTAAGTATTAGTTTTTATATTTAAAATTGATTTTCAATCTGGTTCTAGGTATGGGTTAGTATTGATATTTTGAAAATATAACTTTCATCAAAATAGTATTTATTAATAGTTTCAAAGATTTTCTTTACAAAAAACAGCCAAAGAACGCTCGTGATAACACTTTGGCCCCATATAACCAACTTGAAGGAACCACAACCACAATTTTATATTTTTTGTACTTGTTTTTTTATATTACCTAGTCATAAACCTAGGTCATGTATAAATACAGTTGTAGATTATAAAAGTCATGTGTGCTCAAATCGTATTTAATTGTTGCCATTTTAAATAATTTTTTACTTAAAAGCAAATAGAAAATTGTAGAAAAATAAATTTTTGAAAAAATACTATAAAATGTTTTTTATGTCGTCCCCTTTTTAAATAATACCCCTATAGGTACAAAATTTGATCCTGACTTTTACAGAGGAACGTAAGCTCTACGTTACCTTGACTTCACCCACTGGACGTATACAGGTAAAATCATCATTCCTTTGAGTCTATTCTACGTACTATATTTTACTTCTATTGAACATAACTTCGGAGGCGTTTCTCCGGTGCCTGTGGAGACAGGCTACGCGTAAGGGTAAAAACATGCCAAAGATGCCTCATTGCGATACCTCGCGGTCGCGGTTTAGCTTGCTACCTCGATGTCACCTCTATGTAAAACAAATGTATGCAAACAGATAAGCACAAACATGTCGAAGGATACCTCACTGCGATACATCGCGGTACAGCGAGGTATCTTCGACACGTTCGTGCTCGTCTGTTTGCATACATTTGTTTTGAATGGAGGTGACATCGAGGTAGCGAGCTAAACCGCGACCGCGAGATATCGCAGTGAGGCATCTTCGGCATGTTTTTACCCTAAGGCGACACGCAGGCAACTCAGTCCACCGTCCACGCAGCACTGGGCAGAGCAGTTTAACAAAAATGCATAAATATGCAGAGCTAAATTAACTACGTATGTATTAAATCGATGATGATCGAGGATCAAGATCTGATGATGGAGCAGAAAACTGGGTAACAGGATGTCGGGTATATCGTATATATTCCGGCCATAGATTCACATGTCTGGAATGTTTGTTTTTCTGTTGAACTAGTGGGAATGACCCTTTTTTTTCCTTTTTACACTTGTTCTTAAATTGAAGAAAAAACTCATCACTTATACTCAATATCATTTTATTATCAATTATTATCATTTAACAACACAATAATACATTCGTAAATAACAATTAGGTACAATTAAATAAATTAAATATCTACTATACAAGAACATAAAGTTTGTGCATAATAAAATACAAATGCGGAGTACAAACAGACATAAATAAAAAAAAAATTAAAACAACCAAATTACTTTGTCCCTAGCATGTAACTTGTGATTATGACATCGTATATATCACATTGTAATTATTAGTCGATTTTATCGTACCTAAAATATACATACTATGTTAAAATCTTCCTAATGAATACTTAGTCCTTCTCTTCTAGAATAATAATTGCAATCGCGATTGCGACCATCACTATGCCATTGTCAAAATCTGCAAGCCGATTACTGTGTACAAGCTGCATCAATCTTTACCTACTAGTTTCAATTGTGGTGATTGGCTGAACTTATCGCGTTCTTTCGGCAACAATGCATTTTAGCCAATAGCGAATGAGTATCGGCCAATCAGAGGCGATTGCAATCGTTCCACTGAAGCAATCAGTTGTCTAAAAATAATTGCAAATGATTTAATTAAATCGGAGGTTAATGCGGTTGCCTGTAATTTTAGTGCAATCACAAAGCTGACTTGAAAAAAACTCGCGAAGTTGTGAAAAACCATAGAACTAAGTACCTACGAAGTTTCTTCAAGTGGCAAAACTAACGTAAGTCATTCAATGTCACTACAAACGTCCTACATGAAATAAATAAAGAATTTGAATTGAAATGCAAAACGGAGTGATTACATTCTCTGGGTCTTGTGGAAGTGACTGCACTTAGTGTTGTAGTGAAAAAATGAAAAAGTGGAAAATGTATCATCCTACGAATAAATAATAACTCAGGAACTCTAGTTCAGAATAAATTCCAAACAAAAAGTGGCCCTACTTTAAACTAAAACGTCGAATGATTCAAAATACGAATCACTTAGTACGCGAAGACGTGAGCGATTTTCCAAGTGTTGACGGGCTCCACACGACTTTTTTGGGACATTTTTTAACGCAGTTACATTTCCTGACTTATTATTTATTCTCAGGTATTATCTATGTAGCTTGACTGCATTGAAATAACATATTTTATACAGCTAAATATTATCCTGTATCGAAATTAAAGAGTTTGCGAGTGTATCGGAAAATTCATCGATTTTGTTAAAAAAAAAAACCGACAAAACATCATGGACTCGATAGTTGTAAGATTAATATTATTCTAAACCTTGGTTTACTAGTTCAGATTAGACGTGAAAGAGGTACATAGAGAAACAAGCAAACATTTTAGGAAAAGAAATTAGTAACTGATAATAATAAATGAAGGTAGGTATATATTTTTCTATGATATAACGTAATAAAAAAAATACTCTTTGGCACACAATAGACAAAATTTTGCCATTAGAATATAACAAAAAATATATATAAGTAAATATTTTAAGGGCACGGGAAAAAATAGGATTTATCACAATTTTATATTATTTTATCTGGCGTTTAGTGCTTTTTGTAGAGAAATCGTAGTGGAACGAAACGCAACAATATTCTGGAGTTTTTTTTTATAAAACAATAAAAGAATTCACCGTGTATTAAAATACTAACGCAATACCAATGTCTTAATCTGTCGGTGTAAATTAGCTTGTTTATCGTCTTTTTAAGAGCGAGTATAGTAGAACAACCTGCCAAAATACTGTCAACAATATCATGTAACTTTTATTTTATTCGATGACAAAATAGTCCTTGACTGCAATCTCACCTGATGGTAAGTGACGATGCAGTCTATGATGGTAGCAGGCTAACTTGGAAGCGGTATGGCAGTGTACCATACCCCTAATCGGTTTCTACACACCATCGTGCCCGAACGCTAAATCGCTTGGCGGCACGTCTTTGACGGTAGGGTGGTAACTAGCCACGGCCAAAGCCTCCCGCCAGATAGATACCTTTAAACATACGTTTTCTGCAATAACAGTACTCCATTGAACTAGAAAGTATTTAATTTTATTAGGTATGCTTTTTCTGGGAGGGTTATGTTCATTAATAAGTCTGTAACTGTATCACGTAGCTTGTTTTACACATACTACCCCTAATATAAATTACTGAAGCATGATCCACATAACTGAATTAATAAGCAAGCATTTTTAACGTAGTTTATATCGCGCATAATAAAATATTGTAAAAATTAAAATAATCCAATTTGTAATTATGTTGGAATTTACATAATTTTAAATTTTTAAAGACACTACAATTGAAAACTTAAATATTCATATTAAAAGCATATTATGATTAACAACGCGAGCCCTTGTCATCTTTAAACTAAAATATGTATTCTTTTAATTAATTAACATAATTACACATCAAAACAAAAATTAATACATTCATTTCATCACCATTTTCTGTGACAGACAATGAGCTTCTTTATTTTTTATTAATAATAATCACAACCACTTGGTTTAGCTTATTTAAATATTAGCATATAAGTTTAACCCTTTTACTATTGCAACTTTATTCTTCTTATTTTTAAGCTATTGCATAGCTTCTATCGCGGGCCAGCGTGGAGACCGAATCCAGAAATTCCGTAACGAAAATAACCTGACAAGGGACTCCTCTACGGTGAGCCGCTAGATGGCGTTGATAAAAAATGCTATGCAATAGCTTTACCGCGGCAGTCCCCGAGTGCCACACGTCTTTTTTTGTTTTTCTTAGCCTTAAACTCGGAGATAGCGTTTTTTAGCGATAGGACCGCTTTTTTGTACTGACATAATATATTTTGCTAACTTTACTTTTTTCTGTTTGTGGTGCAATAAATTAATAAATAAACCACAATACTTTAACTCCATTTGGATGACCCAGTTCAAGAAGTCCTAAAGGTATGGCCTTTAGGACTTCTTGAACTGGGCCATGTTCAAGTCCTAAATTCCATTTTTCCAAATAAAAAAAACGGACTTTAAGACTTCTTTTTTCCAAAACAGAAAAAATGGACGTATGTACCTCTTGAACTGGGGCATTCATTTTAAGTTTTGCTAGAGCATTATCAATATCACAATTCATTAGAAACATTTCACCACTTTGTGATCATGATTATTACAAATAATATTTTGATCACTACTATAATATAAAAAACAATCGTCAATACGATCGTCGTCATTTCAACAAATAATTAGAAACAATCATAATCATCGCGCAATTATTATCCTCTTCTTTCTCTCACCTACCTTGCCACATAGTGGTCGCTTTGACCGCCGACTTATCGTATCGTATCGTAAGCGACATTTTTACCTTAATTGATTTTATTACAAGCGATATTTTAAAATAGGACACGCTGACATTTCCCGGGAATACAACATATTAACATCGAATATTATATGTTATTTTCCTAGGAAATGTCGACGTGCTCGAGTTCTTTATAATTTAAAATATTATTTGCAATAAAAAATCTCAATTTTTAAGTATAAATGTCGCTAACGATAAGTCGGCGACCAGTTGGAAACCAGGGCTTAAAGTCGCTGGCCTGTATAATCCATTTTTCCACAGTTGTCTTACATGTTAAACAAGTTTTTCCCGCAGAAACGCGTAAGCGACGCGCTACACATAGGACACACGCGCGACAGCGCATAGGACGTTCTTACTGCACTGACAATGAAACCGTGCTACTAGAGAAAAACCAATCTCTAAAACGTCGTAAGCGCCGCGTAAAGCGGCAAGAAATGGTTTGCGATTATCCTATGCGAAAACTTTCCATACAAGTTTCGCCCGCGGTTATAGGTACATAACATTATTTTACACTAGATGATGCCCGCGACTTCGTCCGCGTGGATAAAGGTTTTTTGATTCCCGCGGGAACTCTTTAATTTTCCGGGATAAAAATATAGCCTATGTTTTAATCCTGGGAATAAGCTATCTCCATTCCAAATTTCAGCCAAATCGGTTCATGCGTTCATCATACACACACACACACACACACACACACACACACACACACACACACACACACACACACACCCACACCCACACACACACACCCACACACACACACACACACACGCACACACACAAACAAACTTTCGCCTTTATAATATTAGTGTGATGTGATTATGATAAAAACTCGTATCAGTTAAGCAATGCACGAATATGAGTGCCAAAAATTTCGCTTGAATTCGAGAAACTCTTTGTGTTAGTTGTGTGTAAAAGGTACACAGTAGGTACTTTTAAAACAGGTAAGGAAAGAAAGACTATAACGATATAAATCCGGCGACAGAGAAGAGAAGGTAAAGCACGATGGATGATTAATGATTATTCCTATTCCCACAGTTAAGCACCAATTAGTCTATATGTATCGTACACTAACATTTATGTAGTACCATTACACATATGCATATTTATCTATCACTACATGACAGTGCATTGCGATGGATCTTGGCCGGTGGGGGCTACAAAGCCCTCTGGGGCGGCAGATATGTCCCCCACTAGTTCAGTGGGGGGCTGGCCTAGGTCTTGCATCTAAAATAGAGAAACACAAGGTTTTAATATTTATAATCTCTATGCTATATTAAAACTAGCTTTTTCCTCGACTTCATTTGTGTGGTTTAATTAGTTTTTTAAAAATCCCACGAGAACCCTGTTTTCTGGGATGAAAGGTATCATTTAGTACCCTCCCAACTATACCCATGCAACAAATCACGTCGATCTATTGCTGCGTGATTGAAGGACAAATCAACAAACAAACACACTTTCGCATTTCTATTTTGCGTTATTACACTGATGCAATCAATTTTAGAAAATCGACACACTGTTTATAATATAAAAATTCTTTTCAAAAAACCGACTTCAAACGCCACTACAAAGTATAAAAATAATTTTATTTTGTACACGTTTGTTGAAGTCGGGCGGGCTTAAATAGAAACGATGAATCCGATACGCGATGCTCGCCCGATTTCAATAAGCGTGTCTTTTATATGTCACCATAAGATAAGCGTCGCGCATCGATTTCATCGTTTCTAGTTAAGCCCGCCCGACTTCAACAAACGTGTACAAAATAAAATTATTTTTATACTTTGTAGTGGCGTTTGAAGTCGGTTTTTTGAAAAGAATTTTTATTTTAAGCTTTATAGTGTAGCTTGTTCCTGCACTATTTCTCCCCTCCCTCCAACGCTACGGTACTAATGTAGTGTATACTTGGTACCTTCAGTACTTATTAACAATACACAATTTCTAAAGACCAGAAGCTCCATGATGTAATTAATGCTTGGTACATACAAACAATAGAATCAATTCGAAAGCGGCGGTTCGTAATTCCTCCAACCCTGCAGCGTCAGGATTGAAGAGCTAAAACCTTGAGCTTTATGATGTAGTATATGCTTGGTACCAACAATATCAATTCGTAAGCGACAGTTCCTAAATCCTCACAGATTAGGTAGGCAGTACCCCTGCAGCATCAGTATTGAAGAGCTAGGACCTTGAGCTCCACGATGTAGCCTATGCTTAATACTAATAATATCAATTCGCCAGCGAAAGTTCCTAAATCTTCACAGTTTAGGTGGGCAGTACCCTGCAGCATCAGGATTGAAGAGCTAGGACCTTGAGCTCCACGATGTAGACTATGCTTAATACCAATAATATCAATTCGCAAGCGAAAGTTCCTAAAGTCTCATAGTTTAGGTGGGCAGTACCCTGCAGCATCAGGATTGAGGAGTAGGACCTGAAGCTCTAAGATCTAGTATAGGCCAAGCATACCAATTCGTAAATGACAGTTCCTAAAACCCCATAATTTAGGGGGAAAGTACCTCTGCAGCATCAGGCTTGAAGAGTTGAAGGTAAAAATTTTTATGGGACCATTTCGCGAGCTTCCTCTGTCGATTAAAAAAAAATCGCGTGAATCGGTCCAGAAACCCCGGAGTAATCGGTGGGCATACATAGAATAAAAAAAAAATATATACCGGCCGAATTGATAACCTCCTCCTTTTTGGAAGTCGGTTAAAAAAGGCCACAAACGAAGAACTCAAGGTCAAGTTACCTGTTGCATCAACTTCAATTTTAGAGAATGGACACACTGTTTATAAAAAGGCCACAAAATGTTGAACTCAAAGTTAAGTTACCTGTTGCATCAACTTCAATTTTAGAGAATGGACACACTGTTTATAAAAAAGCCACAAAATGTCGAACTCAAAGTCAAGTTACCTGTTGCAGCAACTTCAATTTTGGAGAATCAACACACTGTTCATAAAAAGGCCACAAAATGTCTAACTCAAAGTCAAGTTACCTGTTGCATCAACTTGAGTACAGTCTCGAAGCGTTTTCGTTTCACGTCTTCCGCATCCGTTTCTTGTTCGGGTTCTAGCTCGGCACACACTTGCTGCATGAGACTTTGTTGTTTCTCGAATCTGAATAATTTCATTTAATCATCATCATTCATTAATTGCTCACTACTAAGCGCAGATCTCCTGGCCCAATGAAAATTGGCAGAATTCACATACCTTTGAGAACTTTAAAGATAACTTACAAGCTTGCTCTCGATTTCGTTTTCCTTCAGCTTAGAAGTATTTAATATCAAATTGCTTAAAAGCTCATAACTTTGAAAAGTCAGAGATGTATGCCTAGGATTGATGCCCTTTCTACTATTTACGATATTACATAGGGCCAAACATGTTCCGACAAAGATGATATGCAAATTATTAATTTTCTATTATTGCAATAATTTAAGTATGCATCACATCTTGCTGCTTTGTCTCTTACCATCAGGTCAGATCGCAATCAAGGATTATCTTGTCATCGAATAAAAAAAAGTAGTACAGTCTATAGAGTACGTTCATGGTATAGACTGGTACAAATTTTTTTTTTTTATAATTTTACCTCTCATATTCCGCTTGTTCTATTTTGCCCTTGTTTTCAGCTAACCACGTTGGATACTTCTCCACCAGTTCCTTGAGCGACGGATAGAGTACCTCCTTTGATAGCAATGACTGCATCATGCCTTGCATGAACGGTAGGAACATGTTACCTTCCTGAAATAAAGACAAAATCTAGTTCTATTTTCAATAATAATAAGGCTCCATGCAAGATCAAATCGGAAATGAGAACATCGGTAGGAGAACCAGAGTTACCGACATTGCTTGGTGAGTTATGATGTGACAATGGGTACATATAGTTTGAACCAAGAAAACAGCCTGTTTTTGATTCAATAGTAAACAATCAAATATTCTTTGTTTTGATAGGTTAAAAATATATGTTGTACTTTAATACACGTTCTAAATTATTTTACCGTTCAAAAGTCCATATTTTGAACTTCACTCGATCAAATAATATTCCGAAAACAGTGTAGTTTTTAATTGTTTTTCAGGTTGTATTTATAGTATATCAAAGTTAAACTAAAAAAAAATGTCAAAAAATAGGCAAAAGCTTTTAGAAGAATATTTTACCGTTAATTTTTCTCTAAAAAGTTTTTTTTTTTATCATGACTGTTTTACTTTTTTTATAATAAAGTGGCTCGTGCACCTCACTTCAATTGCTTGCAAGTTACTGCGGCCGAAGATCGTGCCCTTTAAGGTCCCAAGAAGTAAGAGTGGTACATCGTAAATTGAAGTGTTGATACACTCCCAACTAGGTGAACTCCCAACTCGTTGGCAGCAAGTGGATGCAGATGACACAAGAACGTTTATTATAGCTATCCTTTCCAAGGACCAAACATTGGATGATGATCCTTTGAAATAATTATTAACTTTCAATTAAAAAATTTATGAATATTAATGGCTGCCTGGTAGAGATTGCTCTGTAGCAATAAGGCCACCTTTACATACGTAGTTTTAAGTTGTATCAATTTTTGTTTCTTTCTTGTGTGCAATAAAGTTTTTATCTATCTATCTAATTTTCCATATTATAATAAGTAACTGCATCTAACCTGGTTTCCTCCCTCGCCAAGATTGAAATTATTGAACATATTTGCAAGATCTGCGTCTGAAAACGGAGTCTGCAGATTTTCCGCATTCGTATTTAGATTTTGAAGAGTTTGTGAGATTGCCGCTGACACCTGAAAAATATTTTTTGTGAATTAACCTTGCAACCTTTTTTTTTGGAAATCTTCAGATTTATTCAGCAAAATATAAAAGTAACATCAATGCCAAATGATGTTACTTTTATGTTTCATGTACAAATGTTTTTTGATGCATTGGGTAAGTAACTGAAAACCTTTTCTGAGGCACCTGTACAATGAAACAAACTGAATCAATATCAGCCTAGTTCTTTTTCATCAAAATGGTTATAAGAAACACAAACAAATACTGAACCTCATATGCCAAAAGCAGTGGTGTGATGTGAATGTGATGCATAAGATGTTCAACAGGGTAGGCAGATGATATAAAATGGAAAAAATCTCCAGTACGAGTTTTAAAAAACTTAAGGATAGGCTTTTTACAAATTATATAAAGCTTACCATTAAGTTTTTATAACTTGTACTGGAGATTTTCTTCATTTTATATCATCTGCCCCCTTAATACTTACCCTGTATGCACGCCACTGGCCAAAAGTACATCATATGGTTCGCTGTGGGTAAAATGATGTTAAAGCCTCAATAGCCCAACGGTTAAAGATGCGGACTGAAAACTGAATGGTCGCAGGTTCGAATCCCACCCGTTGCACTATTGTCGTACCCACTCCTAGCACAAGCTTTTCGCTTATTTGGAGGGGATAGGAGAATATTAGTCAACTTCAGCTTGGCTAATATTCTTTTTTTTTTTAAAAAAAAAAAAAAAGAAACTGGTAGGTATACCTCATCAATTTTTTCCTGAACTGCTGGGTCGTTAGGCGCTGGTTCTGTTACGGTGCCTTCCGCAGGAGGCTGTAGTACTTGGGCTGCTGCTTCTGTTCAATGAATAAATGAAAAAACTGTAGAAACCGATTTGGGGTGTGGGCCCAATTTACACTGCCAACCCCTCCCAAGTTAGCCTGCTATCATCTTAGACTGCATTATCACTTACCATAATAAGTTCATAGTCAAGACTCAAGAGATAACTTAACATCAATATAAAAAGCAACAATTTTCAGTTCCAGTTTTACCATAAAGTTTAAAGTATAAACTGACCTGCCATTTTTGAAAAAGTCTGAGCAATTTGTTCTTGTGATATTTGCTCCTCTGTAACAAGTAGAGATTATTATTAAATTTAAGATATCTATTAAAATTATGCTCATTAACATATAATACAATTGAAGATTATATCGCCATCCCCAGAGAACAAAATCGCTAATATGCACAATGGCGATTACCATTTTATGCTCCAGGGACAGCGATATTATAAATGACAAAAAGTATATGCTATACATCACTATCGATACCTCCTATGTAAGTTGTGGTATCCCACAAAACTGGCATTTTAGGTTTATTGCACTTATCATTTGTTTTTATCTATTTTATGTGTTCGTTTAAAAAAAAAAATAAAAACAGCATTCTTTAACATACTTTCAAGATATATAAAGTTGTATTGTTATTAAAATGATGGCCTAAACCATTTTATTGACCTTCACAACAATTAACACTTTACATAAGCATTTTGGGAATACAACAACTTAGGTAGGAAGTATCGATACATTTGTTTGAGTTCTGCCTCATTATATGAGGGTCAGGGTTCAATTTCAGGCACATGTTATGTGCATTTAAAGTAGTTAACTATCACTTGCTTTAACAGTAAAAAACATCGGCAGGAAACTTGCACGCTTGCAAGTTCTCCATAAAGTTATTAAGGTTGTGTGAAGAGTCTGCTAATTTGCACTTTCGAGAGACCTGTGCCTAGTAGTAGGCCAGTGATGGGTGATGAAAGAATGAACCGTTTGAGCTTTACCTGGCACTCCACTAAATCCGCCTAGAATAGCTGCCATGTTGCTTTCAAACTGTGCAGCTGCTTCTTTTATAAACTCTTCACTCCACATATTCTGCGGTATATCTTCCGGTTTTGCCACTTGATCAGGCTTCTTTGTCATGTCTTGTAAGGCGCCTGAAATAAGATGATGTAGGTAATAATTTTAAAATTATATCACATTATCTTTTTTTCATTTGATTATTTTTTTCAAAAGAGTATTCCGCTCTTCCCTCCAAATAAACATAAAGCGTATGCAAGTAATGTGTACGAAAATAGCGATAGGATAAATTAATGGATCTATATGTGCATAGGATGCTTTACATTGCAGTAAAACCATTCTGGAATTTTTTAATACTTAGTTCAATCGACGCAGGCGAAGGCACAGGCTTCATCTGGTTATAAATATAGCAAATTCCCCAATGCATTATTTATTTGTGAGTGTGGTAGAGTCCAAAGTTTACTTGATTGAATCCAAATAAATATTTAAAAAAAACATGGAATATTCAACAATCATATTTCATGAAGTTCAACCCAGGTGGTTCCTGCTCTCTCATACCGAATTATTTATTCCATATTCCACTAATAATAAATGAGGAAATTTTAGCAAAGTTGTGTAACACTTATTTAGGTTATACAATTAGATGTCAACTTACTGTCCAATAAGTCATCCAGCTCGGGATCAGCATCGTTGTTTGTAAGCTCTTTATTATCCGACATTATTTAGAATTTCTGGTTAAATTCTTTTAATCAATTTAATTACAATTTACAATGAAGCAAAAATACACCTATGCTCATGCAGGTTTTTTTTGACAATTATTACATTGTCATTGCCTGTTGTAAAAAATTATCACAAGACTTCCATAGACAATTTTCTTTACGCAGTCACTTCACATGGCGCCTGGCGCACAGATTACTGTAGGCCTAGGGGTAGCAAGACAGAAGTTAAATTCAATATCATATTGTAATTTAAACTTTGGTTGAGTTGTTTGTCTAATCTATATATGAAGGGTATTTGAGTTATTTTTTGTAATGATTATGAGTACCACGTCTTAAAAAGTTTACAGGAATAGAGAGTAGATGTTTTTAGTTAAACCGTCTAAGCCATTTAAAATAGAAAGTGTCCCCACCTCCTAATAAATTTAACGTGTTAGATTATAAGTATTGTATTTTTGAAGCTTCACTGTGGAAGCACTGTATACTTAGCTTAGTTTTGTTACTTATTGTAAAATTAGTTTATTTTATTTTTTGAAAAGAGCAACTGCTGAGTTTCTTGCCGGTTCTTCTCAGCAGAATCTGCATTCCGAACCGGTGGTAGATTTTTTTGATGTGTCATAAGTGCTACAAGGTAGCCTACATGAAATAAATAAATTTTGAATTTAAATTTTGAATTTGAACAGATCTCATTCGAAACATCTAATAGTAATCTACTACCTGCTATTACCTAATGGTAAATTAATACTACGGAGATATTGTTCAAATATGTAGGAAGGGAATTTCTGGGATTTTAGGATTTTATGTAATTTTTTAAATTTCAAAATGTAATGTATATGTCAAAATATGTTTAAAAATAATTTTTGTTTTAGTTCTCAAATTTTTATTAGGTATCTTTTAAACAATATCATAATATCATACTATACAAAATTGGATAAACTTACGCTTATATTACCATACATTTTTATAATGTTGCATGTTTTAAATTTTAGGTTAGTAAAACAACGGTTTTCAATGTTTTCATGGTGATTTCTTATAATAGAAAACAGCTGTTTTATTTTGTATTAATTTTTACTTTTATCTGGGAACTCCTCACCTGATAGAGCAGTCCGCCACTGAGAGGTTACTCGAGTAGTGGCCTCCACTGGTGTTCATTAGAGTCGTATTAACTGTATATTTAATGAGGTATACCTATGCATCCTATTCCAATCGCAGATAAAAAGATAATGGTTGAATACAAACTAATTTGCAAAATTCTAACTTTAAATTGAGCCCGATCCAAAAAAAAATCAGCAGCGTTCGTTTAGTTGCTGTGCGGCAGGCATCGTGGCATTTTGATAATTATATAATAATGTACACTATATGCTCTGTAAATACAACAAAAAAGTTTTTTTTAATAGTGATTGGATTCCTTCATTTTTAAAAGAGAACAGCAATATTTTGCACATTTTACATTATTATAGATGAGAATTACAATATCAGCAATAGAAACAGAAGTTAAATAATTATTAGGTAAATATTATAAATGATAGATTCAATCAATATCTATGAGGAGTATGAATTATTATAAAGCATTTATATTCTTACATTGCTATTAAAATTTTGCTATTATTAGATCCCCACTCAATGCCAGATATTTATACCCAGATTTATTCAGAATCAACATGTTTGTAAAATCTAAGCAACTTATTTAACAATATAAGTGTTTTTTGTAACTGTGTTAAATATTATGTAGTAATTAGTTTTATTATTATTATTTTGTGCCATTTGGTGATCTGTTGATACATAATATTATTTATAATTAACTACCTATTAGATATCATTTTAACATAGGCTACACAATTTCTAATGATACAATAGTATTATAATAATTTTATGCATGACTTATGCTGGCAGTTTATAGGTAGAGCAGCTTATAACCAAAATAATTGTCTTATATAAACATTATAAATTTTCAATTAGAATTTGTGACAACTTTTGTAATTCAGCATGACTTATTATTTATTGCACAATATAGCTTTAACGTAGCCCACGTTAAAAATATTTTCTTAACTATGAATAAAATACAGTCAATTGGACTGGTATTACAATGGTTTTTGAATCAATACCTACTTAGGTACAAGTTATCTATGACAAATCGACCGGAAACGAGTTATGTACAAATATTTTAAAATGGATGTTTCCTATCAATTTTTCCATATGATGTATTTTACGTCTTATGTTTATTTATTTTGAGGTTTCTTATTTATATATCGGATAAAACTTTATTTATCGTAGACGCCCTGCTAAAAATTTAAAAACGTAGTATCCTGTTGCAACTTGAAACAATCTGTGTACCCAGTATAATCTTTTCAATTTATTTCTTGCTTGAGGGAGAGATTCCGTGGCGTCTTTTAATATGAACCGTCTAATACCCAGCATGTATGAACCAATATAGGAGTCCCAATTGAATTGCCCAGGCCAGTGTGCAAAAGCACTTGAATCACTTGCAGAACTTGCTTCATTGTGTAAAGCTGTTAATTCTGAGATCCCGAATTGCCATTCATGGTTAGCAAAATATTCTCCAGTTGCTGCTGCCATTTTAAACCGTCGTGCAAGTTTCATCATTCTGTGAAAGATGATATAATTGATATAATATTTTCAAATAAAAAATACATCCCTAACAAAACTTGATAATAATAATTATAAAATACATAGTTATTTTGCTCCCAAAGTCGAAAATTAGAGGCGTTAATTTTAATATACCAACAGTAGACGACTTTTCAGTTTTCAGTCATACTGAATGTTCAAAGTTAAAAACAATTATTAATAATGTCATCGGAAGCATACCTATTACATACCTATTTATGAGCAAATGTGTTGAGCTTACTTTTAATTGCTTAGATTTTTAAATACTTACATAGCTTTCCTCCCTTGTGCTCGAAGTAGCAAGTCGTAAAGGAAAGCAGGTAAAAAGTGGCAAGATATTTCCCAAAATGTATTTATAAAACGAGACTCCGTAAAAGCAAAATTTGGATACCACATCACATATCTGAAAAAGAAAATCAAAACTTCCATTATTATTATTTATTATTAAACATTCAAAAAAAAAAATTAAGTATGTATAGCAAAAATTAACTTAATTAACATCACTAGTTTCAAGCTTTTCAAGTTAAATGCATTTTTACAATCAGTCTGCCATAACTCCTATGTGAGGTGTAACACTAATAAAATATTTGTTTATGGAAAATGTGTTGCCACCAAAAGCGCGCGCAATTTCGAATATTTGAAAGAATAATGGAAAGAATGGAACTGAAAACATGATTATATACCTGACTACTTACTTTGTAGGGTTTTCCCTTGCCCATTTTACGCAAAGTTTAGTAAAATGCCCCCATTGCAGTGGATTTATTGACCCAGATGTAACATTGTAGACAGGACAATGGCCTGGCCTGAAAAAAAAAAAACAATAAAGAAATGTAAGCGAATCACCGAACCAATTAAATTAAAGTAAGCTAAGTAGTTTATGGTATGGCAGTTTTTGTATTTAAAATCGTTTTCTAGTAGTTTCTACGCGGTAACGTACTGGATCGATAACTTGCTAAGGTGGCACGACTAGCCACGGTTGAGACCTTTTCAAGTCTCAACACACAGACACCAGAGACATTTTAGAAATTATATTATGCAAGAATACTCTGCCTTATAGGAAACCTCTAAAGATTAGAGCCATCGAACTATGTTAGAACCTTTGTTAGAAGAATTAAATTGTTATCGGTAATTTCTGTACAATACAATATTATCATTGGTAATTTACGGTTTTCATTTTATCGATAATATGATTAAGGTTCTACACTGTAGAACCTTAATCTAGAATGTAGAATCTACAGTAATCAAATTGTATTAATTCCTACCGTTATGGGCTCACGGGTAATTTTAGTTACCCTTAGTCCCTTTGATGGTTCGACCCACTGAGACCACGGATAAACCCCGAATTTTTACCACCTGACTACTAAAAATTAGTGTATGACTAAGTACCTCTTTGAACTTTGTCTTCAAGTAGCCTAGATGCAGCTATTAACGGTATAACGGTATTTTTATAAGCTGAGTGCTAAACAAGTTTCCTTACTTCTTTGACCCTTGTCTCCACGCAGCCAAGATGCAGCTATTAACAACCATGTCGACGGGCACGAGGTCCACGACGTACCGCTCTCTGCAGTACCCGGAGCGATAGGTACCACGTGATATCTCCATTATTATACCTGACAAATAATTACAACTTTATGAGCAGTGATAGCATAGGACTGCAGCCTCCTGTTCGGGGATTCAATCGTTCGGTTCACGGGTTCAATCCTAGGTATGCCTTTCTGAATAAATTTTTGGAGTTATGTGCGTTTCAAATTCAATTTATTTCATGTAGGCTAACTTGTAGATCTTATGACACGTCATAAATCTACCACCGGTTCGGAATGCAGATTCTGCTGAGAAGAGCCGGGAAGAAACTCAGCAGATGCTCTTTCAAAAAAAATAATTTTACAATAGGTAACAAAACTATGCTATGTACACAGTGCTTCCACAATGAAGCTTCAGAAATGCATACGTATGTAGGTACACAATCAAACATAGTCAAGACTGGCAGACAACCAATTAAATATCTCATGCTTGAAGGTGAAGGAGATCTCCCATGCTTCGATAGATCGGTGGCTGTAATTCAGCGCTTATGGCCCAATCTCTATCGGATGAGGCTAAGACACTGTTATGGCGGCTTTTGTACCAAAAGTAGGCCAATTTTGCAGATGTACGGAGTGACTTTAAATAGACGATTTCAAAAAACCTACATGCCTGGGCGAGTTCGCCACAATGTTCTAAAAAGTAAGTGAAATCTGCCATGATGATTGGAGACACTTCCGATCATCGCGTTTCGTATAGGTAATTCATGCTTTTAGTTCATGATAAAGTTTTTTTTTCTAGCATATCTACGGAATCCTACCTTAGGTTGTTGTGACGTGTTCTTGACCAGTTATTTCAAATATAATTAAGGTACTTACCAGAATTAGTAACTAACCTGTTACTCCGTAAACATTGTCGATCCATCCAGGAAATGGCTCTTGGAAGGCGGCCGTTACTGAAAATAAAACAAAACAGTTCTTTTTAATATTTTTGAAATTAGTTGAAACATGTATCTAACGGAAAGTATAAAATTTGCTCTTGCCGACTTTTTTCACGTATTTCAAATCTTTTTGTTTTGACGTGGGACTATGTTGTTGTTCTAATAGTAGTAATTGAGACGCGTATTCTATAATCTCTGTACATATAATCGGAGGCTTAGTAAAAGGGTTACGTTGGCATCCTTTAAGCAGGTATCGGAAACCTAAAAATAATTAGGTAACTGTGGCGGACGTTTGTCAGTTTTCCATTTCCAAGTACTAAAAATTGTTCCTACTTCCATGTAAAAAATTGCTGTTTAAAGTTTGCTGTTGACATATTAATCTATGTGAGTATAAAGCTATATATACTTAGTTTTGATTACTTATGTGTAATAGCAGGAAACTACCGCGGGAAATTGCATGTGTTTCAACTTGGAAAATCGATATTAAATGAATATTTTAGTAAGAATAAAGTTACACTGCGAGGTAGGAATGTAGATTACTTTTGTTGATATGAAAACTTTTATGGTATAAGAAACCATGTATGTAATACATATAAAGTTAATGTACGTAATTAAAAAAAGTTTTGACCTATACAGCCTTAGTTATTATGGTTGTACCTACATAGTTATTTTAGTAACCTGCTCACTCATAACTCATACTCTATCTTTGTACTCTATCTATGGAAGGATATTCTAATACATAACTAGTTATAGGTAAAGGTCAGGAGATGTACGTCGGAGAAAGAAACATAGAGATGTGGACTAGAGTGGTGGTGGAGTTTAAGAAATTAAATATCACATGCTTTAACGGTGTAGGAAAAAATTGCGAGGGAACCTGCACGCATGAGAGTTCTCTATTATGTTCTCTCTCTCTCTGTGTAGCGTGTTCCTCATTACTGAGGGTCGTGACCCCTTCCACCAAGGGCTCTTTTGTAGACGATGTCGCGCCATGTGCCTCGGTTTTTTGCGACATGCAAGGCTTCGTGGACTTTACTATCGAGAGTAGTGCGCATTTGGTCTGACCAACGCGTCAGGCTACGTCCCCGAGGTTTTTTTCCGTCCACTTTGCCAGTAATCACGATCTTTTCTAAATTGTGTCCCTCCCTTCTGGCAATGTGGCCGAAGTAATCGAATATCTTCTGGAGACAGGTGGTCGATAGATATAATGTTCTCAAAGGCGTGTAAACTGAGATTTTTTTTAAAGAATATTAGCCAAGCTGAAGTTGACTAACATCCTCCTGTCCCCTCCAAATAAGCGGAAAGCTTGTGCTAGGAGTGGGTACGACAATAGTGCAACGGATAGACTGCGACCTTTCAGTTTTCAGTCCGCACCTTTAACCGTTGGGCTATTGAGGCTTCAATTATTGTTTGCTAGCGTAGTCTACTATATAAAAATAAGTCGGGTTTTCCTTCCTGACGCTATAACTCCAGAACGCACGAACCGATTTCCACGGTTTTGCATTCGTTGGAAAGGTTCCGTGAGGTTTATAGCAAAGAAAATTCAGGAAAAATTTCAACAATTTAAGAACGCGGACGAAGTCGCGGGCGTCCGCTAGTGGACTATAGTTATGTATAGAAGTAGGCTCAGTAGAAAGCCGTTGATCGGTTGCTGGTGGTAATGATAAGGATATCAATGGACTAGAGTGGATAGGATGGGTGAGGAAATTTTTTGAAAAAAGTTGGAAAGATTTGACCTGTAAGCCGCAGAGTTGTCTTAAGAAAACTTACCTATGGAAGGTCTTATAATGCAGACAGGTAGCTCGGTGTGCTTGTATACTATGGACTCAGCAAGCGATTTCGTCAATGTGTATGGATTTGGATGTTCTCCCTGTGAATTGACAAAAACAATATTATAGTAGATAAGTAATCTATATACTACTAATATATAAAGCTGAAGAGTTTGTTTGTTTGAACGCGCTAATCTCAGGAACTACTGGTTCGAATTTTATTGAAAAATTCTTTTTGTGTTGTATAGTCCATTTATCGAGGAAGGCTTTAGGCTATATAACATCACGCTGCGACCAATAGGAGCGAAGCATCAGTGAAAAATGTTGCAAAAACGGGAAAAATTATCCATATTTAAAATATATTCTTTTAAAAACTTCTTAATCGCGATCATAATAACAGAAATTGACGCGGACGAAGTCGCGCGCAACAGCTAGTTAGACCTATCTCTGAATTGTTTTCCTAGTTGCTGAGTGACTCCTTTCTATTAATTACCCAATGGTAGGGGTTTTCTTAGGATAATAATGCGATGAGTTTTCACTTCCGAGATCGTTCCCCGTACCACACTTTATTATACTTTACGACAAAATCTCGTATCATTTAAGCAATGCTCTAATATGAGTGCCGAAAGTATTTTAAGTGTAATTTGGACCATAGCGACGATAATAATTTATTTTGACGATATCCCTGGCGCAATGGTGCTGTGGTTTTAAAGTGGGAGATATCGGGTTCGGTTCTCGGCGGGGACGATTTTGAAATCCAAGAAAGTATTAAAGTCTGCGCTATGCAAAACTTTTCCGTTTTTAGCCGTAGTAAAACAACACGCGAACCCAAACAAAAATAAATAACTAATTTAAAGTTGACAAAAAGATTTAAAACGTAACAATAAAAAACTTTGATTTGGTTGCTATCTGTACTAAACGGATGTGACTTGAGGTGCGGTGCGGGGAAGCGGGACGGCAAGTAGTGGCCAACTTGTAGTGAACGGCTAGTAGGTAAAATTAATAATTCTGCTACCCTTACGAAGTCGGAGCGGCTCGCTAGTTAGGCAATGTTAAAATGACTTTCATAGCCATGCGATCGATTTGTCTAGCCTAGACTTTACTGGCTTTTCAACAGCAGAAAAATCGATGTATTCAATAACTAAAACATTCATTAATGCCAAGGCTGTTCTTTCATTTGTAGAAAAAGTCACGTGGGAACTTTTTTAATATCCAAGTGGGGACTGAAATGGGAAATGTAAGAAATGATTGTTTTTGGACAAAGCAATAATAAATATCACGTTCACCTTTTTCTATTTCGTAACAAAATACGCCTTGATTGCGATCGCACCTGATGGTAAGTGACGATGGGAAGATGGTAGCAGACTAACATAAACTTTGTTAAAACGTTGCGTATGTGCGTCCAATTATTATGTAATAAAACCATAAGTGGCTTACCATTAAAGATTCAGCAATGATATCCACAGTTTCGGCCGGCAGCATCTTGGTACACTTGACGATGCACTCCGGGTCATATGCGGGAGGGTACACCCTCTCTTCTATATAACTTCGTGGGGCGTTGCTGTATGCTGTTGACACGTGGACCAGGGCCTAAATATTAGGTATATTCATTAGTTGGGAACCACTTGGGAATAACTGGCTTGGCATTTAGCTGCCCTCAAGTAAGTGTAAAACATAAACTTAAAAAAAAAAAAGAATATTAGCCAAGCTCCACTTCAAGAAATCGGTTTGGAAAATTCGGAAAAATAGATGGGTGAAAAATTTTAAATGTGTGATTAAAAGTTGCTATAAAAAGTTTGTTTGCCCGGGCTAATCTTTTTTTATTAGCCAAGCTGAACTTGACTTATATTCTCCTCTCCCCTCCAAATAAACGGAAAGCTCTTGCTAGGAGTGGGTACGACAATAGTGCAACGAGTGGGGCTCGAACCTAAGACCTTTCAGTTTTCAGTCCGCACCTTATCCGTTGCGCTATTGAGGCTTATATATGAGGTTTTTTGCAGGCTCTTCTCAGCAGAAGTTGTTTTCCTAACCGGTGGTAGAGACTTGACTTGTTAGAAAGAGCCTACGTAAAACATTTTTTTTTTTCAGTTTGAATTTAAAAACTTGAAAGTCCGGTGAATCTCAGGCGAGTCGCTGGCATCCGCTGGATGCAAGCGGCGCAGGATCATATTCTGTGGCGATCATTTAAAGAGATCTATGTACCTATGTCTAAAAGTTGATATAGTGATGACGTCAAAGTCGGCTCGGTATAACAAAAGTGGATATTCAGAATGGAAACGTTTCTCAATACTTATGGAATACAATGCAAAAACTTCGTAATCAAAATTCAAACTATGTTGCTCGGTTTTAGGTACTCTACCAATCCTCACTTGGCCTTCTTTCCATATCTAGTTGAGCGATTTATGGGTTAAAATTAATGAGGATTCGGCCTGACGAGTATGTATAGCAGAGAGGTCATTGAAAATCAGGGGTAAAAACTTCAAGGCTGTGCCTCCTTGCCCAAGCGTGTCACGTACCGGTAGCATTATGCTGTAGTACGTTTAACTCACGAAGTTACGGGCGCTTTACTTGTGGTTACGTCGTGTACATGCACATTGCGTAAGTGTGCGTGCTTGTCGGAGCCTAGGTGGGAGCGCTCTCACTCACACTTATACAGATACGACACACGCACAACCATGAGCCTCGCGCCATTGTGAATTGCAAGAACTATACAAGTTACCTTTTATTGACTTTTGAAAGCTCGTGGCTAACCACGACTTTTTCTGAGACCTACAAAAATCATAAATCATGAGCCACGTGCCCTCGTGAGTTGAAAGAACTATAACTGGGCTCTTTTTTTCAGGCCCTACGAGTAGTCAATGACAAATACAGTCTAGTAGTCAGGTTCTCACCTTAAGTAGCGGCATATCTCCAGCCAACTTCAGGAGTGTGGCAGTCCCTTGAACATTCAGGGTTGTGGCGGCGTGAAGGGGTTCCGTAAACTTCACAGTAGCCGCCGAATGGAAAATTGTGTGGCATTTTTTCAGCAGCAATTGTTGTTCTGTACTGACACCAAGGTTGGGGGCGGACACGTCGCCCGTGATGGGGTATAACTTGCTCAAACGTTCTGGCCACCTTGCCCTGATACGGTCGAAAACCTGAGGAACGAGTTGCGTCATTTTCTTTGTCTACCTCCTTTTATTAATTCCTCTGTAGGGGCCGGGGTTCAAAGTGCCGGAGGTAGGTTGTTCCGATGCAAATAGCACCGCAAAGAAAAAAGATTTGGCAGTCATTTTAGTTACTTCGAACCCCGGTCTCCCCTACGTGTGTAACTGAATTCTACCTAAACCGCCGGACCGATTTTGATAATTTTTTTTGTGTAACCATATAATGTGGGTGTCAATCAAGAGTGGTTTCTTCTAGGTAAGCGCGCACCATCTTAGGCTGCATTTTCACTTACCATCAAGCGAGATCGCAGTCAAGCGCTAGTCTACACATATATTTAAAAAAAAAAGTGTATGCTTGAGTGGATTCCTGGATGGCTTAGATTCACAATCGGAACCGTAAGTGGCGCTGTGATGGGTTCCAGGATTTTTTTTTTCATTTTTTTGACTTTCGAGCTTTTCGAGTTCGTTAGTCGTTATCTAATTTATATTTTAATTGTTGCTACCTACCTATTAAAAGGTGTGATTTAATTAAGTATTTGTTTCTTCTGGTAAGATCTGAGATAATATTTTAATGTTATATCTACATTTTACGCACAAAAAAATAACACATTAAATAATAAGAATACCTATTGAAATTAATGAGATCTGAAATAAGGATTGTGTTACTTTGCAACCACTGAAAAATTCAACCTACCTGATTTTTCAACAGTTCCTTATACCTCTGATCGACGCTAAGTCCACGCTTGGGCCGCATGAGGACATAAATGGTGTCGATCCCGGGACAACTCCTCAGCAACTTCTCCAGTAAAGCCTTCCCGACGAATCCCGTTCCGCCAGTTACCAGGATAACAGAATTATGAAAATAATCGGATATCCGCTCTTCGGGGTACGCCTGGTTGAAATGTTCGCTCCCAATTTCATTGAAATTCGGTGTGAACAGATCGTTGCCATTGAGGCATTCCATATTTTTTCTGAAACAAATTGACTTTTGAACTTTGAAGAATTTGATCATAACTTCAGTGACGCTATTTCGACCTGCGCGCCTCGTCTCAAAAAATCTCGGAAGAATTTTTACAGAAGTCCTAGACTGAAATCTATAGACCGCACTGTCACTCAGCTCAGACTCAAGACAGAGTTAAAACGAGACAGATTTATGTCAGAGTGTGTCTCGTTTTAAGCTCTAAACCTCCATTTGCATAATTAATTAATGATCGCGCGATCTTCAGTTTGTACTGTGCGCAAATATCTGTCTTTCAATTTTTTTTTTAAAGAAATTTAGCCAAATTGAACTTGACTTATATTCTCCTTTCCCCTTACAAGTAACGAAAATTTCTGAGTCTGAGCTGAGTCAGGGGACTTTCTATAGATCTCAGCATTATTGCAACTCTAACTTCAAGCCTAGATCTCTGACATAACTATGGTTAAATCTAGATCTTATCTTATATTAGTAACTTTATTAGTAAGGACGGAAAAGCGCTGGAAAAATTCTCCACCTAATAGTCCCAATAGCCCAACGGTTAAAGGTGTGCACTGAAAACTGAACGGTCGTAGGTTCGAGCCCCACCCGTTGCACTATTGTCGTACCCATTCCTAGCACAAGCTTTTCGCTTATTTGAAGAGGAAAGGAGAATATAAGTCAAGTTCAACTTGGCTAATATTCTTTAAAAAAAATAAATGAAAGATAGATATTTACGCTTAGTATAAACTTAAGATCGCGCGATCATTAATTATCTTATATATACCTATCTCTTTTATAATATAAAATATTATACTTAAATATTTAATTATGCAAATTAGGTCTTTCAAGGAGGTTTAAAATAATTAAAATTGCGCGTATACTTACAAGTTTTCTATATTTTCACACATTTTGTATTGTTTTTGTTTATTTGAGGCGTGACGGCTTCTTCCACAATATTACGGAGCTGTAACAAAAACTTTTTGTAAATCCCTTTTTAATTCAAGTGAATTTTCGAGTAATAAAGGAAAAACAGATATGTATTAAAAACTAGCTATTTCTCGTGATTTCGTCCGGGATAAAAAGTATCCTATGTCACCATATCAGATTCCGTAGGCACGTCTTTCGCGAGATTACAAGTACCTAACGAAAATTTCTCCTCGAATCTATGCGGCCATTTCGAAAATTAATCCAACCAGCCTCAAAACATCTACATTTTCCATCATATTTACCATCTTAGACAGCATCGACACTTACCATCAGGTGAGAACGCAGTCAAGAGCTATATCCTGACATCGAATTAAAAAAAAAAAACAAAAACAAATAAATAGGCAGTAAAATCATAATCAGCTCAGTTAGACAGGCGTTCAAATTTTTAGTTTTTTAGCCAATAAGTATGTATTATAATTATAAAAGTTTCCACAGCATTTAAGCATGAAGCGCGAAATCGTATTAAGAAATTTTAAAACCCGAGTTACAAAAAAATTTCTTAAGTGACCTTACGAGAATGGGATGAAATATCTACCTAATTCCATAAAATCGAAATCATTATACCTGACTACGCAAAACCGTCTTTGTTTGTATGTATTTACGTATCTTCCTCCGTAGCGCCTAAACTACTGAGCCGATTTTGGTGACAATCAGTTAGTTATTATGGTCCAGATGACATAGGCTACATGTTATACGAATAAAATTAATATGACAGATGTTACATGCAATTTTCCGTCGACGCACTTTTAAACTTTTTTCTTGTTACAATAGAATTGGGTATTCAACTGTTGTCGAAATGTATGAATTCATTAAGTACAATCGAAAATGTAAGAATAACATTAGTAAAAACAGAAAATAAATCGGTCAAAAAACGAATAAGATATAAGCTGTTTTACTGCGGCTGTGTCCGTCTCTTTCATGGAGAGTGTATGGGGCAACCATATGCCTTTCCTATATAATTCCGTCTACAAAAACGCGCTCGAATATTACGTCAGATAACATCGCGCGGCGACGCGCGGTTCCTTTGACGCGAGTGTCAACCAATCACGTTCGAGGACAAACCACGCCCACATCCAGAACAAAGATGGAATGGAGTGGCGTTAGTACTATTTTCGTATAAAATCTCATCAAAATTTTATTTGGATGGGACGTGTAAACCAGACTTTTGCATTTATATAAAATAATATAATTGCGGTTGAGCGTGTAATGAATATAAATCAAAGAATATTCACTTATTATGCATGTACGCAACGGATACACGTACAAACATATTTTTGCCATAGTTAATTGAATCACTTAAATTAAAAATATAATGTATTTATTTATTAGTTATTTATTACATAACATTAATAAAAAATATAATGTATTTATTTATTAGTTATTTATTACATAACATTGTATATTAATAACTTCCAACTTGACGTTTTATAAAAATAATCTCAATTTTTATTTTTATAACTTTTTCAGTGTTTATAATATCTATAGTAGGGATGTTGCGGATGCAGTTTTTTTTTAAAGTTGCGGATGCGGATGCGTATATCCGCAGCATCCCTAATCTGTATGTACGTAATACGTACATACAGATTAGGGACGTGCGTACGACGTATACATACAAACATACATACATAGTTAAATACATACAAACAAACATAGGTACAGTACACAGTTTTCGCAACTAGCAACATCCACATCCGCATGACCATCCGCATTGATTATTGCGGATGCAGATGCGGATGTCCAACTCAATGCGGAATATCCGCAACTTACCTAATCTATAGGTACGTAATACGTACGACGTATACATACAAACATAGTTATATAGTTAAATACATACAAACACGTATACATAGTAAAATACATACATAATCATAATTCATACGCGGATAAAAAGTTTTACTTCAAAAAAAAAAACACGACTCCATTCTTTTTGTAATGCAATTGTACGACATTTTAGTAGCACATTTTTTATCATAGCAAAATTAAAAAATACCCAGCTTATGCTGTAAATTAAATAAGAAAACGATATACTTACAAGTGAAATGTTATTACATCTCTTTTTTGATGGATTTCCGAACGTTTTTTGCATGATTTGACTGCAAACGACGGCTTTTTTAACGATCAAAAATACGAGCGATACGTTGAAGCGCGTGCGGCCGACTGATAACAAAGACAAGAGACTTTTGCAAATTCTATTGTCTTTTTGAGCGCGTTTTTTTTCTTCTAAGGGCCTATCCTTATATATCGATGGTATGGGGCTACTGAAACGTGACGTCACATTACAAATTGCAATAGCGCTCTCTTTTTCTAACAGAAACTTAAAAGTTCTATATTTTCGAAACTAGTTAAGAGATTCAAAAAAGAAAAATTACATTATTAAATAGCTTCTTAACATAGTATACGTTTGTATGAATCTCTGGCATGAATAATGTTTCAAGTTTAACCGGTTCAAAAAATTAAAAGAACGTAGTCATAATACATTGACACTCTTATATAAAGAGACATTTCATAACGTCCGGTCAAGATTATTTACCTTGACTCAAAAATATAGTTTCATTTGAAAGTAGGCATCTGGAGTAATACTCGTAGACATATGAAGCGACATTACGTAACTGAAACTATCAAGTTGTATTAAACTGGAAGTAAGTTTCAATGAATGAAATATTGGGTATTGTACCACATGACACCATGCGACGTAATTACCGCCTTAAGGTCTACTACATCCTATGATATTTTTGTAAATGAAATACCTTTATCCTATTAGAAATAAATGTTAGTGTATATTACAACTTCACGGAGTATTATATTCTGATGCAGTTATCTCATAGGATATAGAGGATAGGCAACGTCGCGTTGGCGCTATTTAAAAAACATATAGGTTTATAAAAGAGGCCTATGTCTAACAGTGGAAGCACTCTGGCTCATGATGATAATCATTTGGCTACTTCAAAAATTAATTTTGCCTCAATAGCGCACGGAAGCAAGCAAGCATGAAAGTGACAATGGGCATATGGCTCGAAGAACCGATGGACGTTGGGAGTGTCAAGGTGCTAGAATGGCCCGCAGTTTGCGCAGCATTGGAAGATCCCCAGGCGGCGCAAGATCGTGCTCTGTGGCAATATTTTTAAGAGACCTGCCCCCCGATTCAGAACCTTCCGATAACTTATTTATCGATCGATTCGGTTTGTTACCGTACGATAACATAGGTATACGTATATTTTCAATTCGTAATTATGCTCTTGTAATCGAATGTATCTTGT
Source organism: Hipparchia sbordonii (assembly GCA_038048805.1). Taxonomy (NCBI): domain Eukaryota; kingdom Metazoa; phylum Arthropoda; class Insecta; order Lepidoptera; family Nymphalidae; genus Hipparchia; species Hipparchia sbordonii. The sequence goes on from CM076107.1 coordinate 10,615,728, forward strand.
CGATGTCGATAACGTAGTCGATACCGAATCGTATCCTCAAACCGAACGCTCTGAATCACACGGCAAAAAATTTTCGATACGAGATCGATATCTAACCGTATCGACCGGTAGGTATGTTATCGAACAGGTCCGAATCGCCCTGCTGTATGACACTTGGGCCATCGGCTGTCTTCGCGATGAACCGTCCTTAAGACGGTACTCTAGTCCCAAGGAATTTGAAAAATAGGTATTTGAAGAAAATATCGCCGTCGCGCTGCGCCCGACCAACAGGAGTTATCCATGTGTACGAGTATAATAATGTTTTGGAAAAAAGAAAAACATAGAGGCACGTATTAATTAGACCTAGATTTTTTGGGAAAAAATCATTGCTCTAGAGGCATTATCCACGAAGAAAACAGCAGAATACGTTTGTATGGAGAAATGCCCACTAGAGTACCCTCTTAATCCGTCGCAGAAATAATTGCTTACTTTGCTACAGTTTTTGTGCTTTATTGAGCTTCCTCAGTAATACCCATTAGTGTTCGCAAATCTTTTTAGCGGTTACGTGAAGTTGGCTAATTCCTTCGTTTCTGACTATTTAGTTGTTGGCCGCGTCTTCGCTCACGTTAAGTTCTATTTTTCAGTTGTGGTATCATACATAGACATTTTTTTTTTTCGCTACCGTTATTTATCATGATATAAAGGTCGTACCTCTCTCTGCTCAGTGATGTTCAAACGATTTTAACTATGTTCACGCAACCGCCAAAAACATTTACTTAATGCTACTTGGGTGTCCAAGTGATCTGTAGTTTTTTTATTTATATTTTTTGCGAGCAAACGAGCAGGCGGGTCACCTGATGTTAAGTGATTATCGCAGCCCATGAACATTTGTAGCACCTGAAGCACCACCAGTGCGTTGCCGGCTTTTCAGGAATTTGTTGGTCCGCTCCTTGAATAACTCCATTACCAATCCCAAATAATCTATCTGGATGGGATCTATCCTGGAATAATCTGTTCCAAAGGGACCTCGAAACAAGGAGACTGACGTTACAATATATCAGCAACCGAAAACCACTCCGTTACAAGCAACCAAGCAACCAACTAAGAAGAAGTTTAGAGGTTAACTTCTTTAAGTTCAACCTTTCTTTATGCATCGATGCACAGATGTAGATAACTAGATACCTCGGTTCAACGGCCCCTTTGATTTAAGATTTGTTTATATGCAATACACAATTATAATTGTTATTATTTGGCTTGCGTGTAGGAACTGTGTCGATGATTACATCGGCGCATTTAACAACATTGTAAAGTTAATGTTAAGTACATATATTTATGTAATATCGAATTGGGATCTAAACACTAAACAAGGAAAATTGATGAACTTTTTTTTAAATAATATTAGACAAGCTGAAGTTCAATAATATCCTCCTATCCCCTCCAAATAAGCGGGAAGCTTGTGCTAGGAGTGGATACGATAATAGTGCAACGGATGGGATTCGAACCTGCGACCTTTCAGTTAATGTTGACAATATAAAAATACTGGCAACATTAAAAATGCAAAAATTGTCAGAACACCCCATTTATTTTTGGGTTAAAAGGCCAGTATAGCCAGGTTTTGATTTTGACGAATCTTGGAACTGGTTTCATGCTTCAGATATTATGATTTTTTTTTTTTTGTTCGATGACAAGATAGCCTTTGACTGCGATCTCACCTGATGGTAAGTGACGATGCAGTCTAAGATGGTAGCGGGCTAACTTGGAAGGGGTATAGCAGTGTAAATTCAACCCATACCCCTAATCGGTAATGATTGTAACAAAAAAAATATTTATTACATGTTAAGAATCGAACCTTTCTCAAGGGAATGTTGAGAACAAAATTTTAATTTTATAAAAAAAAATGTATTCAAATCGCAATTCTTGTGAAACACGTTTACGATTTTTACGCTTTTGAGTGAGATTGGGTACCTACCCATAATATCCATCAAAAACGCACGCACACAATGCAATGCGAATAAATCGTTTTTTTTTTGGCAATTCTGTAACACTTGCAATAATATGGAGATACCCGCACTTGTTTGTATCAAATTAGAGATTTTTTTACCACGCGAAAAAAATTCGCGCGATTTTTTTTCGTGCGGGCTAGCTCTTATAGGCAATTTATAAAAAATATTACTAATATATAAGTAGTACATTCTCTACTACACTCCCTCTCTATACCTCTCTACTTCTCTGCCTCACTCGCCGTTGATAAATTCAGCGCTAAATAAGAATAGCGCTTAATGAAAATGTATTTATTTTTTACTTATCGTCTGTCCTCGTTAAAAAAATTTGGAAAAGGGGCAAGGTCACTGAAGATAACCTGAAACATTCAGGTTTCTGTACAATTTATTTTTTTATTTTTATTCGACGACAAGATAGTAGGTACATGACTGCGATCTCACATAATAAATTGTAAGGGACGATGCAATCTAAGATAGCCGGCTAACTTGAAAGGGGTATGGGCTTAGTGTGTACACTACACGATGCGTGCCGGAACGCTAAATCGCTTGGCCACGGCTAAAGCCTCCCCCCAGACCAGAGACAATTCAGAAATTATAAATTCCCAAAAATGCTCCACGCCGGGAACCGAACTCGAGACCTCCCAGTTATAAGACCATAGCGCTCACCACTGCACCAGGGAGACCTCCAAAAGTAAAAAACAGTAAAAGTTCTTATTTGTAAACAAACTTAATTGGCGCTACTTTTAGGGTTATGTAGCAAAACAAATTATCCCTATAGTTTCATTACAGTCCGTTTTCAAATTTGACCATTCGTACGCGTCCGCTTTATTACCGTCATTTGATTCAGAAACTATTAACTGCAAAGTTTTTTGACCTATTTAGGTATAACCAATTTTTTTTTAAACTTAAAATGTAGTTGAAAAAACAAGTTTTACATACCTTCTCAGTAGTAGTCTTGTTGAAAAAGTATTTCAAAATAATTATAAGGTTACTCGACAAGTTTTTCAAAAAACTACAGTAAATAATAAAGGAAGAGTAATTTTTAAACAGTAATAGCTGAGTTTCTGACTGGTATTCCGAACCAGTGGTAGGTAGATTCACTTGGCCATTCAAAAGCACTTTGTAAAAGTTTATATGTTTCAAAAACAGTTCTATTCTACCAAACGTGGAATAAACTACTACTTTGGAAGAAACACTTTAGTGATAGAGCTCATAAAACAGAGTCTATAATGTTGCTTTTCTATCAATTAATTCTCTCTTCTAGTTCTTTCTTTCACATACGGAGGCCTTAGATAGTATTTCAATTAATCCACAACAAGAAGCTGTTATTTACTAAAATTTCTACGGAACCCTACCTAATACATGTTTTGTCTTGACAGTTGCATATTTACAATGAATTGCACACTTTTCACTATAAGACGAAATCCATTCCAATTTTCACAACGGAAAAATAACTCACCGTTAATATTGGGAAACACTGTTCGCCTTAGAAAAAAAAAACTTAAAAAAACTGTATTATATCATTGTTTTTTCACTGCTGGCTTAACCGTCTTGGACCGTCGTTCGGCTTTCACTAGCAGCAAGTGTTCACGTAACGGCTGTGCAAGACTTTAAAAACACACGGACGCTTATTCGGTATGCATCCGCTGCGCATTTAATACACTAATCCTTGTATTAGTGATTTACACTGAACGGTTAAAGAAAACGTGATTTATATGACATCCTTATATTTATTAAATTATCAACAATTTGACTTGAATTTGGTTTGGTTTGGTTGGCTCTAATGTAACTTTTAAACAACGAACGATACTAAATGATAAAATGCATAGCTATTACCTTTGACTGTGCGAAAACAGTCATTTAATTAGAATATGTTTAGAATGTGGAATCGCGATTTCTTTGAATTTTTTGATATAGATTTAGAAAGTTGTACCCAGGGTTCTGATGATTACAATATGAGGAATATGCTGACTGGGCTGTTGACTCGTCCTAATTAACAATAAACCTATTTTAAAATGTCAACGTTGATCTATTTATTGATCGCTAAACATGTGTATCGACAAAATAGCTTTGGCACGAGTCAATACTCGTGCCAAAGCTATTTTGTCGAATGATCGTTGGCGGATGATCTTAGAACATACACGCGAATACTCATATTATGTAGATATTTATTGAGGCCAATCTTGGGGCCAATTTGTGACCACCGGTCAGATAACATCCTCTCGGTCGTTCTGCTGATGCACGAGAGACTTTGAGACTCCGTTACCTCATGAGCCGCCGTCAAAAAACTTGCCACTAGACAGTTTAGTATTAACGCCGCATTTATCTACGTTTTTCAACCGCGTATGCTCGCAGAAATCATGCGTAATATTCACGCTATATATTACTAAATACGTAAGTTTGCAAGGGTTTATTTAACCAAATGATTTATAAATACATATATAATATTTTTAGGTCAAGATATATTGTTTTTTCTTTTTCGAGACAGTTTGTTAGAGAAGAATCATAGGATCAATCACATAGCCTGGAGTTTGTTGATACTTTGTATTGTCTCACACGCGCGTCTCGGAGGACACATAAAGCTGTCGGTCCTGCGCCTGATTTCTTTCCAATCTGTCGGATGTTTGTCCCATCGGACTACGAGAGTGAGGCAACAGAGATTGCACTTACGTTTGTGCTAACACTTGTGTACAATAATATCTCCTGAACAGAGATTATGGTGTACTTATAATAGCAATAGCATCCTGAACATGTTTGCGAGGAAGATGGACTCACCAATGCTTGAACACATGATTCAAGTGTTGGTGAGGCCACATTTTAATTTATGATACTGTTTAATCTTATTTTTGTCTACACTCTAGTTTTAAGTTACTAACATTAGTTATAAGTACAAGATTGTTTACTAACAAAATGAGCCTCAGTTGCTAAAAATAAAGAAATTATTATTATATTATTATTATTATTATTATAAGGTATGGTAATACTTATAAGGTATGTTCTGTAACCCTTTCCAAGTATGTAGCTACATCTGCAGAGGATCTAGAGATAGAACTGCAACCCGTTTGTAAAATTGCAGTTTGGATTGCATTTCTATTGTGATTTCATATGTGAACTTACGCCAAGGATACGCGAAAAGTGCCCGATCCCTATTCCGTACAGCAGCGTGTAACCCGTTTTTTATTTACAAGGACTGCAATCTCTCCTGATGGTAAGTGAAACTGCAAAAGTGAACTATAAGCGACTTTGATGGTAGGGCCCAATAGGTTGACAAAGTCTTGGAAAGCAGCTAGGTGATATTGTGATTTATTTAAACAACTTTATTTCATGCTATATTGTCGAATTTACAATGCTGTATTGACTGTACTAGACACATTGCAAAGTTAATATCTTCTGAGGATGCTTCGGTGACGGGGTGAAACGTGCGTCGAGAGTAGGTAGTAAAAAAGTCTTGTGTGGTGGTGCATGAGAGTGAACTTGGCTTTCTTGCTTGGTTGGGAAGGTAAGCGGTGCTGAGCTTGTAACTGCATGTTTGACCATTGGCGGATTATAGCAAAACAATTCTAACCTTTTCTTGCTAATCATGAACTTGCGCAAAGTAACACCTGATTCTATCCAAGAGATAGGATTTTTAAAGTAATTTAGTTATTGGGGTCTGTACATTTTGGGAAAGGGGTCCCTTGCTCAAAATAGTTTGGGAATCTCTATTCTATACCTAGGAGATCTGTAAGTAGCGCTGAACCGACTTTGATTTAGAATAAGTAGTCGGTCGTAAATTGAATAATATAATGCCGAGATCTATAGAGCGTGCTCTGACTTAGCTCGGACTCAAGATAGGAGTTAAAACGAGACACAAATATGCTCTGACATAAATCTGTCTCGTTTTTAACTCTGTCTTGAGTTTGAGCTGAGGTAGACTACGGTCTATAGATTTCAGCCTCAGTGCCTCCGCATTATTGTTCCACGAAAACCTCTAATAGTATTAACGGAAAGAGGACACGACCTTCAACAATGAGGAATACGACGTAGAGAGAGTTTGCCAATGCACGCGATTATCAGGCAAATCTGTGCGATGAAAATAACGTGCGCTGAAATTAGGGCTGCCCCGATACGTGCATGTTTTTGCCAATACGAAACCGATATAGGTAGGTATTACTTTTCACAAAAAAAAAAAATACTCAATACTCCATATTTTTTCCATATTTTACATTTTTTGCTCCAAATTATATGTACATTTTTTAAACATATTTATCCGTGCCCAACTGATGAGTAGGTTATAATTACTTAAAACTTAATCTTGTAAAAAGTATGGCGAAGTGCAAAATAAATTTTTCTGAACTTAATAATATTTCGAAAACTCAAAAGATATAAGTAGGTAGGTATGTACTTTAATTCGGTATCGGTATTGGAAGTATCCCTAGTAAAAATCTTAAATTGTTTGATATCGCAATTATTTTTTTCGCGTGTACCCAGCACTTATTGATGCAGTTGGCCTTACAATTCTCCGGCCTAACTGATGTTCCGATCTCCGGAGGAATTGGGCAAACTACACCACAGAAACTACTACATGAAAATGTTCTGTGTTGTGTTTGTGTTAGAGTATCTTTTTTTTTTTTTTTTTTAATATATAGACTAGCGCTTGACTGCGATCTCACCTGATGGTAAGTGAAGATGCAGCCTAAGATGACGTGACTATCTACTCTCTCTTTCATTAATATCTAGATAGAGGTGAAATATATCGTCCCCCTAAAGTATCGATAGGTGGGTAAGGCCGTAGATTTTGCCACTTTTTGTAAAAAGAAAATGTCCCTTGACTTGACATGCGCATTAAAAATCGAAGTACTGCGTAAATTATTATGCAAGTATCCTACTTAGGTTAGGTAGTTCTTAAACTCCTATAGTGCATTCTTAAATTGAATGTATGTCGTATATTTAAAAAAATACAATGACTTAAAATCGACCTTACCCCGAAATTTTGCCCAAAATAAGCTGTCTTTTTGATCCAGTCAAATATTTGGCTCGTTATAACTACATTATTTCTATTTAAAGTCCTAATTTACTATGAATATCTGAAATGTGAATAGATTAAGCAATTACATCCTGGGTTCCATGTATTTAAATATGCGTTTTTAAATGTTTTATCGCAATTCAAAATGTTGTCTCCTGATTTTCGCTTATTACGTTACTATTTTGTATGTTACCAAAATTGGGCATCTAAATATTCAATAACTTTAGGGTAGTATTTTATAATGACACGTGCCACACTAAAGATTCCGGCAACGAAATAAAAAAAAAGAAACCGCCATTTTCTAGCCTGTGGAATTTTATCAAAGGTGTGCGCATGTGTTTCGTCAGCAGCTTTTTTTTGTGAATTTTTGTGATTTTAAAGGTAAATACCAGTTTTTATTGCACACATGTATGTGTTATACTAAGCTAAAGTGATTTATAAAAACATGATAATGTGTATTTGACTAAAATCGTCTCACATTTAGTAATTATTCCTGTTTAAAACCTCAAAAATTACGCTTCGACGTTACTTTTATGTGACTTCTATGTTACTGGTAACGTTGATTGTTATTTAGTAACGTTGAAGTGTTGTAAAGGTTAATGTACATATTCTGCCAGAAGCGGATTTTTCAAATAGTTCTTTTAAATAAAGAATGAGTTTAAAAGAAGATGAGTTAATTGAAACTCATCTTCGTAATAATCAGAATAATGTACCTTTATTTGATAAACAGCCAGAGAGTTTTGGTTACTAAATTCCATTGATGATAGTTTAAAAAAATATATTTTTCCGATTACTGAATTCTCTCTCTTATCTCTGAATGATCGGCGATTATAAAAAATGCTATACTTACAAGTTTATTACAAAAATCTCCTCCTTTTTTGAAGTCAGTTAAAATAAGTACGTTATGTACTCAGCCTTACAAACACTGTGTTACTTTCACGTTACTTCTACGGTACCGTAACATAGGAGTGTCTATGTTACTCTATGTTACAAAGTGGCAAAATCTACGGCCTTACCCAGGTACTATTCAGGTATCGATTCTTTTTTAACCCCTAAGCATCGTGCAAACTTGACGGCAAACTTGATCGTACGTGGCCTCCCTTAGGAACGAGATTCAATTGAACTAAAATAATTGAAATAATAATGATACATTGGTAGTGTTAGAGATTTGAATCAGTAGGTCACTTTGAAAAAACTAAATTGGTGGACATCTGATCTAAAAGAATATCAACCTACAACATGACTAATATTGTCTTCTCCCCTCCAAATAAGCGGAAAGCTTGTGTTAGAAATGGGTGGTGTATGACGACCTGGCGCAGTGGTGAGGTGTGTGGTTTTATAACTGGGTGGTCTCGGGTTCCCAGCGGGGTCAATTTGGGAATTTATAAGGTCTGGTCTGGTGGGAGGCTTTGGTCGTGTCACCACTTTACGGTCAGCACGATGGCGTGTAGAAACAGATTAGCGGTATGGGTTGAATGTACACCTATGCCATATCTCTTCCAAATTAGCCAGCTACTATCTTAGACTGCATCGTCACTTTACCATCAGGTGAGATCGCAGTCAAAGATTATCTTGTCATCGAATAATAAAAAAAGACGTGGGGCACTCGGGGACTGCCGCGGTAAAGCTATTGCATAGCATTTTTTATCAACGCCATCTAGTGGTGTGCCGCTAGATGGCGTTGATAAAAAATGCGCCATCTAGCAGCTCATCGTAGAGGAGTCCCGTGTCAGGTTATTTTCGTTACGGAATTTCTGGATTCGGTCTCCACGCTGGCCCGCGATAGAAGCTATGCAATAGCTTAAAAATGTAATTACGACAATATTGCAATGGGTCGGGATCGAACCCACGGCCTTCTAGTTTTCAGTCCGCACCTCTAACCGTTGAGCTATTCAGGCTATTAAAAATTATTACTAGAGATAGTTTAATGCTACTGTATCTATCTATTAGTAAAGAGTAAGGACGTATTAGTAATGAAAACTACGGTTTTGTGCATCGAATGAAGGTTCGATACAATATAGCACATCAACTCCGAATTAAACAATAATTAGTGGTTTTACATAATTAATTACCGGCCTATTACGAGTACGATCGAATAATGTTTCGATAAACGCGTTAAAACCGATAGCGATGTTCCCAATTAAATAAATTATTAGATATCTACTAAACCTACTGACCTACTTTAGCTTTACATCGATGAATTTATACCACATAAGTAAAGAAATAGGGAGGGTATGAAGTTTGGCTGTTACGTGCGTGCGTGTGTGTGTGTGTCACAGAGCATAATATAACTGTCTCGTTGGTCTAGTGATTAGCATGTCCGACAGCGGACGATGAGAGCCCGGGTTTAATTCCCGGGTCAGGCCAAAAAATTGTTGGGGTTTTCTTTTAAGAAATTCTTTGTACCTACTAGCCCGTTGTTCGGTTTTTTTTCGGCTTTGAATAATAGAACCGATTGCAATGTGTGTTGCAATGTAGGTGGTTATAGTTACTTACTCGAATAGCTAGAATTATATTATTACTAGCTTTTACCGGCAGCTGCGCTCACGTTAAGTTCGATTTTTCAAACCCCTATTTTACTTCCTTAGGAATTAAAAAATCCTTAGTGGATGCCTAGTGCCTACATCATAATAGCTATCTGTATGCCAAAAAGCCCAATCTGCCCAGTGGTTTGAGCTGTGCGTTGACTTGATCAGTCAGTCAGGCAGTGAGTCAGTCACCTCACTGCCTGACCTTACCTTTTATGTATTTAGATTATTTTTATTGTGGGCTTGTCAAATAAAATTAAATAAATTAGAAAAGACCACGCTCGTCTCATTCGACAAAATTAAACGAGTACTTTGGTAATTACGAGGGAACTGATGAACAGACAAACGCACAGACCGCTAAACTTCTAAGCCTCCCGCCGCGGTCGGGTAAAAACAATGCAAAGTAAAATGCAAAGTTGGTTAAGTAGATATGTGTAATGTTTTAGCTAATATAAGTAGGAAACACGCTAACATAGGGCGGTGAAAGTGGTCGTGCTTCATTACGCGCTAGTGACGTACCGCTATGCTATCGATAGTTATTTTACCAGAACCGCAATTTTGAAAATATGTAATGTTATCTGTGCGTAAAACTGACATTTAGAGCCAATTTTAGCATCTTCGTATAACCGATCAATTGAAACATCTTAGGGGAATAAAAATCGGTGAAAATTACAGCATATTGTAGCATTGTACTATCAGTAGTAGTGACACTCTAAGACTTTTACTCCAGAATTATCCAATCAAAGTTTCCTGTACGTGAGCGCTATTTTTCATCCTAGTCTTCTCAAACAATAGACATTCCCCGCTGGACGCTTCAAGGAATTCCTTCAAAACACGTGTCTTGTGACGTACTATATTGGATGAAAAATTGTTGTGCCTTATGAATAAAATAAAATCATTTTATCGACACCGTACATATTGTGACGTTATGATTTCATGAATGAAATAAAATCATTTTATCGACAACATACATGTGACGTTATGATTATGAATGAAATAAAATAATTTTATCGAAAAAATGCGTATCACATCACTAAAGAACAGGTTTAGCGGTTATGACCGGCTATGTAGGTAATATTACGTCACATGAAATTTGTGTCGTCGGTCAGTTTCGTATTATAATATTACAAACTAATTAGGTAAAACGTGACGAAATAGTGACGTTTGCAGCAGGAAAATATGAAAATTTTAAAAGTTCTTCGAATATGGAAAGCAAGGACCTAAGACTAGGTTAAAGTCCTCATTGCAGACGGTCGTGAGTCCTTTCCATTAGTCAGACAATGGAAGGGGTTGGGGCTTTTTGGGATAATAATAATACTTTTGATAATATTTTGGGTGGCTTGAACCAACACTTTTTAAGGATAATAACCGTCAGCATAGTTAACGTGCTTACCGAGGCAGGAAATGAAACGGTCAAATTTGAACTTTCAAATTCGGTCACCCATCCAGTTACTTGCTGGAGTCAATGTTGCTTACCTATAGTAGGAACCTACTACAGAAATATACAGGGTGCCTGGTAAAATGTCACGATCACGTCGAGAGGTTGTAGAGGAGGATAAGTGCTATCAAATGACCCCTAACACCTAATTCGGACCCTACTATGCACTGAGGATTCTGGATATTACTCATATCCTTACTAATATCCTTCCTGCCTTCCTTACTAATATTATAAATGCGTATGTTTGTTTGTATTTCAATCACGCCGCAAAAAAGCAACGGATCGATGTGTGTCATAGGCTACTTTTTATCCCGGAAAATCAAAGAAATCCCGCGGAATTTTTAAAAACTGAATAAACGCGAGCGAAGCCGCGGGCATCAGCTAGTTTTGTATAAATTTAAGCAAGTGAAGCAGTGATAGGTAGTGTACTGGTTAGGACTGCGCTCAAATAGTGTAAAATTCGATCGAAATCTTTATTTAGTTAGGTAGTTTAATTTTAAGACCGAGTGTTTCCTTAGCAGGCAGAAGTGCGTGCGTTTGTGCGTTTTTGCTAGTTTTATTTATAAAGGCTCTCATAAATAATAAATTAAAATTCGTCGTATTCAATCAAGTAGTTAGTAAGTGAGGCATCTACAAAAGGTTTACCTACTTACTATGAGAGCTACATCGAGATATACTAACGCCATCTATGTATTATGTCACTTGCTTTATCAGTAAAGGAAAACATTGTGAGGAAACCTTTGAGTTCTTCATAGCATCTGGCACCTGCTGTCTAGGGCATCATGATGACAAAAGAAACACTGGATAATAATATGATAACTTTGGTTTCCACCCAAGAATGCTTTAAGTAAGAATAAATAGCTAGAACACTAAAAATGAGCGAGAATAAAATTAGATAGCGTTTCTAGGACTGAAATACTTATCGCATTTGCCATATTTATTGGATAAGATTAATAATTTATTAATCCTAGATGACGTGAGGTTCTATAAAAATCCCGTAATATGAATGATAATTATTAATTAATTATTAAAAAAAAATATTTTAAAACATAACAGAGTTCTCTGAGTTCTTAGTGTAATTGTATTGACGTCCGATAGATGGCTTAATATTTGACAGACAATAACTAGATAGATGCTGCCATCTGTTGTTGAGTAGCTTACCTACTATGAGAAACATTTTTAATATTGCAGATCTGTTTTACATTTTAAATTAATGCCAATTATATTGTAATTATTTTATAATTGTTAAAATTTTTATTTATGACTTTTGTAATAAAAACATAGTCTTGATAGTACTTACTGTTTTATGTATAACAACGCCATCTACTGTCGAATAGTACTAACATTACTTAATCACTGCTTATATGCATTTCGCAATGGTGTTTGCAATATCCATTATTATTGTTTTGCAATTAGACATAATATTATTGAGTAATGCAGCTGTCATGATTTGGAGACCTAGAACTATGTGACTCGCTTAAGTGCCTATAATATTAGTCATCATTATAAATGAAAAGTCCTGGCTCAAATAACTGTTTGACTTACCAACGCCCAGTTCAAACGCTTGATCTAGAAAGTTGAAGTGTTACACAGAGATTACTTTTAGGAATGGGGCTGGATTTTTTCGAAATTTTCACATCACAAAGAGCGAATATTGACGCTTCGGGGTATGGAAAATCAATCTTATTTTTTACTGTATCAACGCATGAGCTACCGATGCAATGCAAAGACAAAAACCCAATACATTTTTTTGACCCGACCCGGGAATCGAACCCGGGACCTCGTCAACCGCAGTCGAAACTTCTAACCATTAGATCAACGAGGCGAAAAATGTCAGAGTTCCCTAGGAATTTTTAAAAGCCTAATTCCACGCGGACAAAGAAGTATCTCCTAGATTTGACAGGTTGTTTAAGTAAACGAAACAGAATATTCTACGGGGTAATGTAAATATTTGGTTAATCTTTAACATAGATCTTAATGATTTATCTAAAATTCCTAAGTCATTTAGATGCTGTTATAAGTACCTATCTAGGGCCTAAATTTGAGTATGACATAGATTATATCCGTTTGACAGTAGTCTGAGAAATATGAACAAGTATGTAAGTAATGATAAAAGCAATTTAATTAACGAGTTTCTATATCTATCATATTCTACTAGGGATAAGTTATATACTCACAAAACAAGCGAAAAACTTGTTCCGAACGACGAAGAGTATAATAGAGTACTTCATTATCAAATAACATGACAAATTACGACAAATATCTGCCATTACGCGCTTCATTTACCGCACGCTTGTAACATATCCACCTCTTTTTATACATAATATACAATATTATAGGTTTCTATCTATTCCATTCATATCGTGGTATTAATACCGTGGTATAGTATCGTCCTTCTAAGTAAGTAAGTACATATATTTTGTCGGGTAACTACGGAACTGTACTTCGCGTGGTCCGAAACGCACTTGGCTGTTTATTTTACAAAAATGTAAGTATGTATAAACTTGCGGAGGTATTGCATCATCTTCTAATTATTTTATAAGCAAACATACTAGTCTGTTGGCGGTAACTCATCCGTACTCATCTCGTATGAACAAATACTATAAAACTGTCCGCAAAGAAACACTAAAAGATTTCCCGGATTTGCAGGCGTTATTGTAAGCGTTAATTAATATGCCAAGTTACAAGTATAGGGTATACAAGTAACGGGTTTTTTTGTAGGTACGCTAGTACCTACAAAAAACCCGTTACTTGATGTTTTTTATATGAATAGCGGGCAAACGAGCTGGCGGGTCACCTGATGTAAAGTGATTACCGCCGTCCATGAACACTTGTAGTAGGTACCCTGAGGCACCATAAATTTGTTGCCGGCTTTACAGGAACTTATTGCTTCGCCCCTTGAATAACCCCATATTGTAATTAAGTGGGAACACTGTTGAAGGGAGATGATTCCACAATTTGGTAGTATGTGGAAAAAAAGATCTGGAGCAACGGGTGGTCGAAGTGCACCAGGCACCCAGGTGGTGAGGATGAAATTGCGTTCGGAGGCGTGCGGTGCGGTTGTAGAAGTTGGATTGCGGAATAAGATCAAACAGCTCTTCAGAACACTCCAAGTTATATAGCCGATAGAGGACGCAAAGAGAGCTTACGTCTCTGCGTGTACCAAGCTTTCCAGCGAGCAGATTAATTTGGGATTGTCCACAAGCCGAACTGTCCTCTTTTGAATCCGGTCAAATGGAAGGAGTTGATACTGAGGTGCTCCGGCCCGGTGGAAAATTGGATGTAACATCCGTCGTAACTTGTAAGTATTGATTTCTAATCTCCGACAAAAAAGGTTATCGTAGGTAAAGGTTAGGTTAGGTAGGTAAGGGTATAGGTAGGTCTACTTTTTAGCCCGGAAAAATAAAGGTCGAGTCCCTGCGGGAATCAAAAAACCTCAATCCAGGCGTACGAAGTCGCGGGCATCAGCTAGTAGCGCATAATAGGGACGGTAGGTACCTACTTATGATTATTGTCAAGGGTTGATTCTTGAAAATTAGTCGAACTGTAAAGAGAGCAGAACTAACGTTGTCATAATCAGAATCAGATAGTAATCATTAACCACTACAGTAAATTAATTTATTATAATTATTATTTAACAATCAATAAATGTCTTCTGTTTCAAAATGGGACACTCATTAAAATCTTGTTTGCGTAATGAACCATAAATATCTATAAATTCTTAATTTACGAACACTCGTAGATAGATAGGTGAATCGATTTATGTAAGGCTAGTTGAACTGTACTTTGTGCAGACTTTAAAATAATAATTGCGTTATTAGTCTAAGGAGCAGACTTCAAACAAACGGACAGTTTAATAATATAAACATAAAAATTCTTCTTACAAAACCGACTTCAAACGCCACTACAAATATTGATAATATACTTGTGAGTTGTGATTATAAAATTTGAAGAGTTCCCTCGATGTCAAACGCAACTACAAATACAACTACAAATACAATAGTGCTTATAAAATTTGAAAGTTCCCTCTATTTCTCCAGGATCACATCATTAGATCCTGACCTGACGACAATGGGACCACCTAGGAAGTAAACCCTTACAAACAGAAAAATTACAAAAAGATTTTTCCAAATCGGTCCAGGCGTCTTCGAGTAATCGGGGATCATACATACAAAAATTAAAAAAAAATCCGATGAATTCAGAACGTCCTCCATTTTTGGAAGTAGGTTAAAAAGGAATTCAGTTCTTGTTTTGTAAGGTTTTGTACTTCAATCGACGACCTACGTCACGGAGGGCGTGGAAATTAAAATGCGTCATAAACCGAACATGTTAAGTTGATCGTCGATGATTTTAATAAATATAATAGCTATCTATTACGTGTACGGTAAACGGTCTGTCTATTGGAAAAACCATATGTGATAATATTTTTTCCAAATTGCTTATGTGTTTACTAGAAAAAAATACGTATTTTGTACTAAATGATGTCCGCGTGGATTAAGGTTTTTTCGATCACCGTGGGAACTTTAATCTTCCGGATTAAAACCTAGGCGTTAATCTTGAGTAGGTATGAGCGAATTTCGGCCAACACGGTTCATTCGTTGTGTTCAAACTTACGCATTTATAATATTAGCAGCACTGGTAGCATGGGCAGGAGATAAAAGTTTTATCCCCCGATTTTATCCACTGACAGGGGATAAAATTATCTTTTCCCTATGCTAAAGCATGGCGACAGAGGAGAAGGCGATGTATATTTCTATAAGTTTATCCACTGAGTGTTATTTCCACCATGTTGCCCCATGCTGTGCCCATGCTCGACGGGTGGATAAAGCTAAGCGAGGGGATAAACGTTTTATCCTTTTCCCGGGGATAAAATTTCTCCCGCCCATGCTACCAGGGCAGGATAGTCCCTAACTTTGATACCGACTCGAAGATCGAAAAGGTTTTATGGTTGTCAACAACTATATCATAGGTTTTCAACTACTCTCACTACAGAGAAGTAGGTACAAATAAAAATATAAATACTGGATAGAATCAGGCGTTACTTTGCGAAAGTTCATGATTAGCAAGAAAAGGTTAGAGTTATTTTGCTATATAGTTATTCTGTTGGCGGATTATAGCAAAATAACTCTAACCTTTTCTTGCTAAAAATGTAAATACTTACCTGAAATGTCACTTCCGGTAATTGCACTCGGGATATACCATTTACAAAATTACAGCGCTCTTTATGTTTGAAATGCAAAGCACTCCCAAGTAGCACAGATAGCTGCGTAAGTATTCACTTTTAGACCTATTTGAACCTCTAAGCGTATTAAGACTCTTTTAAGAGTACACTGGTGATCCTACAGCTGCATAATAGCTGTCAGTGATATTTAAACAGCTTAGGCTGAATAAGGGTTGTTTAGTGGATAAAATTACGCCAAATGCTGTATAAGAAGGTATTTGTGAACTCCTATTACACTGACTTATTAAGGGGGCACGTGTGAACTATTAGACAGCCTTTGGCAGAATATCAGAGTTTTAACTATTCACGTAGCTGTTTAATAGTTAGGGAGCTGGCGAGCAAAATTTCTATATGATCAGCACACATGGCAGACGTTATTAATAGTGATAATTATACCCTAAGAAACATCAAGAACCTCGTCTACTACCATGATAGACTAGCTGTCCCCTCGCGACTTCGTCCGCGTGGAATTAGGTTCTTTGAAAATCCCGTGCGGACTCCTGATTTTGTCCGAATAAAAGTAACTTATAACACACTGTCTGCAACCATACCCATCAAAGAATCACGTAGATCCGTTGCTCGATATTAACTTGAAAAATTATGGATTTTCATACAAACATTCAACCCCCATTCAACCCCTTTGGGAGTAGAATTTTTGAAAACCGTGAAACACGTCCTTTTTTATTTTCAATTTAAAGCCTAAGTACCGAATTTTATGGGTATAGCTTGAAAAATAACGGAGTTTCATACAAACTTTAACCCCCTTTTTTACCCCCTTGGGGGGAGAATTTTCGAAAAATGTAAAATACGTAATTCTTTATTTTTGATCAAGAGCCAAAATATCAAGTTTCATAAACATAACTTGAAAAATAACTTGAAGAACGAAGGACTATCATACAAACATTCAACCCCTATTTAACCCCTTAGGGGGTAGAATTTTTTAAAAGTGTGAAACACTTACTTTTTTGTTTTCAATTTAAAGCCTAAATACCGAATTTTATGGGTATAGCTTGAAAAATGACGGAGTTTCATACAAACTTTAACCCCCCTTTTTACCCCCTTGGGGGGAGAAATTAAAAAAAATGTAAAATACGTAATTCTTTATTTTTAATCAAGAGCCAAAATATCAAGTTTCATAAACGTAACTTGAAAAATAACTTGAAGAACGAAGGACTATTATACAAACATTCAACCCCTATTTAACCCCTTAGGGGGTAGAATTTTTTAAAAGTGTGAAACACTTACTTTTTTGTTTTCAATTTAAAGCCTAAATACCGAATTTCATGAGTATAACTCGAAAAATGACGGAGTTTCATACAAACTTTAACCCCCCTTTTTACCCCCTTGGGGGGCGAATTTCGAAAAATCCTTTCTTAGTGCTCGCCTACGTCATAAAAGGAACCTACTGTCAAAATTTCAAGTTTCTAACTTCAGTGGTTTAGGCTGTGCGTTGATCGTCAGTCAGTCAGTCAGTCAGGACAAGCCTTTTTATATAATTATAGATTACGAACTGTTATTGTATGTATCAAGCATAGACCACATCAAGGAGAACGAGGTCCTGGCTCCTCAATCCTGATGCTGCTGGGTAGTGCCTACCTAAACTGTCAGTTTCGAATTGATATTGTATGTATCAAGCATAGACTACATCATGGAGCTCTAGGTTCAAGCTCCTGAACCCTGATATTGCTCACATAAATTGCGGGGATTTTGGAATTGTGGATTGTTAATAAGTAGGTACCACAGGTACCAAGTATAGACTACATTAGTAGCGTTTTGGAGGGAAGAGAGAAAGAGAGCAGGGACAAGTTAAGAAGTAGGTTTTTTCAAAAGATTTTTTATGAAGTTAAGTAAAATGATCATAAAAAGCCAAAAAGATACCTTTTTTTAATCTTTATTATCCAAACATAAAGGAGAAATTGTTACAAGGTTCTTGTGAAAGCCTCCACATAAACCACGCAGGGTTTTTGCGCAGACATAGTATACTTTTACATTTTAATTACATAAAAAAACACAAATAAATTAATTCTAGCAAATAATATCTTTAAATATATAATATTATGTTCTAATTATGTAATATAATATGTATATATAAATTATTTTCAAAATCACCCTTATTTAATCATAAAGTTTGTGATAGTTCTTTTTATTTTGTATCTTATTGTATAAATAAATAATAAATCAGCTGGCAGTTCATTGAGCAGTAAAGGAAGCATGTATTCCCAAGTCATTTTTCCAGAGGTACTGCTATAATTGGCAAGTTTTTAAGTTGTCTTAAGTATACCCATCTACTGTATTTTGTTAGTGAGCTCACATGCTCACATCACACACAGCTTCATACAAGACTGACAGTTTAATTTTATTATCTACACTGGCTGAATCGCAACCAACTCATAATTAACTTAGACAAAACGAACTTAATGACTTTTAAGCTCAGAGAAAATGCATCATTTGCTTTAGATGTAAATTATGAATGGAAAACTATCAATGAAGTCAATGTAACAAAATTCTTAGGTCTGAATATTAATTCTACTCTAAATTGGAAAGAACACTTGAGTCATATTTGCACAAAGTTAAATCAATTCTCCTACACACTTTATATGTTGGGGAAAACAGTAAATGTGTCAGCGTTACTGACTGTTTACCATGGCTATGTTGACTCGCTGTTGAGATATTGTATTTTATTCTGGGGTAATTCCACTTAAAAAGAGGCTGTATTAAAGGTACAAAAAAAAATGCTTAAGGGCAATATTTAAATTAAAATCGACTGATAGTTGTAAACCCTATTTTAAACAATATAATATTCTTACAATGCCATGTCTGTATGTATATGAAACTGTCATATTTGTCAAAAGTAACTTGAATTTATTTCAAAATCGTCACAGCAAAAGGCATGTACCTAATTGAACTGCGTCCACCACCCAGTTCTTGTGCACATTTTTCTAAGAGTTTCTTCTGCACTGGGCCCCTTTTATATAACCATTTAGAAACACAAGAAATACCACTTTTTAAAAAAAGGCTTAAATTTTTGATTGACAGGACATACTTTAAAACCAGTGATTACCTCATGGAAAAATTTTAATTATGAACTTTTGACATTTTAATAAGAAATTTTATATTAGACATTTAAATAATATTGCAATGTAAACACAAAGCTTCTAACTTAAATAAATTAATAATAATGTATTGTAATAAATTACTTAATAGTAATGTAATGAAATAGATTTTAAGCTAATTTTTAATGTTGCAAACTGGTAAAATAGTGGTTTGCTATAGGATTGTTTATAACTGCTGTTTGTATACATAAGCTATGTTGGCTGGGATTGTCCACACATCGTATGAATATGTGATCAATACAACTTTTAGTTATCCTATCCCCTTTAGGTTCTATCCGTGTATACTGCCTTATACTACAGTCAATACCTACTTCACTCATAGAATTTAAGTATAAATTTACACTGGGATCGTTTAACATTATGTTTATATTCATATCACCACTAATTACAAGATTACTTTTACCTGAAAATTGAGAGATTATTTGTTTAAGTTCCTATATGAAACATACTTGGTTAGTATTCAGAGGTCAGTACAATGCACAAACACTTAATTTATACTTAATTGAAACTTGTGACAATTTCACCAATAACTGATTCAGAGTAGCTTGTATTCACTGTTAACCTGTAGAACAATACACTTTTATGCACATAGAGGATTACAATGGGATTACACCATCACTTCATCGGTGATTCAGTAGCTGCGAAAACATCTTGTAGTTATCTTTGAAACAATTTTGAGTTTGTGACCCTTATGTTAGCTTCAGTAACAACGACAATATGAATTTGGTTCGAGCTGTTCTTTATTATGTATTCCAGGCCCACGTCTGCTATTGCAATTAAAGTTCTTGAGACTTATGTTTACATCCAGAGTACACAAGTTGTTTGTTACTTCTCCGAAGGGTTTGTTACTTCTCCGTTGTCCACGAAATCATTCCATTTAGTGCATTATGAGGGTTGTCGATTGTTAGTAAATATAACCTAACTTCATTTAGTGGTGGCTAGATTCACCAATCTCTCTATATCCTTGCTAGATCGTATATGATGTATTTTGTCGGTTTCATCTTTACGTACTAATATTACGCAGTTCTTACACCAGACAAACTTATAAAGATCCGTTTTTATTTACTTTTTTTCGGACGAACACTCTTTTTTTATATAGGCCTTTATTCTAAGCTATAGGCTTTTAAAATCATATCACCAGCTCTCTAACTATAACATGATATCCACCATTTTATTGTATAACCTCACATAAATATACTGATTCATTTTTCAACTTTTATGTTTTGTGTATGAATTAGGAATGGATTGCATTAGTTTTTACTTCCGTATATCATAATAATAACTTTTTATCTTATAATTCTTTTCAAAGCACTAAAAATTGTTTATTCAAGTTTTCATCACGGCTTATTTATATCACGAAACTAATTAAAAACCGAATATTTTCGTGGCGCACTTAAATTTTCTTAGGTAATATATATGTATAATGTCAGTAAAATTACATTCCCAATCATTTTTCTTACTAATCAGGGAACTTTGAATATATAGCCACGTATTTAATTCACTCCACGAAATTGTGTTTAAGCTACAAGGTTATAATTTGCTAGATTAAAGTTTGCTACTTCACTTTTACGTCATGTGTCACATGACGTAATTTTAACTGAATAAAGAGTAACTTGTTATCTTTTACTCAGTCGTTATTCAGCGCATAGTACTGTCGTTACCCTTTATAACACTGTTATTTTGCTGCTATACAGCTCTTAAGCAGCTATTTGAACTTAAGGCTGTATAATTTGTGCCCATTTAAGAGGTATAAGAGCTGTATACGGCCGTATACAGCCCTTATGCAGCTTTTTTATACAGCTTTAAGCGTGACGGGAGTTTGTTATTCAGCTGCTAAGCAGCCTCCGTGTGCTACTTGGGCTTCCTTTGCAATTTGCTGCGAAAACTCTTCAATACTATATTAATAGCTGATGCCCATGACTTTGTCCGCGTTCATACCAAAATTCTTAAAAGCATTATGATCGTTACGGAGTAAAATCTTTACAGCATTAAGGAACCAAAGGGCGTTGAGATTTATATTCAGTAAAACAACTTAGTACCTTAAGCGGTTTCTGAGGAAAAGAGTCTTGATACACGGACAACGGACAACATAGTTACTGATCGTATAAGGGTTCTGTTTTTTCGGAACCCTTAAAAACACTAAACAATCACAGAACCGAAGGACCAAAAATATAACTACCTACTAATTACAATCTAACTAAAACTAACTAAAATCGTTAGCGCAAAAAGGAATAGGTAATCTCTACTAAAAACGAATGTAATCACATAATGCAATTGTTGCGTTTTGCTTAACTTTTAGATTTGAAATAAATAACAAGAGACTACTATCTCGGCTTAGGCGATTGGCACACGGCACCGCGCAACGCTGAAGCGGATCGAAAGGTCACAGCACACATTTCAACTCGGAAAGGGATCATCACCGTATTAATTCGAGCCGTCCAGTATTTTTTGTATGAAACTTCTTACTGCACACTAATCAGAATCGCATCGTATTCGTTTTTGTCTGGTGGGCCGTGGGAGGCATTGGCCGTGGTTAGTTACCTTCAAAGACGTGCCGCAAAGCGATTTAGCATTCCGGCACGATGGCACGTAGAAACCAATTAGGGGTATGAGTACACCAACATACCCCTTCCAAGTTAGTCCGCTACCATTTTAGACTGCATCGTTACTTACCAACAGGTGAGATTGCAGTAAAGGACTAGCTTGTCATCGAAGTAAAATAAAATAATCTACACGCCTCGGGAAAACGTTCGAACCGCGGTGCGGTATGTGGTCAACTTGCAGTTCCTGCTCGTTATCCCCGCGCTTATGTTTCTCCATACCCGAGCACGTCTCATCGCCCACGCTTGCCCATCTCATCCCTCCCACGGCCGTGAGCCGTAAGCGCGGCGTCAACTAGCCGTAGCTGAGTCGACGTACCGGAGCTGCTGAACCGCTTTAGGTTGACGCCTGGTTGATGACGAGGCGAAAGGCGAAATGGTCACGATACCTTTCCGAGTTGATATGTATGCTGACTCCCTTAGTCGTATGGGCTTGTGGGTAATCCGTCAGTGTCTAACACACGTAAACCACATCCCTCGTCAGTACGGTACAGTGTGAGGCATTGGCAGATTACATACAAGCCCATACGACGCGTAAGATGTCCGGAATGAAGCCGAATGGTTGGAGTTTTACTACACGTGGACCCTATTAATATAGGAGTGTGGAATATTGTTCTTGCCTTTTCGGCATCAGAACAGGCAAGAATGCTGTATAGACTAACATATAAGTAAAACTGTAAGACGTACATATAAGTAAATAAGATACTAAAGTAAGATAGTTTTGTACAGTCACCGCTCTCCGCGGCGTTGCGCGGTTTGGTGTGCCAATCGCCTTACGTGTAGATCTCGTTCATACACTGGTCGTCAGACACCATGACGCGTACAGAATAAAATAAAAATAACGGGTAAACATGTGAATTATATTTTACTAGATGATGCCCGCGATTTCGTCCGCGTGGATTAAGGTTTTTTGATTCCCGCAGGACATTTTTAATATTCCAGGATAAAATGCCAAACTTTATTATTCCAGACTTATAATCTATTTCTGTGCCTTTCAACCAAATCGGTTCAGTCGTTGCGGCGTGATTGAGTAATAAACATCCATCCATCCAATATCCATCCATGCATACAAAGTCAAAATTTTCGAATTTATAATATTAATAGTAGGATTTATTTTTCTAACTTACCCACCAAAAAAATTACATCTTCAAACTTCAACAATATAATTAAATTTATTCAAAGTGAAGACACCTTGTCTTCACTTTATACATTTTGAATGTCAACAATTTCAAAACAATTTTAAATATTGAAGCTCTTATAAGCTATTCACAGCTTAGAAGAGGCCGTCCGACCAAAAATGTTCACGGTTCTACTCCATTCAATGACAGTGGCCATTACGTTTAACCTCTTAGAAATAATTCATGTTCCTACCAAATCGGTGCGTTTAAGAAGAAATCGCAGCAACAATTCGATGCCATTTTTAACCGCCTTCGGAAGGTTCTCAATTCGTCGGAATCCTTTTTTTTATGTATGTTCCCCGATTATTCGAATATGCCTGGACCGATTTGGAAAATTCTTTTTTTGTTTGAAAGGGTATACTTCCCAGGTGGTCCCATTGTCATCAGGTCAGGACCTGATATTGGAATGCTGGAGAAATCGAGGGAACTCTTCAAATTTTATAGGCACAATTGATATACTTCGTAGTGGCGTTTGAAGTTGGTTTGTAAAAAAAATTTTACGTTTAAATTATGCTAGTATGCAACTATTTTCAGTATCTTATTTACTTCCTATTCTATCCTACTAATATTATAAATGTAAAAGTTTGGATATACGGAGGTATGGATGGATGGATGGATCCTCCTTCACGCCACAACCCCGAATGAACCGATTGAGCTGTTTGGTATGCTCTTACCAAGGATTAACACAACAACTTTTAGCCCAGAAAATCGATTTAGGGTTCCGGCACGATGACGTATAGAAACTGATTAGGGGGTATGGATTGAATCTACACTGCCATACCTGTTCCAAGTTAACCCGCTACCATCTTAGACTGCATCGTCACTTACCATCAAGCGAGTTCGCAGTCATGGACTATCTTGTTAATGAATAGAAAAAAAAGTTTACGTATCTTGTCAACGAATAAAAAAAGGTACTCTTTCTGAGCATATAGATCGCTGTAACTTATAAACGTGGTTGAACACCCCACGTAATTGCCGTAATTACGCAGAGGACAATGTCGCATCGGACGATCATATCGACCATGCGTTCGCCATTACATTGACAGGCTAGAATTAAAAGCAGTGCACTTATGTGCGGTCCTCATCAAGCCATTCCGGCGTGAGACTTTGCGGATCACGGTCCGGATAAAAAACAATACGTTAAATAAATTAAATAAAATACAACTTTGAATAAATTAAATTAAGTGTACATATTATATAGTGTAGTTAAAATAGTGTGTGATTTTGTGCTCGACTTTTGGGTGATTTTCCAACTTGAGGGTAAGCGATCCTTAAAATAAATAAATACGAATAGATTTATACACGCAGTATCGTTTGCATACATTGTTTATTTAATTAAAAAAGGATTTTTGTTTTATTTATTTCATACTTAATAAATTTTTTTGTTAAAAATCATATACATATTTATAAATATAAACTCAATGAAAACTTTCGCTCAGGAAGGTAATTAAAAATTTTAAAAGTAACGTAGGTACATATTTTAATTAGGATTTACTGCTTCCTAGGATAGGTTGCAATTAATTATGAATTAATCATAAAATGAACAGCAGCTCTTATTTTAATTTTTGTTTGAATAATTACCAATTTTACCACCTCCACTAAGTTACATTTAACCGAGGAGTAAATATGACGGTCTGACAGTTTTTGTATTGAAAATCTGTATGTCGAATAAGTAATGTATTTTTTGTTCTGTGTATACAATATAAATGTGAGTGGATCGTTTTTTATACTCTTAATGTAAAAACTATTGCAATGAAAGGTCTATGTTTGCATATTTGCAATTTGCATCAGCGTATAATATATAAAGCAATATAAATGATAGACTTTAAAATATTCTGTATGTACGTCCTTGACAAGTTTGCCAAATTTATCTGGAATATTAAACTCTATACATATATAATTTCGAATGCGAATGTTTGGCTGGTTATTGAGAAATTTCGAAATTTCACACAGAGTGAGCTTGGGTGAATACGATCAGTCGTGACTCATGTTAATTTTTTTTAAAAGGCTAAATCTATCTTACTAATTAGTTTTACTAATATTATAAATGCGAAAGTTGTTTGTTTTTTGGTTTGTCGATTTGTCCTTCAATCACGCTGCAACAGAGCTACGGGACGACGTGATTTTTTGCATTGGTATAGTTAAGGATTTGGAGAGTGACATAGGCTACTTTTTATCCCGGGGAATCAAAGAGTTCCCGTGGGATTTTAAAAAACTTAATTCATGCGGATGAAGTTCCGGGAATCAGTTACATATATTAAAGAACATGTAGTTCTTATTGAAGAATGTTTTTAAAGTTATAGAGGATGACAATTCACTTTAATGATCCATACTTTACATACATTATTTTTATTAAGTTTAAATTTTGCATCACGTTACCCCAGTTGCAATTTCGCAGCGACTGTTTCAAGGTCACACACACTACCTACCTGCTGAATTATGAAATAACAACAAACTTGTTTCAGCTTTTTTTGGGTGAATTCCTTGGCATTATAATACGGGTACTTTTCCGGAGTTGTTTTTTGGCCTTTGTTATGATCCCTTATCACTTTTAAAAGCTCTAAATCAATCGCATCTTAAAAAAACTTAATTTTGGGAAAAATTGAGGTTATATTTTTTTTATTCGATGACAAGATAGCCCTTGACTGCGATCTCACCTGATGGTAAGTGACGATGTAGTCTAAGATGATAGCGGGCTAACTTGGAAGGGGTATAGCAGTGGTTTCTACACGCTATCGTGCCGGAACGCTAAATGCTTGGCGGCACGTCTTTGACGGTAGGGTGATAACTAGCCACGGTCAAAGCCTCCCACCAGACAATGATTGATGATTTTCCTACTCTGATTAGCATATAAAATAAATACACAATGTTAATTAAGCATTTTAGCACTATTACATGTCATTCCTTATTATTATCTATGAATTTCCTGGAGTTTAATTATAGGTACTTAGTTATGTGCTTTTTAAATATATGAATAATTTTATTTTATAGTAGGTACTTCGATGATTCTAAATATTCAACATTAGAGAGAATTTCAAACAATTTTTATTTTTTCAAATATTATAATTAAGTAATAAAATATTCAAGTAAATTAACTTAAATACTTTAAAACAAAGTCACATCAATCTGTATGATCATTCTTTTATAATTTCTAAACTTCTGGGTGGTTTGAATGTAGATTTCAGCAACATTTGAACACTGTATTGCAGAGGATCCTTACTGAGCAACAGAGTAACGGGTCGAGATAATTTTTTGCATGGATTGGTTGAGGACTTAGAGATTGATATAGGCTACATTTTATCCCGGAAAGTCAAAGTTCTCGAGGGATTTAAAAACGTAACTCCACGCGGACGAAAGCACGGGCATTAGCTAGTTTGTATATAATTTAATTTTAAAACCAACCCATGGGCATCCATATCCCTTAATATTTCGGGATAAAAATTTTTCTATGTCTTTCATCAAATTTATGTTTATCTCCTAGCCTATTTCGTAGAAATCGGTTCTGGGGTAGAAAGACATGCTAACAGAGTTACTTGAGCATAATACTTATCCTTATTAATTAATGCGAACGAGTGTTTGTTTTTTGGTTTGTCCTACAATAACTCTGCAACAGAGCTACGGATCGACGTGATTTTTGCATGGGTATAGTTGAGGACTTGGAGAGTGACATAGGCTACTTTTTATCCCGGACAATCAAATAGTTTCCGCGGGATTTTTAAAAACAAAATCCACGTGGGCGAAGTCGCGGGCATCAGCTAGTATTATAATAGTGTGCTTCATTCCATTTTTTTTTTCTTTTTTTTCTCATCTATCCTCCAAATAAGTGAAAACTTGTGTTAGAAATGGGTACGACAATAGTGCAACGGGCGGGGATTGCACCTGCAACCTTTAAGTTTTCAGTCCGCACCTGTAACCGTTGGGCTATTGAGGCTTAAATATGGCCCACCCGTGCGAAGCTGGGACGTGCCAGCCTAGTAGTTTATGGCAGCTAGTATAATACCGTATTACCCCACTCTCCCCGTGGAGACTGTTTCAAGGTGGCTCACTATTGAGCGTTGCTCAACGATCACGTTACAATATTTTGGTCATGGTTTAACTGCCGGTCGACTAATACAAAGAATCTTGAAATTAATTAATTTTGGTGGTGGTAACTGTGGTGGTGTCGTATGTTGCGGGTTGTTGCGTTCCCTCAAATTGAGCGAAGCAACGGCTGGATCATGCGTCATGCTCGTGTCACCAACGGGAATGGGTCTACTTTGTCTGCTCGTCTTAACATGTACTGGATTGTATATACCTACGTATGCATTTTTGAAACTTCATTGCGGAAACACTGTATAACATAGCACAGTTTTGTTACCTATTGTAAAAATTTTTTTTTTTTGAAAAGAGCATTCTGAACCGGTGGTAGATTTTATGTCGTGTCATAAGAGCTAGAAGTTGGTATACGTGAAATAAATAAATTTTGATTTTGATTTTGATTTTTTATACAGGGTGGAAAGTGGACACGAAAAGCGTACCCGGGCGATTATTTTTTTAATTTAATCAAAGAAAATTAGCCAAACTGAAGCTGTTTAATATCCTCCTAGCTACTCCGAATAAGCGGAAAGCTCGTGCTAGGAGTGGGTACGACAACAGCGCAACGGGTGGGATTCGAACCTGCGACCTTTCAGTTTTGAGTCCGCACCTTTAACCGTTGGGTTATTGAGGCTTAAATATTATTAAAACATTATTAAAATATTCGCACCATCAATGCGTTGCCGGCTTTTCAGGAATTTGTTGGTCCGCCCCTTGAATAACCCCATGGTGTAATTACGGACCAACAAATTCCTAAAAAGCCGGCAACGCATTGGTGGTGCCTCAGGTGCTACAAGTGTTCAACAAAAAAAGAATTAGCGAAATCGGTCCAGCCGTTCACGCGTGATGCGATGACCAAGGAAATAGGGATTCATTTTTATATATATAGATAATATTCTTTAAATAATAATATGTTAAATCTTTACCTATTAATTCCATTGGAAACTCACTGCAATCTGTACCTATTAGATGTTTTTTTTTTCAAATAATAAATAATATACTTTGAAAATAACAAGTTTATATTGTACACAGCTTAAATCGTAAATCTTCAATTGGGTAAAATAAAATCTATATTCTGTTAAATTGATCCACACAAACCCAAATAAAAAATCGCCCAAGTGCAAGTTGCACTCGCACACCAAGGGTTCCGTACCATCGTGACAGCGATTGTTAAAAATCACGTATCATTCTTATATGGGGGCACCCGTTTTTTTGTGCGTGTGTGTAAAACTTGGCTATAAAAGCTGAATTTATTGCGTGTATGTCAAAAATTAGTAATTATAATTAAGGCCAAATACATGATGTATTCACAGTAATATTAAAATTTAATTTTTTATTTAATTTTTATTATTTGTTGTAATAGCGGCAATAGATATACAAATTCTGTGAAAATTTCAAGTACCTATCTACCTATTACGGTTCATGAGATACAGCCCGCTGACAGACAGACGGACGGACAGCGGACGCTTAGTAATAGGGTCCCGTTGACACACTTTGGGTGCGGAACCCTAAAAACTCATAGGTGGTAATCCTATTATTTATTTAAATACAGCGCCAAATTGGATTCACGCTTCTCAACTTTTTTTGACGTATTTCTTGTTTCTCATATCCACATCATATCATTTTGGAGTTTTATGACGTCATTAGCCTTGACTTGTACCCGGAACAGCCAGGCTCGGCTAGGCATACGGAACGTCTATTCAATTATATTTTAATATCTAGCTAGCATAGGCACAGAATACATAATGGTACAGCTGGCATTTAGACGAGTTCAAGTCTAATAAACTATATTATAAAATCTATAAAAAACAAATAGATAAATATTAATAATTTCATAAAACGTAAACCAATTTAATTTTTTAATAGAGGAAGATTTATCATTCATAGAGTATCAGATTAAACAATTATTTCTAAAATTAAAACTAATATAAACCTAAAACCTCATTGATATCACCGCGGCGCGGCATAGTAGAAAAGTTAGAAATTTGAATGCTACATTTGTATAAAAATTTTAATAGTAATTTAAACGTAAAATTCTTTTTACAAAACCGACTTCAAACGCTACAAAGTATATCAATTGTGACTATAAAATTTGAAGAGCTTCCACGATTTCTCCAGCACCTCATCATCAGACCCTGATCTGATGACAATGGGACCACCTGGGAAGTATACAATTTCAAAGAAAAAAAGAATTTTCCAAGTCGGTCCGCGTCTTCGAGTAATCGGGGAACATTTATATAAAAAATAAAAATAAAAAAGATTCCGACGAATTGAGAACCTCCTCCTTTTTTGGAAGTCGGTTAAAAAAACGTTCAATGTGATTTGTTGCATGGATAGGTATATGTAGTTGAGGACCTGGAAAGTGACATAGGCTGCCTTTTATCCTAGAAAAAGAGAGAAGTGGGACTTTTAAAACCTAATTCTGCACATTGTTCTACACGAATAAAGTCGCGGGCAAAATAATATAGTTTATCATAAAATTCGAACTGGGTCATATGACATAAACCCAGAGAATTCTGCTAACTCCGTGCGAGATCAGCAAAATATGATAGTAAAAGTCATTGAGTTAATAGTTCATAGAGCAGCCTTAAACTTCATACATTAGGCATCATATAAACTCCTCGCGATAATTAAAAAAACGTGAGCTTGCAACTAATAAACATCCATACTAAACATAATTGTTATTAAATATCACGAGTACGTACCACGGTAATTATTTATCTAAAATCTTTAATCCATACTAAAATAATAAATATATGAAAGTTTGTCTCACAATTTTTCTAAAGCTCAACCGCTGAAGCAATCTTGACGGAATTAAGCGGAGAATTATGTTGCCTTTATGAGAACAACATAAGATATAGTACTTAGTAATTTCTACACCCGCAGTGGATACGGCGCGTCGTAAATGGTGGTTTGTAGATACTTGGGCCGAGTGCTTTGATCTTTTGATAAACTGTTACTTATACGATTCCATGCTATAATTAATTAAAAAAATGAAAAAATCACGAAAAGATCGATGTAAAATTCCTAGTTCAGCTACACAAAATCATGTACACATTACATCCTGCATTACATTATTATATTTTTAGCGAGTAAGATTCTTGAAAACTCCAGTAAGAAACGTTCAAAAGGTATAAGTATAAAGGACTTAAAAAGTAACGTATATTTTAACTAGAGCTTACGGTAGTCTCATTTCTCGGTAAGTACATTGCTACTCTAGTAATGCGATATCCCTTAGATGGACGAAAGTAGATTTTTGCAATTATAATTAAATAGGTATTTTAAAGAGTTCAAAGAACAATGATTCTTGCATAATAAATACAGTGAACTCAATAAATTAAATATTGTCATTTATAAAAAACTACATGAAAGTTAAAATTGTAATTTCATTTATTTATTCTCCTTATTGATAGTCAAATTTTGTCAACATGAATATTGATTAATTTGCATATTGTGCAAAATAACAAAGGTATCAATTAAAATAATATGACACATTCTAAATGACGATGAATTTATGGTCTCTTTTTTCAGTAAGTACTTGGCTACTCTAGTAAAAATATCCCTTAAGCAGAAGTAAGTAGATTTTTGCAATTATAATAGGTATTTTACTCAGTTCAAAGAACAATGATCTTTACATGAAATATACCTACAAAAACCTACCTTGAACTCAATAAATTAAATATTGTCAGTAGCTCTGATTTTTTAAAATTAAAATTTTTTAATTTAATTTATTTATTCACCTTATTATTGATAGTCAAATTTCGTCAACATTATGAACATTGATTAATTTGCATATTGTCCA
Organism: Hipparchia sbordonii; assembly: GCA_038048805.1. Taxonomy (NCBI): domain Eukaryota; kingdom Metazoa; phylum Arthropoda; class Insecta; order Lepidoptera; family Nymphalidae; genus Hipparchia; species Hipparchia sbordonii. The sequence goes on from CM076107.1 coordinate 10,646,666, forward strand.
AAATAACAAAGGAATCAATTAAAATAATACCTTTTAGGTATTACAGATAAACTTTCGTTGTACACACCCTATCATGATCATGTTTATATTCAGTTATGATTATGGTACTAAATAAATGCATAGAGTAACAAAAATACAGGACACTTAATTTAGTATGGAGAAATACGAACATGTTTTAAAAGTCAAAATTAACGATTTACAAAATATTGCGCGGGTTACAGCCATGTGGAATTTTTCTACTCGCTTAAAGTACCTAACATTGTATTTAAGGAGCGGCCCAATTATTATGCATTACTTGACGGAAATAACGTGCTTGGGTAAGCTGTGAGATGCCCTAAGTTCAGGCAAAGGATATGTTGCGGTACATACAAGCTTGGGCCTCTGACATCTCCTACTTCTTATTTATTAACCGATAGACGTCCACCGCTGGAAAAATGGTCTCTTGCATGGAGTTCCACAGGCTTTGTTCTTGCGCCGCCTGAGTCCAGTGGCGCATGCGAGTCGATTGATGTCTTCGGTCCACCAAGTGGGCGGTACTGCCACCATTGCGCTACAGGGTCACCACTCCAGCAACTTGGGACCCCATCGACCATCAGCTTTTCGAACTATATGCCCTGCTTATCTCCTGAACTCGCTGAGCTGTGTCGGTGACTTTGTTGACATAGCTTAGCGAATCGCAAAACTGAAATGGTAGATCATACGGTTACTAACTTATAAATCGTGTAGGTTTCACTACACGATTTATACGCTATGCTTACGATACTTTCTGCGACTGTGTTCCCACTAAATTACAACATGGGGCTATTCAAGGGGCGGACCAAGAAATTCCTGAAAAACCGGAAACGTATTGGTGGTGCCTCCGGTGCTACAAATGTTCATGGGTGGCGGTAATCACTTAACATCAGGTGACCCGCCTGCTCGTTTGTTCGCTAAAAATATAAAAAAAAAAATACTATTCACTCAAGAAGACAAGAAGAGTTTTTTCACCTAAAACACATAATAAGTAACTGCACGCACGTTGAACTCTATTTTAGGCAAAGCTAATGACCGATGTATACCTAACAGCTGTTATATAGTTTTGTCACTTGTGATTAAATACTGTTATACTAATTGTTATAACAATTAAATACTTTGTCTGGACTCTACAGTAAATGGGGGCTTTTGATGTATGATTTATTAACTTTTCAAAACGAAATTTAATCGACAATATTTTGGTCTGCTGTCTTAAAATTATTTTCATAAAACACGATGCAGACTTGAAAAGTATCAGTAAAAACGTGGGGGAAAACTTCTTTAGGAAACCTGCATGCCTGTAAGTTTAAACATATAAAAGGAAAAGTTGACTGACTGACTGATTGACTGACTGATCTATCAACGCACAACTCAAACCACTGGACGGATCAGGCTGAAAGTCATAAAGATAGCAATTATGACGTAGGCATCCGCTAAGAAAGTATTTTAAAAAATCAACCCCTAAAGAGATAAAATAGGGGGTGAGCGAAGCCGTGAGGAAAAAGAGTAGTTCTCTAAATGTTAGAAAGAAAGAAAGAAAAAGCATTTATTTAAGAAATTGTGCCACACATCACGATACACTGAGGTACATTATCCCGACACTTCCACTCAGGTATTTTGCCAAAAACTCCAGCAATAGCAATAGAAGTGCCGGGCTAACATATGTCATGTGTGGCACAACCCGAAAAAAAGGTCCGAGCTCAGCAAAAAGCTGCATACCTTTAACAAAAGTATGCAGCGCTGATGTTCCAAAAGGGGTGAAATCTTCTAATCAGCACTTGGCTAGCGTGGTGGACTTTGGCCTAAACCCTTCTAAATCTTAAAGAACATACAGGGTTCAATAATGGTGGATGATGAAAAAAATTACGTACATAATATTTGAAAACAAAATAAATATCTTTACTATATTGCAACAACATGCATTGACATTTGACCCATAAGCTTTAATAGGAAACAATTCAAATTGCTGTTAGTCAATACTAATATAGGTAGGCCTAGTTCGATCACAATAGGCTCAATTTTTAAGACGATTGCTATTGTGATTGCGTTGCACGATTAACCCTGTGATCTCTCGAGACTTGTGCCTTGTTATCTTTTGTTCGTCCATTTACTAAGTACTGAAAACTTAGGCTGAAATCTATAGACTGCACTCTCACTCTGCTCAGACTCAAGACAGAGTTAAAGCGAGACAGATTTATGTCAGAGCCTATTTTGTGTCTCGTTTTAACGCTGACTTGAGTCTGAGCTAAGTCAGAGCACGCTCTATAGATCTCACCATTAGTCTTGATTAAAGCTTTAAATGAACAAGAAAAGCGAAGTGTGTACTCGAATTATCCACGCTCTTATATATCTATCCTTCACGTAGTTATTCATATTATATATGCTACTAGCTTTTGCCCCCGCGACTTCGTCCGCGTGGAATTAGATTTTGGGGTGGAATTTTCAAAAACTGTGACACACGTACTTCTTTATTTTTAACTGATAGCTCAAATACCAACTTTGATGGAAACAGCTTGAAAAATAACGGAGTTTCATATAAACTTCCATCCCCTATTTAAACCCCTTAAGGGTGGAATTTCCAATAATCCTTTCTTAGTGTGCACCTACGTTATAAAAGGAACCAACTGTAAAAATTTCAAGTTTCTAACTTCAGTAGTTTAGGCTGTGCGTTGATATCTCAGTCAGTCAGTCAGGACTTTGAATTTTATATAGATAAAACTGCCTCATTGGTCTAGTGGTTAGCAAGTTCGACTGCAGATGACGAGGTCCCGGGTTCGATTCCTGGTTCGGGCCTTAAATGTATTGGGGTTTTCTATCAAGAAATTCTCAGCACTAGCCCGGAGTTAGGAAATTGGCGGTGAGTCACCCCCGTGCCTTGGAAAGCACGTAAAGCCGTCGGTCCTGCACCTGATCTCTCTCCAGTCGTGTCCCGTCGGACTATGAGAGTGAGGGAATAGAAAGCAGGTCTTAGGATCCTTGTGCTACTATGTAACCTTAAAAGAACATTCAAGGCTGCATTCTTAGTCAAAGGTTAAACTGCCCAGTCAATCATCGTTTCGTAACGTAGGCTGGTTACATATTAAAAGGTTTCCATCACTCCATAATAACGTATTAAATAACATCATTACTCAATCCCAAATCTTTAGCTGTCTTTGGGTCAACCGTACCTTGGTCAAGGACCCCTCAAGTTCGTACGTCTGATTTAATCTTTTCAATGTCACACGCCCTAATTCATTAATTTGTAGCAACTTTCGCAACCTACTACAATTTCCTGTACCATTAGCGTTGTCATTTCAACAGATAGATGAACTGGTGGTTGCAAACATCTCTTCAGAACTTGTGTTCTGAATGGTTCTGAAGATGTGCTTTTGTTCTAGTGATCGTCTACCTATTTGAGGGGTGTGTATGTGTACGTGTGCATGTGTGTGTGTTTGTGTGTGTGTGTGTGTGTGTGTGTGTGTGCGTGTGTGCGTGGGTGTGTGTGTGTGCGAAAGCGAAAGCGTTCCAATACTTTATGTATTTTACGAAGTGAAGTAAAAGTTCAGTTTACTATGAAAGATATAAATTAAATAAAAAATATGAATCAAGGCTCAGGTCAACGTGTTCTCGATATCTATAAAAAAGTTAAGCGTCTGTCTGTAATTTCGAAATAACTGTATCTTATTAAACTCATAATATTATTTATGATTATTATTTGAAGGACCATATTTAACATAACCGAAACACGTTGTTATTTTGTGTTTGTATCTGTCTATGTTTTCAATAGATATATAAAAGTAAGAGGTGACTTACTGACTGACTGACTGACTGACTGACTGATCTATCAACGTACACCACAAATCAATGACAGATTAAGCTGCAGCTTTGGCTGAATCTCCCAAACATACCTACCATCTTTTTCTACCAGTACAGTCAAGCGCAAGTCTATCCTTACTAATATCCTTACTATATATTTTTTTTTATAATATAATAAACATACTTAACTGAAAAATAAACAAATAAAATAAAATAAAACACTAAAACTGAAAATAGACAAAGTCTCTGACACAAGTCAGAGGACGCTGGCTTCTCCTAAATTGGAGATTTAAATAAAATAAAATATATATTCTTACTAATATGCGAAAGTGTGATTGTTTGTTGGTTTGTTGGTTTGTCCTTCAATCACGTCGCAACAAAGCAACGAGTCGACGTGATTTTGTGCATGTACATATATAGCTGAGGACCGGGTGAGTGACATAGGAAAATCAAAGAGATCCTGCAGGATTTATAAAAACTTAACACGTTAACTGTCCGTGCCCTATATATAGGGCACTGTGGAGTTAGCCATAGCGTCCGTGCACTATATTTAGGGCACCACTCCGTTCGAAATTAATGTTATTTCTTGAGCTGGACGTACGAAAAAGACTATTGAATTCTAGGTGGACGTGTGGATTAGGAATTGCGTAAATAAAACCGCGAGGGACATACGGAATAATTTTAATAATATAAGTGGTAGTTGAGGGTAATTTGGAAAGAGGGTAATGAGGAAAAATTATTAAATAAAACATTAACATTTTCAGTGGCATTCATTAATATATGACAGGCAGAAGTCTTTTTTACAATTAATACATTTTGTAACCACCTTTGGCGTCTGTTTCCTTGCTTCATTTACCGTCTTTCCACTTTCCGTTAAACTTTAAATTAATTAAGTACATTTCCGAAATTACGTTATATTTTGACAGTGAAACTTCTAAACAGCTGTCTGATACTTTCTTGTCTATGCCTCATGCTCAGAGAATACAAAAAATAGAAATACCCACAAATAGTGCACTAAAATGTAGCTGCAATTCCTGGTGAAACGTCCATGCACTACATATAGGGCATAGGGAAATTCAGCCTGTAATAAAAATTCATGAAACCTGGAGATAGTCCCGTCATCTCATGAAGCTCTATATATAATCTTAATTAAAATAATCTAAAAAAAAAGTTGGACGTAGAGTGTCACTTGACCAAATCAACTTGGACAGCTAACGTGTTAATCCACGCCACGATCATCAACTAAATGAAGCCACGGTCATCAACTAGTATACATATACATATATTTAAAAAACAATCCGCTATTTAAACAATTTTAGTATGGCATTTGGATTGGCTTTGATAACTAATAATCTGGTAAATGATTGTTAGTTAGCGCTCAGCAATAAGCCGGCAATAATCACGTGATCATAATGCCCATTCCAACCTAAATCATAATAAAATACCCTTTAATATTAGGCAATTGATAGAGGTCAGCCAAGCTGTGATGAATGAACAAATTTTTGTGTTGCCACATCTTTATGTGTGTCAAGAACGACTATACTCAGCTGACGGGGAGCGGCTTTGCTCAACATTTTTTAGGCTTCGTTACCCGGCTGCGGCGAAAGTAAAAGGAAATGTTATGATTTCAGCAGTCTATGTCTAATGCGTTTCAAATGACAATAGGATTTAGGAATGATAAGCCGCCATTTTCTGTTTCCATCTCACTCAGTGTAAACCTCATATGAGCAGGACAGAAATATAAAATGGCTGTTTGACAGTCCTATTCTCATTTGAAACGCATTATAGGCTATATTTTAAACCGACGAAAAAAGGAGGTTCTCTATTCGTTGCGTATTTTTTTTTTATGTATGACCACGCATAACTTTTTGCAGAGTCGGTTCAATTTTGTATAAAAAGTAATAACAATTTTATGTACTTAAAACAAACCGATATGACGCCTGTTAGATACAATTTTCTCTAGAAGGGTTAAAATTTTAACCGCATTAATTTTTGCATCTATCCCGTGAGGCGTATATCCCGGACTTACCCTACAGTTTTTAAACTCTTAACATTTTTAACTGTGTCGTTTGACCTAGAGGTCGCGCGAGCCTTTTGTCCGACTTATAGATTGAACTTGTTCGACCTTAGAAGGTCGCGTGTCTCATCTCAACTCGTTTTAGTTTAGGTAACCGTCTGACCTTTCACAGGTTAGTTACAGTCAATGTTATAACTTCATAAGTACTTACAGCTTCACCTTTTGTACAAGGGGTCACATCGGACAGAAAACATTTTATATTAAACCCCTACCTTCTTTGCTAGTGTCATAAATTCCAAAGTGCATTTGTTTGTTGGTTTATCCTTCAATACTGCATTTCAATTCTCAATTCGTCGGAATCTTTTTTTTTTAAATATATGTTCCCCGATTAGTCGAAGATGCCTGGACCGATTTGGAAAATTCTTTTTCTGTTTGTAAGGGTATACTTCCCAGGTGGTCCCATTGTTATCAGGTCAGGATCTGATGATGGGATCATGGAGAAATCGAGGGAACTTTCCAAATTTTATAGGCACAATTGATATACTTCGTAGTGACGGTTGAAGTCGGTTTTGTAAAAATAATTTTTACGTTTATATTATTTATTGCTGCAATAAATATGGCATAAACGGAACGTAGTTCCTAGGGGGCAGCGGCGCGGGAGGTCAACTGTCAGTGGGTGGAAAAAGGGGTCCGTTTAAAAACCACCAACGGGAATGGGTCTGCTTTTGTCTGCCTGTCTTAACATGTATTGGATTATTTTGCATTTTAGAAACTTCATTGTGGAAACACTGTATACATAGCATAGTTTTGTTACCTGTTGTAATTTTTTTTTAATTTTTAAAAGAGTAACCGCCGAGTTTATTGTTGGCTCTTCTCGGCAGGAAGGGCATTCCGAACCAGTGCTGCAGTGGTAGGTTCAACGACGATTGAAAAGTACTTGTAAAAGTTTATTCGAATAAAAAATATTTCTATTCTATTCTATTCAGCAGGGCGATTCAGACCTGTTCGATAACATACCGTGTCGATACGGTTAGATATCTATCTCTTTTTGTCGTGTGGATTCAGAGCGAGCGAAATATATATTAACAAACCGAATCGATCGACAAATAAGTTATCGGAAGGGTCTGAATCGGGGGGCTGACCACCTAATTCACAAGCTCCTAATACGGATTATATTTCCGCCAAGCCCTTTTGCAAAAACCAGAGTTCTTACTGTGCCCAACCGTTACAAAGTGGCAGAAATGCATTCAAATGAAAATTACATCAGTAACTTTATGACGTGATTTATAATGTGTTTTAAATTGATGTTTAATAACTCATCGAATTTTCTTAGAAAAAAAAAAACAAAGTCATTAACATACAATCAAAATGCCTATCTATTATAGGTAGAAATAATTAGGAGTATACATTCTAAAGGATCCCGGTTTTTTGAGCAAGATACGGATAGGTTTATTTGCCGTCGTGTGACTTTGAAATAAAACTGGCCAAGTGCGAGTCAGACGATCAGACACGAAGGGTTCAGTACCATCCTACAAGATTTAACACCAGCTAATATTCAGATCCTTCAAAAACAAAAGTTTATTGTATGGAGACTCTCTTTAATTTATAACTTTTTTCTATTATTATAGCGGTAATACAAATACACATGCTGTGAAAATGTTGCCAAAAAAATTTGGGCAGCTATTAAAATTAATAGACCTAAGTATTTCGGGGACTTTTGTATTCAGTCATTTTCTGTTCTATACTAAAATTAACGTTATTAATATCTATTGGTTATTAACAACAGTTAAGAATAAAAAACCAGAAAACACTGTTGTATTTAATTACTAACGAATAAAAAACAACGAATTGACGTAATTGGTTTGCCCAGATAAAAGATCACGTGACCTCAAAGTTGGTAGGTATGAATAGGCACCTAGAATTGAATGAAAAAAAAATTCATTCATTCTTCAATCTTCTCGACTACTGACCCCGGAGCCCTCCAATATAATGAGGGTGGCCACCGAGGGGGTTTTAGTAGGTAAAAATCCTACATAACCCGACTTCTCCTCCCGGAGGTCGGATATCTTAAAAAGATTTCCCCCCCCTTAACAAAAAAAAAAAGGCTTTATGAGAAGTGTTCAGCCACCACCACTGTCGTAAATAATGTAACTAATAGAAACAATGTCAATAACATAACACGTCTTTTTATAGTGGAGTGTTTTGTAAATAATGTACTAACAGGCACTTGTCTACGAGTCCTTGAGTAATTACTTGTTATGTAACTCTACAATAGAGCCTAGAGGTAACATAGCTTGCAAGATAATTATAAAACTACTATAGTTGTTTCCCACTAGTTTGTCTTTAATTTAGGTTCTAGGATGGACTATACTAGGATTTTCAAATCAAAAACTAGAATCGACATAAAACTAATTGAGCTGTATACAATTGTACTTAAAAACAGCTGATAATGGAGAGATAAATCTATATAAGCTTAGAATTGTATTCCCAAACCATAAGTATCGTGTGAATTTAATAGGTTTTAAAATCTTTAAACTTTTGCGTACAACTACTGATGTCCACCTCCTTCTTTTATGTAAGTTGGTATATATCCACTTTGACATTAAAAGGATGACGTTAAGTATATTTCATGTCGTAAATTGTATTGGTTAATAAAATAATAAAATTCTCCCAAGGTGTTGTAAAAGCAGGAAAGTTGACAACTTCCTATCTACATTATCTTCTACAATTATCTTTAATATACACATACAAATAAAATGGAAATGTCGATGTGTGATTGTGATTTCGGAACATTGAATATAGCCCAAGTGATTTTATTACCTACTTACTAGCGACCTGCCCCGACTTCGTACGGGTGCAATTTCTAATGAAAAATGGGAAGTGCTTATTGAGATTCCTATACAAACTCACTTTTCCAAAAAAAACCCCGTCATACAAACATTGAATAACCGGTCAAATGTAAGTCCGACTTGCATAAAACTGAAGGGTCGGCATGAGGGAAAGTTCCTAATTAACGTTATGAATTATGATGGGTCACGTATTCGAATTTCTTGAGATTATTACTTTTACTTCCTTATTAAGTTGGTTTAACGTCACCTATAGCAGAACTTACAGCGATCACGCGATTCCTCATATTCAAAAAACGCACTAGCTTTTACTCGCGGCTTCGCTCACATTAAGTGCGATTTTTTAAGCCCCTATTTCACCCTCTTAGGGGTTGAATTTTCAATAATCCTTTCTTAGCAATTGCTTTTGTCATATTTCACCCAAATTAGCCCGATCCGTCCAGTGGTTTGAGCTGTGCTTTGATAAATCAGTCAGTCAGTCAGTCAGTCAGTCGCCTTTTCCTTTTATATAGGTATTATTTAGTTTAATGGAATCCTTATAGGATTACTTTGTTGTCCGTAAGACAAGGTCCTTTTGATTTGGAACGGCTTGAGGTACTCAGTTGAAAATACTGAATACAAAGATCAATGGTCTATTAATGCTGAGTCTTTAGTCCAAACTCAATAACAACTTTCCAAGCGTATTTTTATACAAAAGTTCCAGTGACATCACGTCACCAGTAATACCAAACTCTTTGATGACAACGGATTGGGTTCGAACCTGCGACCTCTCAGTCAATGGTTTTTAGTTAAACTCAATAAAAATTTTCCAAGCGTATTTTTATACAAAAGTTCCAGTGACGTCACGTCAATACCAAACTCTTTGATGACAACGGGTTGGGTTCGAACCTGCGACCTTTCAGTCAATGGTTTTTAGTTAACTCAATAAAAATTTTCCAAGCGTATTTTTATACAAAAGTTCCCGTGAAGTCACGTCAATACCAAACTCTTTGATGACACCGGGTTGGGTTCGAACCTGCGACCTCTCAGTTTTCAGTCCGCACTTGTAACCGTTGGGAAATTGAGGCTTAATAATCCTCCAAGGTACGGAACAATCAGCGCGCGAGCATGACTCGCACTTGGCCGGAGTTTTTTGCTCTTTGCTTCCTCGTTCCTGATACGCACCGCCGCGCTGTTCAGAATGCCCTTCCAACTTCCGCTTTTCCAAGTAACTACAATTTGGGTTCCTTCAAGTCTAAGAGCTAGGATTAAGAGTGAATAGGCATTTTCTAGGCTTACTTGCCATCAGGTATGATCGCAGTCAAACGCTAGTCTATAAGGATATTAAAAAAAAGTTATCTACAAGTAAACTATCAAACATTTTTATTTTCGTCTTAATTTTAAACTGCGCGCTAAACTGTCACTTAAACTTTTTACAGACTTGTCCGATTTTGATGATTCTTTTTTAGGAATAGTGTTACACATAATTTCCATACATTTCGTCTGGTGAGAGGCTTTGGGCGTGGCTAGTTACCACCCTACCGTCAAAGATGTGCCGCCACGCGATTTAGCGTTCCGGCAGCATGACGTGTAGAAACCGATTCGGGGTATGGATTGAATGTACACTGCCATACCCCTTCCAAGTTAGCCTGCTACCATCTTAGACTGCATCGTCGCTTACCATCAGGTGAGATCGCAGTCAAGGACTATCTTGTCATCGAGTAAAAAAAAACCGATTTTGATGATTCTTTAGTAGGAATAGTGTTACACATAATTTCTATATTTTATGCGAAAACTTGCGCTGTTTGCAAATGTTTATTTTGGCACTCGTGCTCCATACGGTTTTCCATTCTACCTTGGTCAACGCACTTTCCCACGTATTATGACTTATGAGAAACATTTACTAGGCCTGAATTCAGAGCGTGTGACTTCTTGTTTTTACCGCATTTTGCAACTAAACTATATCTACTCGTGATAACATTCACATCATTTTAATCGAAAAAAATACTGCAAAAATTTGGGATACTTTTTTTAATGTTTTATTTCTCTTTCTACGTCAAAATGATTTTTTAATTTCATTTTAATCACATGTTATTTACCATTATTTCGTAAAATAAGCATTTTAACTTAATAAAAATAAATAATAATTAATCTATACAATAACCTTGATAGTTTATAAGTTATTGCCATGTCAATACATAAAGAGCGCACACACAAAGTGAAATGAAAAAAAAATTATAAAATAAAAAAGTCCTTTCCGTTTTTTTATATGATAACTTTGCGCCTAGTTTCACTTCCTTTTGTTTGTGCAATTTATGACTGGGACCATAGACTACTAAAATCCATAGACCGGACTCTAAGTCAGCTCAGACTCAAAACAGAGTTAAAACGAGACAGATTTATGTCAGAGCATATTTGTGTCTCGTTTTAACCGCTATCTTGAGTCTGAGCTGAGTCAGAGCACGCTCTGTAGATCTCAGCATTACATTGGGCACATTGTACGACCCAACGGTTATCCGATTTCTAATCATAATACACAACGAACATACCGTATTGGGTTACCTAATGATATCATGTCAAGGATACCCTTAATTATAGTTAGTCTTGCTAATTAATTATTTTTACTCACGTAGTGTGTTAAGCAAACGAATTCGATAAAATCTGCGAGCTCTTTTTTATAGGCAACTTGGACTACCCCACCTAGGGTTCCTTACATACAAAAAACGCCGAAAAAAAACACGTTTCTAGTAGGGAGTCGCTTTAATTTTTATTGTTTCTTGTTATAGCGGCAACAGAAATACACATTCTCTGAAAATTTCAACTGTCTATCTATTATGGATGAGACACAGCCCGCTGACAGACAGACGGACGGACGGACGAACGGATAGCGGAGGCTTAGTAATACGGTCCCGTTGGTTACCCTTCGGGTACCTATGGAACCTTAAAAAGACGTCCGCGACTTCTTCCGCGTGGACAGAGAGTAGAGACAAAACATTTTTTTCTCTATGGCGTGGATTCAATTTTTAAAATCCCGCGGAAACTCATTGATCATTTAAGCCTCAATAGCCCAACGGTTAAAGGTGCGGACTTAAAACTGAAAGGTCGCAGGTTCGAATCCCACCCGTTGTACTATTGTCGTACCCACTCCTAGCACAAGCTTTCTGCTTATATGGAGTGGAGAGGAGGATATTAGTCAACTTCAGCTTGGCTAATATTCTTTATTAAAAAAAAAATTGTTTTTCCGGGATAAAAAGTAGCATCTGTTGCAGCGTTATTGAAGGACAAATCAATAAACAAAGACACTTTTGTCTTAAAAAAAAGTCTTTGAAAGTGTCTTAGTGATTATTATTAATATTGTGGGCGGGGCGCGGGAGCCCAAAATATTTCTCGCGCATCCATACGTCTGGCGCAATGGAATCTCCGCTTACACGAACAATATGCGAAACGTGATGAGTACAGACTGCTGTTGACTGATTAGCATAATCTTATAATAAAAATGAGCGTCTCGTACGTACACTACCGTACAATAATATTAATGTAGGTTGTTACGAACTGCGCATAGAAACTGAACTTACAATTACGCATGTTTATGTGTGTCTGGATTTTTTAGTATTTTAACCCATAGGTAGGTACTTAATTGTTTTGATGCGTTGTTCCAATACTGCGTGATTGAAGGTCAAACCAACAAACAAATTCTGGGACCTGCAGAGTGGCATGGGCTGCTTTTTATCCCAAAATATCAAGGAGTTCCCATAGGAAATTTAAAAGACCTAGACTCCACGCAGATAAAGTTGCAGGCATCAACTAGTTCCCAATAAATAAAGAGCGTGTCAAAATGAATTTTACATGGCACGTTACATGCAAGATTTCTTTAAAGATACCAAGTGTCATTCAAATCATTATTAGAATAACTAAATAGGTGTGATGATGTTACTTGAATAACATAATATTATGTTTTTATAAAAATACAATGTAACTCGACGTATTTCAGGTAGGACGTGATAGAATACATGTTTTTTTATTTGATGACAAGACAGTCCTTGACTGCGATCTCAGCTGATGGTAAGTGACGATGTAGTCTAAGATGGTAGCGGGCTAACTTGGAAGGGTATGGCAGTGTACATTCAACTCATACCCCTAATCGGTTTCTACACGCCGACGGTAAGGTGGTAACTTGCCACCGCCAAAGCCTCCACCAGACCAGACCAGAGACAATTCAGAAATTATAAATTCCCAAATTTCCGCCGCCGGGAATCGAACCCGAGACCTCCTAAATAAAAGACCACAGCGCTTATCACTGCGTCAGAGAATCGTCAAAATAAAATATAAAAACTAAAAAAAAGCTTCAAGAATTATTTTTGCATAAAGATATCTATCTAGTCACCAAAAAAATATCATTAAGGAAAAAAAACTTTATGATTTTAAATGAAAATAACTTTAATTTTGGAAATTACAATTATTTAAGTAGATAAAAACAGTAAGTATGATAATAAATAATTAAAAATTTATTTTTGCATAAAGATATCTATCTAGTCATCAAAAAAGTATCATTAAGGAAAAATAACTTAATGATTTAAAATGAAAATAACTTTATTTTGGAAATTGTAATTATTTAAGCAGATAAAAACAGTAAGTATGATAATAAATAAAAATTAGTAACTGTTTCCTACTAAATAAGCTCATAGCTCAGCTTTGTACTCCATTGTAAGTAAACAATGTACGAGTAAACATGGCAAATTCTAACAATCCTACTAATATTATAAATGCGAAAGTTTGGATGTATGGATAAATGTATGGATGGATGGATGAATGGATGGATGTTTGTTACTCAATCACGCCGCAACGACTGAACCGATTTGGCTGTGGCATAGAGATAGATTATAGTCTGTAATAACACATAGGCTATTTATATTTTATCCTGGAAAATAAGAGAGTTCCCGCGGGAATTAAAAACCTCAAACCACACATACGAAGTCCCGAACATCAGCATCGTATGAAGATAAATCAAAAAGTACCTAGAACACTATGAAAATCAGGGAAATTTCAAACAAGATAATTTTTTTATACGACTTAAGCTAAGCTACTATTTAGAAACTTGTCCAATCCATCCCTAGGTAGATACAGGTTTTATTCCATGTACCGATCTTGTATAATGACGTCATAATAAATCAGCTTACCATAACTAATTAGCTATTAGCTATTCCTCGCAATTACCATGCCAAGTCATTCTGACAATAAAATTACTCAATCATTAACATTATTATCAATCATTGTTAAGCACAATCAGGTATGTCAGGTCAGTTATAACACAGTATTTCATCGCCTCACAGAAAACAACGAGAGGAAACAAGCAAAGATAACTGATGTTGAGATCTATAGAGAAAGAAAGAAACGTTTATTTTATAACTAGCTTTAACCCGCGGCTTCGCTCACGTTAGGTTTTTTTTAACCCCCTATTTAAACCTCTTGGGGTTGAAATTTTCCAAAATCCTTTCTTAGCGGATGCCTACGCCCTAACAGCTACCTGTATGCCAAATTTAAGCTCGATCGGTCCAGTGGTTAGAGCTGTGCGTTGATAGACCAGTCAGTCAGTCAGTCAGTCAGTCAGTCAGTCACCTTTGCCTTTTATATATTTAGATAAATTGTGTCACATATCACCCAATAGGTATACCTAGATTAGGTTATCTAGATTAGGTTGTCCTGGCGCTTCCACCACTTGAGCATTAAAGACATAAGGCGTCAAGTAGAACAAGCGAAGAAAAAACTAAGTCATGTGTGGCACAAGCCGGAAAAAAGATCCCAACTCAGCAAAATGCTGTAGCAAAATTAATAATGGGTCAATCTGATTAACTCACGTTCGGTCTAATCTACTAACGTTCGAGGCATAAAGATTAATAGATGTCAAGTTGTTAATGAAAAGAAAATATTAATGCCAATTAATCTCTGGCCATTTAAGTTATGAAACTGAAGTTCCACGCAACCTAAATTGAGTTACCTAATTAGTAATGGGTCAGTCTGATTAACTTACGTCCGGTCAGATCTACTAACGTTCGAGCCATAAAGACGCCGTTTCAATGCGGTACAGAAATGTAAAAGTTAGGTACTTATATAAATACGAAATGCTAAGGCCGACTTACGACACCGCGGTGTCTGATATCGCGGCGCACCACACGTAGTAAAATTGACCTTGATTCATAAAACTTGCACTTTTATGAGAATGAGTTTTAGTGTGAATTAATGACCTATTTTTTTTTTTTTTTGATTAAGTATATCAAAATAACATTTCGGAGCCACCTTGCATAAGTGCCATCTTTGGCGTTTTTACTGAAAGCCTTAAAGCTTAACATGGCTTACATAAATAGCCACTTAACATAGCCTTTTTTATTCGATGAAGATAGGCATTGACTGCGATCTCACCTGATGGTAAGTGACGATGCAGTCTAAGATGGTAGCGGGCTAACTTGGAACGGGTATGGCAGTATAGATTCAACCCGTACCCCCTAATTGGTTTCTACACGTTTCTACCTAATTATTGCATTGCGAAAAGTTTCCCAATACAATAATAAAGTGCATTGCATTCATTTAAAACAAGAAGAATACTGGTTACCGGTAACCTACCTTTACAGTTTTTCTTAATAGTTTTGAGAAAGAATTTACATTTTATTTAATACTTACTGATTAGATTCATGTTCTTTGATATAATATTTTCATACTCCTTATGTAGGAGGTACTCATTAGAAAATCAATTTTTATTTTGGTACCTACCTACTAAAATTTTGTTCAAAGGCGTTCTTAGACACAAAAAACAATATTATCTTGATTTTATGTCAAGTATATTGTTGAATAAGGTTAAATCAATGACTTCTCTCATATTAAACATAATATAAATATAATTGGGTTAAACACCTTTACTTTTGTTTAATAAATAAATACATTCACAGCCATAAATATTCAGTCATACCTACTTATATATATTATACAACTTACTTTATAATTTATTTGAAATTGATATATATTATTTTAATAATTAATCCGAATACCTAATTAAATTTTTAAAAAATAAAACCAAAAGCGAAGATTACCTTCTTTTTATTTTATTAAAATTTATTTTTGTTTCAGGTGAAAATGGCGCCATCTATCGGCGTCGCGGAGTTCTATGCCGGAAAAACGATTTTCATCACCGGCGCGACAGGTTTTATGGGAAAGGTTCTCATAGAAAAACTGCTTAGATGCTGTCCAGATTTAAACAAGATTTATTTGTTGATGCGACCGAAAAGAGGTCAAAGTACCAAAGAAAGACTCGATGATTTTATGCATTGCCGAGTAAGTTCATATCCTAATCTTTTTTTTTCTTTATTTGTTTAGGGGCTTTTATACTTTAGCACATTTCAGCCCCATTATAATCTTACAACATCTATATAATATACAAATACAAAATAATTATTATTGATAACACAAAATTCAATTATAGGAAACAAAACAATATTATGGCTGTAATCAAATCAAATCAGTCTTATGGATTTGAACAGAATTATAGCATCATTGGATGCTGGACGAGCGAGTATATTTAAAAATATTCTAAAAAAATAAAAAAAAAATTAAAGTAAATTGTATTACAGCGCCATCTGCTGTTGAGTAGCAATATGATGTTTTCAAACATTTTTTTAAATTCCAGGTCTTTGATTACCTGCAGGAGAAATCTCCTAAATCGTTTGACAAGGTCCAAGTTATCAAGGGCGACATACTGCAAGAAGAACTGGGAATTTCCAACCAGGATTGGGATATGCTGCAGCGAGAAACTCAGATCGTGTTCCACTGTGCTGCTTGTGTCAGGTAAGACATGACTCCAAAAAATTCAAAATTATTTTATTTCATGTAGTAGGACAAAATATGGCTCTTATGACACGTCAAGATTCTACCACTGGTTCGGTACATTGAAATTAAATCTCAAGAGACGACTTCATCCGCATTTATTTATAATAGGTTTTATATAAATCCCGTGGAAACTTTGACTTCCCGGGATAAAAAATAGTTTATGTCCGTCTCCATATGCAAGCTATCTCATCGGTCCATCTAGTAAATAAAATAGTTAGTTTAGCTATTTTATTTACGACTATTTATTTTTCAATGACACTAACAGGAAAACAAGTAAGTAGTGTAGAAGGACAATCTAGTTTTTTATTCGCAAGTTGTGGCAATCTATAACTGGGTCTACATCTACAATACAGCAATAATATGATTTTCCATTTTTGTTTAGTTTTATAAGAGTTATTGTAACTTGTTGATTGTCCATTAAATAAATAAATAAATCCTACTTCTTTTTACTTACTTATATACTTAAATTCTTAGCTATACATATTTTCTACCTAGTTATTTGTCTTGCATTTAGTTTGCAGTTAATAAAACTGATAATTTTTGTTTACAGATTCGACATGTTTATCCGTGACGCTATCAACATGAATACCGTTGGAACTATGAAAACACTCAAATTAGCAGAGGGCATGAAAAAACTAGAGGTAGGTACCTAATGCATCCTACTATCCTATCCTACTAATTGTATTAATACGAAAGTTTGTGAGGATGATGGACGGATGGATGGATGAGTGTTTGTTACTCCTTCTAAATTATAGCTAACTAGCTAATGCCGAAGCCTTCGTTCGCGTGGATTTAGTTTTTAACATCCCGTGGGAACTCTTTGATTTTCCGGGATGAAAAGTAGCCTATGTCACCCTCCAGGTTCTCAAGTATAGCCATGCAAAAAATAATGTCGATCCGAAGCTCTGTTGTAGCGGTATTAAAGGACAAACAAACACACTTTCGTATTTATAATAGCTGACTAGTTGACTAAAGTGCGTTCAAAGAAAAGAGATACACAATGTAAACAAAACTACTGCCAGGTCATTCGCTTCTGCAGGGGTTTGTAACCTTTTTAGCTGATATTCTTTATTAAAAAAAACTTTGTATCTGGGACCTGGGTCCACTCTTATCCATCCTCCTCGCGCGTCGTAAGCGCGCTGCTACGTCGCATGAGTAAAGACGCTACGTCGCTTCGGTTGCGCGCTTCTCCGAAACATTTTCGACGGATAAGGGAAAATCCTACTTAATATAATAAATGCAAGTTTGTGAGGAAGGATGTATGGATGAAAGTTTGTTACTTCTTCACGCAACAACCTAGCATTGTAGTTGTAGCATTTTAGAGGATAAAATGTTTAGGGAAAGCGTGTTATAAAAACTACCATACCCCTTTCAGGTTAGCCCGCTTCCATCTTACAGCATTTTCAAGGACTAACTTGTAAGCACTAATTTCAACCATATCTGCGGTTGAAATTCGTATAGGTCTAGCCCAAATATAAAGCGCATTTGCATCACATAACGCTGTCACTTTGTAACAAGTGTCTTCCAGGGATAATAAGAGAAGGATAGATAGACAATTCATACGTATATATTTACAAATTTTCAGGTGTTCGTCCACGTCTCGACGTCGTACTGTCGCTGTGAAGTGGAAGTTTTAGAAGAGAAGCTGTACCCGGCGAAGCATAGGCCTCAAAACATCATGCAGTGCGTCAAATGGATGGACGATGACCTTCTGAACTATCTGCAACCCAAGTAAGAATCTTGATTCATTTTGCTACAACCCCAGTAAGGATCCTGCCGCCCTAGCCATATTATAATCTTGTCGTATCTATTCTCTTTCCATGTAATACTGCCAGAACGCCTGAAGGTGATTTACGAGGAATCCCAATGGGTTGTAACGTAAATTTCCTAACTCTTTTTTTATTTACCGCGTCGCGTCGCTCTTTTTCGCAGATTGATCGAGCCTCAACCCAACACATACGCTTACACCAAGTCGCTGACAGAAGATCTGGTATCGCAGCACGCTGGAAAATTCCCGATCGTCATTGCGCGACCTTCTATTGGTAAATTAATTTTATGTACTTAAATTTTCTTACCTTTCATATCAGCTTTTCATACATGCTTCAACGGTGAAGGTCGCGAGAAAACATCGTGAGAAAACCTGCACGCTCAGAGTTCGCCATAACGTTCTGAATGGCTGTGGGTCCGCCAATTTATATTGGGCTTTAAATGGCAATTCACGTAGTGGACTTTGGCCTTTTGAGAGAAAACCATTCTGGTTGAGAAAACAACCAGAGAGCATTCTGTAGTGAGCCGTTAAAAAAATAGCTTTTATTATGCCTTACATTGTCACTACATTACATTGCATTACATTACATAACATTACAATACATTACATTACATTGCATTACATTACAATACATTATATTACATTACTTTTTTTTACGTTCATGCATAATTATTTACACATAAGTGAGCCGTTAATGGGTTGTAATCCAAAAGCTCTTTGTAACAGTATTTGTATGAGCAAAATATTTCTATTGGTGATAATGATTAATATTTTTCTTGTAGTAACAGCCGCTTACAAAGAACCCATGCCAGGTTGGGTCGACAACCTGAATGGACCCACCGGCCTTTTGGTCGGCGCTGGCAAAGGTAACAAAAATATTTTTTTTACGAATATCTTCGGAGATGGAGGACGGAACTCCTCAATGTATAAAAGCAAATCCCTCGCGATCGGAGAATGTGTACGCTAAAGCTACGCTAAAAAGCTTTAAGAAACATTCTTTTTAAAAAACCGCCTTCAAACCCATTACAAAATGTAAAAATAATTTTAGTTTGTACCCGCAATATGTTCAAGTCGGGCTAGCGTCGGATTCATCCTTTCTATTTAGGCCTGCACGACTTTAAATTTTTATTAAGATTTAGATTTAACAAATTTTAAAAGATATGCTTAACTTGATTAATATTCTCCTCTCCCCTCCAAATAAGCGTCAAACCTGTGTTACGTTGGTAGTTGGTATGACTGTAGTGGACCGGATCGATGCGATATTATATTGCGCTGATGTTACTTTTCAGGAGTTATCAGAACAATGCACTGCAATGAGGAATACCTAGCAGATGTCGTTCCTGTAGACATGGCGGTGAACGCGTGCATTATCCTGTCTTACATCACAGCTTTGGAAAAGTAAGTAACTACCCTGAACAACCCATTTGTTTTTAAATATGTTGTGGAAAGTTAATGGTTTGGCTGGACGGCGAATGCCGGCACTTACCGACAAATAATGGCTTCAGTTGTGTTCTGTGGGGTACCAAAGCCTTGTCTCCACAAGTCTTCTGTTATTTCGCATATTGGCTAGCCGTGTAACAAGGGAGAATCGCGCCGCACCGAATTGTTAGAATACAGAGGGGCGGAAACCGCGTCGGTTACATTGTATCGCTTGAACGTGAGATGTCCGTGTATGTCGACTTGATGATGACTGTCAACAACTGTGAACAATCCATACTACTTGTTTTATTTTAAATCCAATATAAAGAATGAATTCCTTAAAATGTATTTTGAGTTACAAAAACACCACAATTTACACAGTAATAAAACGTTTCGTTTACATTATTTTCCAGACCAAAGGACATCAGAATATGCAACATTACGCAGTCTGGACAGAACCCTATAACCTGGGGCCAAGCACTAGATATGGGTAAATATCAGATACAGTATTCTTTAATGAACTTTCTAAAATTTGCATTATTCCGCACTTTGCCGATTGTTCATATTATTTTGCAAATTGATATAGTTCTTTCAACTCACGAGGGCGCGTGACTTATAGTTGTGTGCGTGTCGTATCTGTATAAGTGTGAGCAAGAGCTTGCTCGCGCCTGACCGCTCCCACCTAGGCTTCTGATAGGCACGCAGACTTACGCAATGTGTATGTACACGACGTAACCACAAGTAAAGCTCACGCGTCCTCGTGAATTGCAAGAACTGACAAAATTATATTGAGTTTCCTTTCACTTTGCAAAATTCTGTTATAACAAATAAGCCGTTCTCACTTTGCCGAATTTCTCTTCAGTCTGGTCTTACTTCATTTATATTATACACTATTTTTTCGTCTTTTATATAGGAAATAAGGAAATATTATGTTGACTTTGCAGGTCGTGTCCACGTTCAAGAGTTTCCATTCTCAGTTTGCCTCTGGTATCCAGGAGGCTCGCCAAAGAGTTCCAAACTGCAGCACATGCTTGCGGTGTTCTTCACACACTTACTGCCCGCCTATTTTGTTGATTTTCTCCTATTTTTGACGGGACAGAAGACTTTGTAAGTTTTAATTTTGTATGTTTGCAATCTTTTTTTTATTATCAAAATTGTATTTAAACACATAATAAATTATGTTCAAAAGCTCGGGGAAAAAAATATACAATTTATTTTATTTTCAGTATGGTCAAAATACAAAAGCGTGTCAATTACGGATTAGAAGTTCTTCAATACTATACGACCAAGGAGTGGTTCTTCGAGAATGATTACTACAAATCACTTAGAAACCAAATATCCAAGGCAGATGATGAAATATTTTATACTAATATTGAGGTAATATTTAAAATTAAAAAAAAAAAAAAATCTCAAAAAAATGTGCTGTTTATCTAATAGTAACATCTTTATATTACATTAACAGGTTGTAAACTGGAGTTCGTACATCAGAAATTACATAAAGGGAGCACGAGAATACTGTTGTAAGGAAGATCCCGCTACTTTGCCACAAGCCAGGCGGTTACACAGACAGTAAGTTTGAGTCAATTTTTTTTCAGCTGAACTTGTTTCTGTGGTTTTTACTGTTATACCTAGCTTCTGCCCGCAGTTCCGCTTAATTTTTCAAACCCCTATTTTACCACTTAGGGGTTAAATTTTCAAAAATCCTTTCTAAGCGGATGCTTGCGGATGCATAATAGCCATCAGCCCGATCCATCCAGTGATTTAAGCTGTGCATGGATTGATCAGTCAGTCAGTCAGTAACTCAGTAACCTCTTCCTTTTATATATTCGAAGGATTACTTCTGACTTACTACTACTGTTTGCTTATAATAAAATTTTTGTTTTCTTACTTGCAGATTGTACTACTTGGATAAAGCTGTACAATTCACGGTCTACGCTCTGATCGCCTATTTTATATATTATTACATAATTAGGTTTTTTAGTTAACTTATGTAAATATAGAAAGTGTTAGCTAGAGGCCATTTTTAATATAATGTTTGCATATTTACTCAGGCTGCCTGCACATTTGAGGTCTGCAATTTTTTTCTATTATCTATAATCAATATAATTATATTAAATATAACGTCACCATTCAAATACATAATAGTTACATAAAAGACATGCTAATGAAAATTTTTCCAGACCTGAGTGCCTTTAAGAATTAAAAATAAAACTGTTTCCAATGTATTTTTATATGAAAAAGTTTATCTTACATGTAACAGTAGGCACGGTATAAAACGAAATCGGCAGCCTGCACTAAAATTTTAAATACATTGCACTGGGTTAGTCCAGTTTCAGCCTAAAAAGCTACAAGCATCTAAAAAGAAAAAATATCACCATCATCGTAGATTTATAGAACACTTGCTGCCAAAACTATTTAGTATTCCGATGCAATGCCCTGTTTAAACTCTTAAGAGAAAAGGTTTTATATTACTGCCATAACTTCATTTAGCTCCAATAGCCCAACGGTTAAAGATGTGAATTAAAATAAACTGCAAGGTCGCAGGTTCGAACCCCAGCCGTTGCACTGTTGTCAAGTTTTCCGCTTATTTGTAGGAAAGAAGAAGATATAAGTCAAATTCAGTTTGGCTGAGAAGAAAAGCAAATGTTTAGGCGGTCCTCTGTTACTATGTTAGAATTAGTCGCTAACATAATATTATAATTATACTGATAATTTTAAATCATAACTTAATAATGTTGTAAAAATATTTAGAATTTAACAATGTCACATATTTTCTTTACAGACATAATAGGTTTTTTATATTTTTTATCGCAATAGAGAATAATAAAAACACATTTCTATTTTGTTAAGTAGAATACAATTTTTGGATTTCTTAATGAAATGATTAATCAACAAAAATAAATTACTATTAAATACAAAAATTTAAATAGATATTACAAATGAGGACACGGAACACTATAACACAATGTAAAAATGAATAAAGTCCTACTTTAAAACTTTGCATAATTCCAAAGTTATATGTATAGGTAAGTAATACTTTAAAATAATAATTCTGTATTTTTCTTTAATAATAATGCCATTTAGAAGACAAGACAATAATGTTGCTAATAAAACTGGTATTAGCCTATAAAATGTATAAAATTATGGTATCTATTACGTATTTCCGCAAAGTTGCGGAATTTCGTATGAACAATTATTAAAAAAATTATGAGAAAACAAGTAGTATGGTATCTCTTACTATGGAATTCCGCAACTTTACAAAATTCCACTTCAGTATGTAATTGTTTTTATTACCAAAAAACAATATTTGTATCACGTGTTATTTTGTTGGTTATTTTTAATTTCTCTGGTATATTAAATGATTGTATAAAAATATAATAATCGATGGAAAATAGATTTCTTTCATTTTAATATACATCAAACTAAGAAAAAGAAAAAAATTATAGATTTATCAACGTACTACCTGTATAAAACCCACTTATATAAATTTTGTGCAGTCTTTAATTAAGAAACTTGCATTTCTTTAAATCTTTAATGTTAGTGAAGACTCAATTTTGTAGTGAATTGCGACTGAATTAAAAAGTCATCAAAATATTTTAAAAAATGCTTATGAAGGTATTTATTATACCTTGGTGCAATGTGTGTCAAGCATTACATTCAAGCCTGTTTACACAGCGCGAGCTGCTTGTTGACTAGACAGCAACTCGCATGTCAGTAGCTCGACTTGCCTTAAACAGTCACTCGTTCCACTCGCTACCCAGTAGCTGCAGTTACATAAATATGCGTGTAACAACTGACCTAGAGGAATTCTGGTGGGCAAATAAACCAGCCAAGTGCGAGCAGTAGTAACTTACTGAAGGATCTGTACCTTGAAAGGGAACATTCTTCTTAGTCGCTTCCTCATGACTGAGGGTCGTGACCCACTATATATTAGTTAAGGCTTGCCAGCTGGTGCGATCTTGAGCCATAATATGTGGAAAGGAAACAAAGATATTTAAATAATTTGTTTGAATTTTCCTAGAAGTGATTTCAAAGTTTTTTTAGAATATTTCTTAAGTTTTTCCAAGATACTGTCTTTAAACGAAATTGACATGTGTAAATCTAGTGCTATCCTTTTCCGAAGGGAAGGATTATGAAAGGGATAGTACGAGATTTAGACCTGTCCAAGATTTAGACCCCGGAAAGCGTAGTGTTCGTAGCCTCCCACTAGGTGGACCGATGACTTCAGTTAAGTCCCAGGTTGCCACCAGTAACAGGCGGCGCAAGACCGAGACCTGTGGAAGTCCAAGCAAGAAACCATTGTCCAAAATAATTTGGACGTTTATCGGTTGATACAGAAGATATAGGTTTCTACGCGGTAAGTTCTCGGTAGGTCGCTTGGAGGCATGTCTTATTGGTAAAAATGTAAGCAAGCTAATTATAATTGCGTTTTTTACACACTTCGTATTAATTAATATTTTTGCATCAGTATTACACTCTGTTAGTTACAATACATCGCCTATTCGTGAATCGCCTACTGCGTTCCACAAAGTACTTGCAGTTCAACGCCTGTGGTCACTCGCGCTTGCTTCAGTGACATCCTTGATTAATTAGTTACTATTCTTGTTTATTTGTTGCCTAAAAGTTATTTTTTTTTAATTGTTTGACTAAAGGTGAGTTTACCATTTATTTTAACACTAGCGACCCGCTCTGGTTTCGCACTGGTATAATTTATTAATGATAAAATTGAAATTTTCACACGAAAATATCATTCAAATATCTGACTTTATTGTGGATACTTTCCAAAAATTTTTATCATTCGAACATTTAACAAATAATCAAAATCGGACAAATCGATCGTTGCTCAAGTAATGATCTTTGCTACTAATAAATGCGGAAATTGATTTTTCTTTTTATTAATAGACTATCCTGCTGATGAGATTGAAAACAACATCCATGCGGATGCATGGATGTTGTTCTCAAAAAGTCCGTTTTCTTGTGGTACCACTATTGAGACTATAGTGTGTCCGCCTCCAGCATTCAAGCTATCTCCATGCCTAATTTCGTCAAAAAAAGAACAGGCAGACAGCTAGATACATTTTCACATTTATAATAATATTGTCATCATACAATAATATCTGCAGCAAAAAATTATTAAAAGGATTACCTAGACGCGGTTAGTGGCTTTGTTTTAAATAAGTATTCAGAAATAATTTGTAAGTAGGTTTTGTACGCCCGCATAATATTTTTTTTAAACCGACTTCCAAAAAGGAGGAGGTTATCAATTCGGCCGGTATCTTTTTTTAATAAGAATAGCGGGCAAACGAGTAGGCGGGTCACCTGATGTAAAGTGATTACCGCCGCCCATGAACACTTGTAGTACCAGAGGCACCACCAATGCGTTGCCGGCTTTTCGGGAACTTATTGGTTCGCCCCTTGAATAAGCCCATATTGTAATATTATTTTATTATTGATGTATTCGAGAAAGGAGACTATAATTATTTACTTCAAGAAAAGTTTCTCCCTGTGTGTACTCCTTACAAATGAAGTTCGACCCTTATTTGAATAATAAGGCTAAGCATATACGCTTACGCTAAAGGACGCAAGTGCCTTAGCACGCATACTTAGTGTAACTTGGTATAGCATGTTTATCTGACAAAGTTACGGGCGCTTTACTTGTGGTTACATCGTGCACATGCACATTGCGGAAGTGTGCGTGCCTGTCAGGAGCCTAGGTGGGAGCGGTCAGGCGCGAGCAAGCTCTCGCTCACACTTATACAGATACAACACACACACACAACCATGAGCCACGTGCCCTCGTGAATTACAAGAACTATACTTGGAATTCATTTTGTGACCCTTAGACCGATTAATCCGTTGGTCTTCAAGGCAGAATCGGAAAACTGTTGTCGTTCACCAAAACTCATTAGGTACTAGATCTTGCTATGTTTGCGCAGTTTTTTTAAATATATAGACTAGCGCTTGACTGCGATCTCACCTGGTAGTAAGATACAGCCTAAGATGGTGTGCGCTTGCATACAAGATGCCTATTCACTCTTGATTTAAAAATACCCAAGTTATAGTTAGTTGGTAAAGCGGAAGCCGGAAGGGCATTCCAAATTTTTGCGGTGCGTATTAAAACGAGGAAGCAAAACGCTTAGTGCGAGATCGTAGAATTTCGACCACGTAGCGGTGTAGATTCATGCGAGGCCATGTACGATTCAGTTTCATAAAATTATATGAAAAAACGCCACAAACAGCTAATGGCAAGTTGCCTGTTGCCATAACTCAGAGATCAAAGTTTAGTTGCTGTGTCTACGCAGCGCCTAACCAAATAAAGTAAATAAATTTTTTTTGCTGTGTCTGCACAGCGCCTAACCAACCAAACAAAGTCAATAATAATTTTTTTCGAAGATCTCGCTGGTGCAGCTGTGACCGCTGTGGTCTTATAACTGGGAGTTCTCGAGTTTGATTCCCGGCGGGGGCAATTTGGGAATTTATAATTCCTGAATAGTGTCTGGTCTGGTGGGAGGCTTTGGCCGTGGCTAGTTACCACCCTACCGGCAAAGACGTGCTGCCTAACAACTTAGCTTTCCGGCATGATGGCGTTTAGAAACACATTAGGAGTATGAGTTGAATTTACACTGTCATACCCCTTCCAAGTTAGTCCGCTATCATCGTCAACTGCATCGTCACTAGCCATCAGGTGAGAACGCAGCCAAGGACTATCTTGTCATTGAATAAAAAAAAACCTTTGAGGCCGTGTAACTTTGAAATAAGATATTTTTACGGATATAGATATTAGTTTCGATTGATATTGCGTGTCTACAAATGTCATCAATTTTGATTGGCTGTACGAAAACAAAAAAAAACTGTAATCCGATTACGGAAAATTGGATTTACCATCGGTTATACCGGTGGTAGATTCTCGACTTGTCATAAGAGCCACAGGTTGGCCTACATCCTACTAATATTATAAACGTGAAAGTTTGTAAGTATGGATGGATGTTTGTTACTCTTTCACGTAAAAACTACTGAACCGATTTGGCTGAAAGGCACAGAGATAGATTATAGTGTGGAATAACACATAAGCTACTTTTATCCCGGAAAATAAGAGAGTTCCCGCGGGAATTACAAAACCTTAATCCACGCAAACGAATTTGCGGGCATCAACTAGTTCGTAAATATAGGTATAGACTGCTGTAATCATATTGAAAAAAAAAATCTTTCTAAAAAACCGCCTTCAAATGCCACAAAAATAAAAAAAGATTTTGACGAATTGAGAACCTCTTCCTTTTTTAAAGTCGGTTAAAAATCATATAAGGCTTCCTTTTGGACTTTTCATCTTTCCGTAGCCGTATAAAAATTTAAATGAAAAATATAAACGGACGAAACGGTCAAAAAGGTTAATTCTAATTGTGAGACCTCGTCATGCGGTGACTTTGAGGTGAAAGACTTTTTGTTAGGTATGTATCTCAAATCTATCGGCCTCGAAACAAAAGATTGACCGGATTTTAGGGTCATTTCCATCATTTTGAGTTTTGGTAGAGGTACATTGGATGTAATATATTTTTTTCTCTTTATTGTAATACATAGTACAGCATAAACATAACATGGCTACTCAAATCTAGATATTACACTAGCCTTTAAAGTATTCATTGATAAACGTTTAATTAATGGTTAATACTTAATTAATTTACTTGCGATTGTATCGCTGCAATAAGTGATACCTAAAATAACGATATCAAAAATAATAAATGTCAATAAGCGCTTTAGTACAGTTATTAAACAAATTCAGTAAAGTACTCTCTACTCAGGTACTCACATAATACCTTATTAATGTACATGACCCATATTGTCACTGAGGTTACAATTTCAATAAAATTGAATTGTCCAGTCGCTTGGCCACACATTATCACCCGAATAATTATGAGGACCCGACGGACCCGATGATAAAAACAATCTTCATAAGGATAATAAGAAAAAATAAAAAAATGTGTCAACTCCGTTGCGCTAGTGGAGTTAACGCGTTTTACTCCTAGAAACAGTAGCTACACCTATTTTTTCTATTTTTCTATTTTATACCCTTTTATTTATAGGTATATCTATACATATTACACACTATATACTTACATTCATTGTATATTATACATATTATATCGCTTAACGCCTTATAGTCCGGGAGCCGGTAACTAAAAGACCCGTCATGCGGCATTGAAAATTATACGATTAAGAGGGTACTCTAGTGGCCATTTCTCCATACAAACGTATTCTGCTGTTTTCTTCGTGGATAATGCCTCTAGAGCAATGATTTTTTTCCAAAAAATCTAGGTCTAATTAATACGTGCCCCTATGTTTTTCTTTTTTCCAAAACATTATCATTAAAAAAAATATGACAATCCAAAAACCCGAAAAAAACCCTCGATTTTACCGCCATGTTCAAACGACTATCAGACAAATTTGATAAGTTTTTAACAAAAAAGAAAAACATAGAAGCATAGATATACTCTTCCTCTAAATTTTGATATAAGAATATTTGAGATTTGTCCAGTTTTGAAGAAGGAAACAGCAGAATACGAAACGTCTTTTGGCCAAGGTTTTTGTAGGTAAAATCAGCCCGAGCTGCAGTCGTCCCTTTCGTACTTTACGGGGGTAGGGTGGAGGTGAGGGAGGGTAAGGCTTACATGTACACTAATAGGGAAGTGACAATTGTCGATATTTTTATCGATACTCTAGTGATGTACTCTGATGTCGATATTTACACTATACAATGATAATTTTATTATTACTAGCGGACACCCGTGACTTCGTCCACGTTTCTAAATCACCACAGTTTAGGTTGGCAGAACCCCTTCAGCATCAGGATTGAGGAGTTGGATCCTGGAATTTAACGATGTCTTTACTTGGTCCCTACAATAACTATTCATAATAATCAACAATTCCTAAATCCCCACAGTTTACGGAAGCAGTACCCCTGCAGCATCAGGATTGAAGAGTTGGAACCCGAAGTTTTTATGGGACCATCTCGCAAAGTTTTTGTGTCGATTAAAAAAAGATTCACGCAAATCGGTTAAGAAATCACGGAGATATCGATATACAGAGATAGAAAAACACAACTCCTCCTCCTTTTAGCCTATACGATGCCCGATAATATCTACCAGTGAAAGTCCCGTTAAAATCGGTTCAACCATTCCCGAGATTAGTGGCAACAAACAGACAGACAGACAAAAACTTTAAAATTGTTGTCTTGGTATAAGTACCGTATTTACTTTCGTATGCAGTTAGTAAAAAGCGGTCAAGTGCGAGTCGGACTCGCCCATGAAGGGTTCCGTAGCAGCAATTGCGGTTTACGATTTATGACGTATTAAAAAAAACTACTTACTAGATCTCGTTCAAACTAATTGTCGGTGGAAGTTTGCATGGTAATGTACATCATGTCATATTTTTTTTAGTTTTATCATTCTCTTATTTTAGAAGTTACGGTTATTTTAGAAACCTCAATATCATTTTTGAAGACCTATCCAAAGATACTCCACACGAATAGGTTTGATGAAAAAAAATTTTTGAGTTTCTATTCTAAGTATGGGGAACCCCAAAATTTATTGTTTTTTTTTTCTATTCTTGTGTGGAAATCTTAATGCGGTTAACAGAATACATCTACTTACCAAGTTTCAACAGTATAGTTCTTATAGTTTCCGAAAAAAGTGACTGTGACGTACGGACGGACAGACAGACAGACAGACATGACGAATCTATAAGGGTTCCGTTTTTTGCTATTTGGCTGCGGAACCCTAAAAAGCTGTTCTTTTGATATTACAAACAAACACTTCACTTCAACACAGACAATATTATTTATTTGTATATGTATATATATACTAGCTGATGCCCGCGACTTCGTCCGCGTAAGTAAATACCTAGTTAAATCTCGCGAAAAACGTTTATATCCATATACTTAAATTGTGTAATGACATAACAAGTTGATAGTAAAAGTTTTAACAGAAAAGTTTATTTTATTCTTTTTAGCGCATTTAAATAAAAGCTTGTTTTAAAAAAAAGTTTTTTACTTTTTTAATTTATTTAAGGTTTGTAGTGGCGCTTGAAGTCGGTTTTTGAAAAGAATTTTTATTTTAAGTTTTTTAGTGTAGCTTGTTCCTGCAGCTTGCTCTCTTTCTCCCCTCCTAAATCCCTACAATTTAGGTGGGCAGTACCCTACAGGATTGAGGAGGATGACCTGGAGCTCTATGATCTAGTAGCAAGCATACCAATTCGTAAACGACAGTTCCTAAAGCTTTTAGGGAGAAAGTACCTCTGCAGCATCAGGTTTGAGGAGTTGAAGGTAAAAATTTTTAAGGGCTCATTAAAAAAAATCGCGTGAATCGGTCCAGAAACCCCGGAGTAATCGGTGGACATATCTACATAGAAAAAAAAGATACCGACCGAATTGATAACCTCCTCCTTTTTGAAGGTCGGTTAAAAATAGGGCTACCCATTATGGTTTACGATAGTGTGTTATGCCAGCTTAAGATGAGCCGTACATTCAAAGTTTCCTGTACGTAACGGGGTTCAAGTTATTTGGACCTATTACCGAGCATTGTGAAGTCTATAATTTCTGAACTACTAAACTGACGACCTTGAAATAATTACAGAACAATCATCGCAGTATGTTCTTTCTAATAAAAAATGAATTAATGAAATCGGAGTACACGTTAATGAATTACAATGAAATACACATTTTGACTTTCATCCCCTCTCCCAAGGGAACCGTGCTGAATTTCAGGATAAAAAGTATCCTATATTTTACCTCTTAGTATGAACTTAAATCATGTTACGTTTCATTTAAATCCGTCCAGTAGTTTCAGTGTGATGCGCGGCCAAGATACAGACAGACGAAAAATTAAAAAAAAAATTGTTTTGGGCTCAGTATCAATAGTAAAGCATCATCCGATTCAAATTTTCAAAATATATTTATTCACCCGCAGGCGGCCGGCGGGTGAATGTTACGGACATGGGAGGGGCGAGGGC
Source organism: Hipparchia sbordonii (assembly GCA_038048805.1). Lineage (NCBI taxonomy): Eukaryota > Metazoa > Arthropoda > Insecta > Lepidoptera > Nymphalidae > Hipparchia > Hipparchia sbordonii. The sequence goes on from CM076107.1 coordinate 10,677,378, forward strand.
TCGCGCACACAAATACACTACTCGTACACATGGATAACTCCTGTTGATCGGGCGCAGCGCGACGGCGATATTTTCTTCAAATACCTATTTTTCAAATTCCTTGGGACTAGAGTACCGTCTTAAATTAAGCTGGGTAGGTATGCTTTCTTTTAAATAGCCAAAAAATGTTTAAAAAAAAATATTTTTCAGAAAAACACTATGCAAGTGTACAAGATGACGGGGAAAGGACATGTCCCAGTTTAGTATGGAGGGTGGTTTTTTATTCTGAGTGTCTATTAACCAGAACCAAACTGCTATCACATGAAAGAGAAAAAAATATAAAATTAAACGCCATTTAAATAATAATTTTAGAAACCCCCATTTTTTTTTAATTAATAAAGAAAAATATTGTTTGTAGAAAATATTTTTCGATGGATGGCAACATTAAAAACATTTTCTTATCTAGAAATAATTGAATCTGACACCTGTTACTGTCACTTTAATGTCATTTAAATGTCATTTAAATGCCAAAAGTTCAAAAACGTCATTATAATTGTCACTTTTGACAGTCCTGACAATCACCTGACATACACCTGACATTGACAAGTTACCTAGACAAATAATATTTTTGAAGTTTTTTTTTTAATCGGTGCGTAATCACAAGCAAAGGTCCATAAATGCATCAAAACAAAAAAAAATATTTTCTCCAAATCGGGGTCTTTAAAAAATCGGTAAATTATTTAGATAGAAGCCTTTTTGGATCTCTATCGAACTATATTAAAATCATTCTGGTTAATTACACTCAATAATAAAAAACCATTTTGGGACAACTCCTTTATTTCTTTTCGTACACTTACCTAAAGCAGGTGTGCGAGATCGGTCCGACCAAAAAGCGATGTTTTCACAATGTTCTCCTGAGAGAGTACGAATTATTCTATCAAATATACTGCAAAATCAATATTCGCGATGACGGTAAAACATTTTTACATTAAAAAAAATCATTTCTTTTAATTTTTTCGGCTTCTTAAATTATCGCATACCAAGCGTATATCTTTTATGCGAAGCTTATTTTGTTGGTTTCATCTATCAATTAACATAAAAAAAATTCATCACACATGACGGGGCTTATAGTGTTACCGGCTCGTGATATATTATAAGAGTCATTATTCCCTTGATATCGGAACTTACTATTCTAGTACATTAAACCCGTCACGGTACATATGATATTAGCTAACAGCTGTGGTTTTTTGTCCGGACTTTGACCAACACCGGCGGTCGGGTTGCCGCCAACAACTGCCGGCGTTACTACAGGTTGCTAATCACATCATGTCGAAATCTACGTTTAACCCAATATTAACATAATAAAAGAAAATTGCGAGTCAATGAAAATAAAACCGGTCAACTGCTTGGACTCGCCCACTGAGGGTTCAGTATTTTTGGATTGTCGTGTCTAAATTAAACGTACTCAGTATTTTTTTTAAGAATATTAGCCAAGCTGAACTTGACTTATATTCTCCTCTCCCCTCCAAATAAGCGGACAGCTTGTGCTAGGAGTGGGTACGACAATAATGCAACGGGTGGGGCTCGAACCTGCGACCTTTCAGTTTTCAGCGCAGCGCAGTATCGTCGCTCACAGAAAATTATTAAAAAATTACGTACCTATTGTTCTGTGAAAGGGTGTCATAATTCATTATAATGTAAACAAAAACGTTATTATCAGTACCTACTAAAATACGCTTGGAGCGGAACTTTGTCAGAAACTTCTGTTCTAATCGTTGTAGTTCAATGTACCAAAACAAATTTTTGCGTCAATCAATCTATTAATTAAGTATAACTTGTCTTACGGAAACTACTTTGTATTTCGCAGCAGGTAACTTAACAACTTATCAGCTGTTTGAGTAACAAATGAATAATGATGTAACTGTCTTAATGCGCTTTGAATTATTCATACCTACACTGGTAATGCATACAATCGATGTAAACAAATACACCGATATGGCGAAGTGAGAAAAACTTGTGCTGATTGCTGTCAGGAAGTCACAAGTTCGAATCTTATATACCTACTTAAATAATAGGCACAAATCAATTTATTAGATAGAAACCGTCATAAACTAGAAAGGCCAATGTCACCTGCGTTAAGTTCATAAATCCTTTGTGGGGTTGAGCGTACGCCTATATAATAAATGAATTACTGGATTTCCCATTGTACAAATTTAAACAATGCGTATAAACACATTTATTAAGTTAAGGTTATTATAAAGTTAGTGACTTTCTTAATAACAAAGTTTCTTGGAAGCAATCGCTTGCTGCAGCTGTTCACAACGTCAACAAGATAGAAAAGCTACATATTGTAACATTTTTGTTTTGAAAAAGGCAACTGCTGAGTTCGGTTTACGCAACTAGACACTAAAAGTTTTCAGTTGAAGACACAAGCAACATTTATTTTTCATACAATTTGTATGAATTGCACATAGTCACCTGTGTCGTGCATAGCATCTGACCCACACACACAACAATAGAAACTGGCGGAAAACAAGTACAGAACAGCAGCAGAAATAGCAACCGATGACTGTTGTCGGTAAATGTGCCCAGTAACGACAACCGTGTCCGCGGGCACAGAACACAGGTTACCTGTGATAGCTTCTGTGTCGGCAACAAAGTGTCCACGTTTACGCAACGCCTTCATCATTTCTTTTTTTTTATATAGAAGCCAAAATGGCGCCTTCTGTAACGGAGTTTTACGAGGGAAAAAATATACTCATAACAGGAGCTACCGGTTTCCTTGGAAAGGTAAAATTCATTCTCTATTTCCACTAAATCCTTGAGGAAGATCGTCAATGACAAAATATGCACTGGGTGGAATGATTTGAATATATTGTAATAGGTAGGTCTTGACCACCTCCCTGGCGCAGTGATGAGCGCTGTGGTGTTATAACTAGGAGGTCTCGGGTTCGATTTCCGGCGAAGGGGGGAATTTATAATTTCTCAATTGTCTCTGGTCTGATTTGGTGGGAGGCTTTGGCCGTGGCTAGTTACCACCCTACCGTAAAAGATGTGCCGCCAAGCGATTTAGCGCACCGGCAAGTAGAAACCCATAAGGGGTATGGATTGAATCTACACTGCCATACATACCCCTTTCAAGTTAGCACGCTACCATCTTAGACTGCATCATCACTTACCATCGGTGAGATCGCAGTTAAGGACTCTCTTGTGAACGCATAAAAAAAATTGATGCATTTCAGGCCTTAGTAGAAAAACTGCTGCGATCGTGTCCCGGTATTCAGACTATTTACCTTTTGATGAGGCAGAAAAAAGGATTGTCTGGAGAAGAGAGGCTGAAAGATCTCTGCAATAACAGGGTGGGTAACTTCTATATTTTTTAATGAATAGGTAACAAGTCTGCCATTAGCTCAACACCGCCCGGCGGGCGGTGTTCGTTCTGAACGGGGATTGACCGTTGACCATTCGGTTTTCAGTCTGCAATCTTTGCGCTATTGAGATTTTAGAAAAATGTTCCTTCGTACTAACTTTCCACCCTTTTTCACACCTTCTTTCACAATAAATTCCTTTTTAGTGCTCTCCCTGAATCAAATAAGTAATTTTTCAGGAAAATTTCAAATTTCGTTGTGGCTATGCATTGCATCAGTTACGGTTTTTTATGTAGATATATACTTACTAGCTTTTGGTAGGTGAGATCGCAGTCAAGGACTATCTTGTCTCCGAATAAAAAAATTTCATCTTTCAGATATTTGAATACCTTCGGGAGAAGCAACCAGAATGTTTCAAGAAGCTGAAGCTAATCGCCGGCGATATATTGGAAGAGGAACTGGGAATCTCCAACGACGATCGCCAGGAGTTGCAGAGGAATTGTCACATCGTCATCCATAGCGCCGCGTGTGTAAGGTAAAGTGTGTATCTGTCATCAGCAATAATGTATTATTCTACAGTGTGTATCGAGGGTTAACCGCGAAGACCTCCTAGCTTATAATATAAACGTAAAAATTCTTTTTACAAAACCGACTTTAAACGCCATCCACTACAAAGTACTTGTGTCAATAAATTGTGTCTATAAAATTTGAAGAGTTCCCTAGATTCCTCCAGGATTCCATGATCAGATCCTGACCTGTTGGCAATGGCACCACTTGGAAAGTATACCTACTCTTTCAAACGAAAAAAAGAATTTTCCAAATCAGTCCAAGTGTCTTCGAGTAATCGGGGAACATACATAAAAAATAAAAAAAGATTCCGACGTATTGAGAACCTCCTCCTTTTTTTAAGTCGGTTAATAAAGGAAAACACGCATCAAATTCATTGCAAACTAGCCTTAATGGAAGTATGAACTATCATATTACATTTAGATATAAAAAAATCATCAGAAAAAACCTACGCAAACAACTTTTTTTGGCCGACTAGATCACGCATATCTACGACCTTACCTATTCCAAGCATGTATTAGAGGATAAAATTTACGAAGATTCGAAAACTTTGTAAAAGACGAATTTGTATTTCTATTTCAATAGAATAGAATACTTTTTTATTTAAATAAACTTTTACAAATTACTTTTGAATCATCAAGTGAATCTATCACTACTATAAGGCAATAAAACTTATTTTCTAATCTGTAATATTTTCCTTTCAGATTTGATCAAAAACTGAAAGATGCAGTGCATATGAACACTACAGGAACTCTTCGTGTTTTGAAGTTAGCTGAATCTATGGAAAAACTTGAGGTTAATATTGTGAAATGGCAACACAATAAAGGCTTCGATACATACGAGTAGATCGCATCCAATCCTAGAAATTGTTGTTATATTTTACCAGTTGCAATCTAAACTTATGCTGAGATCTATGGAGCGTGCCCTGACTCAGTTCAGAGCAGCAAAGCAACGGATCGCCGCGATTTTTTGCATGGTATGGTTGAGGACCGCGAGAGTGACATAGGTTACTTTTTATGCCGGAAAATCAAAGAGTTCCCGAAGGACTTTTAAAAACTAAATCCACGAGAGCGAAGCCGCGGGCATCAACTAGTTCAAGAATAAGTACTGGTACCGAAGTAAGTAATGGTACATACATTGGTGTTCACAAAACGTTTTCTCGGCGAGATTCTTTTTTTAGATTATTGTTGGGCTATCAAATAATGTCTATGTTTATTACAAATGGGGTTGCTCTTGCTATACCCAAATGGATTTCATCATCTTCTTCTTCTTCTTTTTCAACTTATAGATGTCCACTGCTAGACATAAGTCTCTTGCATGGACCTCCACAGACCTCGGTCTTGCGCCGCCTGAATCCAGCGACTCCCTGCGATTTAATCATAAAGTCTGCTTTTTCTTTTCGCTAGGCGTTCGTCCATTTATCGACGGCATATTGTCGATGCGAACTCGACGAACTGCAAGAGAAGCTGTACCCAGCCGCTCATGACCCTGAGAAGATCATGGATCTGGTGCAGTGGCTTGATGATGACACCCTACACTATTTGGAGCCAAAGTAAGTAAAGGTTTAAAGACAAAAAGTGTCAATTTTTGATGAAAATGTATTGGTTCCTATATTCAATCTATCTGTAATCTTTAGATAGGTACCTACCAAAGTTACATAACATACATAGCTATTTTTCAAAAAAGTCCATACAGTTTTTGACTAAGTAATAAACAACGTTGCAACAAACGACGAGAAATAAAAGATACAAATAAAAGATTATTTCTTATTAATTTTATTTATTTAGAAAAGGTACCTAATTAAAAATTACAGATAGACTGAATATAGGAACCAACCGTAAGCCATAAACTACTGTTGTAAGTATGACATAGATTTATTAGGGCAACATTTTAAAAGATTGAGCTATTTCAGGATAATATCATCTGAACCAAATACTTATTCGTATACAAAAGCCATAACCGAGGATCTAGTGGCTAAATATAACTCCAAGTTTCCTATTGCTATTGGAAGGCCATCTATTGGTGAGTAGAGGAACTTCATTATTTTGAGAGTAGTTTAATGTACAGATAGGTACATGATATTTGATTTTGAATTTTCAGTAACTGCTGCTTGGAAGGAACCAATGCCTGGATGGGTTGATAATTTAAACGGACCAACTGGACTTGTTATAGGAAGTGGAAAAGGTAATATCGGTGACATAATAGAATAGATAATAATAAATAGAAAGATGTACTCGATTTTGCATTCAAATTGTTTCAGATAAGAATATTCTTAAATGACATTTAACAAAAAATAAGTCTTCATTAGATCCTCTCCCCTCCAAATCCTCTTATGTAGATAATAAGATTATATACCTAGTCAAAAACGTAAAAGATTTTTTTATGTTTACAGGTGTAATTCGTACGATGCATTGCGAACCATCTTATATGGCGGACGCCATTCCGGTCGATGTGGTTGTCAATGGATGCATATTGATAGCATACGTCACTGCTCTTGATAAGTGAGTACCTACCATTTTTGAATGAGCTTAGCAAGCTAAGCTATTAAATACAATATGAGTTTACCAAGCCAAGTCTTTAAATGCGATTTGAGTTTAGCAAGTAAATCCTTTATGAGTTTGGCAAGTCAAGCCTTTAAATGCGCTTTGAGTTTAGTAAGCCAATCCTTCAAATACTATATGAGGTTACCAAGCCGAGCCGTTAAATGCAATATGAGTTTAACAAGCCGAGCCATTGAATGCAATATGAGTTTAGCAAGCCAAGCCTTTAAAAGTAACATGAGTTTAGCAAGCTAAAATCTAACTGCAATTAATTGAATTAAAATCCTTGCATCTTCGATCAATAAGATTACGAATTCTTTTAAATAAAATCTAGAACGTTGTCCATAAAAAATAACCAACGAGTAAAAGAATAAAAGTTAGGGTACAATGTTGATCGAAGATTGGAATAAAGAATTATAAAATTATCTACCAATTGAAGTGATTTTATTTTCTTTTTAGGCCGAAGGAAATGCGTATATTTAACATAACTTTATCTGGTGTTCAAAAGATCACTTGGAGAGAAGTGATCGAATTGGGTGAGAAGTGGGTCAACATATACCCGTATACAGTAGCGCTGTGGTACCCTGGTGGTACCATTAAGTCGTACTGGTTGACGCATCAGCTCATGGTGATTCTCACACACATATTGCCGGCTTATTTTGTGGATCTGCTGCTGTTTTTGTTGGGGAAGAAGCCTTTGTAAGTTACATTTCTATTAAACTAGTGGTTCCTGTAGTAATGCTCTCGTACAAACTGATAAAAATCTGAAACGGGTCCGATCAACGCGGCGGTAACTATTTGAAAATTCATGATGGCTGAGGTTTTATTTGGTTCGTAACGCTTAACGGAGTTAGAGCTAGAGCTTAGAGTTAAACGGTGATAATCGTGCCTCTAAGCTCGAAGCTCCATGACAATTACTATATCTAATATTATACAAGCAATTTTCAGAAATCGCGATTTTTTTTACCATTAAGTATGCTTTACGAAATACAGTGTATTTCCATTTGAATTTTCTTACTATTTTTAAGATTTAATTGAGATATTTAAATGCCATTATATGAAAATATGTGCGAGGAACTCATTTATCGATGTTACGATAAAGCACTGTATCTGAAGATACAGTGTATTGTCGTAGCACGGCAGTGTATAATATATACAGTACCGTAATTTTATCTGTTATTCCAGCATGGTGAAAATTCAAAAACGCATTAGTCATGGACTCAACATCCTCCAGTATTACACAACTAAGGAATGGCACTTTAGGAACACGAACTTCCTGTCTCTCCAAAAACGCATAAGTGAGAAAGAAAATGACATATTCTTTACCGATGTATCCAAATTGGATAGAGATACATATTTAAGAGACTATGTTATCGGTACAAGAACTTATGTTCTGAAGGAGGATCCGTCTAGTTTACCAAGAGCAAGAAAATTGCATAGAATGTGAGTAAATATATATATATATTTTTTTTTGATGTTAAGTGATAACCGGCACCCATAAATGCTTGCTAGTTCTTTTTGTTGAGATAAGCACTTATGGCCTACACCCTTTTCATTCTGATTAGACGCTAGCTCAGTTGGAACCCTGGTTCTAAACTGGTTCTATTATTTCTGAGTAATAGAATTTTTGAGTAATTAGTGTTTTGAGAACGGACATTATAAAACTGAATTATGAATTTTTTCAAAGAATGAAATTTTTCTTTTGAATTTGCAGACGCTACGTGGTCGACGTCATCACGAAGATTATCCTGTATTCATTATTCGCGTGGTTTTTGTATTCGAAATGCGGTGTTATCGAAATCGTTAGTTCCGTAGATGATTCAATCAGAAGTTGGTTGAACTTAGCCAATGCAAACAATGCAAACACCCAAGAAGTGATGACATAATTATCAACTTTTATAATAGAACTTCATATTTTTTTATAAAAACTTGTCCACTTTTATTTAATTCATAATTTATGTGTTTATTTCTTAAAAATTTTAAAAATCAAGTTTTCTCTCTGGTCTTCCTAAAATATGATTATATATAATTATATGAAAAATATAATTTAAAGAGCACTTTAAGGAGGTCTTTGGTAAGTCTAGATAAAAAATAATACCAATCTTATACCTTTTAGCTAAATATTATATCTAGATTTAGGTATTTAATTATATTATTAGTAATAGTGTGCCGAGAGAAAAATGAAGAATAAACTAAAATAAATTAACATTATATATTAATGCAATTCATAGGTACATAACCTATGAATTGCATTAATATATAATTTTAGTGGGTAAGATTTAAATGTAAAGTTTTATGCATGAATGAAAGACAGGGTTATGTGCTAGTTTTTTATTCAAAATAGGAAATTATAAAAAAATTAAAGCTATGATTACAAAATAATTATATTAAGTCTTTTAATTAACTAAACTGATCGTCTGTACAGTCTAAATAAATTGGCAAACATATAATACCTATTTTAACTAGTAATATCAGTAAGTAGCTACCAATCACAGAAATATATCAAGATAGAATATAATTATAGACGGGACGACGCGTGCCAACATATTTCAATATAGTGCAACATTTTTCAAAAAATAAAAATGCCGCATAGGTAATTATCACTTTTACTAATTATAGTCAAACTGTCATAAAGCTTGGAAGTTAATCTTTAAATGAATATGTGTGTCCTTTAACAAAGGAGTGTTTAGTTTTAACAAAAAAAATAATTTTGAAAAACTCGGACTGCGTTGTTTAATCTAAAAATAAGTATGAATCCTTAGAAGTCCTTAATGACGATAACCATTCAATCTCAATATATTTTTGTCGTACTAATACTAACAAATTACCTAAATACCTATATCTTTATTCTAGAATCTACTAAGCTCATACAATTTTCACCCTATTACTTGATTAAACTACGTATCTACAAGATCTAATATGGGACCTGAAGCAGGCTTATCTCTATGCAAAGAATAATACTTTTAAGTCGTAGCAATCTTCCTCTTGTACTCAATATTATCTTCATAATACATTGACGCAGCCTTAATCCTTAGTCTCCAGTTGAGGCAAACTTTAGTCTGCTGAAATTCTACATCTGCTTATTCGTTTCTCTTTACTGCTCAATAAAGTTTTCTCCAGGGCGTGGCGTGCCTCATGTAGATTTAATTGAGGCAGCGGACTCCTTATTTGGAGTTAATGTATTAGAGACAGCTCAACTTTTGCATCTGCGGTTGCGTGTAATGAATGCGTAGTTTTTCATATCCCTAAGAGTACAAGTGTTTTTACCGGACCTTTTCTAATAAAACAATGAATGACAAAATCTATACCTGGTAGTAAAAACACGGCACTTTTATTTCATTCCAAAACCTTATCAACTCGTTATTTATGAATGAGATTTTTAAAAAAACATTTCCCTTTTTAAAAATTATATAAACTTTCACCAATATTCAATTAATCATTTTATTACTGAGAAACACGCGTGAAGGACATATTATAATTTTTTACCCTCGTTTTCTAAATTATTATTAAGATATCACAAAGTTATTCTACAATGGCTTTGGGAGTTATTTCACTAGAGGAAGATAGAAAACTGAAGAAGGTTGAGATCCAGCCACTGATCCAGTAGAAAAGGAGACCCCAAAACAAGAATCTCGTTACGATGTCTACGAACCACATGCTGAAAATAAAAATAAATTTTCACTTACAACAACATCTTTCAATTATTTACAAAAAATCAATATCAAAAGTAAAAATTTGCTTTAAAGACAGACAGATTTTTTTTATAGTATAAAAAAGTTCTTTATCTGATAATACATACATTTTCATATGTCTTCTCGCAGCAGGCAGAGTATCATCATATTCTTTTAAAATAAAGATTCTAGCAGCTCTGATACAGTCTTCGAAATACTTTGATATATCCAAACCTGAAAAAAATAATTTAGTTATGAAGTAATATTATATTTTTTAACAATTAGGCTTTGGTACATAGTGTATATATATAAATACTCAGACAGCGGTGCTAACTTTGTTGCACATAAAAATATTTGTTTTATTCATTTTGCAGTTTAGTTATTATCCTGCTATTTGACTTAAATATCGCTTATATTACTAAATATAAGCGATTTTTCACGTTTTATATATTGAATACACAATTACTATTATTTTTATTAAAAAAAGAAAAATTATGTATATGTTTTACCGATTGCATCAACTTTATAATCCCGCCTCTCCCTGGGGTTAAGGCTTTTCCGAAGCGTCTGTGCAATGTCAGATTTGAAGTCCCACTGGTTGTTTGTGTAGTATTCAAAAACGTCGAAACCTTTACTTATACGGCGGTGGACACGCATTAATCTATAAAGAAAGAAAATCCTTTGACAATTTGAGACCTTTTAAGCTGATTTTAATTTAACAAGTAAATATAAATGGAAAAATGTTGTATTACTCATACTTTTAATTATATAAGGCTTAAATTTGATAACTACGAGATCGACAGTAGACAAGTATATCTTTAATGCCGATTAATTTAATTTTATAGGACTATCTTATGATAGTCCTATAAAATACTTATGCATTTTCTAACAAATTCCTAATGTATCAGCTAATGTCAAATACTGTAGCTAAATAATAATGCTCATATCATTTACAAATAAAAATATTCTGGGGTATTAAAGAATATCATTCTATTTTATATTAAGAATATTTCTACCTATTTGATAGATATAATAAGCCCTATACACGAATTTAAAATGGTGACATTTGAACTTACACAGGTTTATATCCAAGGCAAAACAGAAGTGTGTCGATTATAATGGCTGGAATCCAGTGGAAGAATAATGTACAAATGTTGTGGTATAACCGAGAATGTTTCATTGAACCTCCTGGATACCTGGAACGATTAATAAATAAAATGTGACTATCAACCTAAGAAATCTAAGTATAAATGGTTACAGAAAAATTTTGACAGTGCCTGGAAATTCCACAGCGCTCATATTGCTACCAATTACAAAGAACAGGATTATCAGTATTTATTAAAATACTATCACATTGAACTTTTTGGTGTCAATATCAATGGCATAAGACATTAATTTACATATTTTCAGACCAAAATATCCTGGAAACTTCAACATAGTCCTTCGAACCGGATATTAAATTACCAGTCAGAATTTAATCAGATTTTACGAAATAATAGGACCTAAAACCGCCAATCCATTGAATACAACCTGGGAATTGTTATGAGCTAGATCACCTCATTAGATATAAGCCTCATTATATTAGTTAATTATATTCTTACTAACCACACAACACCATTTAAAGGCACTCTATTCATAATGATCTCTCTACCAGCGTCAATCATCTCCAACCATGTCACCTTGATTTCAGCAGATGATGTGAAATTTATAACGTTTGTCTTGGTATCTCTGAAAGTTGATATGTTATATTTGAGTTTTATTTATATTTAGAAAAAAAAAATATGCTGAATTGGTATATCTGCAAGTGTTTCTTAAAATGTAAGGAGTTTTTTAAGGAGTGGTACTTGGTAGTATTAGAAGATCAAGGAGGTATCTCTATATTGTCTTTGCAACGTAATGTAGGACAGGCATAAATCAAGAGAATTAAAAGGGTGATAGGCAGTAGGCACAGTATAAGAATTTTTTTTTAGTTATTGAGTTTAGTATGATACCCATTTTTAATGTAATTCCAAGCACAAATCATGATGCCGTTGATAAAGACATCCACGGGTAAGTAGTCAGCATAGCTGTTGCTTTTGCAATACATCGACCGAATAACCCCTTTGCCGGCACCTGAAAATTTATGAAACTTAAAACATCATCGTGTTAAATCATAATAAATCCGGTGCGGGATAGTCTAAAAATGCTAAAGTGTGACGATCGTTATCACCTCTGATTGGTTGATACTTTCTCACTATTGGCTAAAATGAATTCAAAATTCAAAAATTATTTATTTCATGTAGGCCACCTTGTAGCTCTCATGACACGTCATATATCTACCACCGGTTCGTAATGCAGATTCTGATTGCTGAAGCAAGAATGCCATAAATTCAGCCAACCACCATTGAGACAGTGCCTATACTCATTGAAATAAACAAGTTTATGAAAACTATATTATAAATAAAGTGGGACGAAAATTCTGGTTCAATATACTTAGCTGTATATCTTTACAGAACGCACTGAGGATTTCAGCTAACCCCTTTTTCCTCGGAATCGAAATGAAACAATTTCTCGAAAACATTATTAAGCATTTAACATATAAACTTACCAATAAGAAGACCAGTCGGTCCATTTATATTATCTGTCCACCCGGGTACGGGCTCTTGCCAAATGGGAATTACTGTAACGTAAATGAGTTTAAATTATTATAGTGCTGTGCAATTATTTTTATACTTAAAAGACGATTTTAAGGATATGAAAGATCCAATGATAAGATTCGTCAAATACTACCAGTAAGGTACTAGATAAAATGCGCAAAGTAAGTTTACCAATGGAAGGACGTAGGATTACAACTGGTATGTGCTCCATTGCTTCGACTGCTAGTGCTTCTCCCAAGGCTTTTGTGAATGCGTAAGAGTTCGGCAGTTTACTGAGTAACCTGAAAAAAGTTAAAATTTTGTTCTTACTATGGGTCATTCTCACTAGTTCAACTGATTAGTTCAACCGTTGAACTAGTGGGACTATTTTCCCAGTGGTTCAACTGCGTCTAAATTATGATATTATATTCAATATCAATAGTTATTAGCTGACTAAATATAACTCCATGCACTGTTATGCCATTCTTCAAACTTTTTCATTAAAATGTCTCTACTCATATTCAGTAGCTAAATAAAATCCTTCGTCTTCGTCTTCGTCTTCGTTTCCTGGGAATCTTCTCCACAAGTAGGCGTAAAAATAAAACCCTTTAGGAGTTGTATTATAATCTGCCCCAGGTTAATTTTAACCAAAGAGGATATTTGACGTACAAAAAATTTTCAGTCATTGTAGCGAATGCGGGTATTCAGTCTGAGTCACGCCGCTCGATGTGATACATCGCATACCCTGCTTCCGTGTTAATACAACCTGTATTTTATTAGAACCCCGAGTCCTACAAAGTGGCGACGGGATAAAACGTGAGTAGAATAAAATATTATTTTGCAAAAAAAAAAAAAACATAAATGAGAAAGTACATACCGATCAGTTTTTCAAAGAAAGACTGCTTGTTTACATTTACTTGTTGTTCGAACAGTTGTATTCCCATTTCCCATACAATAATTAACTATTTGTAGGCACACGCTTAAGGTGCATCACCAGGCATCAGAAGTGAAACGGAACTAAACTAAACTAACAGCCTTAGGACCATGACCGAGCATTATTCTCCATATCCGTATCTCATAAGAGTGATAACACACCTCGCCGAGCAACTAATAAAAGGAATCACAAACTATCTCAGAACAGATAATTATTCTCAGCAACCACCTTGTTCCAATAAAACATCTACCCGCAGTAGGTTACATTGTAATCATTACATAACTAACATGGAACCCAACATTTCCATGTCCTAGACAAACTCGGCTAACTAGCTTAGCCTAGGTACGGCCTCCACCATCCCCTTCTAGCCGTCTCATCTCACACCATGGTAGAAGACCCTAGCCATCGTCTATGCTAACCACTTAAGGCCACGAATGGGCAACAACAGTTCCTGAACTAAATCAGAATAACCGGAACACTATAATCATCATCAGCAGCATCAGTATCAACATCATCACACAACGTCGTCATCATAATCATCATCACTCAACATCATCATCATCCACATCGTCGTCATCATTTATGCGTCCACTGTTGGACATAAGCCTCTTTCTAAGTAACGCCAATATTTCCTATCTTCAGCCTTTCGCATCCCATCGATACCAATTAACTAACAACACCATTATAAAGTTACTGCGCAGTTAGCCTGCCAACCAAACCAACCACCATGATCACCAAACAATCCAGCTATGATCGAACTATAACAATTGCGTAGTCATCCTTCACTAGCATCATCGCAATAAATCACTAATCTTACTCAACAAATCCTAGATCCCACTAAACCATTATTAAACAACTTCGCAATAAGCTAACCAACAGAACGAACCGCCATAATTATTATCAGAACACCACTGCTGGCCAGCGGACCTCAGATCAGACTAATACACAAGCTTCGATTCAGAGCCAACACGGTACACGGTACATTTTACAACGAAGGCTGCAGCCTTCGTTGTAAAACCTCTTTTCAAACACTATAGGGATTTCCCAGTAACACAATATGTAAGTAACGCATTGGAACAAACTCACCAGATAACTGCCACTCGACAACACTTCCAACTATCACTCAATCGTCGCACTACCATAGTAACCTTAAACTGAACCCACTCAGTCCACACTGACTGACCACTAATACAACTCTCTACCGAATCAGAATCAGAATAAGAATAATCCGATACACGATGTACGCTTCCTTTTTATGGACCGACCTACGTAATGCTCAACGAACCATAATACCAAAGTTATCAAACCACCTACACTAAACTTTATAAGATTACCTTCCAAACGTTATAAGTTTACCGTCACTAAACGTTATAAGACTAGCGTCACTAGATGGCGCTTTAAATAATCGTCAATTTAATCTTAATCTCCTACACGGCCTGACTGACATTCGGCCGTCCTCGGACGTCTCTGATTGTAATGCTGTAGCAGATAATCATTGAACTAGTAACAGCATCTTGTTGAACAACCCGCTCGTCCAACCTGACTAACTGTTAACTGTCATTGAACAAAAAAATGATAAATCATGATAACACCGATCAGAAATAATTTGAGCAATCATCAGGTTACACATTCGCGGTCTACTCACAGCTCTAGCAAACACATTGCTAACTTCTTCCCCATTAGAAGCCAGAGTCTACTCTCGATTCTATGATCATCGCTACAAGGCAAGATCCGACTCTACTACCCAGAACTACCGCCTACCGCTTACTCACGGATTACTTAAAGAGCGGACGCCGATTTCTACCGGGCTACTGCTACAATATTCTGGTACAGTCTCCAACCTAACGAATCGAGAACCTATGCATTAGATTAACTAGATGCTACTTTATCATCTATCTCAACTTGATCTACAAATCTCAATAGAACATGGTCCTCAGGCATCTTCCTAATACGATCTTAATTTAAGATTTCCATCCCTTTAAACGGACCTTCAAACTTTGAATCTAACTTCTAACAGAAAATTTCACTATCGCAACGTTAGTTTTATCAAATCGCGTTTTATCATATTTTGCACACTTCTGAATACTTTCAGACTGGGTTTCTTAACTAAGAGAGCTTGACTTGCGAATGAAGAACAGCTAACCTAATAACATTTGCTTCTAACGTCTCTTTTACGCGGCTATGGATAACAC
Organism: Hipparchia sbordonii; assembly: GCA_038048805.1. NCBI lineage: Eukaryota > Metazoa > Arthropoda > Insecta > Lepidoptera > Nymphalidae > Hipparchia > Hipparchia sbordonii. The sequence goes on from CM076107.1 coordinate 10,693,244, forward strand.
TACTCTCACACGCTGACATTCTAAAAGATCGCAATTTTGCAGTACTAACCCAATTTTAAACTCAGCCGTGTTTATACGCGTCGTAGGCAAACCGGTAATAAAGAACTTGAAAAACTGATCTAACAATTCTAAAAGCTTACACTTGTCTGTGTCTATCACATCCGTAACAAACGCGGTTAAATTAAATTGTCACGAATTTTCATCGCTTACCAAAATACAAAGAACTATATTCAGTTAAAACTCAGTTACCATGTGTGCAGAAAAAAAACTATAAACCTAACAAAAATTCTGCATGCTACAACTGTTCAACAAACTTTATCTTTCAATACTAAAAAAACACTAAATCTTATTATAAAAAAACTTCTTTTTAAAAAAATCAAAAACCTCTAATTTACTTTGACTCAAGATCTTAATTGCAACGTCTATCCCGTCACAAAACATTTAGTGGCAACCTTCATTTAGTCAAAAATACAGTTAACCTCTATCCGGTTACTAGAATCGATAACTTTACTTAAAATTTGCAATTTACTATCAACACTTGAATATCCAATACCAGTAATATTAACGATTTTCTTAAAACGTACCAATGTAAAAGAAATAAAATGGTAACAGCAACGAAATAAGTTCCGGTTGTCAACTTAAAATTAGGCTTTACTCTTCTCTTAATGAACACTCGCTATGAACATCACCGCAATATCCTGTAGTTAGGATCACTAAGCTCTATATTGGCCACTTCTACTACTAATGGTCAGCGCAATACATCTAGACTGAGCATGTTGCTCACAACCAAGCCACATGGATCTACCCCGTAAGGTTACAGTCTCACTTTGATCTCATCTGAACTCAACATTAATCTCAACTTCATTAACCAAAAGTCGCAACTGAAGATCATTGACCTAAATAAGAAACAAGGGTCTCTCAAAGAATCATTGCACTGACATCAATCAATCAAAATCGTAACGTTAATAACTTCACAAACGTCGTAATAGCTGTACGTTCTCAATTCTTTTAGGCGTATCTACATACTGAATTACACACACGCTATCAATGAATAAACGAAAGAGTGTGTCCTTTCGACCACGCATGGACCGGACGACACTCTTCTTCCAGCTGTACAACAAGCAACGCTCTCTAGGCTCGACCAGTATGTCCTCTCAACCAACCCAAAAGGGTCTGGCCCGGCACGATACTGTCAGTTCCACATGTCTCTTACATTAGTAGCCAGCTCGACCAGTATGTCCTCTCAACCAACCCAAAGGGTCTGGCCCGGTACGATACTGTGAGTGCCACACGTCTCACACATTAGTAGCCAGCTTCAAGCAGTATGTCCTTTCAACCAACCCAACGGGTCTGGCCCGGTACGATACTGTGAGTGCCATACGTCTCACACATTAGTAGCCAGCTTCAAGCAGTATGTCCTTTCAACCAACCCAACGGGTCTGGCCCGGTACGATACTGTGAGTGCCACACGTCTCACACATTAGTAGCCAGCTTCAAGCAGTATGTCCTTTCAACCAACCCAACGGGTCTGGCCCGGTACGATACTGTGAGTGCCACACGTCTCACACCTAGCCTGGACCGGATGGGTGTGTCCTTTCAACCAGCCGCTCGGGCATGGCCCGGACGACACTATCCTTTCGACCAGCGAACACTTAAAATTGGACGAGATGAATGTGTCCTTTCAACCAGCCGCTTGCAGCTGCATGGCCCGGTACGACATCATCCCTCCAATTACCCTCTTAACCCTTCTAAGCGCATGTACACACTGAATCGCCATGGCATCGGTCATCCTTACAGGATCGATCCGATCCATGCATCCAGATGTGCATTCGCTACACATCACTGTACATCCACACACGGGATCACACAAAACCTGGTTTCCACAAAACCACAAGAATGAAAGCTATTCGATCACACAGGAATCTCATTTTCCCATTTACCTTAACTCTACTCAATAATCCACAATGATTCTTTGTTAACCTTCTCGCAAAACCTTTTTCTAGTTATCAAAACTAATGTGGGCATGAAGCTACATCTGTGGGCATGATATTACAACCTATGTGCATGAGATTACAATCCCACTCACGTGGACATAAAATAACATCATGTAGGTATGAAAGTAAATCTTGTGGGCTTTGGACTAAATCTCATTCACGTGGGCCAATAATCCTTTCCTGTGGGCATTTGGGCTACATCCCATTCACGTGGGCAAATAATCCTATCCTGTGGGCATTTGGGCTTCATCCCACTTCTGATGTAGGCACACGCTTAAGGTGCATCACCAGGCATCAGAAGTGAAACGGAACTAAACTAAACTAACAGCCTTAGGACCATGACCGAGCATTATTCTCCATATCCGTATCTCATAAGAGTGATAACACACCTCGCCGAGCAACTAATAAAAGGAATCACAAACTATCTCAGAACAGATAATTATTCTCAGCAACCACCTTGTTCCAATAAAACATCTACCCGCAGTAGGTTACATTGTAATCATTACATAACTAACATGGAACCCAACATTTCCATGTCCTAGACAAACTCGGCTAACTAGCTTAGCCTAGGTACGGCCTCCACCATCCCCTTCTAGCCGTCTCATCTCACACCATGGTAGAAGACCCTAGCCATCGTCTATGCTAACCACTTAAGGCCACGAATGGGCAACAACAGTTCCTGAACTAAATCAGAATAACCGGAACACTATAATCATCATCAGCAGCATCAGTATCAACATCATCACACAACGTCGTCATCATAATCATCATCACTCAACATCATCATCATCCACATCGTCGTCATCATTTATGCGTCCACTGTTGGACATAAGCCTCTTTCTAAGTAACGCCAATATTTCCTATCTTCAGCCTTTCGCATCCCATCGATACCAATTAACTAACAACACCATTATAAAGTTACTGCGCAGTTAGCCTGCCAACCAAACCAACCACCATGATCACCAAACAATCCAGCTATGATCGAACTATAACAATTGCGTAGTCATCCTTCACTAGCATCATCGCAATAAATCACTAATCTTACTCAACAAATCCTAGATCCCACTAAACCATTATTAAACAACTTCGCAATAAGCTAACCAACAGAACGAACCGCCATAATTATTATCAGAACACCACTGCTGGCCAGCGGACCTCAGATCAGACTAATACACAAGCTTCGATTCAAACAATAATAAGGCAAAGTACTGTTCGGATAACAAAGTTAAAATAGCTCAATAAATAGTTAATACAACTGGAGGTTTTCAAAAAATCTAATGAAGTTAGTTTGTTGAATATGAGTACCTACCTACATTGTAAGGGAATAAACTTGATAATAAATTACTTAAAACAAAAAAAAAAAAAAAATAAAAAAAAATAAAAAAAAAAAAAAAAAAAAAAAAAAATAATAATAATAATAAAAAAAAAAAAATAAAAAAAAAAATTAAAAAAATAAAATAAAAAATAATTAAAAAAAAAATCCCTGATATATAAAAAAAAAAAAGGGGATACGTATTTAATGCATATAACGGAAATCTCGATGAGCTTAATTAATTAAGTCTAGGAAAGTTTTGAAAGAAATTAAAAAACTATGCGAAATTATTGTGCTTCCAAATATTTTGTGCAGAGATTAACTACTGTCAATGCATTAACAAACAAAAGCAAAAAACACAAAAGTGGGTACAATCGTAGAGTACAGTTATTTTAATAACTTTGTAAGTCCTAGGTTTTATTTTTATTTTTGTATTAACGGATCTCACCAAAGTGAGAAAAAAAGTGACGAAGTACAAATACTATCCACTTCAAATACCCACTGTTAATTTGATTTATTGATGAATCTCAATCTATAATAACACAAGTAAATATCTAATTCAAAAAAAATAATCATATCTCAGGGCTAAATACTGTTGCTTAAAATGTAAGCAAAGAGCCACGCACAAAATAATCGTATCTCAAGGCTATGCAGTTAAGATACTGTTGCTTAAAATGTAAGCAAAGAAGCGACGTACAAAATAATCGTATCTCAGGGCTATGCAGTTAAGAACTTAAAATACTGTTGCTTAAAATGTAAGCAAAAAGCCACGCATACAAAATAATCAAAATATCCATAAGTAGATATTGTTGTTGAAAAAACCACACCACAAATTGTTATTTAGACTTTTATAATTATTGCAATTGGTGATTTATATGTCAATTTGCGATGGAAAAGTCTATATTATGTTTTGAAATATCATAATTGAAAAAGCGAGCCATAGATTTTCATCATAAGTATTATTGTGGTATCACTAAAAGAACCGTGAGATTGTTGTATTTTTACCCGAATTCGAAGAAACAAATAATATTAAAAGGCGTAGTTACTATTAACATAATTAAAATCATCATTATATATATACTTTTTCAATGTAAAGAACAAAAAGAATATGTTAATAATTATTAATAACATTGTATGGTATTCGTCGAAAAGACAAATTTTGAATAACTCCTTTAATCATAAATTGAGAATAACTTATTTTCAATAAATTGAAATAGCCTTTACAATGTATGTGGACGGAGAAATAATTTATGTGACACGATTAACTTTAAAATAACCTATATTATATATATATTATATTATATCAAACTACCCATATTACATATAAAAATAAAATAAATTTTAAAACTATGTTACTACCTTGCTTCGTAATTTAAAATGACAATCAATATGTTAGATTGCTGTTACATGTAGAGAATCTTAATTATGATTAATATTATTAATAAGTAGGTAAATCCTAATATTAATAAAATTATAAACTACTTAGGTATATGTACGTTGTGTTTACCACACAGAGAGATGGGCGATGTTTTAATAACCTAATTTGTCAATGTGCGTACATTATTAAAACTCAGAAATGAACAACTTCACTGAAAGTCTATTATGTGACCTACCCACTGTTGGGTGGTGAATTTAACAAATCGGTATTTACTTAAAAATAAGGATATTTCATACAACGTGGCAATATAAACAATGGCTGGGGGTGAATTATTTACCATAACAGCTTGTCTAACAAATAATAACTATCGGAATAGTTTTTATTTTCTTCAGATAGAAGTAAAAAAAAAAAAAGGGGCCCTCATGTTAATGAATTATATTTGTATGATTGAACGAACTAGCAAAAGGAAGTTCGATCTTGAATTTGTATATTTGGCGGAGAGATTTGATATATTTCATCGTGATAAGAGACAATTAGGCAATAATTAGGGAAAACCATTCGCTCCGTGTTATAAACGAGCTTTCGTCAAGTTATATTACTAAGACTAAGTTTTTCCAGATTAGATAAAATTACGTTACTACTTTTAGTGCGTTTATTTGCTCTGATATAAAAGAAAGACTTTTGGAATTTCTTGTATTTACCCACGATAGATAGATTTGTGGAATAGTACACCTTTCGGACAATTCTAATTGAGATGCTGGTAGGGTACCACAGTGACTTTACTGATGATTACAGATCATAATGCATAATTTCACATAGGTTTTATTCAATCATTTATTCTCGGCGATTCCTTATGATAAATTGTGAACTATTTGTCTATTATAAATTAAATGTAATTATAAACATTAATATTGCCACCATAGTACTAAAGGTTAAATTTTTATATATTTTAAGAAGTTCCTTAATACCCCATTTTAAAAATAAAAGAGGCATTTAGAATTATCTTTATTTTCCGTACGGGAAAATCTACTAGGAAAAGCATGCCTAGCCTAAAAGTATTTTGCCTGGGTTTATGCCATAATCCTTTATATAATAAATTAAGAAAGACCAGCAGCGCTAACTCAAAGCATTTCTTGTAATGGTCCAGATAATATGTGGAAAAAATCCACATGAGGGTGCTTATGGATATATTGTAGGCTCTTACCAGTTATGAATAAAACGATTTGGATAAATAGTTATAACAAAATAATATTATAATGAATATAACACGAAACATGTTTAATGTTTATGGAAAATTAATACCAAGTGGTTATTAATTAGGTACAATATCTTGGAACATTTAATCAACTAATTGCTCTATGTACAGAATAAACTAGAATAACCTTTCAAAATTATGGAAGTAAATACAAATCAAATCTACGTAAGGTTATTTTGAGACAGCCCATAGATATGCAGCCGAATTGAAAGCAGGTACCTTACATCTGCATAATAGTAAAAGACTATAAACATAATATTATTTTAATAATCGATTAACTGAACGAAAGAAACTCGTTGGTTTATTAATAAGCATTGTAATTAGTATCTAATTATTATTAAGTTGTACCTACGCTTAGCTTTAGATTATATGTATCAATGTCGACGATGGTGAACGGAAAAACTCGAATGAGTTTATGTTTGCACCAAGCTGTTGTAAAAAATTGTTAAGTATAAATAAATATACAAAATAAAAAATATATATTCACTTATGTCAGTGTGGTAATATTACAATATTTTATTAATCAATAAAATATTGCATCTTATAGTTTGATTCTAATGCTACTAAATCTTATCTGATGCATGAAATGAGGTCAAAAGTGGCCACATTTAAAAAAAAAAAAAAGTAGAAATTGTGATTGTTTTGAGCCCACTGCCTAGCCAAAATTATTCTTCTTTTACTGAAATACTAATTTTTATAAAGAATATACCAGAAACAGACACTTAGATATATTTTCCGAGTTCATCTATCCTGCAGTCATACCCGCTATAATGGTAATTACTTACAGCACTATTATGTTTGTATACCTCATAAAACTTGAAATCAGTCGGCCTGAGTTGAAAAGAAGGAAGGAGGATGGAGGAAGGAATTTAAACATTTTATAAGAAGATGTTAATGCAATTTTTCAATATAAATGTTTCATCTTACATAGCCGACCAAGCAAGTGAGGTCCCGTTATAATCGAACCATAACTAAAATAAGAAGTGTCCGTCTCTGGTTGACTTGTTGATTGGTAGTTAAATCATTTTATAAAGTTAAATCATTTCAGATGTAATAACATTTGTTCTGATATATTTGGTTTATTAAAATTGTTTTCTATTCTTAATTGGAATATTAAGATGTTATACTTAAGTTGTTTATGCAATATTGTCTATATAATTTTAGTTACTAAGCCAAATAATTAACATGCAGTTGTTGACAAAGTTGCAATCAGCTTTGTTTTCAGCTCAATACAAGAACTTGTTACATTGTTGTAGCTATATAATATTTGTAACACTTTGTAACATTTTGTTGTTAAAAAGAGCAACTGCTGAGTTTCTTGCCGGCTCTTCTCAGCAGAATCTGCGTTCCGAACCGGTGGTAGAATTATGATTTGTCACAAGAGCCACAAGTTGGCCCCAATTTGATTAATTATTGTGCAGAAGTATATTTTCTATGAGTTACATTGTTACATACATTTAAAATTGAAATAAAGAAGGAATGTAGCGAATGCGGGTATTCAGTCTGAGTCACGCCGCTCGATGTGATACATCGCATACCCTGCTTCCGTGTAAATACAACCTGTATTTTATTAGAACCCCGAGTCCTACAGTCATCATCAGCAATCCATCAAAGGCTCAAAACAGAGCGCAGTTCTTCTCTAAGAGGTCCAATAGAAGGGTTATAAGCCGTAGTCCACGGTCCACCCAATGCAAATTAGCAGACTTTAGTGTAGTTAATAATGTATGTGGCGTCTTACTTTGGCGTTATAATAGCAATGGTCTCTTCGTCCATCCATTCTACAGCATCTATGATCTTATGGGGATCTGCTGGTGGGGGATAAGGTCGTTCTTCTAGAAGCTTCTCGTGTAGGTGGCAATACGCCGTTGATATGTGAATGAAAAGCTGAAAAAGGAAAGAAGAATTCAAGTTTCAAAAAAATTGAAAGCTAGAACCTATACAATTTCATTAATTTTTTATTTATTTTTAATATGACTCACCTTTAGATTTTTACATTTCTTTGCTATTTCTAGAATAAGTTTAGTGCCTCGAACATTAAGTAAGACAGCTTTCTTCAATTCTTCATCAAATCTATAAGAAATAACAATAACATCAATAAAATAGATATTACCTACTTAATTGGTGAAGGTACGCAAAAAACCATAAAACATTTCTCATGCCCATTAAATTATAAAATGAAGCATGACATGGAGTGAAGGTTAACTTTTTTGCTGACAAGTTTAGTGGGTAGAGTTATTCTTGCATACAACGTCCAGTGTCCTCGTGAGAGCATCTTATTTGCGCAAATATTTACGCAAACAAGATATCTATCTATATCTGCTGCGTAGATGACTAATTTCGAGTTTCGATATTAAAGCGTCAGTTACACAAGCAGAGTTTCTCAAATGCGTGTGGCAAGAAATGGTTTGCGATTATCCTGAGCGAAAACTTTCCATACAATGTTCGCCCGCGGTTATACATTACATTACATTAGGGCAAACACTCGTATTAGTAATGCAATGCTCGAATATGAGTGCCAAAAATTTCACTCGCATTCGAGAAACCCTCCTTACTCTCGTAACTGAGCTATAAGAAGGTGGCCATAGCTTTGCAAATAGGTGCAATAGTACCGGATAGTAGCAGCTGCGTGGATGATTATGTCCGCTTCATCCATAATCAGCTGCCTGTGGGCGTCGCTGAGCGCCAGGTCTGGAGCGCTCATATCGCCATCAATGAGTTGCATTTTGTCCAACAGGGGTGCTGTACCACCACGAAGACCGCGGAGTTTCTCGAACAACTGAAAATTAGAGTAAGAAAGCAAGAAAATAAAGAAAATAGACTTTGTTCGAGTGAACAAATAGACGAACGACGACAGCAAAAAATTTAACAAACAAATCATTAAAATATAATAAAAAACCCCTGACTGCTTTAAAAAATCTCTGAAGAATCAACAGAAAAATAATCAGTGTCACTCAGGATGATGTAAGGATTCTAACGATACCCTCTACATTTAAATCTGTTCAGTAGGGTTAGTCTAAGTTTTAATTTGATTGATCGTATAAGAATTCGATGACATTCATCAAAAGTATGATTAATATCCCCTTTTCCCTTCTACTAACTGTTAAGCTTGTGCTAAGACTAAGAGTGGATACCTAAGTACGACAGTGCAATAGTGCAATAGTGAATAGTGCAACGGGTGGGGTTTGAACCGTCGACCTTTTAGTTTGCAATCCACCGCCCCGACCATTACGCTATTGAGGGTAATTGTAGTGTTAGGCACCGATCGATTAACCAACTTTGGAGAGTCAATTAGAAGGTAATGATTAGAACCTATAATAAATACACGAAATGACCCGATTCAACGGTACAGTGGACAACATTGCGTTCGCGAAATATGCCCACCCATACTACACAATACTACTGAATATACTACTTTAATCATTTATTTAATTTTTGCTGGGATATGGTACACATAATATTATAATTAGTACATAGAATAGTACAAATGGGCTTTCCCAGCTGCGCTGCCGTGCCATGACTGTATCTAAAGAACAAGCACTTTTAAGTCACGATTTTTTTTTTTTTACCATTATATTTTACGAGATACAGTGTATTTGCATTTGAAGTTTCTTAGTATTTTTAAGACTTAATTGAAATATTTAAATGCCGTTATATGTAATCATGTGCGAGGAACTGATTTATCGATGTTACGATAAAACACTGTATCTGAAGATACAGTGTATTGTCTTAGCACGGTAGCACTGTAGGTACTAAAATGTTGTATTATATCGCAACTAAATAAAGTATGACTCCAATTATTGTACCTCATCACCAATTGAGATTGTGTGAGAACAAAAGTTAACTTCACCAAAATTATTCTAAATACAAAACGCTGATTCATGTGAACACAACAAAATTACAAGTCGAATGTCGTCATAAAGCGAAGTCAGACGGTTCATTTCACAACGCAACGGTGCGCAAGCGCAGTACAAAATGCTATGCAATGCAATACATTTAACTCAATGTGCAATACAATAATAAATAAATACATTTTACGTTTTAAACGAACACAATGGGGAATATGCATGTGGTTTTTAAATTGGGCTCAAACATTTTTTCAGTTATCTTTATGGACACTAAATTGTACTACAATTACTATACCTATTCTATTTTTTATTCAATAACCAGCAACTAATTCTAATAATTTTTTATTCAATGCTTTAAATTTTTTGAGTATACTCAAATTCTAATAATTTTTTTTATTCAATGAACAATTGGTTATTATATAACCAGAAACTTTAAATTACGAGTATATAATTTAATGAACTAATGTATAAAACCCATTTTTTTTTCTATTTGATGACAAGATAAAGTTAGTCCTTGACTGCGATCTCATCTGATGGTAAGTGAAGATGTAGTCTAAGATGTTAGCGGGCTAACTTGGAAGGGGTATGGCCATCGTGCCGGAACGCTAAATACATTGGCGGCACATCTTTGATGGTAAGCCGGGGCTACTAGAGCCACCCGCAAGACCAGACCGGAGACAATTTAGAAATTTTAATTTCCAAATTGAAAAATCTAACTTTAAAAGTAAGAAAAGGATATCGATTTGCTCTCACCGCATCATTAAACATTTCCTCAAGACGCTGTTTTGGACTTTTGCCTTTTTTCGCACGAACCAAAAGCATTATTTTTCCAATATCAGGAACTTTTCTGTAATGAGAAATTTAACCATATTATTTAGCTTTTACTTGCAGCTTCGCTCCTGCCATCTACCTTACCTATACGATTTCTTTTTTCTAAAGGATGCTCCTTACCTGAGCAATTTCTCTATGAGCACCTTCCCCATGAAGCCGGTGCCTCCAGTGACGAGCAGATTCATCCCGGAGAACGTCTCCGCTATCCTGTCTGGCATGGACTCCAGCTCCGAAGAGGAGTAGCCTTCGGAGGACATCGTGGGGCTGGAAGGAAGCAGAACATTATTATTATGTCTCTATATATTTCCACTCTCACACCCGCGTACAAAATAAATACATATAGGGCAAAGAATCATATAATAAACATATATAAAATTACTTCTAGCGGTTGGAGGATTGCGCCATGGCAGGGGAAACCAGACGGCCGGGGTTCAGGGCGACAGGCTGAGAAACCGACGGAATATCCTAGCCGAATCTAGCAGCACCGCTTTCTGCATCTTGGCTGCGAGCGAACTGCCACGGAACCCCAGTCGCCTCAGATGGTGAGCGAGGCTGACTGGGATCAACCCATTCGCAGATATGGTTTCAGTGGACTTCACACGCCACATGCTAGAAACCTCGGAAGCCAAATCTAGATACTTTCGTTTTTTCTCTATCTCCGCTTTCACGAGGTTTTCGTCATGTCGTTTGTTATTATATTAATGTTTCCTTCTTTTTTTCCTCCGATATTGTGATTGGAGACTGCTCTAGGTCGGTTTGAAACAAGATAAAGTATAATTCAATTTTTTTAACTGTCTTAAAAGATAAACACATCGCAGAAAACTTTTCGGTAATCGTAACCGCGTAGAGTTTGTTTTTTCACTTCTAGCACCATTTTTTTGTCTGTTCGATAAGAACGTTTTTGTAACGAACATTGATTTAGGAATTGATAACGAACTTTTGGAAACATCGTGTTTACTTGTAAGTGGTCAATACATTTGGTTTAGCATACAAAAATTTTAGGATAAGTTTAATATTTTTTGAACAAATATTAAGTGTGTGACAGGTCAGTTAAACAAAAAAATAAAAAATATACACGAAATACAAGACGAAATATTAAACAAATAAAGAAGTAGTAAGTATGCAGTATGCACCTAGTATTTTTATAATAAGCTTTACAACGTTATTAAGACTTCTTAATATCATGATTAGGTAGATTTTAAGATAAACTAAGTGTAAACTAAGCAGTTTAACACTTTAATGCTTTATTACACGCTTCGGTAGGTAGTACCTACTTAACTTTAAGTAAAGTGCTGATTGAATAAAAAATAATAAAATACTATTTTTTATTTTTGTTTGTATTTATTATTTTATTTGTCTTTGTAGGCGTTGTAGGCATAAAACCAAAGCCTTACAATTTTATAATACTTATTAGAAGTATGAGTACTGAGTAAGTGTTATCCAGTCTACCTACCAGGGATCAAGGACCAGTTAGTTACCTTGGTCAAAGAATCTAGATACCTAATATGATAGGTTAATGATTTTATTTTATTTTTTAAGCTATTGCATAGCTTCTATCGCGGGCCTTGAGCGTGGAGACCGAATCCAGAAATTCCGTAACGAAAATAACCTGACACGGGACTCCTCTCACCGTTAGATGGCGTTGATAAAAATGCTATGCAATAGCTTTACCGCGGCAGTCCCCGAGTGCCACACGTCTTTTTTTTTGATTTTATTTATTTAGGAAAACCAACGGCTTATAATACTACATAAACTTCAAATTAAATTACTAATAGCTAATAATAGGTTAGGTAAATGATGAAATAAGTTAATCAAATCACTATTTATAATAATATGTATGTACATATATTATGCTTCCTAGGTGCGGAGCGGAACCCTCGAGCCTCGGTAGGCGAATTCGCACTTGGCCAGTTTTTATGATGTTTATTTTTTTTTATTTTTTTTGTTCAATGACAAGATAGCCCTTGACTGCGATCCCACCTGATGGTAAGTGACGATGCAGTCTAAGATGGTAGCGGGCTAACTTGGAAGGGGTATAGCAGTGTAAATTCAACCCTACCCCTAATCGGTTTTTACACGCCATCGTGCCGGAACGCTAAATCACTTGGCGGCACGTCTTTGACTGTAGGGTGGTAACTAGCCACGGTCAAAGTCTCCCACCAGACCAGACCAGACCAGAGACAATTTAGAAATAATAAATTCCTAAATTGCTCCCACCGGGAATCGAACCCGAGACCTACCAGTTATAAGACCACAGCGCTCACCACTGCGCCAGGGAGGTCGTCAATTTAAAAAAACAAATATTTTGGCTAAGCGGATGCGAGTTCTGGCATGGTGTATGGATTGCATGGTATTACTAAGACGCTGTTCTGTGTAACCGGTTATGCAATGTCGGTAAATTATGTGTAATGAGTTTGCGTACACTTAACCTTGAATACTATTATCTCTTGAGATATTGAGGTTAGTGGGTAGTAAGTAGGGTTGCCAATCGTACTGGGTTCTATTCTATACCTATACAGTCATATACTGTTGAAGAAACAATATAATGAATCTCTTGCCAATCGTACTGGGTTCTGTACCTATACATATTATACTGTTGAAGAAAAAATATAATGAATCTCTATCGTCATATCATGAACTAGCTTTTAGCCGCGGCTTCGCTCACGTTAAGTTCGATTTTTCGAATCCCTATTTTACCCTCTTAGGGGTTGAATTTTCAAAAATCCTTTTTTAGCAGATGTCTACGTTGTCTCGAAAAATCGTAAAAAAACACCTCGATCCGTAGCTCTGTTGCAGCGTGATTGAAGGACAAACCAACAAACAAACACACTTTCGCATATATATATTAGTAAGCATTAGTAAGGATTCTGAAATATTGAAAAATACTATAATCAGCCGCAGAAATGTTGGTAACCCTAACTGTAGGCAAGAACAAATTGTTTTGTGCTTTTTGTGATTACAGCCATTCATGAGCCATTTTAATAAAGAAACGATCAATGATGTTTAAGATGGCATCATGGCTCTTTTAAGGCCTCCTTCCGAAAATCAAAAGTGAGAGTCAAAAATAAAATCAGCATGTATGCTGATTTAATTTTAGAACGTATACGTTCTTGTCTCCTCAAGCGAAAGTCGAAACTTCAAAAAATATTTTTCCTGGTATCCTGGTATTAGTTTCGGTATTAATACCGGTATTGAAAAAGTCTGGTATTCGAAAGCCCTAGTCCTCGAGCGAAATTTCAAAGAATATTTCGAAGAACTCTTCTTTGAAGTTTCGCTTTCAAATACCGGACTTTTTTAATAGTTCGAAGAAGTATTCTTCAGGTTCGTTTGTGTGGTCGTTGGCAATTATAGCAGAAAATATTTCTCGTGTACCTATTCATCCGACAATGTCATATGTGCAGCCCTATTATATTTTGTGTGGCGTTCGGCGGAAATATATTTCGATGTCGCACGCCCAGACCAATAGCGAAAAAACTCAAAAACGGTGTCTGTTCCCTAAACGAAAAAAAAGCCTTTCTGCCTTTCTGAATCTTTTGTTAGCAAAGTTATGAAACTCAATTTTAGTTTAGGTCATAAATGATGTCGTGAAATGCGACCTAAAACAAAATTAAGTTTCATAACTTTGCTAACAAAAGATTCGGAAAGACTTTTTCTCACTATTGATCTGGCAGTGCGATTAAGCTTTGAATATTGTTGTGTCGAAGAAACACTTTCGTCAGTGTGGATAATTTTTCAACGAAAAGTACCTAATTGTGCTTGGACGAACAATAAATATTTTTAGCAGTGTAGACGCGCCCTTACTTATTATCATAGGTATAGTTCTTGCAATTCACGAGGGCGCGTGAGCTTTACTTGTGGTTACGTCGTGTACATGCAGATGCACATTGCGTAAGTGTGCGTGCCTGTCAGGAGCCTAGGTGGGAGCGGGCAGGCGCGAGCAAGCTCTAGCTCACAATTATACAGATACGACACACACACAACCATGAGCCACGCGCCCTCGTGACTTGCAAGAACTATACACGTGTGCTCAGTTTCGCTTGAGTACAGTTCATGATCTTAATCACAATAGAGTTATGAAATGATGACGTCAATTCCATTAAGTAGTTAGGTACTTACCTACCTACTAAAACAGCACTGCCTCTTTGGTGTTAGTGGGTAGCTTAATGAGGTTCCTGGTTCGATTCCCGGGTAGGGCAAATGGAACTGCTAAGATTTTCCATTTGCAAGTTGATGGTGCTATACACCTGTGCAATGGGCATGGAAAAGACGTAGGGTGGTTAAAACCGGTGGTCCTCAACGTGATTGCTCACTGGGGCCTGCTAGTTTATTATCCTGACTTTATCCTGAGGTTATTGGACTGCTGCTGAGGTCTATAGAGCGTGCTCTGACTTAGCTCGGACTTAAGACAGAGTTAGACACAAAAATGTTCTGACATAAATTTCAAATCAAATATCATTTATTTATAACATAAACATACATTTTTGTCGTTTGACATAAAGTCTCGTTTTAACTCTGTCTTGAGTCTGAGCTGAGTCAGAGCACGCTCTATAGATCTCAGCATGAGAATAAGAGAATATAGAGTGCGTTCCGTTCCGTTCGCGTTCCGGCTCGATGGCGTGTAGAAACCGATTAGGGGGTATGGATTGAATCTACTCGTTCCAACTTCCAAGTTAGAACGAGTAGATTCACTGAATCATGCGGTGGAATTTAGTCTAGACAGAAATCGGTGGAGACTTTACAATCTGTGGTTTTGATCGCGGATCGCTATCTAGATTGACGGCGAACAAGCTACCTGAAAATTACGAAGTCTTCTCTTGCAAAATTACATAAATCGAGCTTAAACATTTTATGATTGTGTACCTCAGGTGCTACAAATGTTCATGGGCGGCGGTAATCACTTAATATCAGGTGACCCGCCTGATCGTTTGATCGCTAAAAAATTTTTATTTTTAGTAAAAATATATTTAAAAAAATGATCACCCATTAATTTAACAAAATAGGATATTACGATCATACACATAAATAATCTAAATCTTTATCCACGCCCGCGGACGTAGTCGCGGGCATCATCTGGTTAAGTGTATTTATTTATGTACAAAAATCATCACAAAAATGAGTGCCAAAACTAAATTAATTAATGTCATTTATATACATACATGATTACCGCAACTGCCAGTCAATCACAGTCCAAAATCATACAGCGAAAAGTCTAGACAAGATAGAGATCCGTGTAGTCTTATGTAATCTGTGGTTTATATCGCGGATAGCTATCTAGATTGACACCGAGTAAAGACTACAGGCTACATGAGAATTACGAAGTCCTCTCTTGCAAAACTACATAAATCGAGCTTAAACATTCTATCATCGCCCATTAATTTAACACCACATCACCACAGTATATCACGATCATTATTATTACAGCTATTGGATACAATGCTATTAAGGAATAGGAATTATTGCAAACAACATCGACAAAAACGTTTCATTAGTTAGTTGCCTAACAAGTTTTCGGTTCGATTGCCGGTTGCAAAAATTCGCTAGACAAGATTTGGTCATATTAATTAGTAATTTATCAATCTGCACATTCGCTACATGAATCACACTAATATTATAAAGGTGAAAGTTTGTATGTGGATGTGTATGTGTGTATGTTTGTTACTCTTTCACCCAAAAACTACGAGACGGATTTGGCTGAAAATTGGAATGGAGATAGATTATACCCGATTAACACATAGGCCACTTTTTATCCCGGAAAATTAAAGGGTTTCCGCGGGAATCAAAAAACCTTAGCTGAACTTCTCTGTATAATGAATTATCACTTACGATCTGTGTTCACGACAATTATTATTTATATACTAAAAATAATTAGGGAAGTTGACTTGATTTGTTATTAAAGTTGATATCTAAATATATAAAAGGCAAAGGTGACTAACTGACTGACTGACTGACTGACTGACTGACTGATCTATCAACGCACAGCTCTAACCACTGGACCGATTGAGCTGAAATTTGGCATACAGGTAGCTGTTAGGACGTAGACATCCGCTAAGAAAGGATTTTGGAAAATTTCAACCCAAAGAGGGTTAAATAGGGGGTTAAAAAATCGAACCTAACGTGAGCGAAGCCGCGGGTTAAAGCTAGTCAATAATAATTGTAAATAGGCAAAATCGCGGACAACCTCTAGTTTCTAATATTATGTACCTAGGTATAGAATTGATACAAACTAAAGTGTCTGTAGGTATGTGATTTCGGAATAACCTATGTACATAAGCTTTCCCTCGTGCACAGTAGTTAACTGATTGTCCCATCACGCTTGGATGTGCAAAGTCGACAAATATTTACAGTCACGAAATACCTAATGTTGTAATAAAAGTATGTAATATTCTATTTGAACTTGTACGTACCTACTTGAAACACCGTATTTGATTGTTGACAAAATGTGGATTCTGGCGGCTTCGTCCGCGTGGAAAAAGTTTAGAGTGAGTTGCTACTATCCGCGAGAAGTTATGCCCCTATCTTCGATAATATTTAGTAGATATTCATTAAAATTTGACAAAATATTTCTAATAGTCACAATTTATATTAAAGAAAGAATTATCAAATTCGGTTTAGATTTGAGGAAGTTATGGAGCAAAATGAACAAAAACTTTCATCCCCTATCCCGGATAAACCTTATTGTTTATCAGGATAAAAAGTATTCTATATATTGACCCAGAGTATCAGCTACCACTATACGAAATTTCATTCAAATCCATTCAGTAGTTTTCGCGTGATGCGTGGACAGAGATACAGATAAAAAGTTCAAAAAAAAGTTTTTTGGACTCAGTATCGATAATAAAGCATCCTCCGATTAAAATTTTCAAAATATATTTAATGTACAGAATTCATCTCGTTACAGTTTTATTATACAATTACAAGTAGGATTACAATCAAAAATGCAACATGTCAGACTAATAAGTAATAACATCTGTAAAACCGGAAAATAAATCGGTCAAAAAATAAATAAGTTAGTTATAAGCTGTTTTACTGCGACTGTATCCGTCTCTTTCTAAAACGAGCTACTGAATCGTGACATCATGTTGCAATAGCGCTCTCTTTTTCGAACAGGAAAAAAAGTTCTATTATATAGTATTTTCGAGGCTGTTTAAGATATTTAAAAAAAGAAAAATGACTGTGTGTTATAATATTAAAAACCTTTATTTTGACTGATCTATAGAACGTACCTTATTTTATACCACATTGTTGCAATCATAAGGTTCAAATTAAGAAAATAGATTGTCTGATAAAGAATAGTCTTAATCGATTTTAATAGTGTAATTTGAACCTTATATTTACATCAATGTGGTACAAAATAAGTTACATGCTATTGACCTGTCACCCGCACCTTGCCGCAAAGGAAAAACTGTACCGTACGTCACAGTAACGGAATAATAATAGGTATTTAAATGGCAAAAAGACTTTTAAACATTGCAAGTTGCAACCTTTAATAGAAATTCTTTCACAAGACCAGTGTATGTGCCATAGATGTCACATTCGTGTCGACTTATGGGCACGCAGCCTTGGTCACGACAACCAGTTTCTGCATATTGCGCAAGGGAAAACAGGCTCTAGTGTCATGAGGAGAGATGAATTACCTCACTCGCGTCATCCGGCGGTTACTGATAGCTCATCAGTAGTGGTATTCCCTTAAAAACGATTGCATCAGTGTAACGATCGCTATGATCTCTGATTGGTTGAATTTATGGCGTTCTTGGTGCATCGATGCATTTTAACCAATAGCGGTAAAGTATCAGCCGTAATTTTAGAGAATACCACTACTGGATTCAGTTCATCAGCCCTCTGGACTTGTACATGTAGATTGTAGGTACATATAATTTGTCTAAGGGTACAACGTTATTGTTGTTTAATATTTATTATTTGTATTTTAGTTTGTGAGATCCGCCATGTTGAATTTGTTGTGACGTCATCAGATATAACACGCGGAACAATGAAAGGACGACGAAGCGGAAAAAATTACGGTAATCTCGTTCACGTTTATCCTAAAGCACATCACGCTTTACGTCGTGGCCTGGCTACTAAACAACTTTATAGGTATTATTACAGTCGCAATCTACGGCTGACGTGTTTTTGGACCGCAAATGAAAAAGGCTATTAATTTGCCTACGTTAATAATTGGGGCTTTACCAGAAAATACATAATAATACCTACCTACAGAAGATTCACTGGGCAAATCATTTACATAAATAGCGACCATTGCTGCCACACAATAAAGTGCAATACAGTGCTAATTTACCTGCAGTGATTTTACCTAGATGTTTCCTTTCTTTCTATCGCGTAACTTTTATCTCTCCGCACTACATTAAAGCCGTAAGTTGGTCCGTCGGGACGGGATTACAACGGACACCTAACTTTTTGTAGCTTTATACCTATCTGGCTTTACTTTAAAAGACAGCGAAGCCAACGATGAACGCCCAATTTTTCCAAAAGGGCGATATGAGATATCAAGGGAACAATATAAGCGTATCTATTAAAAAATAGAGTGAAGTAAATTCCCGTTGATATTTGATTAAGTATGTTTATATCCATTTGGATACAATAGTCTATTATAATTATTATTCATATATACACTTAAGTTATACAGAGTAGAGTGGAGAGAGATTATTTACTAGAGTCAATATGGTCAAATGGTCAGCCATATTGTAACTGTTACTGTGTACCTACTATGAGCTAAATATCTATTGAAGCAGATCTTGATTGCCCATATATATTGCTCCACAACATACGCTCCGTAGTGCGCACATTTCACAATAATTGTTCACACACAACACTTAACTAACTCACACAACCAAAGAGTAGGTAGACAGGTTTAATATTTTATATCCTACATCTAAACTGCATTGATCAACTTGCATCTTCCTGCAGTTAATAAATAATATGTATTTAATTCATTCATCCCAAATCACGGCCAGCACACTAATGGGCACAGGTCTCCTCTCGAATATGAAGGGCTTAGGCCACAGATTTAGGCCATAGTTCACCAGGCTGGCCAAGACAGGATTGCTGCCCTCCTCAAGCTATAACGTCGTTAACCAACATTTGGCCAAATACCATTTTTAATGCTAAAAAAATCTCTACCGATCCAACTAATCGATACTCTCCTTACTGCTGTAGTTTTTGATATAGCAATATGAAAAACGTCGTTTATTAGTTATCAAATGACGTAATTTCTTTATAAATTGTCGCGCAGACTTCACACGCCTTTGAGAACATTATGGTGAACTCTCAGATGCGGGTTTTCCTTCACCATTAAAACATGTGATTTATAATTGCACAGAACCCCGAACAGTCGAAGCTGCGTATCGAGAATCGAACCCACAGTCTCAACTTCTAAAATAGGAGTCCGTTCTCCTAACCATTGGGCTATCATGCTCTTTAAATCATAATAGGCATCGATTTAGGTATTTTTTTATTCGACTACAAGATAGTCCTTGACTGCGATCTCACCTGATGGTAAGTGACGATGCAGTCTAAGATGGTAGCGAGCTAACTTGAAATTGTTATTGAAGTGTAGGTACATTCAACCCCTAATCGGTTTCTACACGCCATCGCACCGGGAACTTTATCACTTAGTAGCACGTCTTTGACGGTACGGTGGTAACTATAGCCACGGCTAAAGCCCCCCACCAGACAAAGTCTCTGGTAGACCAATCATAAATCTATGTAAATATTTAAAGTAATATTAATAAGATTTGAAAGAAAGAAAAATATTTTTAGACTATGTTTGAAAAACGGTTTGAAAATATGGACGTCATGTACTTATATAATCAAAGATATGGACAGAGTTCCACGTTTTCAAATACCTACGTTTTGACACTATTGATTCTTAACACTTGAACTTAAGACCTATCGGAAACAATCGGATCTTAGACAACTAAGTATTTTAACTTCCATTGTTTCGTAGACGGAGAATACAATTAATTCTCAGCACGTAAGCTGCAGGTACTATGACAAGGTCAGGGGTGTCTTGTGCCTGATTGTGATTACCTACTTATCATTAATTCATTCCGTTCGCGGAGAATTGGCATAACCCAAAATATCCGGTTCAAAAAAAAATTACCTACCTAGCAACTTTTCGGTTAGGTATAATTATTACTACTCTGATGTGTTTAGACTTTTAAAGTTTAGACCATAAACATAGTATTCCTTACTACCGTAGTTTAGATTTATACGATTACGATATTACGATATCCAGGTAACACTTTTTTTTTTTTTATTCTATGACAAGATAGCCCTTGACTGCGATCTCACCTGATGGTAAGTGACGATGCAGTCTAAGATGGTAGCGGGCTAACTTGGAAGGGGTATAGCAGTGTAAATTTAACCCATACCCCTAATCGGTTTCTACACGCCATCGCGCCGGAACGCTAAATCGCTTGGCGGCACGTTTTTGACGGTAGGGTGGTAACTAGCCACGGCCAAAGCCTCCCACCAGACCAGACCAGAGACAATTTAGAAATAATAAATTGCTAAATTGCCCCCGCCGGGAATCGAACCCGAGACCTTCCAGTTATAAGACCACAGCGCTCACCACTGCGCCAGGGAGGTCGTCAAAAACACCACACACCAAAGTTTTTTTTTAACTGATAAAATGGTCCCATACAAATAATTTTTGTACGTTATAACGTACAAGTATGCCTATACCTATGCGTAATTTCAAGATTTCTCTGAAGCTTCAGTTCTTATTTTTGTAGTGTCTTAACTGGTTTTAATACCTACGTGTTATTTTGTAAACTACATAATAAATCATTATCACTGAATACTTAAGTAAGTTAAGCCACTTCTCCACTCTGATTGCTATGCTTATAAGTGATCATACTTACTTCGAATTAGATATAACCAGACCGTGATACCAAAATTAAATTACCTACGTTACGAAACTTGCTGTAGGTACAAGAACTTGAGGTAAACTCTACCTCAAGTTCTGGTAGGTACTATACAGTCTATAAGTTGTAGTACCTATTATGTTTTCTGTGGTAGAGTTAAGCTAAGTAATCTATAATATTATATATAACATTAAGTATTATATATAATATATAATAGTATATATAGTATTTATAATATTAAGTATATAATAATAGCCTTTTATTCCTAAACATAGGGTTACAAGAGGTCCCTAAGTTCGGTGTGCCTTTCGGCATAGGCCTCCTCCAATTCCTTCCAATGGATCCTGTCCCTTGCTACTCTCAACCAGAATGGTCCCGCTGTCTGTTTCAAGTCATCTTCCCATCTCCTGACTTGACGACCTTGAATATTAAGTATATATCTATACTTAATATTATAAAGCTAAAGAGTTTGTTTGTTTGAACGCGCTAATCTCAGGAACTACTGGTTCGAATTGAAAAATTCTTTTTGTGTTGGATAGTCCATTTATCGAGGACGGCTTTAGGCTAAATAACATCACGCTGCGACCAATAGGAGCGAAGCATCAGTGAAAAATGTTGCAAAAACGGGGAAAATTATCCATATTTAAAATATATTCTTTTAAAAACTTCTTAATCGCGATCATAATAACAGAAATTGACGCGGACGAAGCTAGGTCAAGTGGTTATTTTGTATAAAGTGAACTTCAAGCTAAAGTTTCGTCATTCCTGTATTGTAATCATTACAGACTCATATGACATTGTGTAGTTAACCTTGTCTCCATTGATAGTATAGACAGTATAGATTTTGACTATCGAAATACCTACACTATAGAACCAAAATAAAACTGATCTTAACTATTTTGTTTTAAGGTTCAAGTTAGTCTATAAATCACTTACTTATCAGCAAGCGTTTTAAACGGAAACTTTACGGGATAAAATTAGTAGGGACAACAAATGCTCGATATTTTTTAAGACTTTAAGATAATATTTAGTAGATCTTCACCAAAATTGGATAAAAAATTTCTAATAGTACCTACATAATTTATAATAAAGGTAGTACCTACATAATTTATAACAAATTCGGTTTAGATTTGATAAAGTTATGGAGCAAATTCAACAAAAACTTTCATCCCCTATGCCGGATAAAACTGATTGTTTATTAGGATAAAAAGTATCCTATATTTTGACCCGGTGTATCAGCTACTATTCTACTAAATTTCATGCAAATTCGTTAAGTAGTTTTCGCGTGATGCGCGTACAAACAGACAGACAGACAGTCAAAAAATTCAAAAGAATTTGTTATGGGCTCAGTATCGATAATAAAGCATTCTCCGATTAAAATTTTCAAAATATATTTAATGTACAGAATTCATCTCGTTACACTTATTATAAGTAAAGTATAGATCAAAGGTATAGATGTACGAAATCTAGATTTTTTTTAAAGAATATTAACCGAGCTGAAGTTGACTAATATCCTCCTATCCCCTCTAAATAAGTGGAAAGCTTGTGTTAGGAATGGGTACGACAATAGTGCAACGGGTGGGATTCCAACCTGCGACCTTACAGTTTTCAGTCCGCACCTTTAACCATTGGACTATTGAGGTATTTATTGCCGAAATGTGCAATCTACCTATTAAGGGTTAGAGCTGAAGTATCTCAGCTTCTTTGGCAACATTAGTCACTTCTAAGAATTGACTCAAGGTCGTCTTGCAAACGGAACGCAGATGTCTCAGTAAAGTCGGTCAAGTTACGTAAAAATCGTGTAAAACATAACCAAGTTAATTGAGTTTCGTTACATAAGCTATTATTTTAATTGTCTCAATTGTATTTAGTGAGAAAAACTGTGAACACCTAGCGATGTTGTTTCCGTCTTAAATAGATTTATTTTATTACTTCCTTATACTTAATTGATTAATATTATTAAATAGAGGGTATTCCAAATACCTAGGTAGGTTAATACGTAAAATATGTGATAATGTCGGTTTAAGTTAATAAGTAATAGGTAGACTAGACTCAATTATTGACAAGACTAGACTAGACTAGACTATAGACTACAGGCTATAGACGGGAATTAACCTCAATCCACGCGAATGAAGTCGCGGGCATTGGTTAGTTTTTAATAAATATATTGTACCTACTAGGTGAAGCCCGCGACTTCGTGCGGATTGAGGTTTTTTTGCATTCCCACGGGAACTCTCTTATTTTCCCTTATAAAAAGTAGCCTATGTGCTATTCCAGTCTATAATCGTTGTCTGTGTTGTGTGTCAAGTTAGTTTAGTGGTTTGTGTGACGCTCGAATTAACACCACTTTCGTGCGACACCTAGCTGCGTTTCGTGTTTTCCTTTCAGTGCTAAATAGAGGGAAAAGATGATAATTATAAAAATCCTTCAAAAGTATTGCTTTGGTTAAGAAATTAGCTATTACTTGAAACATTTGTCACACTAATATTATAAAGGCGAATGTTTGTATGTGTGTGTGTGTGTATGTTTGTTACTCCTTCACGCCACAACGAATGAACCGATTTAGCTGAAATTTGGAATGGAGATAGCTCATATGCACGATTAATCCACGCGCGCGAAGTCGCGGTCATCGTCTAGTACATAGAATATAAAATATTATGTGTATGTTATGTTAATGATAAAATTTTGTTAATGTTTTGTTAATGATAAAATTATGTTAATGATAAAATAAAATTTTGCCTGAAAATAATACCCATTAACTAATTACAAACTTGAGTGAAGTTCAGGTCTCGTAAAAATCATGTGGAAAATTCATGATATTCCGGGATAAAAAGTAGGTATTGTTGTTTTTCAGGAGGCAAGCTAACTCCAGTTTGAGCGTGAAAAGGATAGACAGTCCATTTCAATATTTTCTTTGACGTTAAACAAATTCCTAGTAATAGTTCAAACTATAATTATTTTCACTATTGAAACCAAAACACTTCTAGGTGACGTCGAAAAAACACCCGCATTACCTAATATCTATTGAACCTACTTATTTATTAGGAAAAATTTTAAACACATTTGTTTTTCCGGAATATTTTAAATTTTTAGTGTTTTGAGTCTGTTTTCATAATTTAATTGAAGTATTTATTTCAATATTAAATTTTTTAGTAAAATAATGATATGCTAAAAATGTATAGCTTCATAATACGAACCTATTTAAGGGCCTATTTCTCAACCGCAAAGTTTTCAGGTAAACGTAAATGTTTAACAAAAACTGTTAGAACGTCCAATATAATACGTAAAACTATATTTCACGGCTAAACTTAACTTAGATGAAATAGGCCCTCAGAAAAAGTTTTATTAAAAATAATATTCAATAAAATTCACTCACCGATACTATTTCGAACTCAAGAAAAACTAAAACACGTTATGTCCTAACGTTGAGAAAATATGAACTGAGGTATGGAACGTTGAGTTTTGCAATTCCGTACTCTGCCGCTAACGCAATTGAGATTGCATTAGAATTTAAATTTACTATTACTTAGGTACCTATCTACCTACAGGGCTGCGTATAAACCGGCAAAGTGACCGACATTTAAAAAGGGAATGTTCTATTTGACACATTTTTGAATGTCGGTAGGTTTTATTAGGTATCGCCTACCTAAAGGAAGCTACCTACATGATAATATGTGTATCAGAATATTATGATATACATTCATATAGTAAGAGTAGGTATAGTTTTACTTATTACCGTAAGGGTTACCTAAGTTTCACTTAAAATTATTTGAAGATTGCACTGAAGTTATATAATTCATACATATATCTACTACCGTAAGAGTTACCTAGATCTAAGATAAAAGTTTAACTTCTGATCGACGAAGTCAAGCTTATTTGGAAACACTAATAATAATAATTCTATTTTTGTAGAATTTGTACGTAAATAATTGGATTTCCTAGTGACTCGAATAAAACCGGTCATATGTAGTTCTAAGGCCTCCTCCAGATATATCCGTTATTATTGCGATTTCTGTTTCTGTACGACGCATGCGATTTTACACACTGCTGCGTTAACATTATGAAAATATATTGCAATTTTATCAATCGATAAAAAGACTTTTCATGACTAGTTAAATATACTGTACCTATACAGGGAAAATATTGATAATGAGTAAAAATAAAACATTTTGTTAGATTTAATAATTTTTATTGAGCGAATTTTATATAATTTAGCAATTTTAGTGCAAGATAATGTTCAAATTACAAACATAATGAACGTATGTAACTGCAACAGCAAAACGCAGACGACAATAATTTATTTACTAATTTAAAAATGTTGTTCCAAATTCGCTCTATGTACGTTCGGAACGCGGCGACACTCACTTGATGTTGCCTAGGTTTTCAGTTTGCGGTTTGCGGTTTGCAGTCTACCTTCGCCTTTAGAATTATATTTTTTCATTTGCGAAAGTATTGTCGCGAACCAAGAATAATAATAGCGTGGTACGCGAAAATACAAATACTCGATAATAATAAGAAAGTTGGTATCGTCGCCATGGAGTTTCGGCGACGACATAATATGGATGGACGTAGTTACGCAAAAAGTATCCAAACCACAAAACTTGTCAACAGAAAGTTAGGTAACCTTCGTTCTAAATTTTATAAGTTTGCATTTAATTTGAGAAATGTTTTGTGAGTTATATCCTTTTTACGTAACTAGGCTACGTCCATATTCATAAGAACAAGGGACCTAGCGCACTACGACCATGACCGTAGTTGTAGCCGCAACAATTGAACGCAGAAGCTCAGAGCAAGATGTGGCCGGACCATGATGCTATTTTTTGGTATTTCTGTGTTTTCGACTTATCGATTGTTGTTATATCGGTAGTTGACCTTGGAAATCACTACACTAGTGATGTCCTATTATAAACAACGACACCATACACATTATCTTAGTATAAGTTCTACAAATCACGAGGGCGCGTGAGCTTTACTTGTGCTTACGTCGTGTACATGCACATTGCGTAAGTGTGCGTGCCAGTCAGGAGCCTAGGTGGGAGCGGTCAGGCGCGAGCAATTTCTCGCTCCCACTTATATAGATACGACACACACAACCATGAGCCGCGTACCCTCATGAATTGAAAGAACTATAACAATAAATAATAGATATCTTACCTCTGTGTTTGTTTGAGTTTGAGCAGAGTTAATGTCAGTTACCCATCAGGTAAACGGTTAAGGTTAATGGTTTAAAACTTTAAACAAAACAGCATTGTATTGTGGGTAGAAATTAACTTTAACGTTAACTTTACAGGAACCACCTGATCAGCAACTCACCCTAACGGCCCTTACTGTTTCACAATCATCGAATAGTGTTTAACCAACGAATAGGTAAAGTTTGACAGGTTTTGTGACGTTAATCCTGTCAAAACGTCAATTTTATTTGTCAGTTAAAGTTAGTGAAATAAGCCGATTAAAATATTATATTGCTAATTTTATTATGTACCTATCAATTAGCATCTAACCTATAAAAATATCTGTAATAAGCATAATGAGTATAAACATTTTATTGGAAAAATTAACTATTATAATAATAATACCTAGAGATAATAATGATTGCGACAATTTTATGTGTCGTTTTTTTCATTCCATACAAAAGGTTCTAAGCGTTTATCTTCCGGTAACAGTCCATTTAACTCTTCTATATCTTGAAGAGTCTGAAAAAAAAGGTTCAAAGTTACACAGAGTTTGTGGACAGGTGGAATGGCATAGGTTTTAAATCTAAATATATAAAAATCAAAGATGACTGACTGATTGACTGACTGATCTATCAACGCACAGCTCTAACCACTGGACAGATCGGGCTGAAATTTGGCATCCAGACAGCTATTATGACATAGGCATCCGCTAAGAAAGGATTTTTGAAAATTCAACCCCTAAGGGGGTTAATAGGTGTTTGAAAAATCGAACATAACGTGAGCGAAGCCGCGAGTAAAAGGTAGTTATTATTAAGCTTCAATAGCCCAACGATTAAAGGTGCGGACTGAAAACTGAAAGGTCGCAGGTTCAAACCCGAACCGTTGCACTATTGTCGTACCCACTCCTAACACAAGCTTTCTGCTTATTTGGAGGGGATAGGAGGATATTAGTCCAGTTCAGCTTGGCTAATATTCTTTAAAAAAAAATTAAATCTCTAGGGATGGAATTTCATAAATCCTTCAATGCTCCTCTAGGGTATTATCTGTCACTCTAAAGGTCTCTAACTATGGTTTCAATGCAAATATACAGTCGATCCGTCGCTCCGTTGTTGCATGATTGAAGGACAAACCAACAATATACACATTTTCGTACTTACACCCCTCGCTTATACCTAACTAGTTGATGCGTTCCGACTTCGTCCGCGTGGATTTATTTTTTACAATCCCGCGGGAAAACTTTGATTTTCCGGGATAAAAAGTAGCTTATGTCACTCTCCAGGTCCTCAGCTATACCCCTGAAAAAAAATCACGTCGAACCGTTGCAGCGTGATTGAAGGACAAACCTACAAACAACCACACTTTCGCATTTATCTATACTAATATTATAAAGCTGAAGAGTTTGTTTGTTTGAACGCGCTAATCTCAGGAACTACTGGCTCGAATTGCAAAATTTTTTTTGTGTTGGATAGTCCATTTATTGAGGAAAGCTTTAGGCTATATAACATCACGCTGATCATAATAAAAGAAATTGACGCGGACGAAGTCGCGGACAACAGCTAGTATTAGTATAAGGATATGAAGTATGATTGATAGTGACAGTTACCTGGTTCAACAAGGAATTACATCTAGACAGTTGGTGAGCCACCTCTCTAACTCGAGAGAGTCTCTCCGCATGTCGCGCGTTGTTTCTCTGTTTCTCCACCGCTATTGAATAGAGACGGGAGATCTCTGTGTCCGCCTGTAAATATAAAATAAAGTCATATTGGTTTTTTTTATATATATTTTTTTATTTGACAAACCATCACTATTGATGCACATAATCTTAATATATAAAAATGAATCGCTTAATGTGTTGGTAAGCGCATCACGCGTGAACGGCTGGACCGATTTCGCTAATTCTTTTTTTATTGTGTTTGTTATTGTTAGGAGAAGGTTCTTATGAAAGAAAAAATTAAGAAAATTGCGCGGAAAATTAGAAAATTTAAGAAATATTAACCACCATATTAAATTATTTCTAATGTAACCGCTTTTACAATTCAAACTTTTTTGATGTAACCTTATGGCGTTTGACATAACATTGACAGAATGCGTGCTGCCAATTTCGTCAAAGAGGATGTAAAAAAACTTAAGACAGGACAACGTCTGTCGGGTCCGCTAGTATGAAAATATAAACAAGTAGACTTACAACTAAAAGACAGCAGAAATATATATAAGCATACAAAGACCTGGCATGTACAAAAGATTAGTTTAAAATTTAAATAGTGTAACACATATACAGAACATAGAATAAAATAATAGTAATTGTTACAAATGCGCTCCCTTACGTATTACGTATTATCAAAACAATATAAAATAAAAATAAAAAATTCAATTTTTTTTGATTAAGTATATCAAAATAATATACTTAGTTTGTTTTTGATCATTTTGGAGCCATCTTGCTTATGCACTTATGTGCTATCTTTGGCGTTTTTATTGAAAGCCTTAAAAGCTTAACACGGCTTACATAAACAGCCACTGGCCTTTTTTATTCGATAAGATAAGCATTGACTGCAATCTCATCTGATGGTAAGTGACGATGCAGTCTAAGATGGTAGCAGGCTAACTTGGAAGGGGCCTAATCAGTATGTACTCACCATCCGTAAATCGCTTGGCGGCATGTCTTGGCTTATATAAAAGGGCTTATTATGGCTTATGCTGTTCTTTTTATTACCTCTTTAATTTTACTAGCGAGACTGCTTTCTTCTGCAGCTAACGGGTGAGCACAGGCCGCCAAGTGTGCTTGCAGCCTAGTCGCCAAGCGGACCCAGGGTCTGTAGTCTAGGCCTAAAATAAAATAATGGAATAGAATAATTTTTTATTTAAATAAGCTTTTACAAAGTGTGTTCACGAATGAACATAAGGGTTTTTCTTCATTGTAGTTTTGTATTTGTTCACATTAGCAATTTAGTAGTTTAGTAGTTAAAAAAAAAAAAAGACACCGGCCGAATTGATAACCTCCTCCTTTTTGGAAGTCGGTTAAAAAATAAAACTCGTTTAGTGAACCGCCATTCGTTTCCTTTTATTCCCAAAGACAATACAATAAGAACGTAGAATAGTGATGTGACATTTCACACAAATGCAGACAAATAGTGATGTGACACCGTCGCGCGGTAATAAAGTGCTTTAGAATCCTCAAACGAATCTACCACTCCTACTATTTAGGATCTTATTCATATAAAGCTCTGTGTATAAATCTAAGGGAGTCATTGGATGGGAACATGTGGTGCGAGACAGTAACCTGTGGAAGTTAATGCAAGAGACCTTTGTCTGAGCAATAGACATCTATAGCTTGTTAAAGAAGCGAAAATGGCGAATTCATAGCGGGACTGTAGATATATATAGTGTTTCAACCTGCCTGGACACATCTTGTGGGCTTGTGACATAAAAAACTAGCGGATGCTCGCAACTTTTTTTTTTTTTTTTTCTTCATCAGCGTGGATTTAGTGTTTTAATTCCAGCGGAAACTCTTTGACTTGCGGGATAAATAGTAGCCTATGTCACTCATTGTCAGTGAAATCAGCACTTAGCCATATATGTTAAGAAGTTTAAGTAGGTAGTACCAACCTTCCATAACTTCAGGATCTCTTGCGCCCGGCAAACCAAGTGTACCTCTCATTATAGGTAAGAATGTTGGTATTTCCTAAACAGAAACAGAACTGATTTTCATAATTGTAATAACTAAAATTTTACAATTATTTTTTCTTTAATTCAATTCTTATTTTTTTTAAATTATTTAAAAAAAAAAAACAATTTCATCATGGCACACTTGACAGTAGCACAGCATTTTCTTTCACTCTCATTTGTCCATAGTGTGAGTGAGATAAAGTATATTATGTCTGTCTCACTCACTCATACGGACAAAAAATGAGCCAGTGTGATGTTTTACCATTGTTATTGCTCTCATTTTTAGCCATTACTCTTTTCATCCAAAATGTCTCTTGATTAACATATTACCTGTAATCTTCTAATATCCTCATCCAACTGAGTATCAGTAGCAGGTTTGACAACCACTATATCCCGGGCTCGCTTGTTCTTCCTTGCCTGGAGACTGAGCTGCCTCCTTTGCAGCAGAGATTTCTTAGTGTCTGCAGACCTCTGTGTTTTACCAGAGGCTTTTGGTGAATCTGCACAAAGTAATAATCTCTTGTACTCTTATTTACCACTATGAGACATGTAAAAAATATGAGTTTGTCACCCATTACAGTCATTATCATAACAAAACAGTTATTAACTTTGTAACAACCTTGCTTTAATAGAAAACTGAAAAATATTGTGTGCTACTAGCTTTTACTCCTGACTTCATCTGTGTGGCTTTAAGAAATCCCAAAAGAATCCTCTGCTTTCCCTGATAAAAGGTAACTTATGTCGCTCTCCAAGTTTTTAACTATACGATGCAAAAAATCACATCTGTCCACTGCTTCATTGTTGCGTAATTGAAGATCAAACCAACATACTTTCTCAACATAATTCTGACCTATTTTAAAAACGAGAAATTGTATGAAAGTTTATTCATAGTTACCTCCTATAGGTCTATCCACAGTATATGATATGTATGGAAGTTCTGAGTCTGAACACATGCTTGCACCGGGTGAGTTGTTACCGCTTGTAGTAGCTTCATTTCTCCTAGCTTCTAAAACATTAATTCATATTATTGAGTGAGATTCTTCAAGGATCAGGAAGTCTTACAAAAGTTAAATGAGTAGGTTACTATACCTGTAAAATTAGATGTTGCTATTGTGTGACCCCTTCGTACTGGAGGAGCACGAGCAGGCTGTTTCTTTGGAGGTATCGACTGTTCCGAACCCATATTTTATTTGAGATCATCAATTTTGTGTTTATTTTTCATTCAAAACCAATATTTTTGCGATCGATTTGATTTGTATTTTTATCTTCATTCAC
Organism: Hipparchia sbordonii; assembly: GCA_038048805.1. Taxonomy (NCBI): domain Eukaryota; kingdom Metazoa; phylum Arthropoda; class Insecta; order Lepidoptera; family Nymphalidae; genus Hipparchia; species Hipparchia sbordonii. Next base: position 10,724,854 of record CM076107.1, read on the forward strand.
AGATTGCTATTTGCCATAGATAATAGATATAGGTAACTTGTCTTCTTTTAAGTATTTTTTACCATAGATCACAGATCACTACTGTCCGAGTCAGGCTGACTCGAGTACCGACTCGAATACCCTTTGCGAATACTTTAATAAGGAACTCGCATACATACACGAATATTTAGAGACGAAATAATATTAATAATACGCTCTGAAGTAATTAATTAAATGTATTTTTTGGTTGTTTTAATTTTCTGATTAACTGAGATATGACTACGTATTTATGCGAGAGTAAGAAATTCCAAACAATTATCATTGTTTTATTATTTATTTGGGATTTCATAGCGAGAGAGTGATGAGCTGCATCAAAAGTGATTGCGATCGTCTCACTCTAGCAATTATACGAGCGAATTCTATAAAAATGTCTGTTTGGTACCTTCCCATTACTTGTTAAAATGCATTGATGCAGCAAGAACTCCATGAATTCAGCCAATCAAAGGCCATTGCGATCGTTACACTGATGCAATCATTCTTAGAGAATCGACACGCTGGATGTCATACTGTGTCAAACATACTAATTATATTATAATATAAATAAACTATAAACATAATTCCAAAATTAAAAAAAAAAAAAAAAACTACAAGTTATAATATTAAAATATAGGAATATTTTTTTCACACTGGTCCACCATGATTGAAGAATAACTATTTCAGAAAATCAGCGATATGACATCGTAGATGTCAACATCTATGTTTTTCTTAGATTTTTTCGTAGGTTGACATCATGTAAACATCGATGTCTGCTAAACATCGAATCAAAACATATAAATTTTTATATTGTAAGGTCTAAAATGAAACATTTTTGTAAATAAAAGTGGATTAAAGTTATCTTTCAAATCACGTTATTCGATGCTTTAGAGGATCTAATATCGATGTAAAGACATCGATAAATATTGCACATCCCTTACATTCCTACATTGATGACATTGACATTTGACTTGTAAAATGTAAACGTCATCACATGACAAGTCAACGGTGTCAACGTTGATTTTGATGACAAACTTTCGAATTTTCTTTTAAGTTATAATTCTTGCTTCTGAATAAATTTATGAAGCAAGTTTACCAAAATGGTTGACGAAGGCACAAGGAAGACGTTAAGCAGCATACCTTTACTGAAAACTAAAGCAGGACCCAGAGACAAAGAGTTATGGACGACTAGGTTAAAAGAAGAATACCAAGCATTAATAAAGGTAATTTCTAGTTTAAATTACTTTGTTTGAACCACTTTACACAAATTTAGTTGTCCTTAGAAGTTTAATTTTGATACAAAAGTTTTCGATTGTGTTTTTAAGCAAAACGATGCAGTGAAATGGGATCAAACTTTTAGTAAAAAATTTACTTAATAGAAGTCTTAGTAAAATAAAAATTCTTCGACATATATCTTTTCTCAGTTGTACTTCACTGAATTGGCTGATAGTTCTATATCGACTTATAATATTGATGTGTAACTTAGTAATTTGCATTTACTAGCCAGAATGCGAGGCCTATACCGCTCTGCGATGATTGAAAGACAAACCAACACATTTTTGAACTGATAACATTAGTATTTTATACTAATATAACAAGTTTGTTACAGTACGTTCAAAACAACAAAGAGGCAGACAATGACTGGTTCAGGTTAGAATCGGATAAAACAGGCACACGTTGGTTTGGCAAGTGTTGGTACGTCCACAACCTGTTAAAATATGAGTTTGATTTGGAGTTTGATGTGAGTATACTTTTTTGGAAACCCTTTCTTTTTGGTGTGAAGTTTGTACTTCTGACTGTGCACTCCCACTCAAAATTTAAATATTGAAATTGATTATCTAAATTGTCGATTATAGGGGATAGCGTTGCCAGACGTCCCGTATTTCCCGGGACATCCCGTATTTTAGGCATAGTTTAAAATGTTCCGGCGGGACTGACTCTGTCCTGTATTTGAACCGTACTTCGTTGTTCATTATGAAATCGATCCAAGTAGGTATTCACACACACAACATTTGTAAAAAAGCGAATTGATGACCGCTTATAATTACGATTATATTATTTTCCTCAGAAAAATATCAAAAAAAAAAATGACACTGAATAATTTTGTTTTTTATTTGTCCCGGGTAAAAAACTGAAATCCCGTATTTTTTTGCCTATTTAACCATTTGTCCCTTATAGGCTAAAAAAAATCTGGCAACCCTAATAGGGGAACACCACTAGTGATATTTGATACATATAATTGGCATTCTACTGTATACGTTATAGCTATTTTCTTTCCCCAGATACCTGTAACTTATCCAACTACCGCACCAGAACTAGCATTGCCTGGATTAGATGGAAAGACTGCCAAGATGTACAGAGGTGGCAAGATATGCCTCACGGATCACTTTAAACCACTGTGGGCTAGAAATGTGCCCAGATTTGGTATTGCACATGCGATGGCTTTAGGGGTAAGTAGAAATTCTTTAGTATTTTAATGACATTAATTTTAGACAAGTTAGTTTTTAAAAATCCTGAGAGAGCCATTTGTTCTTCCAAGATAAAACACAGTCTCCAAGCCCTCAACTATACCCATGGAAAAAATCACATCAGTTGCTCCATTGCTGTGTGATTGAAGGACAAATGAACAAATAAACACACTGTTAGGACAAAACACTGTATCTTCAGATACAGTGTTTTATCCTAACAGATAAGACAGAAAAGATAAAACACTGTATCTTCAGATACAGTGTTTTATCCTAACAGTGATAAATGAGTTCCTCGCACATGTTTACATATAATGGCATTTAAATATTTCAATTAAGTCTCAAAAATACTAAGAAATTTCAAATGGAAATACACTGTATCTCGTAAAACATACCTAATGGTAAAAAAATCGTGATTTCTGAAAAATGCTTGTTTTTTAGATACAGTATATTTTCATGGCATAGCAAAATAGGAACCTTATGGTTGGGCAGCTTATGCCCATGTGAGTGAACGAAACAGTACAAAGGAATTTGCACTCTTATTTGCTCATATGAATTAGACTTTCTCTTCTGTTGGGTGGTCCATGATACCTCACGCAGTGGCGTAACTATACCGTTTGAGGCCCGTGGTAAATTCATCGGATGGGGCCCTCCCTCCTCCAATATAAAGAAGCTCAACCAATGAAATAGGCCCTTCAGGCTGAGGGCCCGTGGCATTTTGCCGTCTTGCCACCCTATAGTTGCGCCACTGACCTCACTGCAACTTTTTCTTATTACAGCTTGGACCATGGCTCGCCGTCGAAATTCCAGAGTTGATTGAACGAGGTGTCGTAAAGTATCAAGAGAAGAGTGAAGAAGCGAAATAAATACTCTTTGTAAAGCTAGACATTCATTACACGGAATCCGTACTAGCATAAAGATGCTACGCATATGAATCCGTACGATAGTACAAAGGTACTATCGTGCGGATTTGCGTTTTACGTTCGTATGATGCCCGCGTCTTATCATTTCTTTTTAGAAGTTTAAAGACATCTACAACATCGCAATCCTACCGGATCGGTCCACTTGTGAATGGCTAGCTTTAAAATATAAAAATATAAATATTTGTATAAAAAGCTGTAAATAATAATATTCTACGTAATATATGTATTGAACTGTTTTTATTTTTTACTATATATATAAAAGTTTAATGTTTTGTATATAAAATGCAAGTATTTTATTTTTTCTGATTCAAACAGATAATTTCTGAATGTGCCTACAAAAAATCCAAAAGAAAAAGAAGTTGTTTAAACGAACGAACGAATTTATTTTCATTTTATTGAAGTCATAAAATATAAACTGATATGGTTATTGTGCAAATCGAAGCAACGTTTCAGTGGGTAAACAGAAAATAACATTGAAGTGAACTGGAGATCTTTTAGGTAAGTAAATAATAATATCTTACCGATGTTATTAGTGCAATAAATCGATTAGATACCTAGCCAGTGCCGGCTTTACCTATGGTGCAGGGTGTGCAACGCACACGGGCGCAGGGCTTTAGGGGGCGCCGCGCCGAGCCGCGCTTGCTTGCCTCCCGACATCATTTAAAATTGCACCATATTTTGCACCTGAATTTCCTTTCACTGGTGAAAATATAACTGTGAGTCAAACGGTATTCTTGTATTGTAAGTATTCCATTTTGGCCGCGCGTCTACTAGAGGGCGCCAAGATATTGATTGCACACGGGCGCTACATGGGCTAGAGCCGCCTTTAGTTTTAAGAGCAGCACATTCAGGCTGGCCGCCCCGCAACGCGAAAATCCCCTTCCATCAACGCCGCAGCGCCACGCAATCGCGAATCGATTAGATGAGAACCTGCATTAGAACAGGGAGCCTAATATCCTTTGAGCCGCAACGCATACCTTCTTTAACTACGGGATGGGATAGAAGCGGACTCTAGCTGGACTATGTATATCGCACTCTCTGATTTGTAAACTTATTTTAGGGACTCGTTTTAAGCCTCAGCCCAAAGATTAAAGGTGCGGACTGAAACTTAACGGTCGCTAGTTCGAATCCCGCCCGTTGCACTATTGTCGTACACACTCCTATAGATTGCCTCTTATTTGGAGGGGATAGGAGGATCGGCCAACTTCAGCTTGGCTGATATTCTTATTTAAATTAAAAAATACTGCCAAAGTCTACAGATAACTAAGAATATAATAATATAATTACTAACATATTATTACTGTATGAACAAAATATAAAAAAATGCTATGTAGTTATAATTTATTGACCGTTCCAGAATGTGTCTCAAAAGGCTGTTTTCTGTAACTATCTTCGTGTATCTACTGACTCTGGGACAGTTATATCCACATGTAAGTTTGTTAACAATACCTATTCTATTATAATAATGCGTGTATAGGTATAACTTTTATCTAAATAATCAAAATATAAATAGAATGTATCTAATATCTATATTAAATAGTGAATTACATTATTTCCAGCCAGATGATGTAAGTGGTAATTAATACATCTATAGTATAGAGTATAGATTAGTAGTATAGAAAGCCGGTTTCAGCTCACTCCCAGCCTAGGCCAAAAAAAAAAAAAGTGCGGCCAGGCCAAAAAAATAAAAAAAGTGTGCCCACCCCCCAAAAAAAAGTGCGCCTAGGTAAAAAAAAAGTGTGCCTAGGCCAAAAAATAGTGCAGCCAGGGCAAAAAAAAGGGTCAGGGCGATCCGAAAAAAAAGAGGCCCGCCGCAGGCGAAAAAATTTTGGCTAAAATTCCAATAAGACAAATTCCAATTGGAATTCCAATCATTGGAATTCCAATTGAAGAGTTTAGTATTTCCACTTCCTAATAGATGGCGCTGCTTGTCAAGGCATAAAATGGTACGCTACTGTAAGATAGATGGTGTAATGGGGCGACTTAAAATGACACGCTACTACAAGGTAGATGGCGTTGAGTGTTTTAAGTGTGATATATTTTCCGTCCTATTTCGTGTTGGATTTTCCGTTCCCATTGGTTATGAGAGTGAGAGAATGTAGAGTGCACCAGTGTTTGTGTACACACTTGTGCACTATAATACCTCCTGTGGTTAAACTTGTATCACTACCAGACAACACTTATTGATATCGCATAGAACCTAAAAGCCCGGCCTACGGCCGGGCAGCGGAACTTTTATGTTTTAACCTAACCTAACCTAGCTAGTAAATTAGGTTAGCCTAATTGCTCGAAGTGCTCCAGGCACCCGCTAATGTTTGTTACACAAGAAATTCATTCCAAAGAATCGAACCTGTCAGTTAAACAGAGCGAGCGCACTAACCACTGTACCAAGGAGGTCACATACCTGCTTGCTTTGAACAAAAGTGAAAAGACCCTTTTCCTTTCGTCGCATTCCTACGTTTTTTTTTTTAACCGAATTCAAAATAAAAAAGGTTATGCACTTTATGTTTGCAAAATACGAATTAAAAGTCAATTAAACGTTTAAAAAAATCGAATAATAACTTCTCTCTCATTATTGATGTTCTTTTGAATGAGAAAATATAATTCTATATTGATTAATCATTTATAGATTTAAATATGATTATGCACTAATTAATGTTTGTTACACAAGAAATGCATTTCAAAAAATTGAACCTAGGACTTCTCAGTTAATATAAAACCATAACACTCACCACTGCGCCCTTAGAGGTCTTCATGCGCTTTCTACCTGGTAGGACAATAGACCCTTGCATTCCAACGTTTTTGCGCTTTTAACCGAATTCAAAATAAAGATTATTCTGTATTTATGTAACTCGTACGTTAAGTCGTATGTAAGTACAAATTCAAAGTCAAATTAAGAGTTTCAAAAAATCGAATAACAACTTCTGAATTAATAAATGAGTGAATATGAAAAACGGTAAACTTGAAAATACTTTGAGTAACTAGCTATTGAAAACGATTAGTATAATATGTAATTCTTAAGCGATGTCTCAGCTCTCACGAGGTTCTCATCATAGGAATTAGGGTATAGTGATTCTCTGTTATTATTATTGATGTTTTTTTAACTTAAAAAAAAAGGTATATTAACCTAATTAACCTGAATCTGTTGATGGTGTATTTAGATAACATCTTCGACACGTACGAACTTGGTTGATTTTTTGTACTCTTTTTTTTAATTCCCATTATCTTTGGGTAGGATATAGATACAAAAAATGATTGCCTGCAGATTGCCGTATATTACACAAAAAATAGATGGCATCTTCGACACGTACGAACTTGGTTGATTTTTTGTACTCTTTTTCATCTTTGTTAGGATATGGATACAAAAAAATTATATTGCCTACAGATGCAAGGGATCAAGACATGTTAATTCATGTCTAAAACATGTGTGTATAAAAAGGGTCCATTCTAATTTTCTATCATAAGTTTACCTTGTGTCAGCTCGTGAGTATCTCAGTTTTAAATATAAAGTCTTAAATATTATCTACTAATTACCAGTCTAGGAATATTGTGTTGTGAATCTACATATTTCCGTTCATTATGGTGGTAAGTGCGTAATTATACTTGTTATTATTTAAATTATATTTGTAGCTAACATATCGATTCGTTATTATTGGGCTACTTTTTGAAATTTTATAAATATAATTAGTTTATTACAGTAATTACATTACAGTATAATATTATAAAGGCTAAAGTTTGTATGTGTATGTTTGTTACTCCTTCACGCCACAAGAAATGAGCCGAATTGGCTGAAATTTGGAATGGATCCAGGATTTAAACATAGGCTACATTTTATCATGGAAAATTAAAGATTCCCTACGAGAATTAAAAAAACCTTAATATACGCGGACATCATCTAGTGTAATTCTATAAATTGAATAATCTCCTTTTTATTTCAGGACTCGGAAAATGAAATCAGTTATAAGAATTATTATTATCCACTCAATGTGTCAGATGATCAAGATGCAAGTGATTGTATGACAAATAATAAAAAGACTGCTTCAAAAAGGATCAAAACAATGGAACAAAATAATATAGATGTGTTTTTTGAACATCCAAAGAAAAAGAAGAGGGCAACTACTTCTTCATCTGTGGCTCAGGCGATTGATGGAGGTCTGTCGTATATCTCATCGAATGATGCTGACAGTACAAACGCAAGTCATCTCATCAAAATAGATGTCTATGACATGAAGAATCTGAAAGGGGTTTCACCTCTTGAATACTGGAAATATGCAGATTTACGATTAAAGTACTATGTGAATTCAGACGCTGATAAATTTTATCTCAGCACTCGAGATATTATTTACAACATAACAAAGCAGATCGCAGGAAGACATGATTGTAAAAAATATTTTGTCGAGAGAGATAACAAGCAATAACAATAGCTATAAATTATTCCATCCCAAAAAATAAAACTATTTAAAAGATAGCATCGTTACCTGCAAATCAAGACCCATGTCACTTAACGTAAATAAATTTTTAAAATAATGTGCAGTCTCCCTATACCTGGAGTTTTTGTTGAATTAGTTAACCGAGTCCCCCACTCTTCGACAACAGAACAAAGTATAAAAGTGTTTTGCCTTGAGAGGTGAACTTCATATTCCATCTCACTACGTTCAACTACGAGTATACGATGTCGTCTCAACCTTCTCAACTGTGTGAACTGAGCGAGACCATTTACGATACAGAAATGGTTTCGCTATGTGAAGAAGCAGAAGCGGAACTGAATTTTGAAGATATGGAGTTGTGTGAGGATTCACAAGATGGGGATCATTTTGCCTGCCTAAGCCCTAGTCCGAGCCTTTACAGTCCAGTTGACTTCATTCCAATCGAAGATGCATTATTCGGAATACGAGGAGGACCAACAACTGATGATGAAGACTCTGAGCAAGATCATTCGTTTTCATCACAGCGTACCCTTAAGTTATAGTTAGTTAGTATTTAGGTAGTCTTATGTTTATTTTTAGTAAAAAAATGTTATTTAAGATTTGTATATAAATAAAACTATAATTATTCAAAACAATATTTTTTATTTCATCTCCTTATAAATAAAGTTGTAAACATACATTGTAAAAGTTGATCATTATACAAAGTATTATCAGTAAATATATTAAGGAATTGTGACATTGAGATGTTGTTATATTTAAAATATATATAAACTAAACAATACATTCCACAAAATGAACTTAAATAGTTCTGAAGTACTTTGTTATTATGGGTCCACTTCTTACAGTTGGTTTTTAGGAACATTTCATGATAATCCGTTGGTTTTCGACCAAACGAATCAAAATATTCACCGACACCATTAGTATCCACATATATTGCTACCCAATGAGATCCAGGTTTTGTATCTGGATCTAAATTGGAAATTAAATAAGCTGGTGGTGTTAAATATATCGGTATCTTATTTGCTGCAAAAACATTGAATTGAATATTGGGATCGATTATTTTTAAATATTTTCCAATCTCTGCGGTATTCATTGAAACTAAAATTGAAATAAATTTAGAGCAAATAAGACTTACAAATAAGATAATCTTCTTGATACAATGAGTGATTAACAAATGACTTAAAAATTGAATATCTCCATTTTTATATTAAATTTTTAACTATTGTAGTCTAAATTAACATCTCGATTTTTATTAATTTCAATTACGTTATCAAACTCTGCGTATACAATACAATTAAGAGTTGTAGTTAGAGCTCTTTCAAATCGAACTTCAAATCTTACACTACCTCGTTTTATGAGATTCCAGTGGGAGTTTGAATTAGCAGATAAATCAGGAGTTAAATCAAAGGCAAGCAGACAATATCCATTATTATACTCCTCCTTAGAGACATCATTCCCTTCATTCAAAAAATGAATTCCTGTTCCAGAGAATAAAGTATGATATGCACTTGTGAACATATTATCATCAAAAGAGGGTGTTAATGTTTTTGATGGTATAGATTGACCATCAACATATAAACCGAACAGATTAAGACCGTGATTACCAAAATTAAAAGGATTAGTATTTAAAGTTCCATTGAAAGCTGAGTTTCCTACGAAACCAATAATACATCTTTTGGGAATTTGTCCTAAAAATACATTATCAAGCATTTTTCCTTGGATGCCCGATGGGATCGTTAAGACTTTAACTTCAGCACGAGTGATAGGATATTTTGCAGTTGTAGTAGCTAATACTTTCTCATGTGCAATTAATACACTCGGATTGATCCGAACTTTGCGCATTATAAGGCTAGCACTAGATATATGCACTTTGAATTTACTATCTGCCATTGAACACATAAGATTAAAAGTATCTTTCGAACGTACTAGTTTAAGACGCATTTCAACACCGTTGATTAAAAACTTATCTTGATTAAAAATATCAGCGTGTATGTGTCCAATCATTTCAATAATTTGACTTTCCTTTGCTAATTCTTCTCTTTTTGCATATCCCTGATTTGAAGCATCACATGAATCCATTTTTGAGGCTGTATCTTTATACCAAAGCCCACAAGTAAGATGAGATTTCTTAGCAGCTGTACCATAGTTAAGCAAAGTCTCGATGTAAGCACGATACCCATAAGTGTTGTTTGGTGGTGATACGAGTTTTTGATTTAAATATATATCAACCTGACTAAAAAGCGAGTGCAGCCAATTATTAACTGGAGCAACATTTGACGTCGCCGCAATGTTAGTTGCATCAGTATTCTGAATTTTAGCTTTTATGTGAAGTAGGGTATGAGATAAATCAATATAATCATCTCCATTTCCTGGTACTAAAAACTCAATGGGTCCATCATCGGTCAATGATGAAATGGGGTTGTAATGGATCCACTGACCTCCTTCAATACTAGTTTGAGTCGATGGTAGAGCAAACAAATCCAACTCAGATTTTACGCATTCACAGGAGTGATGATGTAAAAATGACATTTTTTAATTTTAACTTTTATGAAAAATATCCTGAATATTACTTTGTTTAATTTTCTTAGTACCGCTCCGTTTGAGAGTGTTTTTAGGAGTGATACGTTTCCGTTTTTGTCGTCTAATTTTATATCCTGATCCTCTCATTATTGAATCAATTTTTTTGTCAGCTTTTTCTTTTAAATTCGAAGTTGCTGTTTTTAAACGTGACCTGATAGATTCATCCATTGGTTGCACATTTAACATATCAGACAGTAGACCCACACCAGCATTCAAAGCTTCTTTACCCACAACTTTTGCACCACTTTTCAAAAGTGGAAGAACAGATCTGAATAGTCCGCCCAAAAAACTACCAATACCGTGACCTCGCTGATAAGGTGCACCTTTATAAATTGCACCTACACCTGTACCAGCTTGATGAGAATAATAATGTAAATACGGGCACGGCATTTGAAATATGTGTATTCACTTGATTCTCTTAAAATGTACTTTAATACACGTTGTCCCAAACTGGAATGGTACTTTTCGACCTGTACTCGTTCTTATATCTATTTCTATCACATCGAACTCTCTACGCATGACAGGTACGTAATGAGGCGGTGAAAAAATATGCATTTTATTTGCCCCGTATACATAGACTGTAGGATCTAGTGGTGCTATTCTGAGAAGAGGGGCCATAACATCACCAACAATCTGTGGTTCTATTATATCACAATAAATGAACAATTGAGATGGTAATCCTAATTTTAAATTATAAGGATATGTTCCGATATTATTTTGAATTAGATTTGTATTTGGTTCAAAACCAAGTTGTAAATATAATTTGGTTGACAACTTAAGTACATCAATTGCGTTATTCGCACATAATACTGATACTTGCTTCTTTATTTCATCATAGTTAAACATTATTCCAGCATCTGTATTTTTATTTAATTCAGCTACAATATGTTCAATGCTATCATAGTTCATGGCAGGAATACGGTTTCTATAGTGCACTAAAGAGTTTATATCTTCATCGGGTATTGTAATCCACTTTGATGTATAAATAACATTTTCATAGTCTCTAACCGTATACATAGTGCAAGGATATTGAAATTCTACAACTCCAACGTGCCATTCACCTTCCAAAATAAGCGATTTTGGTAATTTTGTTGAGAACGTGGTCGTCGTGTTTTCCGGGAAGTATTCCATTGAACTATTACTAAGTAAAGTTAAATAAAAATTGTCTTCCATCATCCTATCTGTTTAAGACTGGATTCTAAAATCCAACTGTTAAATTTGTCAGGATAACCTTTCCACTTGACAAGTACTTCTTTTCTGTTACCTGAGTAGCGAGACCGTAGTATTTTATCAATTTTATATTGAGTGGTGGGGTTATATGTAACTTTTTGTAGTTCATTCTCATAAAAAGTACCAACAATAGGTTCACTTTGTAGATCTTTAAGTGTGTAGACTACTCTAGACATGCTATTTTTTATACCAGTTATAATAAATATTTCATCACTCCAATTTGTCTCATATCCTTTTTGAAAAATGTGCTTATATTTTGTTATCCTTACATGATCTCCAATTGAAAACTTAGACTGTTGTTTAGCACTGATTTTATTGTATATATTTCCATATAAATTATTCCAAACTGTCATGATGTTATTAAAATTAACTTCAAACGGACACATTTTTATGCTTGAATGAAAACTATGATTATAAGAATAGAGTAAATCTTGTAAAATGTTAATATAAGTATAGGTATTTTTATGTGTAAAATAACGCCACATTTTAGTTTTTAATGTCCTTTGAAATCTCTCAACTATACTTGCTTTAATATCTGGGTTGTTGGTTGTGTAATAATTTACATTTTTACTTTTAAAGTACTGTCTAACATCTTTTGATACAAATTCAGTACCTTTATCTGATTGCAAGTGGGTAGGAGTAGTATTAGCTTCAGTAAATATGCTTTCAAATGCTTGTTTTATGCTTTCAGAATTTTTCTTCTTTAGTGCTCTAGCGAAAGCGTATTTACTAAAAACATCAATAACACAAAGAATATAATTGAAACCTTCATTATATTGAGAATAAGTACGCATATCACTTAAATCTGCTTGCCAAAGTTCATTAAGATTAGATAGAATATATTTATTCCGGGGGAATTTTCGATGCACAGGCTTATGTAAAGTATAAGTTTCCTGAGCTTGCAACCATTCTTTCACTTGCTTTCTATTCATTTTACCTTTTAATGCTCTTTTTAATTTCTCTGCACTTCCGTAACCAGCGGGATTGGATACATCATAATAAATATCTTTTATGTCTAATATGGATTCCATCTTTCCCAAATGTCTTGTTTTTTCCTTAGTCTGTATGATGAAGTTTTTGGACTTTTATCATCAGATGGAGAACTATGTTCTCTGAATTTTGGAGATATGTTACTAATATTTTCAGAAGCTTGAGGATTACCAATACATATTAAGGGAACCCCTATATCTTTTATAGTTTGGATAAATATTTCCCATCCATTAGGTTTGGAGCGTTTTAATGGTCTTAGGGTATAATTCACTAGATCCACTATATTACTACCATCTACAACTTCATTATCTACGACTATTGATCCATCCTTTTTCCAGCAAATTTTTTCTTTATTATTTAGCAGAGCATTTAATAATATATCACCTTTTTTCCTATACGTTTTCGGTATTAATTTGTTTATATAAGTAGGGGAATATAAAAAATCAATTGGTAGCCCCTGTACGTGCTTATCATCCTCTGATTCCTCATAAACTGTTGAATCATTGTCTTTCATTTCCTTTTTAAAGATACTGTTATTGTCATAGCTTCGATCGTCCTCCACAGTCACTGGTAATTTAATTGGCTTTCTCTCTCCTTCAGTTATATGGAGATATCTCTGTAAAATTTGTGTGTACAGTGACCATTTTTCACGATCATCAAGTTTACTTTTCAGTATTTTTTGCATTTCTTTATCTAATCTTGATAAAGAATCGTCAGATGCAATATTTTTTGATTTTAACCTTTCAATAACCTCTGGTTCAATAAGAACCATTTTTTTTGCGTGTTCCATTTTTTATATTAAATTAAACAGTCCACTTAAAACAGCTCCCAAAATAATAGGTAGAAATGCTCCCCCTTTCTGAATTATAATACGTTTTCGTGATTTATTTCTCCCTTTCTTTATTAATTTTCTCAGAATAGTTTTGTGTTTTTTTAACTTGGCCTTCTCACAATCCTTCAAAGGTAGTTTACCATTTAGTATATTGAAAATACACTCACAAATACAATTGATTTCCTCGTCCTTACAAGCTTTCAATAAGGCTGTGCGGAATTTCGGTTGAAGTGTGTGTAAAGCCTTTAGTAAATTTTTGTGTGTTTTTACTCGTGCAGACATTATTTTAGAATGAATCTGAATACATATTTATATTAACTTTGTAGAAAAGAAACAATTCAGTTTTACAGAAGATTCTCTTGTCTCTTTATTGGGGGTATTTTCTTTAAATATTTCTTTGATATACTCACAAACACGATTAATTTCTTCTTTCTTAAGAGAGCGAAGTAAAATTTTACGATATTTTGGTTTAAATGTTTGTAATGCACACCTTAACTTTTTTGAATCTAGCGTGCTGCTTCCTTCAACCATTATTTGTTACTGACAAGAACTGAGTGATGTAAACCATATTTAAACCCCTTTTTAGGGATGTATACCACACAATCATTAGAGGTACTATCTATCTTAGTTTTAAAACGACATGAATCATTTGTATTTTGCTTTAAATCAATCATTAAATAGCCATGAGGCTCAGTAGTGGCATCTTTATAAGCCTCTTCAACAAACTTTGAATTCTCTGGAAATACTTGACGTGCTAAATGACGAATTTGTGTTCGATCTCTGGGATTTTTAAAGTAAATTATGTAACTTGTATTCAGAGAAATATCTCGTTGGCCTTTCCCTTGATGAAAAAGATTTTGTGTGATATAAAAAACACTTAAATTTCTGTGGTGACTACCTTTAGTAAAAATATCAACAACACGACCATCTGACTCCCTCATGAGATCGTCAAGTATAATTAATTGAGGATGTTTTCCATCAAACATATTCATTTCAGGAATTCCTTGAATGTAAGTTACATTTTCTAGATTATATAGAGGCTGCATTTCATCGTAGCACCATAAAACTTGATCAAATCGTGTATTACATATATAATTACAGTGTTTCAAGAAATTTGTCACAAAATGTGATTTACCACATCCACTCGGTCCAGCAACTATAGCAGTAAATGGATGGAGAAAATGATACATGTTCAAAATACGTGTTGCTTTAGTTAAATTAGATAAAGAAATGGGGAATAAAGTGACACAACATCGATTTAAGTAATACATTTATTTATAATTATACAATTTATTTTTCTATACAATTTATAACTTAAGGCTACATCTATCCATTCTTATAATTACTTAAAAAATATCATCAATGATTCTTACTGCTAATCATTATTAAACGACTTTATTTTGTAATGACCCCAAGCTAAGGTGTTGGTAGAGTTATTAACTAAAAACCGTTTTGTATCTGAATGTGATAATGATATTTTATTCGTTTTTTGAGTAAATATTATATGCTTTATCGATCTGAATCTATACATCTCACATAGTTCATTTTTTTGTTCAAATAAAACTGTTTTATAATTCTGCATTTTGAAATTTTTGGTAACCGATTTGTTTACACCTTTTGCCTTAGCAATGAATTTATTTTGTGCATTAAAAGCATACACTTTTGATCTCAAACCAACAAATTCAGTCATAATGTTACCATTATTTTCATCCTTAAAATAGCCAATTTTTTTTTTATTCATCAAGGGAATATCAAAACTATTATTAGGGGGATAATCCGAAGTATCGAAGTATTTATTTAAGTCAGGTTTAATGTCATCATAAAAGTTATCAGTAAAAATCTGATATATGAAGCTGTCAGTGTCAGTATATAACATTTTACAATTTGAGCCATATTTCTTTTTCATATACTTATAATGGAAATCATACATAAGCGTTTTAGAAATATCTAAAATACAAAATCCTAAGTAAATAGGTTTATTGTAAAGTAATTTCGTTTTTTTCAATTGTATAGCAACCAAATTTTCCGAAAATATTGAGACACTATGAAATTCAGGTCTCGCAATAAGTTTTTGAACACCAACAGATTTTCCCTTATCTTCCCAATGTGTACATAGTTTAACATCAACACGTTTTTCAATGTTCTCCATTGTTTTTCCGAATATTGAATTATTCATTAACTTATAGAAATCCTTTTCAAAATCAGATTGTGCAGATGTACGCAACTGTGTATTTAAATCAATATATTTTTGTAACCAAGGACTTTGATTAAATTTTAAAATCCTATGAATTTTTTTTAGTTTTAAGCCCATTTCTAGACACTGTACAAGATTTCTATAATGAATAACATACTTAGTTTTATCAAATAGATTTGGAACTAATTTTATAGTTTTACTCCCTCCAGCAAGTATATTCTCTGGACAAAGAGGAAAATCGGTATGTAAGTCATGTAAAGTTTCAGGGTATTCTAAATCTACTTCTAGAATATAACCCACATCAGAATCAATTGGTATGTTGAAATTAGTTTCACAACTTACCCATTCAAAAGCCCCCGTTGGAAGGTATTGAGACATAGCCCAACCATATAAATTATTAGCATCTAAGTATGTGAGATAAGATGATTGGATTTTCTGATTAAAATTTGCCATGTGCTTATTATTAGCTTGCGCATAACGGTTACTGCACTGTGAAACACCGCCGCGTATACCTGATTTCACAAATGCAATTTTTTCAAAATCTGTTAGTAAATCTAACGTTATTTGTGTGTACTTTAACATTGCATCCCAACTAAGACCTGGTGCAGTATAATATTGCGCAGGATCTAAATCATAAGTTTTAATACATACATTTCTAAAATTTTCAAATATATCTGCTAAAAGTAACACATCCGTTTTGAGATATAAATCAGAGTAATCACTCATATTACGACATTTAAAATGATTCCAAACATCTCTAGCATGTTTATAATCCTCATTTGAAACAGTACTGTTTGTAAGTGTACTGAAAAATTGATCCTGTGTTGGGAGTGACGTTAACTTTAAGGAGTCAAAAGATGTCATACATTCGTATGGGTATACACCCTTACGTTTTAAATAATAAATATCTTTTTCACTTTGAAAATTTCTTCGCAATTCGATGAAGTCTTTATCATTTAAATTATTTGTTAAGGATTCTAGACTACTAGATAAAAATTTAAAAGAATCAATAAACCTCAATTCAATTTGTTTGTCCATGATTTTTATCTTTTTTGAAAATGAAATATATCGTTCTTTATTTTGGGGTATGACATTTATCCCACCTTCTGAGAAATTCAATGCGTGCACAATGAAATGAGCATCATAGTTACTAAGGTTATGTAAAATTATCGGTATAAATTGAGGAATTTCTAACTTTTTACTACAGCTTTTGTGACAGACACCTACTAAACCTCCGGTGTATTTATTATATGCTATTTCGTAATCCGATTTCAGTTCTTTTTCACATATATGACATGTGGATGTCCTAGATAATTTTTTGTTATCATTTGTTGTCAGAGGTAGTGGATAAACTTCAATTAAATGCTCATCATAAATTCGTTTTATATCATCATTTAAAGTCTCCATAAACACTTTGGCACAGTCGGTACCTGTATAAGTTTTATATACTGATAGACTATTATTAAATGTACATTTGATATAGTATCCAAAGCTATATACTTCATGTTTTTGAAAATTTGCTGTGTATGAGGTAGTTGGATCATTATCACAACCTTGTATAGGACTTAAAAATGCTTCAAAATCTGCGTAAACAACAAAAGGCAATTTGAGCTTTCTTTCATATTTATTAAATGTTAGTTTAGCTTGTGTGATATCGGGCAAATCAGTTCTAATATGATTACAATCAAACTCTTGATGGGATTTCAATTTAATATCTGATTGAAAATATAGTAAGCAACCATCACAAATAAATACAGCATGGATATGTTTGGTTAATTGTCGACCAACTAGCCTAGAAAGATTCTTTATATAACAATAATGACCATTCGAACCATTATTTACGTATAATAAATTTATGTGTTTCTGTTTTCGACATTTTGTGAAATAGAGAGGACCAATAATCTTCGTAGAATTGCTTTTTGTGTCATGTTCAATTCCAAAAACATTTATACTAATATTATTTAAGGTTTCAAATTTGTTGATATCTTTTAATTGTACTGGAAATGGAATATTTGAAAAATCTAAAGAGTTTTGTTTCGATATATATGAAGTCACTCTGTCGGCATTTTTTTGAACAGGATACAAAGCGGAAAGTATAGCCCATTGAAAACATTTATTGTCATTATTTTTAACATTAATAATAGCAAGTTTATGTTTAATATCTATGGGTAAATCTATATAAGAGTTCCCTTTTAAAGGGTTTAATTTATTTATATTTAAATCCACATAATTAATTTTTTTAAGACTCCAACCACTATCTTTCTTTTCAAAATTACAAACTTTACTCGAAGTTTCAGTTAATAAATCCGAGTAAATGATGTTAATTTCATCACCTAAACAGAATGTATAGTTACACGTTTGAAAGTCAAAGGAAGTTTCTAAGTTTTTTGTTGCCTGAATAAAATCTCCGTTTAAAATGAAGTTAACTTTAATTAAAGTATGCTCTTTTAAAAGCGTATGAAGCAAGTCATGAACAGAATTTTTAATTGAATCAAGAAAAGCTTCAGGTGTCTGAAATTGTGAATTATTATTGGAAATCCTGTATGTTGCTATTCGTCGACCGAAGGCATTTTCTATTAATTGCACATTGGTTAAGTTTTGAACCGAACTATTAAGAAGTACGTTATTTATATGTTTTTTGCTTCTAAGGTGGTTAGAATAGTACTTTTGATTCACATTTATTTTACAGTAAGAACACTCGATACTATGATATTTTGTAGAACTTACAGGTAAGGACGATTCTTCCCCCGTTAGTCTTGCTGTAGTCAATGGCTCCGTAGATGTAGAAGGTTCTTGAGAACATGGTTGCTTACTCGTAGAGTTTGTGACTGTAGTAGCTTTTCTTTTCACTCCGGCTCCAGTTTGCTTTGAACTGAAAAATAAAAATTGATATAATAAAACATATTTTCTATAAAATAAATGTTACACTAATCTTTTATTTAAATATAATTTACCATTTGTAACACACATATTACAATATGCTTTCATAGGAAATACACCGTCAATTTCATCAGAATGAGGAAAAATTGAAGTACGATGACCACTACATGGTGTATAAAACGGTTTAATCTCTGGGTCATCTAACATCCATCTAGGGAGTCTATCAGAGATATACCACAACCGTATGTATCTATGCATCTTATTTAACACAAATGATTTAGAAAATACACTTATTTCATCATTGGAAAAAGCTTCCATTATTAATATTTTTCTATCACAACTTCTCTCTGAATGAGTGTAGCTAACGTCTTAACCGAGTATTTATACGTAAATAGCCCCTCCCCATCAGCGTTATGTTTGAACAAGTTTGAACTGATCAGGTTGATGGTAGCTGTTAGATTAGTAAAAATTTATAGTCGTGCACCCAAGCCTCGATGAATCGTTTGAAATATAATAGATTAAAATAAATACTGTTCATGGAAAAAATGATGAATAAAAAATACTCACGAATAAACTTGATTTCGGTCGGCTTCCATGCATATGTTAACTAACTCGGCGTTCAATTCTGCTTCTTCACAATTTTCAACCAATTCTTCATTGTAAACAGAGTCGTTAAAAGCACACAGTTGACACAACATTGTTGTGGATAGCGAGATGGAATATGACTTGATTGTGTTAGAACAGCACTCTTTTATAATTTGTTTCGTCTGTATTCACAGACAAATAGTAGGGAGACTGCACATTATTTTAAAAATTTATTTACGTTAAGTGACATGGGTCTTGATTTGCAGGTAACGATGCTATCTTTTAAATAGTTTTATTTTTTGGGATGGAATAATTTATAGCTATTGTTATTGCTTGTTATCTCTCTCGACAAAATATTTTTTACAATCATGTCTTCCTGCGATCTGCTTTGTTATGTTGTAAATAATATCTCGAGTGCTGAGATAAAATTTATCAGCGTCTGAATTCACATAGTACTTTAATCGTAAATCTGCATATTTCCAGTATTCAAGAGGTGAAACCCCTTTCAGATTCTTCATGTCATAGACATCTATTTTGATGAGATGACTTGCGTTTGTACTGTCAGCATCATTCGATGAGATATACGACAGACCTCCATCAATCGCCTGAGCCACAGATGAAGAAGTAGTTGCCCTCTTCTTTTTCTTTGGATGTTCAAAAAACACATCTATATTATTTTGTTCCATTGTTTTGATCCTTTTTGAAGCAGTCTTTTTATTATTTGTCATACAATCACTTGCATCTTGATCATCTGACACATTGAGTGGATAATAATAATTCTTATAACTGATTTCATTTTCCGAGTCCTGAAATAAAAAGGAGATTATTCAATTTATAGAATTACACTAGATGATGTCCGCGTATATTAAGGTTTTTTTAATTCTCGTAGGGAATCTTTAATTTTCCATGATAAAATGTAGCCTATGTTTAAATCCTGGATCCATTCCAAATTTCAGCCAATTCGGCTCATTTCTTGTGGCGTGAAGGAGTAACAAACATACACATACAAACTTTAGCCTTTATAATATTATACTGTAATGTAATTACTGTAATAAACTAATTATATTTATAAAATTTCAAAAAGTAGCCCAATAATAACGAATCGATATGTTAGCTACAAATATAATTTAAATAATAACAAGTATAATTACGCACTTACCACCATAATGAACGGAAATATGTAGATTCACAACACAATATTCCTAGACTGGTAATTAGTAGATAATATTTAAGACTTTATATTTAAAACTGAGATACTCACGAGCTGACACAAGGTAAACTTATGATAGAAAATTAGAATGGACCCTTTTTATACACACATGTTTTAGACATGAATTAACATGTCTTGATCCCTTGCATCTGTAGGCAATATAATTTTTTTGTATCCATATCCTAACAAAGATGAAAAAGAGTACAAAAAATCAACCAAGTTCGTACGTGTCGAAGATGCCATCTATTTTTTGTGTAATATACGGCAATCTGCAGGCAATCATTTTTTGTATCTATATCCTACCCAAAGATAATGGGAATTAAAAAAAAGAGTACAAAAAATCAACCAAGTTCGTACGTGTCGAAGATGTTATCTAAATACACCATCAACAGATTCAGGTTAATTAGGTTAATATACCTTTTTTTTTAAGTTAAAAAAACATCAATAATAATAACAGAGAATCACTATACCCTAATTCCTATGATGAGAACCTCGTGAGAGCTGAGACATCGCTTAAGAATTACATATTATACTAATCGTTTTCAATAGCTAGTTACTCAAAGTATTTTCAAGTTTACCGTTTTTCATATTCACTCATTTATTAATTCAGAAGTTGTTATTCGATTTTTTGAAACTCTTAATTTGACTTTGAATTTGTACTTACATACGACTTAACGTACGAGTTACATAAATACAGAATAATCTTTATTTTGAATTCGGTTAAAAGCGCAAAAACGTTGGAATGCAAGGGTCTATTGTCCTACCAGGTAGAAAGCGCATGAAGACCTCTAAGGGCGCAGTGGTGAGTGTTATGGTTTTATATTAACTGAGAAGTCCTAGGTTCAATTTTTTGAAATGCATTTCTTGTGTAACAAACATTAATTAGTGCATAATCATATTTAAATCTATAAATGATTAATCAATATAGAATTATATTTTCTCATTCAAAAGAACATCAATAATGAGAGAGAAGTTATTATTCGATTTTTTTAAACGTTTAATTGACTTTTAATTCGTATTTTGCAAACATAAAGTGCATAACCTTTTTTATTTTGAATTCGGTTAAAAAAAAAAACGTAGGAATGCGACGAAAGGAAAAGGGTCTTTTCACTTTTGTTCAAAGCAAGCAGGTATGTGACCTCCTTGGTACAGTGGTTAGTGCGCTCGCTCTGTTTAACTGACAGGTTCGATTCTTTGGAATGAATTTCTTGTGTAACAAACATTAGCGGGTGCCTGGAGCACTTCGAGCAATTAGGCTAACCTAATTTACTAGCTAGGTTAGGTTAGGTTAAAACATAAAAGTTCCGCTGCCCGGCCGTAGGCCGGGCTTTTAGGTTCTATGCGATATCAATAAGTGTTGTCTGGTAGTGATACAAGTTTAACCACAGGAGGTATTATAGTGCACAAGTGTGTACACAAACACTGGTGCACTCTACATTCTCTCACTCTCATAACCAATGGGAACGGAAAATCCAACACGAAATAGGACGGAAAATATATCACACTTAAAACACTCAACGCCATCTACCTTGTAGTAGCGTGTCATTTTAAGTCGCCCCATTACACCATCTATCTTACAGTAGCGTACCATTTTATGCCTTGACAAGCAGCGCCATCTATTAGGAAGTGGAAATACTAAACTCTTCAATTGGAATTCCAATGATTGGAATTCCAATTGGAATTTGTCTTATTGGAATTTTAGCCAAAATTTTTTCGCCTGCGGCGGGCCTCTTTTTTTTCGGATCGCCCTGACCCTTTTTTTTGCCCTGGCTGCACTATTTTTTGGCCTAGGCACACTTTTTTTTTACCTAGGCGCACTTTTTTTTGGGGGGTGGGCACACTTTTTTTATTTTTTTGGCCTGGCCGCACTTTTTTTTTTTTTGGCCTAGGCTGGGAGTGAGCTGAAACCGGCTTTCTATACTACTTAGATTCTATACTAATATATAAAGCTGGAAAGTTTGTTTGTTTGAACGCGCTAATCTCAGGATCTACTGGTTCGAATTGAAAAATTCTTTTTGTGTTAGATAGTCCATTTATCGAGGAAGGCTTTAGGCTATATAACATCATGCTGCGACCAATAGAAACAAAGCATCAGTGAAAAATGTTGCAAAAACGGGGAAAATTATCCATATTTAAAATATATTTTTTAAAGCGATCATAATAACAGAAATTGACGCGGACGAAGTCGCGCGCAACAGCTAGTTATTAATAATTATAAACGTAAAAATTCTTTTTACAAAACCTACTTCAAACGCCACTACAAAATATATCAATTGTACCTACTTATAAAATTTTAAGAGTTCACTCGATTTCTCCAGGATCCCATCGTCAGATCTTGACCTGATGACAACGGGACCACCTAGGAAGACGCTTTCAAACAAAAAAAGAATTTTCCAAATCGGTCCAGGTGTCTTCGAGTAATCGGGGAAAAAATAAAGATTTTGACGAATTGAGAACCTCTTTTTTGGAAGTTGATTAAAAATTAAATTCTAACTGATAATTATTATGATTAATTTTTAAATCACGTGCAACTAACAGCAATTGATTTTATATGTTAGGTAAGAGTGTAGATTCCTCGAGCCTCTAATTAATTTTCAATCGACAATAATTTAGGTATTAGAAGTTACTTACCAATCAATAAATAATAAATTAATTAATTCCTTTTCAGGAAGCTAAGGTGTATATATCGTAATTTTTAAAATTAGTTACTAATTATTAGTAAAAAAATTATAAAAAAATATATTTACTATTTTAATAGTTGAAATAAGCTGAATTCCTTGCTGGCTCTTTTCAACAAAATCTGCTTTCTCGAGCCGGGAGTCCTGTAGGGCTAAAATGCGCGCCACGAGAAAATTTTGTCTACGCGTTTACTCGTAATCTCTATGTGAATCTCTATGGAGATTCACGAGTAAAGTGTAGATAAAATTTTCTCGTGACGCGCATGTTAGCCCTACTGATTTGAAGTATTTGAAAAATACTTACGATTTGAATTTAATAATAACGTCGAAACTTTATAGGCTGACGAAACAACTGCGGCCAAAGTAAGTACCTAATTACCTAATACTATGTAGGTAGGTATAAAAATAAAGATTCTGACGAATTGAGAACCTCCTCCTTTTTTGGAAGTCGGTTAAAAATCAAATTCTAGCTGATAATTATTAATTTTTAAATCACGCGCAACTAACAGCTATTGATTTTTATAGATTTTTATATGATTTTCAATCCATAATAATAATTTATTAGAAGTTACTTACCAATCAATAAATTTCATTTTCAGGAACCTCAGGTACCTAAGTATCGTTAAAGTTAAATTAGGTAGTTACGTCCAATTTATAAAAGTCTATTTTATTTTACAAATTACATAAGTATCTACTATTTTAATAGTTGAAATGCCTCTTGCTCTTCTCAACGAAATCTGCTTTCCCGAGTCGGTGATAGAGTCCTGTAGGGCAAACATGCGCGCCACGATAAATTTTATCGTGGTGCGCATGTTAGCCCTACTGATTTGTCAAGAGCTACAAGGTTGCATGCAAATGAAATAAAAATACTTTAACTTGAATTTAACAATAACGAAACTTTATAGGCTGACGAAACAACTCCAGCCAAAGTAAGTACCTAATACTATATATTTAGGAACTTTACCTTCTTACTGGATAAACATATTTTTCTCTATATCCTCTGGTTAGGGTTGAAAGACATTAAAGTAAATATTATATACAGGAATAATAAAATTCGTGTTAGCCCTACTGATTTGTCAAGAGCTACAAGTTTGCATGCGAATGAAATAAAAATACTTTAACTTGAATTTAACAATAACGAAACTTTATAGGCTGACGAAACAACTGCAGCCAAAGTAAGTACCTAATACTATATATTTAGGAACTTTACCTTCTTACGGGATAAACATATTTTTCTCTATATCCTCTGGTTAGGGTAGAAAGACGTTAAAGTAAATATTATATACAGGAATAATAAAATTCGTGTTAGCCCTACTGATTTGTCAAGAGCAACAACTTTGCATGCGAATGAAATAGAAATATTTTAACTTGAATTTAACAATAACGAAACTTTATAGGCTGACGAAACAACTGCAGCCAAAGTAAGTACCTAATACCTAATACTCTGTTTAGGTACCTACTTTACCTTCTTACTGCCCTGGTAGCATGGGCGGGAGAAATTTTATCCCCGGGAAAAGGATGAAACGTTTATCCCCTCGCTTAGCTTTATCCACCCGTCGAGCATGGGCACAGCGGTGGAAATTACACTCAGTGGATATACTTATAGAAATATACATCGCCTTCTCCTCTGTCGCCATGCTTTAGCGTAGGGAAAAGATAATTTTATCTCCTGCCCATGCTACCAGTGCTGGACAAACATATTTTTCTCTATATCCTCTAGTTAGGGTTGAAAGACGTTAAAGTAAATATTATATACGGGAAAAATAAAATGGTTGCTATATATATAAAACAGTTTTTTTAGAGAGCCTAATATAATGAGGTAGAACCTAATACATAAATGCGAAATAGTGCATAGTTGTTGGTTTGTCCTTCAATCATGCAGCAACGAATCAACGTGATTTTTTGCTTAGGTAGTGAACTAGGTATAGCTGAGGACCTGGAGAGTGACAGGCTACTGTATACACAAAGCTTTCTCACGATTTTCTCCTTTAGGTAGGTTGTTCTAGTGTTGAAGCAAGAGATATTTAATTGCTTAAAATAATTAGCCATTATAGAATGATCCAAGTTTATCTCCTAAGCTTTACCTATATGTATACCTTTACCTACTAAAGGTGGACGTATGTATGTATAGTAGCTTAAAAAAATATTTTAGAAAAACCCACTTCTTAACAAATAGAAACGATGAAACCGATGCGCGATGCTCGCGCCGGTTTTTTGAAAAAATTTTTATCCTAGTTCAATTAACTAATTTTAATGATAGTAATAATATTGTACATAATAATATTAGCACAAGAATAGAGTTAAGCGGTTCCACTCAATAGCTATTATGGAATGATCTGAGTTTATCTCCTAAGCTTTACCTATACTTGCCTACTGAAGATTCATGTTTAACAGGAAGCGACTGCAGCAGCAGAATCAAATGCGGTAAGTGAAAGTTTTATTAACCGAGTAGGTAGGCACTTAATAAAGCCAGGTCTGCGATTCCATCGTAGAGTCACGTCCTTATTTGGACGTATGTAGTAGCTTCAAAAAAAATTATTTTCGAAAAACCCACTTCAAACGCCACTACAAAGTAGGTGTATTTATTTATTTTTTGGTAATCAACAGCGTTTACAACTCAATATTACTAGTGGTTCGCCCCGAACTGAGACCTCGCGATATCCCATAATTCCCAAAAGTTTTAATTATATATTGTAATAATTAACTTTTAACATTAGACGCAATAAAAAAAATAATAGTTGACATAAAACTGTTTTACTGACACAGCGCCATCTATTAGCATTATAGTGAATCTATTAGCTTCATAATAATGCTAATAGATGGCGCATTAAAATTAAATAATTTCGTTTCTTTATAACATTTATCTAATTTTAGTATTTGTTGTTCAAGTACAGGATATAACTGAATTTTCAACCAAGTTTCACGTTCTAATATTCAGTAATTCAGAAGTTATAGGGCTCTGACAGACATTTAGACGGACACACTTCTCTGTCTAGTAGGCAAGCGCCCTAGTTGACTCAGAGAACTCGCTTCGCTCGTTCAACAAGAGTATTATAAAAATAATTTGATACACTTTTGTTGAAGTTGAGCTGTAGGGCTAACAACATGCGCGCCACGAGAAAATTTTGTCGACACTTTACTCGTGAATCTCTGTAGAGATTCACATAGAGACTACGAGTGAACGTGTAGACAAAAGTTTCTCGTAGCGCGCATTTTAGCCCTACTGGCCTAAATAGAAACGATGAAAACGATGCGCGATACTCTGCCGACTTTATTAAATGTGTCTCGTGTCATCAGAAGGATTACTTCGCTAGTGTTGCGAATGCAACTAACAGCCAAAAGCAGCGATGCAGACACGCGTTAGCGAAATGTGCTACAGATTACTGGAATCATCGTGAAAAGTCGCCGGGGCGACCTTCCTTCAGTTCTTGTTATTGTTTCCAAGTCTATCACAAAACTTATGTTTTTATTTTACAGACAGAAACAACAACTGTAAGTGAAACTTTTCACTTTTTTATACATAGGCTGCATAGGCATCGATATTCGATAGTATAGGTAATACTGAGGATATTATTTCGGGGGTCAGTGAGGTGAAATAAACTGAGTAGGCATATTAGTAAAAAAAGCTTTAAAAAAAATAAATAGCTAACAGCTAATATAAAGGTTAGGTGATAAGCTAAGTTCAATTTAGCTTATCACCTAACCTTTATATGTATACCAGCCTACTGAAGATTTATGGTTAACAGGAAGCGGCTGCAGCAGCAGATTCAAATGCAGTAAGTGAAAATAATTATCATTCGAGCAAAGCCAGTAACTAAAGCTAACATGTCCGCCACGAGAACATTTTGTCTAGGTAGGTACCCATTTTCTCATGATATATATGAAAGTCAGAGTAAATCAAGAGACAATATTTTCTCGTGGCGCGCTTGATAGCCCTACTGGTCTGCAATTCCATCGGAGGGCCCCGCCCTTAATTTTTGAATTCTAATTAAGTAGTTATTAAGGACCTTGGATATTACCCGGCAACGTCCACGACTGGTCGTTACCGCACTCAACTGATGCTCAACGATCAACCGGATATAGTTTGTACAAAATTCACAACGTTTGGTCGC
The DNA here is from genome assembly GCA_038048805.1 of Hipparchia sbordonii. Classification (NCBI taxonomy): domain Eukaryota; kingdom Metazoa; phylum Arthropoda; class Insecta; order Lepidoptera; family Nymphalidae; genus Hipparchia; species Hipparchia sbordonii. The sequence continues at coordinate 10,751,972 of CM076107.1, forward strand.
AACCTTAGAACGACCACGTCGTGTCGTGGCCAAATTGGTCGTTGCGGCCAATACCTTTATTGTGCGGTCATTGGCCTTTCTTCTTATTTTTCCTAACTCTATCACGAAACCTATTTAGGACATTATAGTACATTATTGTTTTAACTTTACAGACAGAAACAACAACTGTAAGTGAAACTTTTTACTTTTTTATACATAGGGATTGACATTTGATAGTATAGGTACTACTACTACTAAGGATATTATTTTAGGGTCAGTGAGGTGAAATAAACTGAGTAGGTCCATATTAGTAATAAAAGCTTTTAAAAAATAAATAGCTAACAGCTAATAATTCATAAACTTAGCTTAGCTTAGCTAATAGTTCATAAATTTAGCTTATCACCGAACCTTTATATACCTGCCTACTGAGGATTTATGCTTAACAGGAAGCGGCTGCAGCAGCAGATTCAAATGCGGTAAGTGAAAGTAATTATTTATCATTCGAGCAAAGCCAGTTAGGCTAACATGTCCGCCACGAGAACATTTTGTCTAGGTACCCATTTTCAGTGATATACACGGTGGAATTTCATTGGTTGTACTCCCTGAAAGAGGTGAATGTGCTCATGATACTGAACAACTTTCCCCAAGGAACATAGGTCGAAATATGAAAAAAAAAATTTGGACCTCCCATAGTAAATCAATCAGCTGATCGTCAAGTTTGTATGGAGGGTCCAATTTTTTTTTTTCATATTTTGACCTATGTTCCCTGGGGAAAGTTGTTCAGTTTCATGAGCACATTCACCTCTTTCAGGGAGTACAACCATTAAAATTTCAACCGGTATATGAGAGTCAGAGTAAATGAGTAGACAAAATTTTCTCGTGGCGCGCTTGATAGCCGTAGTGGTTTGCGATTACATCGTAAGGTTCCGCTCTTAATTTTTGAATTCTAATTAGTTATTAAGGACCTTGGACATTACCCGGAAACGTCCACGACTGGTCGTTACCATATTCAAAGAACGGTACGGTTAGTATAAAATTCACAACGTTTGGTCGCAACCTTAGAACGACCACGTCGCGTTGTGGCCAAATTGGTCGTTGCGGCCAATACCTTTAAGTCGGATTTACATTACGAAATTAAATGTAAACCTCTAATTTCATGCATGAAATTAATGCATGCATCATGAAATTAGAGGTTCACACGCGAAATTGGTGACGAAATTAATGTGATGACGCTACTTTCATGCCACTAATTTCGTAATGTAAATCCGACTTTATTGTGCGGTCAATGGCCTCTTCTTTCTTCTTATTTTTCCTAACTCTATCTCGAAACCTAATATTTAGTACATTATTGTTTTTATTTTACAGACAGAATCAGCGGATGCTGTAAGTGAAACTTTTCACCTATTGTTTTGTTAAACAGGGTGTTGTTTCCGGGGTCAGTGAGGTAAAACAAACTGAGCTCCTATTAGAGATAGACGAATTTGGTCTCACGAAGGTGTTTGGAAAGGAAAGAAACTGTAGGTACTCAAACATATAGGTATTTTGTCAGCAAAAATACTGATGGTGTAAAATAACTATCTAATTAGTAGCCAGATTTTTAATTGGTCAGCAAGAGTTCCAACCATCTAGATAAGTTAACTAACTTATAAAATTCAACAAGAAAAAAGCTTAAACCCTATTACGGAAAAATGGATGTAGTCCATTATGTAACCTCAAACTGTACCTTCTTATGTTATGTCACCCAGACAGAGCCGGTCGGTTGGGCGATCGCCCAGGGCGCCGGAAAAGTAAAGATTGTAGCCCATCGCTCATAGTTCGAGGTCTACTTACTCGTAAATTCCCTAAATTAAGCGAAAAAATCTTTATGTTGGCAACACTTAAATGGGACGAAGTATTCAATCTGTTCGATCGGAGCACTGCATGCAGTTTATTTTACCAGGAATCCCCAAACATAGAGAAATACATTGTCTATCTCTTTTTAACATTTTAGTTAAAAAGAGTTAGCGTTATTTTTAGCAAAGCGGAACAAATTCAGTTCATTATCTATACAAATAAATAAAATTGAAGCGTCTGTTTGTAATATCAAAAGATCAGCTTTTTAATAACTGCATACGAAAGTAAATACGGTACTTATAACAAGAAAATAATTTTAAAATTGTGTCTGTCTGTCGGTCTGTTTGTTGCCGCTAATCTCGGGAACGGCTCAACCGATTTTGACGGGACTTTCACTGATAGATAGTAAATCTTATATTTTAGAATGCAAAGAGAGAAACCCCGTCTGCGAAGGTATAATTTACATACTTTTCATGCAGTTAAATAGGTACACCAAGAGTTAAATATGATTTTCTTGGAACAGATATTTTTCAAAAAAATTTTTTACAGGGATCAAGCTCCGTTACGGTAATTATTATCAAAATTATAACAGATTGTCATGAAATGAAAAAATAAAGGTATTTTTAGTAGGTTTATATAAATTATTTTAATAACTAAATAAATATAACTTACTTATATACTATTTTTACAGCTAACTGTAAGTAAAGCCTCGTGATGTCGCACAAATTAAAATGCACAACAATTTTTATATGAGTGTTAAATGTACAAGAGTACGTATTTTCTAGGCAAGCGCGCTACAGCCTAGACCTTATCAGTTTTTCCATCATTGATTTCGTCAAACGCAAGCCTATCGCAAGTATTAAAACACAGTAATGAAAAGTAGCCAATTCAATGTCATTATAAGTACTTAGATATTTTTTTACAAGCTTTTATATTGTCAAATTTAATTTTCAGATTGCGGTAATATTTTTTCTTTAATTTCTTTTTTTAATTTGTGACTTAAGTATTTTTTTTTCTTAAATCTATATTATAGTTAAAAAATTAAAAAGGAAAATAAAACGTAAAGCCTTGGAAAAATTTTTTGATTCCTCCTTGCTAGGAAAGGACATCTGTATTTATTTGTAACGTATTTATTTTATTTATTTACCTATGTATTTTCAGTTCGATGCCGTAAGTTATTTGAAATTATTTAAGATTTAATATAATAATTATAATTCCACACAAATAAAATAAGCTCATGTGATTTCAATTGACTGCCACTTATAAAGCTCATAATTATAATCATACTAGCTGAAGCCCGCGACTTCGTCCGAGTGGATTTAGTTTTTAAAATCCCGCGGGAACTCTTTGATTTCCGGGATAAAAAGTAGCCTATGTCACTCTCCAGGTCCTCAACTATATCCATGCAAAAAATGACGTCGATTTGTAGCTCTGTTGCAGCGCGATTGAAGGACAAACGAATAAACAAACACACTTTCGCATTTATAATATTAGTAAGGATTAGTATGTAAGGATTGATTTAATATTATTGGCACTTATTTTGTTTTCAAAAATTATACTCAATTTATTTATTATCAAATGATTTTCAGGAGCCCGTATGTATCCATTTATTAGTGATTTATCTTTTTATTTAAGAAAGAAGAAAAATTATATATTTAAATTACTTACATAATTACTTATAATAAGCATCGATGTGAATAAGTTCTTCGAAATTGTGAGTTAAATATTTTGTTTCAGCCAGAGGTAACGATTAGTCTTTTAATAATCGTAATATTTAATAAATGAAATTTACTCAATAATAAATTAATTAAATTAATTATATTAATAATTATTATTGAGTAAATTTCAATTATATAAATTGACTCAATAATAATTAAGTAAATTAATAATAATTAATTTTATTCAGTAAATTTCACTTATACCTATACTTAATGCATTTGTTTGTACCACAAACATATAAGAGTAAGCAGACCTAACATAAGAAAAAATTGGCGTTCCAATTACGCCTACATACAAATCTCACGCACACATTGACAGTAAACAGAGCCAGACTTCGAAAAGCGAGGTTTAGCGAGGTTGAAGGGACTGGAGAGTATTTAGTATCTGTGATTTGAAATAATATGGAAACTACGGAAAGTTGCCATCAAATTGTAGGTTAAACCCTTATTTTACATTCTGTAAACTTAATTCTATAAATTAATTCTTAATTATGAAAATGGATTCTAATGTGCTAAGTTTCGCGGTTTTGTAATCAAACAAGTAATAATGTTACAAAATAATATTTAATAAAATCAAAACAAAACATGATTTACAAAATCTACCCAAAAGATATATCTATTAGATAAATAAAACAAAATCAAAAAGCAACTTTTTCTCTAATATCTTTTAGAAATACAAACATTGACAATACGATAACATCAACAGTAGTTTAATTAACTCTTACATTCTATTCAGCCTGTATCACTCATTTCAATAACCTTATTAGAATAGTATTACACATTTTAAACTTATAAAAATAACAAAATAAACCATATGTCTCAGTCTTTTCAATAACGTAATAAGGAATAGTATTACTCTATACTCTTTATTAATAGTATTACTAGGCTGTAAATTTTGCAAGTCCATCAAAACTTGATCTCCAGCAGCTTTTCTTTCTACTGGACCTTTTACTGATGATGTAGACATATGCTGAAAACAAGAGTAATAAATTATCAGTTGTCTAGTATTAACAATTTAATAGGTAATACAAATAGGTACACAGCTATATATGTATGGGTATAGCTGTCAATATTTACGTTTAAATGGCAAGATGTTTTGGGTTGGTACCTAAATATAAGAACAACTAGAAACTTACTTGTAATGATGAATCAAAAATCATTGGGATTGCATTAGAAGTAAGGACGGTACGAAAACCACTGCAATCCACTAAATGTGCTTCAAAATGTTCAGAACATAGCACACTCGATGTTTTGTGCTGCCAATTTTTTTTATTCATCTGCATCAACCAGGCATTTTTTAGATTTTCATCCTTTGGAAAGCTGAAAAATGATTTAATTTTATAATTTATCCTTACTTTTATAGAAATAGAAATAGAAATATTTTATTTCAAATAAACTTTTACAAGCACTTTTGAATCGTCAATGAATCTACCACTGGTTCGGAATGCCTTTCCCGCCGAGAAGAGCCAGCAAGAAACTCGGCGGTCGCTCTTTTCAAAAAAAAGTAAAAATTTTACAATATTTAATGAAACTATGCTATGTATACAGTGCTTCCACGATTAATTTTCCTAAGTCCAATACAATACAAATAAAAATTAATACAATCCAATACATCTTAAAACAGGCAGGCAAAAACAGACTAATTATTTAATCAAAATATACCCACTAAACAAAACTTGCGCCTGAATACGGCCCTGTCAAATTGTACAAGTATATGAAACGACAAACAAGATCCTAATATTAATTAATTGATAAATATTGCAACAGGAATATACTAGAACCAAAATTACTATAACTGTCTACGAGTTTTGCGTATATAATAATTAGAGACTGCTTCTAAAATGCCGAACGATTATTAATAATCACACAGTAAGCATATAACCAAATTACGAGTCTATAGCACATCAAAACTTACCGATGAAAAGTAATTGCAGGTGTTTTCCTATACGGAGAATTGCCACACAGAGGTGCACAACACTTCACCATTTTATTTCAGAATTTTTGATTCTTTAGACTCGATTTTAAAGCAAATTTAAAAGAATAAACAACTCGCAGGTTATGTTGTTGTTTTTGACAAATTGACATATTGCACCATACTTCTCTTATTTGTAGCTTACGAATTGCCTCAAGCTCAATTATGTCTATGAGTGCGTAAGTGTTGCAACAACAGAAGTAAAAGAGATAGAATCATATATTTTTTGTTGGAGAGAAGCAAGCGAAGATATTATTTATTCGTTTAGATGTAGTTGTGAAAATTATGTTAGGTCTGCTTACTCTTATATGTTTGTGGTTTGTACATTCGCTAATTACTAACTCATTAGTAGTTTTCAATACTTTTCTTGTTTTTTACGGATCGCTCTAACAATTCATTAGACGGCAATTAAAAATAATTCATGTTCACAACCATATTAAAGAACTAGATTATCCGCCCAGCTTCGCTCAAGTCGAGTTTTAGAAAGTCGGTGAGGGGATGTAATTTCCAAAAATCCTGAAATAATGCTGAAACACGTATGTCTTCATTTATCATTGAAAATTCAGATTCCAAGTTTCTTGAATATAGCTCGAAAAATGACGGACTTTCAAGTATTTTATATGGAGACCGTATATATTTTTTACAGCAACCACCAATTTTTTTCTGGTACTCGGTAGGAAAGACAGTCCGAATGGTGGTAGTAGAACTGGTGGTAGATTTGCACTAGACAATTCAAAAGCTTTTATGTGAATATATATTCAAATAAATTTTTACATTTAAAGGGTATATGTCTCTTGCGTAGACTTCCACATGATTCGGACTTGTGCCGCCTGTCGTAACCTGCGACCCCTTTCGACTCGTCTGATGCCATCGATCCATGTAGTGGGAGGTCTGCCAATGTAAATTCTCTGAAAATAATATTATTCCATAATTTGTACAGAATGCGGTACGTATTAAACATTATAAAATTTGAAATATTTTAAGTGAGTGAACGGTACACCAAATTTTTTTTTAATAAAATAGACCATTATTTTATAAATTACTTAAAACTTTTTGTTCTTCGCATCTGACATCAAATTTTAATAATTTATTATTACAACTATTATGAATTAATTTATTGAATACAATTTGACGACGTTATTAATTGAAAGTCATAATTTTCATGATTTTATTTTGCTATTTTTAGATGACGGTAAGTTTACTTATTGTATAATAATAATAAGCATATGATTTTTAAATTATGCACTATTTACCAAGTAGGTATTTCCTAATTTGTAACATTTTTAATTTTTTTTGCCAGAATAAAGATGTAAGTAAAAAGTTAAAGTCATATTTACTATTTTACATGAGATATTTAATTTTTAATACCTATTTTTAGTATTATTCAATATGTCTATTATAAATTAGGTATAAATTTTAAAAATATCTTCTTACATACCTATTCTAAGAAACAATAGTGTAACATCCAACTAATATAAATATATTATTTTTTTGTTTCAAATGATGACGCTGTGAATAAACGTAAGATTTTTTTTAATTTTATGTATCATATTTTTTTTTCGATGCAATTCAGCATTGTAGGTCCCGTCTATCGATTGGTAGAGAAGAACAAGATTTATAACTTTAATTAAGTTTATTATTTTTTATTCTTTCCTATTTAATTGAAGAAACCCATTAATCCTACTTATATTATAAATGTGAAAGTTTGGATTATGGATGGATGGATTGATTTATTTGTTACTCAATCACGCCGCAACAACTGAACCGATTTCGTTGTTTAGCACTGAGATAGATTATAGTCTGAAATAACACAGGTTTTTTATCCCGGAAAACAAAAGAGCTCCCGCAGGAATTAAAAAACCTTAATTCACGCGAACGAAGTCGCGGGCATTAAGGTTTTTTTTTGCCATTGACTACGACCATTGACCTTACCTGGTGAAAAGTTTTTAACAGTTTGGCACAGCATCATAATTTCACCAATATACTACATAATATTTAAATCTCCAATCTCCAAACTTTAAAGTGCCAAACTCCGAGTGAGACTTGAGATGCGTCGTTAATAAACGCATTAAATTTTCAGGAAAAAGGGGGTAAGCATAATTTTATAACTATAGTCATGAAATGCTTATTAATTTTTGCTTTTTTTGCTTTTTAAGGCTAGTTGAATTGTATTAAAATTATTTATGGAAATATGGGGTAACATTAATAAAATCACTGATTGAACGTTGCTGTAATTTTTCAGTCACCAGTAAGTAGATCCAATTATTTATGTGTATATTTAATTTAAATAAAAAAGATTTTTTCTAATTTATATCCATTATGTTTCGTTTTATAGCTGAAGGTAAAACCTATTATAGTAATACGTTAAAAAATATATTTTCATCTTTTCATTTAACTTGTTATTAAATATTATCATCTAAAAAAAACACTTTCATTTCAGACTACCGTAAGTTTTATTGCATTAAACATTGCCTCTTCGGGCGTGCAACATACATAAATACAGAAAAATATTATTTATAAATTAACAATGTCTAAATTATGACTTAACTTTTTTTTGTATTATTTCAGATCGAAGTAAGTATTAATGATAATAATTTTATCTGCAAGATTTACGCATTTTCAAATAATATATAGATTGGAAAAAATTAATTTTAAAATTATGAATTTGACAGCATGATGTAAGTAGTTTTCGTAAATTATTGGAAAATCAAATTAAGTAGAATTTAAAATATTAGGTACAAGTACTGAAATTGATTTCGTTAAAATTGATTAAGCAATTAATAAAGGTGTACTTAAATGAAAAATGAAATGGTTAGATTGATTCAAAAGGACTTTACGGTTTAAGCACTTTTCAGTTATTATTCACTTACTTTCTAACTTAATTTTTCATTATTATATTTTACAGATTCCGGTAAATATATGTATTTTTAAATTATATGAAGTTTATAGATATTTTCATTAATTAATAATAGATATTTAGAAAATTTGTTAATATTGAAAATGTATAGTAATTATAGTAAAAGGGTTTATATACTTAAATATTTTTTTTATTTTAGCTCAAGGTACGTACTAAAATATGATAGTAAAAGTATGCCTGAAGCTTTTTAATTTGGCTTATTTTATTTTGCATTATGCGTTGATATAATATTATTAAAATGAAATGTTTTGTTCTGTTTTTTCTAGCAAGGAGTGGTAGGTCTATTTTTAATAAAAATAACACATATTTTTATGTGAAATAAAATTTGTTCAATTTACATTTTTTATTTTTTTCAGATTTGGGTCAGTACTCAGTACATTATTTGATCTTTCAATTGCTTTGAACTTCAATACAAATCAATAATTGCAACCAAAACCACCTTTATATCACTTATTAATTTTACAATTTTTACGTAGTATAAATTATTTCTTATATTATTTTACAGAAATTATTCGTAAGTGTGTTTATTAATTTCTTTGGTTTTTATTAAATGGACATTATAATAATATATTTCACTTAGGAATATTAATCATTTTTATTAAATAGCTTGTTAATTTATAACTTACTTTTTTTTACAGACTGAAGTAAGATTTTGAATAATTTTAATAAACTAAATTATTTAATCTTCAACTTTTAATATGTATTGTTAATAACGTTGTTATTTATTCTTAATTAATTTTTCGATTATTTTAATACAGGATTGGGTAAGTAATTTTAAAATATTATTATTTAATGTTTTGGTTTAGATTTTGACATGTTTAAGGATCTAAATTAATGTATTTTTTTATCTTTAGATTACAGTAAGTAAATCTTTAATTTTCCTTCCGATTTACTAAATCTGCTTGTTTTTTGAAAAGAATGTTCCATGAAGTCAATTTAAATTACTTTTTGTTAACGAAAGATCTAAAAATTGCCTTTGTAATATACACACACCTATTAATTTAACAACTTCTTACACCATTTTAGTATCACGTAAGTGTTTTAATTTTTAGTATTACTTTCTCGTATGAAATTATTGTAATAAATAATTATTATCTGACATTGCTGACTTTTCTGAGTTAATTATAAGTTAATTTAATTAATTTTGAATTTACATTTAAGTTTATTTTTAATTACTAGAAGATGCACGCAACCTTGTCCGTGTGGATTAAGATTTTTTGATTCCCGCGGGAATTCTTTAATTTTGCGGGATAAAATGTGCCCCGTGTCCACCCCAATCCTGGGTATGAGCTATCTCCATTCCCAGCCAAATCGGTTCATTCGTTGTGCTGTAAAAATGTAACAATGTAACCACACACACACACACGCACACACACACACACACACAGACACACACACACACACTTTCGCTTTTATAATTATTAGTGTGAAGTGTGATGTGATATTTCATTAATGTATTTTTATTAAATAATTGTAATACCTATTGTAATATTCATATTGTTCATCAAAAATATTATTAAATAAATATTTACATATCGTTTTCAGACACAGGTACGTAAGTTTAAACATAAAATATACATAAACTAGCTTTTGCCCCCGCGACTTCGTCCGCGTGGAATTAGATTTTGGGGTGGAATTTTCAAAAACTGTGACACACGTACTTCTTTATTTTTAACTGAAAGCTCAAATACCAACTTTGATGGAAACAGCTTGTAAAATGACGGAGTTTCATATAAACTTCCATCCCCTATTAAACCCCTTAGGGGTGAAATTTCCAATAATCCTTTCTTAGTGTGCGCCTACGTCATAAAAGGAACGAACTGTAAAAATTTCAAGTTTCTAACTTCAGTAGTTTAGGTTGTGCGTTGATATCTCAGTCAGTCAGTCAGGACTTTGAATTTTATATATATAGATAATAATCTTAATTTTAGTCAAAATCTAATATCTATTCCTAATTCATTTTAGGCTAAAACCGTAAGTCTAATTTTTGACTATTTCTTTGTTCGAATAATTTTGAATTCGTTCGAATAAGTTTTTCATTAATTAGCTTTTAGAGATTGATTCAAATCACTAAATGAGTAATTAGTAATATTTAATATAATCCCAAACTACAAAGTAACTTTGTTTATTTCTTCTATTTTTCCAGATTGTAAGTACCATTCACAAATATTTAAGTTATTATTTTGTCAACTAGATATACAAACTATGTACGAAAAAAAAATTGCGAGCTTTATAAACTTAAATAATAAAATTAAATATTATTTGCTATAATAATATGTAGTTCAATAAAAAAAAAATCTTTGGGAATATCAAAATGAAATCTAATATATAAAATTCTGGTGTCACAGTGTTTGTAACAAAACTCCGAAACGGCTTGACCGATTCTTATGGTGTGTATATTCAGTAGGTCTGAGAATAGGTCCTAATAATAATATAAATATAAATAATTTATAAGGCAAAACAACGTTTGCCGGGTCAGCTTGTAATAAATAAAATTTTAATATTTTTTAGCCTGGTGTAAGTATTATAATTCTATATTTTTTTTATTTTTTCATACAAGAGCGGGGGATCCCCTTAATTTAATGTCCAATTGATATTAATGTCACGTGACACTGGCGAAGCAATCTGTGCCCAGTTGGCACGCCTGAAAGCCACTGATTGGGAATTGAATTGATATTAATGTCATTTAATTTAATTTGTGAATTTTAATTAAAACCAGATTATTATTACAAGCTTAATACTTGTACTGGTAAAATATATAATTTTCTTCATCTTCTTCTTTGGCGACCGATGGACGTCAACTGTTGGACAAAGGTCTCTTGCGTGGACTTTCACGGGCCTTGTTCTTGCGCCGCCTAAATCCAGCGCCTGCCTGCGACTTCTTTGATATCGTTGGTCCACCTAGTCACTAGTGGGTGGTTTGCTAGCATTGCGCTTCGGCGAATCATGGTCGCTAATTATTATTATTATGGTCCTCATAAGAAGGCTCAGGCTCACTCAGCGTGCGATGGAGAGAGCTATGCTCGGAGTATCCCTGGGAGGTTTAATTTTAGAAAGTAAAACACGTACTTACCTACATACAGTTATTATAGAGCAATCACCTAAATAAGCCTTTTTGAAATAAGTTTTTTATTTTCAGTGTTTATGTGTTACGAGAGGTCCTCTGCCTAAATTCAAACTGATAGGCAATATTCATTTTCCAAAAATAAAGGTAATTTTTATGATGAATTTATATTAGTCAGCACCGATTCGTTCTTATACTTAACAAGCCTTTTTATATAATTATAGATTAGTAGGTATTTCTGTCTATCTTAGTTATAGCTTAGCTAGAGCTATAGTTGGCTATCGTTTTTCAATACCTACCTACCGATTATTTATTATTATCTAGTAATACTATATCTTCGGTAATGTTCGTTTGAATGGACCAAGGCTCCTGTTTACTGGACTACGGCAAAACTAAAAGAAGGGTTATGATTTTAACAGATTGTGTATGTATGTATGTATCTATTTACGTACATACAACGCGCGACGGTAGCATCTTAACTACCGATTCGATTTTGATGAATGAGGTGTTGATCAATTTGTTGTAACGGTTCGGGTGATACAGAATCAAGGAACATTCAACATACCACATACCATTTCTTTCTTAAGCTTTCCTATTCCTAAGGTTGCCTGGTAGAGATCGCTACTACGGCCACCTTTTGTGTCATACCTTTTGTTTCTTTTAATGTATATTTTTTCTGTGTTGTTGTTCTGGTGCAAATAAAGTGTAAAATAAATACCACTCTCTAGCGAGAGTACAGAATATACATATTCGTATGCTAAAAAAGTCAATAATAATGAGTAATGACTGATGCGCCTCAATAGTCCAACGGTTAAAGGTGCGAACTGAAAACTGTAAGGTTCGAATCCCACCCGTTGCACTATTATCGTACCCACTCCTAACACAAGCTTTCCGCTTATTTGACGGGGATAGGAGAATATTAGTCAACTTCAGGTTGGCTAATATATATTTTTTTTTAATCTGTATTCAGAATATATTTTTCTAAATTCGTTTTTTGCATTTGTATCAGGTTACGCCAGAGAGATACGTGACAATGCCAACGGAACCAACTCCAACCATTTGTCCGCCTTGCAACTGCCCAGCGTGTCCTTCGAATTATGAATGAATAGTGAAAAAAATCGTTTGTTTTTTAATTCATCACCATTATTTTGGAAATTGTGGAATCTTCTCCCTTCGACAGTGTTCTCACTTAATTACAATATGGAGTTATTCAAGGGGCGCACCAATAAGTTCCTGAAATGCCGGCAAAGCATCGGTGGTGCCTCTGGTACTACAAGTGTTCATGGGCGGCGGTAATCACTTTACATCAGGTGACCCGCCAGCTCGTTTGCCCGCTATTCATATAAAAAAAAAATTATCGACCCATCAAAAGCTCATTACATAGCGCAGATCTCCTCTCAAAGAAGGGTTTTGAAGGGCCTACAAATTGATAGAATTCAGACATCTTTGAAAATACCATAGAGAACTCTCAGGCATGTAGGTTTCCTCACAATATTTTCCTTACTGTTGCAGTATGTGATTTTTGTTTTTTTAATTGTTTTAATAAAATGGTTACGTACAATACGGTATAATCCTATTTTATCCTATTCCTATTTAATATTATAAATGCGAAAGTTTGGATGTTTGTTACTCAATCATGCCGCAACCGATTTGGCTGAAATTTGGCCCAGAGATTATAATCTGGAATAATAATCGGTTTTTTTTAACATTTTTCATCCCGGAAAATGAGAGTTCCAGCGGGATCAAAAAACCTTAATCCACGCGGATGAAGTCGCGGGCATCATCTAGTTAAATAGTTAGGTAATAAACTTTTTAAGCCCTCAAACACACTGTTTTTTATGTTTGTTTTTAGGTGCAAAATAAAAATCAAAATCCAACATAGACAATACACATCTACCATATTCAAAGTAAAATGGTAGTCGATTGGAGACATACTTTTGAATTGTCTGGAAACAAAAACACAATTAGAAAGATTATAGTATTATAATATTACGCCTAACAAATACAATCTATAAAATAAAAACCTTACAAATTAGAAAGACGTTCTAGATTCTTTTCTTTTTAAATTCTTTATGCAGTCAGAATCATTGGTGGATGAATAAACCGAGGCCCTAGACATGTGGATGAGTTCCAGATCAACATCTTTAGTTTGACCTGGATCTGAAGAAGGGGTTGGTTTAGATCTTTTATGTAACAAGGATAACACATTTTTAACAAAATTTTTCGAAGTTTTACTCGAACTTGACGACGTGAGCGACGGTTTCATATCATTTGAACCGCTTGAAAATGTATATTTTGACATATTTTCACCCGCCAAGTAAATCACACCTCTTTCTGAAAGGAAATCGTCTATTGAGTCGTTCGAAAAGTATGCCTGAGCACCTTTCTCAGTTGAATTGGACATAGTTCCTTTTTTAGATTTTCCATCTTTAATAATGTCTGTGTTTAGTGCTATGTTAGTCCTGTATTCATTGGCTCCTGCGTTGAAATTATTATAACTGAGGGTTTTAATTTCCTTTTCTGAAGATAGATTTGCTTCAATTTCTGGATCATTCTTCATATCATTAAAACTCTCTGCCTCATTCACTGCATCTACCAAATTAGATTGTTTTTTATAAATATTATTTTTTGTTTTTTCATCTTCAAAAATGACTTTTGTTTCACCAGATACTTTATCTTCAACCTTGGCAAGACTATTGGATTGTTTACTTACAGAAATAGTTTTCTTTGTCTCTTGTACGTTATCTTCAGGTTCAGGATTAGCCTCAGATTGAAACTTTCTCCAATCTCTCCTGTTTAGAAGTTTAGACAATATATCGTCAGACATACTTTTCTTTGCGTTATTATTTTTCTCTTTTTGACACGCTTTGTAACATTTGATTTTCTGATCTATTTTATTTGATGATTCCGTCAAATATTGATATTCTGTCGTCTCAGTGTCTACATTACTTGTATTAATCAATGGTGTCGTAACAGATACATCTTGACGGTAGTTGAAAAATTTTCTGACGACTTTCTTTTCATTACAACAACAACATGTCTTTGATAAACAATAAATCATTGTACAGATTAAAAGGCACTGCACTATAATAACTAAAACAAGAACCAGTAAAGTCCATTTGTTATCTATAAAATATTTTTTGAGAAATAATTTTAAGCAACTTACTTTTTCACACGGATTCATTGTTAGATTCAGATTCAAATCAGTTACTTTATCAAGCTTTATTTCTTCTTGATTTGTTGTTGTTGCAATGTCATCAGTCAGTATATCTTTAGGCATAAATGAAGATGATGTGATATTAGCGTGAAATTTGTTAATATTTAAAACTTCTTTGGATTTTCTTTTTTTGGTGTTGTCTTTTCTTGATGTTTTTATGTATGCCAAATCTTCCTTTAATATTGATTCCTCGAGGCACCGATTAGTTTGTGGATTGTAAATAATACTAGGATAATCATAATCATCATCTTTAAAACAAGGTGGTACTGCAACACATCTCTTAACTTTTCTACTGAAATATGGTTTTTCACCATTATAGTAAGTATCACAATTTACTGGCCTGCAATCATTGAATGGATCTTCATCTTTATGGTCACAGCGCTTATAATTATCCAAATAATTGAATTTATTTTTATAAAATGTAGTATCGAAGTATATTTTTATTGTGTCTCTTTTATTTTTCCCATTATTTGATTTAGAATCGACATATACAGCACAGTTTCCTTTTCTTTCATATTGATTTAAGAGGGGTGCGATTAGTTTTATTGTCTTCGTTTGCCCTTAAACAAAATATTTTTATTAAATTTACTCAGATTTGAAATTATAAGACTTTTTTTATAAATGAATCAAGTTCCTGAAAATTAATTATAATTACCTTTCGGTAGGTAATCTCTGCACCCTCCAATAATTTGCAAAGAGTCACAATCAAGATCATCTTGTTCTTCTTCAAGACAACATTCATCTGGAGTTATTTCTATATCGTAATCATTTTCGTCAGAGGTGTTGTTAATTTTCACGAAAAACACTAATCCAATAGACGCCGGCGTTGGTGCTATAAGTCCGCATTCTGGATAAACTAGTTCTGTATTCGTATTAGTTACAGTTTTGTGTAAAGACGTAGAAATTAAAATTATAGCGAAAATATATTTGTAAAAATTCATTTGTCAACATATTCTAAAAATTATTGTCAGGTGTCAATTATTGGCAACGAACATACCACTGAATATATAATCACCTTTTTAATACTACTCTCTTAATATTCAGTGACAAATTAAATAGTCAATCAAAGAATCTCGGAAGGTCTCGTCGTGACCACGGTCCATGCAATTGGATCGAAATATCGACAATCCCAACTAAAATAATGACCGTGGTACGTACTCGTAATATTTTATAACAATTATGTCAGTAACCACGAATCAAGTCTAAAATCTTTAATAAAGGAATACTATACTCTCTACCCAGAGTAGACAATCTTACTTCCATGCCTGCCTTTCCTATGTCTAAATTGTCTAGTCTATCTGTTCTTTCTTAAATAAAATACAAGGTGTCTTTAATTGATTCTTTTAATAAATTTAAAACATATTTTACCTATAAGTAAAAAGATCTTATCTGCACAAATTGTATTATATCCCTACAAATGTTATAGTCATTTTCAGTATAAAGAATAATCTTGTAGAATTTAAGAAACTTTGTTTCAACTTTCAAATATTATAGTTTGTCTCTTCTTCCTATTTTTTTACTTTTAAAAGTTAGAGAGAGAGAGATTGAGTGATAAGATGAGAGAAAAATTAGACTACCTTAATCAAGTTTTTCTCTGGTATATGTTTCATACCGTATACCGTCCTTAATAGACATAGGCTTCTTAACATAATCTCTTTCTCACTTTAAACTTAACTTTTTAAGATACATCATTTCTTAGACACCATCTCTAATGGTGTCTAAGAAATCATTTGACAAGTTCATCAAAAGATCATTTTGAATCCGGGTACTTATTCAAGAAAATGTCCTTAATTATGTTTCTTTCTCTTTATAACCAGTAACAATTAGAAAGAGAGATTTACTCATTCGTCTCGTAAGTCTTCAATTCTCTTGTATTTTCTGGGAGTATCATTGAAAGGTGGCAGGCCAAATAATTCTGGTTTGAATTCCAGGAGTGATCGGATGACTAGGGTCGCGTGTCGAGTGTGCTCCCGGCCTAAGCGCGAATCTGGGATCATTACCACCTGTGAATATTTTATATCACACTAATATTATAAAGGCGAAAGTTTGTATGTGTGCGTGTGTGTGTGTGTATGTGTGTGTGTGTGTGTGTGTGTGTGTGTGTGTGTGTGTGTGTGCGTGCGTGCGTGCGTGTGTGTGTGTGTGTGTGTGTGTGTGTGCGCGTGTGTGTGTGTGTGTGTGTGTGTGTGTGTGTGTGTTTGTACGCCAAAATTACTGGATGAATTTGGCTGAAACTGAAAGAGTTTCCGCGGGAAAAGAAGTTCGTAAACCAAATCATACAAAATTACGCTGAAGCTCATCAACATCGACTTCGTCATCATGTGAATCTGGAGGCTGTGAAGCTTCTCGATAACACGAACATTAAAAGGAGACTCAAAAGGACAAAACCGTTCGAATTAGTGTTCAAAAGTGCATAAGTGCAGTGTCAGTGTAATAGTGCTTGTGTTACTTAACTAGGTCACAAGAACAAAGTGAACTCATAGTGAACTCGTTAGAAAAAACTAAGGACAGTTATTGGACTGTAAATTAGATATAGAAATTAATAATAAGTTAGAATAATATTACTTATTAGCCTACAGGCTAGATGGTAGTTTAAAATAAAGCCATCATCACATTATGATGCGCTTTATAGTAGGAAAAAAAAAAAACGCCGGCGAAGTCGCGGGCATCATCTAGTTAAGTATAATATTGTTTTAGATCTACTGCTACAGATGATTCTTCTGTGTTATACTTAAATAGCCCAACGGTTAAAAGTGCGGACTGAAAACTGAAAGTTGCATGTCCGAGCCCCACCCGTTGCACTATTGTCGTACCCACTCCTAGCACAAGCTTTTCGCTTATATGGAGGGGAGAGGAGAATATAAGTTAAGTTCAGTTTACCATACCCCTAATCGGTTTCTATACGCCATCGTGCCAGAACGCTAAGTCGCTTGGCGGCACGTCTTTGACTGTACAGTGGTAACTAGCCACGGCCAAAGCCTCTCACCATACCAGACCAGAGACAATTCAGAAATTATAAATTTCCAAATTGCCCCCGCCCTCCCAGTTTTAAGACCATAGCGTTCACCACTGTGCCAGGGAGGCGGTAGGTGGATTCAGCATTTCATACTCCAACTATTATTCAAATGCATCATTGTTCCTTGACACTAAAATAACTGCTTCACGTCAATGTTCGATGCCAGACTAGCTAGCGAAATGATCTTGCACTCATATTTAGTGGTTACACAAATCGGACTAACATGCGATATCCACTTATTTTTCTGTGATCGATGATAGATCCCTTGTCCCATTGAGCTATTCTGTCTTTCCTATCCTACCAAAATTTAAAAAAAATAATGTAACCTGCATCCCTGCTTCTTTTGCCGATTGCACCCCAACAGCTGAGTCTTCAAATACGAGACACTGTAAATATAGGTTAATAATAGGGTTAGTATAAGATTTAATTCGATTGATCGCATTCGTATTCGGTCACAATAGCGTCAAACTTATAACACGCCATCGTTTTTGCGTCGAAGGTAAATCTAATCACCTGTTTTGGCGCGGGTTTATCGGGGAATCTGGAAGCAGCCACCAAAAAGATGTCCGGATTAGGTTTACCTCGAAACACCTCTGGGTCTGTTATGCTTACCTATGAAAGAAAATGATTAGGTAAGAGAAACTTTTATACTGAAATCATACGAAAAAAAAAACCATTATTTGGCAAGATTTAGTCGGAAGGGAAATAATGGGAATATTAATTATTTTCAGCATACCTAGATAATAATTATGTTTAAGTATATTTTTATTTATAAATTCCGATCCGATCATGACAGCCTACCTCTTCAGAAATAAGCCATCTGCATGGGAGATGTTATTGTGCACAAGGATGCGCGCAAACAGGTGCACTCTCTATTTCCTTGCTCTCATACTCCGGTGAGATGGAAATCCGACACGATCGGAGAGAGATCATGCGTAGGACCGACGGCTTTACTTGCTCTCCGAGGCACGATTTTTTTATCACTATTATTACCTAACCAATTACATTGATAACGAATGACAAAACAGAAGCTTACGCACTTTGTGGTGAAATAAACCAAACAGCTTAGGTCTCGCCGTCGCATGGAGCCTGACAGCTTGCTCTATCGAGTTAGTCGCTAACGCCATTGGTATTTTGTAATCGTGCAGATGAGTTAGTAGACGTTCAGCTCCTGAAATTTTTACATTAGCTAATTTATTAGCTTTAATTCCTTTAACTCGATACCACTACCCCGATATTGGTACTCCGATAGGTACTTTTTGCAATTATGCACTGTTGAGTCAACATCTGCTGAAGATGCCCCGGTATCGTAGAGTTTATGTTGTGTTGCGTGTTGGTGTTGCTGACTCTGCGTTTCTTCTATACCTGGAGAATTCTATTGTCTGTTGGGAAGCTTTGTTACGAACCTACTGTCAAAGACGTGCCACCGAGCGATTCAGCGTTCCGGCATGATGGCGTGTAGAAACCGATTAGGGGTATTTTTGTAATCTACACTGCCATAACCCTTCCAAGTTAGCCCGCTACCATCTTGAACTGCATCGTCGCTTACTATCAGTTGAGATCGCAGTCAAGGACTATCTCGTCATAGAAATTAAAAAAAACATCGGTGATTTTTTCTGGTTTAGCGGATTATAGCAAAAACATTTTTTACGAGTAGTACAAGCATCTTGAAGCTTACCTTTTTGTACCGGTGCACCAGGCAGCATTTTTTGAGCCAAATCATTTAACTGTCTCTCGAACTCGTCCACGGATATTGGCATATTCAGTTTGTTCACGACCAGTGCACTTAGCTCCCTGTCAGTTAGCCCATACACCTACAAGCGTGAATATGTCTGAAGCGTGATGGCTGTACGACTGAACATTTTGCGTATTGAACATTCCGCGTATTGACCATTTTGCATCGCGACGAACCAAATGTATAAAAGTTACGCAGATAGGGAAAACCCGCAGCATTTTTAAAACCTAACTTAGACGTCCACGCGGACGAATTTACAGGCATAAGCTAGTTCATTTATGGATTTAATCTTGTAAATACTTACTCCGAGTTGTAGATCCTTGGGATACGTCTTGTTATATCTTTCGCATATTTTTTTAATCATTTTATGATAAGTAACTTCTGTATCTGAAATTTATTTGTTTATAAAGATACTTTTGAGGTAAAAAACGGGAAATTTATGGAATCATCTTTACCTAAAACTGTTCCGTCCATATCAAAGATACAGTGTGTGACCTTGTGGTACCGCTTCACGCATCCCAGCGTTTCTTCAACTTTAAAGGGAAATCCCTCCTGAGTTTCGAAAAGGCTGAATAGTTGATGAACAGAGTTCTCCTCAACATAGCGGCGGTAAGAGCACGGGGAGGAAAGTATTTTTATTAAAATTTTGGATCGAATTAAAACTGAAGTTTTGTTGTGACATTTCTCTGAATTTGACTAAAGCCCAAGAGAATGTAATCACTCCGTTTTAACTAAAACGAAGTGATTATCAAAGAGAATGTAATCACTTCGTTTGTGATTATACTCTCTTGGAATTTGACTGATTTTTTTACATGACAATTTCGCTTACCTTTTACGCTTGATAGACATTTGATATATTATGACCATTGACCAGTGACAGATAAGTAAATGAATTTTTATTATGTCACTGACCTCATGGACCTGTATGATGGCAGAGATTAATTAGTAAGAATAAAATATTATAGATTGCTGGTATAAATCAAACCCTTGATTACTAGCAATCCTATATTAAATAGGATTGCTAGTAGGTAATATTTTATCCTTGAAATCGATGATATATCATATTTTATTTTTCTGGTTTGTGGGTTCGTTATATTTATTTGTAGGATCAACAAAATTTCTTATAACTTTCCCAAATTATACGATTTATTATCCACCCTCTTCCAACCCACCCACCCAACCTTCAGTAACCAAACCCACCCTTCAGTAGATAAATACCTACAATCTACATATAGGAAAGCATGCAAAGGTTGATACTAAAACAAAATATAGATGTAATGAATTACATTTTATTCAGTGTTGATTTTTCTTAAATTAACTTTTTCTACTTACACCGATTAATTATACTTACTTAGTAATAATTCAATTATTTTTATTTTATTGACCTGAGATTTCCAGTCAAAATGTCTCATTTATTCCTCTCAGACCAATTCCCCAATAGACCGGATTGAAAAATCCGGTCTACTTTAGTAAAAAAAAATTGATAATATTTTCACAAATAATAGTATTCCACTACGGTTAATTGATTAAAGGTCGTCGCTCACTTATTAACCCGGCACCCAATCGGCACCGCTTCTTCGCACGCGTCCACTCGTTGAATGTTAATTCATGTATAAAATTTACACGCCGGAATGGCAGAATATGTATGGAAATGATATCATAACTTACATCTAATTTGTACCCATGTTCAAGCAAGTAAAAATAAGTTTATCTTTATCTTAAGGGATGGCCTTCGCGAAGATGTCACTCAGTGGACGCCCAGTGGTTACCGGATGGACGAATTGGCCTCTAATTATGAAAATTACGAAATAGGTCGAGTGAACAACACACAGACGGCCAGCGATTCACCAGGGATCTGCGCGTGGACAACGCACGGCAAGTAGGCGAGCGGCGTGTTGTCACTGAGTTGTTCACTCGCCATCTTTTTTTTCTCTATGTCCGCGTATGGGAAGTTTATGAGTGGAGGCGATCCCCTGAGGTTACAGAATTGACAAGAGATTATAATTATGTGGAAGTCCGTAAATAAATTTCAACTACATGAGGCGAGGTGTTGCCAGTCGGGAGCCGCTATGCCGAGTAGATAAGTGAGCGACGATCTGTACTTACATATAATTTGAATCAAGCCTAAAGGAAACTAATTGTGCTAATATTGTATTACAGAACTAAAACAATCTTATTAAAAGTCCAATACAAGACGTAAGCACATAGTGCGTACAGAGCAAACATTGTGACGACGTGGAGGTAGTACAATCTGGAACAAAAAGATTAACTAGTACGAGTTTTCATAGTTTCCGAAAACGAAATTCAATATGCATCGAACATCGAACGCTTAGAAGCGCATTGTAATTTTTTAGTAAGCCCTTAAAGGCCGACTGTGCTGTATCATCGCATTAGTACAATAGTCATCAATAACATATATATCAGTACCAGTACCAGAAAATATTACATGGCACTATATATTCACTGGTTTTTTGAGCCTACGCTTGACGTTTGGAGTGGACTTTGTTAGAAACTTCCTTCAAAAACTTCTAAGCGTCATAGTTTGATGTCAAATATGGATTAAACTTCCTAAATTGAAATATTGTCGGTGTTAAAAATATGTTATTTTTTATTATTCTTGCAATTCACGAGGGCGTGTGACCTTTACTTTTGGTTACGTCC
This sequence comes from Hipparchia sbordonii, assembly GCA_038048805.1. Taxonomy (NCBI): domain Eukaryota; kingdom Metazoa; phylum Arthropoda; class Insecta; order Lepidoptera; family Nymphalidae; genus Hipparchia; species Hipparchia sbordonii. The sequence continues at coordinate 10,774,084 of CM076107.1, forward strand.
TGTACATGCACATTGCGTAAGTGTGCGTGCCTGTCAGGAGCCTAGGTGGAAGCGGTCAGGTGCGACCAAGCTTTCACTCCCACACACAACCATGAGCCACGCGCCCTCGTGAATTGCAAGAACTATACCGATTATTAAATAGAGAGTTTCCAAAAGAAGTAAGATAAACGCCCGATATTAGTGTGATAATCATTTTAAATATTTGTCAAAAATTAAATTAAAAACATCTGAAACACCAACCGTTTGTGTAATCTTCTAGCTTTAGGAAGTGTAGAGTCGTCCTCCTTGCAGCAAAACTCCCTTATACCTTTCACGTAGTGCTTCATAAATTGATCCACATCCAATTCCTATAAAAATATAAGTGTCAACATTTTCGAATTTCGTTTTCGATATGATTCCAGTAATATAATAGTTTAAAATCTAGCCTTAATTGACTTGTGTTCCTCTCTACCCTCCAAATAAACGGAAAGCTTGTGTGAAAGGAGTGAGAACGACAATATAGTGCAACCGGCGGGAATTGAAACATTTTCAGTCCAAACCTTCAACCGTTAAGCTAATGAGGCTTAAATTGTTTCGTATTGTGATACATACAATAATGCCATAATATGCATCTTTATTGACGTCGTTATCGTTGTCAACCAATAGACGTCCACCGGGCTTAGCTCTCTCGTAGGGACTTCCCCACATGCTACTTATCTTCTATCGCCTGCGTCTTATCCCTGCGAATCTTCCAATATCATCCGTCTATATATGGAGGGGTCTACATAGACAGCTTTTCCACTATTCTAAAACCTTGAAACCCCAAAAACTAAATCCGTTCAAACAATGTGGCCACATTGTTGCTACTATAAACAGGCCACTCAGTTGCGGAAAGACTGCAATCATTGCACAGAACAGTGTCAATTGAGATGATTGGAATTATGGTATTTCGCTCATTTGCGACAAGGGTGACATAACTCAAAATTCACCAATTTTAGTGTCGAAAATTTATACTTTTTGCTATAAAAACAACATTACGCTAAGCACAAAAAAATAAGAGTGAGAGAGATTGTGACTTAATGCTCTGTCGCTTTGTTGGCTGCTGTGTTGTTTCGAGACCGCAGCATCAACAAAACATCACTCTCTAACGAGAGAATTCTCTCATCGTCGATTTTAAATTATGCCACTCTTGTCGTAAATGAGCGATTTCTGCTACAACAATGCATAACTATAGCGAGATTCGAAAGCCGATCGGCCAATGAGAGATGATTGTGATCAGTACACTGTACTCGTTCCATTTTTAGACAATAGGCAGGTTTCATTCTTACCGATATATCCGTGAAAAATATTTTATTTTCTTCTTTCGTTATTTTCGTTTCTAGTGATTTCAGGTAATCATTCTTGAACATCCATGTCCTTGTGTTGTAGTATTCAAGCAGCTCTAAGCCGTTAGTCAGACGACTGAGTACTTGGACCATGCTGCACCAAAGGAACTCTATTATCTATACTTCTATACGTCTTATAATAAAACTAAAATTTTCAAATTAATATCAATTAAAATCGGAGGATTCTTTTTTATCGATACTGAGCCCAAACAATTTTTTTTTGAATTTTTTGTCTGTCTGTCTGTTTGTCTGTCTGTGCGAGTATCACGTGAAAGCTACTGAACGGATTTGAATGAAATTTAATATAGTGGTAGCTGATACTGCGGATCAATATATAAGATACTTTTTATCCTGATAAAAAATAAGGTTTATCCGGGATATGGAATGAAAGTTTTTGTTGATTTTGCTTATATAACTTCATCAAATATAACTCAAATTTGGTAATTCTTTTATTATTATAAATTAAATAATTTTGGTGAAGATCTACAAAATATTGTCGAAGATAGAAGACATAACTTCTCGCGGATAGAGTGACTTCACTCTTAACTTTTTCCACGCGGACGAAGTCGCGGGAATCAGCTAGTAATTACCATAAAACACTAGTCAATTATCACACAAAAATACGTTCCGGGGCTTTTCCATTTCCTTGTTAAATAGCTCATAAAGCCTTTCTCGAAGTCAATAGGACACTCCAAATTAATCTTTAATAAATCGTTTAAATGTAAAATGGCTTCCGCGACCTTGCCATTAAAGTTTATACTGTTACATTGTGAATAGGGAACGTGTATTTTTAACTGTTATTATCAAACGGTAACGTTACTTAATATAGACCCTTCCATTCACTTCAGATGGTTCTGAGGTAGGGACAGAGTGCGAGAAGTTAATGGTTGAGTGGCGGGACAGTTGACGAAAAAATTAAGTTGATCACTCCTCGCAAATATCTCAGGAACCGCCTCAATGACCGTAGACCGTAAGACAGGTTAATCCATTTACGAGAAATTCTCGCAGAGCATATTCCATAATGTTTTATCCTTATTTTAAAATAGACCGATCAAACTCGAAATGTGTAGGTTTAACAGGTTTCCGTAAAAATATGCAGTTTGAATTTTTAGAATACATATCTTGTTTTACAGTTGTACATAATATTATAATATTTATTATTACCTATAAGTTTTTATTACGGAAAGTTTCCGCTTGGGTCGCGTGCTACAGATAGTTGCATGAACAAAAAAAGCAACTTAAAACCATTTTTTTAACATTATACATACTGTATCGATACTCGAAATCTAGCAACGTTTCGATCGAGATAAGGACTCGTATGTGAACTCGTACTAATTGACAGAATAAAGACTTATGAGTACTTACAAAGTTTTCTTCCCCAATAAGTATAGTATCAAATCAATGAAGTACGCTGGCAGTATGTGCTCGAAGAATTCATGTATTTTGTGCTCCAGTTTGTAGTTCTTTGCCGACGCCGTCGGGTACCATAGTGCGTACGAAAGTGGATACTTGTTTAAATACTTCTGCCCTGAAAAATCAAACACCGATTTCACCAATGTATATTAAATCTTATCCGAGCCCATGATACTCGTATTCTACTAGGGATGAGTTATAATATACTCACAAAACAAGCGAAAAACTTGTTCCGAACGACGAATATATATACCTACTATATCATAGATCTGAGCATGATATTTTGACAGAAATAAAATTTCATGAAATGAAATTTTTATCTACTTAATTATACCTAATGTATTGTTTAAGGTTACTTACAATACTTTCCTCCTTCAACCCAAGTAATGTCCAAGTCATTGTATTGAGTTACATTGCAGACGCAGATATCTTTGGGTCTAGAAAATAAAAGAATTATTATTAGTTATAAAAATATTATACAAAATATTATTGGATTCGTGGCGTAGAGTTTTTTTAAAAACCCCACGGGAAGCTTGTTTTTCCGGGATAAAAAGAAGCCTATTTCGCTCTTTAAGTCGTCAAGTATAAGCCATAAACTTATAATTACTTTTACATCCAAATCAACCGTTTTTTTTTTTTGGCTGAAAATAGTCGTTGCGACGTGATTGAGTAAAAAACATCCATCCATTGAAACTGTCGCATTTATAATATTATAATAGGATTAATAGGATAGGATTATAGGATAAAGTCTTACTTTTCTAATGCGGTTGTGTAAGCCAAAAGTATCAACGCGTTGATCGCAATATCCACTGGAACTGTGTCCACTTTGGTCGAGTCTTTGCAGTACATCGTGTGCAGCACCCCCCTGGAGGCGGCGTAGATAACACCCGTCGGCCCATTGAAGTTATCCACCCAGCCAGGCATAGGCTCCTTCAGTGAGGGTACAACTGAAAAAAAAAAATTTTTATTCGATAACAAGAAAGAAAGAAAGAAAAAGCAATTATTTAAGATAGTCCTTGACTGCGATCTCACCTGATGGTAAGTGCGATGCAGTCTAAGATAGTGGTCTAACTTGGAAGGGTTATGGCAGTGTACATTCAACCCTAATGTGTTTCTACACGCCATTATGCCGAAACGCTAAATCGCTTGGCGGCACAGCTTTGACGGTAGGGTGGTAACTAGCCAAGGATGTGCCGCTAAGCGATTTGGCCAAAGCTTCCCACCAAACCAGACCATTCAGAGACAATTCAGAAATTATAAATTTCCAAATTGTCCATGTAAGACAGCTTTGTTCAGCTGTGGACGTTTATCGGTTAATAAATTGCGATAGCGGATTTTACTTGCGATAGGATTTTTGTTAATAGGCCTCTTACAGCGGGAAAATTTATCTAAATATATAAAAGGCAAAGGTGATTGACTGACTGACTGACTGACTGACTGACTGATCTATCAACGCACAGCTCTAACCACTAGACCGATCGAGCTGAAATTTGGCATACAGGTAGCTGTTAGGACGTAGACATCCGCTAAGAAAGGATTTTGGAAAATTTCAACCCCAAGAGGGTTAAATAGGGGGTTGAAAAATCGAACCTAACGTGAGCGAAGCCGCGGGTTAAAGCTAGTTTTATTATAATCTCGTAGCTAGGAAATCAGAAATTTCGAATAACTAGCGGTCGTCCGCTACTACGCAGAAGAACTCGTGGGCGACCGCTAGTTACTCGTAAAAATAAGATAAATATTATACATAAAGGCTTGTATTAAATAACTCTTAAGTAATTTATGTAATATATTTAAGTAATATATGCCTTACCTATAGACGGTCTCGCTATCGCAATAGGAAATTTGCCCGCGTGTTTCGACACTAGGTCTTCTGTCAGACATTTTGAATATCCGTATGTGTTCGGATAGGGTTTAATCAATCTGAAATTTAAAGCAAAATATGAATAAATAACACTTCTAGGTATAGCGTGTAAAAAATGTTTCAAGCAACCTAAAATTTTATTTCTCGTATACTATTGCAAAATAATTAGTCTTACTCTACAAATAAATATTATTATTGGCATAATTTCAAGTTCCTATCGATGCAATTATTCATTCTATATCAATTTTATACATATAATTTATCTGTGTTCTATATATTCTTACAATGACACAGTTATTTTAATTAATTCAATAATTGGATAATGTCAATGCCCAAGTAGGTATTTGTTAATTAATGCTCCTTGAATGATAAACAGTTTAAATATACATTTTTAATATATGACAGTAAAATTTATTAATTTAACATTGCATCGCATAATATTATTTTTGTTTTTCAGAAAAAATTATGAGATGCATTGAAATTTTAAAAAATGTATTGTGCAAGAAACAGAAGTCATTGATGTAAATATTTTGCGAACTCTACAGTTTACATCGGAGAAAAATTGCGGAGCGAAGCAGGAGAGCAAAATTGCGGAGTGAGTCAGGAGCGCGGCGGAATGAGGTTATGGAGCGAGATTGTGGAATTAGGTTGCAAAAGAAATGAGACTTTAGGGTCGTGGCGAGATACCGCTCCTTTAACTCGTGAGAGGTTGCGGAGTGAGGCTGCAGTGCGATGGAAAGAGTTACCGGAGCGAGTTTGTGGAACTGTTGTGGAGCGAAGAAACGTAACTTCAAAATAGATGCCGATACCGTTCCATCTTCTTTGAGAAAGGTTGTGGACTGCGACTGCAGCGCGGCGGAACAAGTTACCGGGATGAGCTTTGTTAGGTTATGGAGCGACGAAACGAGGCTTTAGTGTAGTGGCAGAATACCACTCCACTCACTCGAGAATGGTTGCGAAGTGAGGTACGAACGCGATGGAACAAGGTATAGAAGCGAATTTGTGGAACTATAGTTGGGGAGCGAGGAAACGAGACTTTTGTTTAGTGGCAGAATACCAATCCGCTCATTCGAGAAAGGTTGCGGAGAGAGGTATGAGCGCAGCGGAACAAATAAATGGAGCGAGTTTGTGGAACTAGGTTGTGGAGCGGGGAAACGAGACTATAGTGTAATGGTAGAATACCGCTCCGCTCACTCGAGAAAGGTTGCGGAGTCAAGCAAGAGTGCAGCGGAACAAATATATGGAGCGAGTTTGTGGAACTAGGTTCTGGAGCGGGGAAACGAGACTGTACTAGTTGTAGTATACCGCTCCGCACACTCGAGAAAGATTGCGGAGTGAGGCATGAGTGCAACAGAATGAGTTTACTTCGAGTTTGTGGGACTGTTGCGGAGCGAGGAAACGAGATTTCAGACTCGATGTAACCTAGGTAGAGCAACTTACTCAGGTTCTACGAGAGAGAGTGTTTTGTCATCCATCCACTTGGTCATGTTAATTATGTCGTAAGGGTCATGCTTCGATGGGTACAGTTTATCCTCTAGAACATCTAGGTCGTCGTGACAGAAGGAAGTCGACACATGTACGAATACCTGAAAGTATTAACATTTTTAGTGACGATGACGTCAATTTGTTACGGTCGACGACGGCCAACTCGAATTGAACAAATAGTACCTGCTAACTTTTTTTAAGAGCAATTGCCGATTTATTGCTGGCTTCTCGGCAGAATTTTCCAATCGGTGGTAAAGTCCTTTATTATAAGAGCCAAAGGATAAAAAAAAACAAATATTTCATTCAGGCCAACGCGTCACTCTTCTCTCTTGAATCTCTAGACTTCTCTTCAGTCTCGAGTCTCTAGACTTCTCTTCAGTTTCGAGACTCTACCACCGTGCACCGGTTCAAAATACAGATTCTCCTACATATGCCGGCCAAAAGCTAGATAGCCTATATCATAGTTATAGTTTTGAATTGAAATAGAATAGAAGTTAATTTAAATATAGTTTAACTTAGTTCACGATTCCAAACTAAATACAGTTAAGTATGATAGGTACATACCTCTAATTTTATATTACATACCTCTAATTTTTTCATGTTTTCAGCTAATTTCAAGACTTTCTGTGTGCCCATTGTGTTGAATTTAACAGCTTCCCGTAGGTTGAGATTGAAGCTAAAATCAAAATATATAAAGATAAAAAAAATTTGTATTAATAACAAAAAAAAAGGCATACATTTATAGAACTATGACGAATTTTAGTGTCCGCCAGTGACTATAACTTTAAAACAACTCTAATAAACTGGTTTGACATGAAACCTGTGTAACAAACGCAAAAAGCCGCATCAAAATCACCCCAGTAGGTATTTATAGAAATTGATAATTTAGTTAAATTTAAGGACACGACTTAGATACTCTTGGTAGGTACTCAGAACCTTAAAAATACTAAGAACCTGTCTTGAAATAAATTAATGAAGGTAGATAATGCTAAAAGCGCATTAAAAATCAGTTTTTGTAAGTTTTTTGAAAAAAAAAAAGTAAACAAAAACTCCATTCCGTTTTTATTGTAATATAAATACATTTTACGGCTAATTTAGCGCAATAAAAATCAGTTTTTGTAAGTTTTTTGAAAAAAGTAAACAAAAACTCCATTCCGTTTATATTGTAATACATTTTACGTCTAATTTAATTTTGAACGTTATTTTACATAGCGCACACCTAAATCTAATCAAAAATCAGGCAACTCGAGGTCATATTTAATTACATATATTATGTCATAAACTAAAATTGAGTTTCATATAGGTAAGTTCAGAAAAACTTATATCGTGTAGGGAACAGATACCTTTTTTGAGGTGTCTGACTTTTGGTTTACATGTGTGATAGGTTCGTACAAGCTAATAAAAACCAATCAAATCTTATTTTATTGATTGTTTTTCGGCATCCGTTTAGCGGGATGTAAAATATAATATAGAAGCCAATTAAGCTGATGGAAAAAACCGACATTTTTTTTCCATCAGCTTAATTTCGACGATTTAGGTATTTTGGGTCCGTCGATTTGATACACATTTATTAATATTTGCCTCGTCCATAACTTCAAAATAAAGTACCTACACCACAGAAATAAGTCGTCTGTGCGTAATACGTAAATTAAGATTAAGATTTTAATTATTTATTATTATTATTCCGCATATTTTATTTACTCTCACACCCGCGTACAAAATAAATACATATATAGCCAAAGAGTTGTATAATAAACGTAAATATATATACAAATAAATAAACTTACATATACTCTACACAAATAATACTTGTAGCGGGCGGAGGATTACGCCCCGGCAGGGGAGACCAAACGGCCGGGGGTCAGGGCGACAGGCTGAGAAACCGACGGACTATCCTAGCCGAGTCTAGCAGCACCGCTTTCTGCATCTTGGCCGCGAGCGAACTGCCACGGAACCCCAGTCGCCTCAGATGGTGAGCGAGGCTGACTGGGATCAACCCATTCGCAGATATAACGATTGGGGTGGTTTCAGTGGACTCCACATGCCACATGCTGGAAACCTCGTGAGCCAGATCTAGATACTTTCGTTTTTTCTCTGTCTCCGCTCTCACAAGGTTTTCGTCATGTGGAATGGTGATGTCCACTAAAAACACCCTCGACTGCGCCCGGTCCATCAGCACGATGTCAGGCTTATTCGCTAGAATCGTCCTGTCCGTGATGATGGACCGGTCCCAATAGAGCCGGACTCCGTCACGCTCGAGTACTGGCACCGGTGTGTACCTATAGTACGGCACTCTCTCATCCAGGAGACCGTACTTCAGAGCAAGCTCTTGGTGAAGGATTTTGGCCGCTTGGTTGTGTCTGTGCAGATACTCAGTGTTAGCAAGAGCTGAACATCCCGAGAGCACATGCCTGAGTGACTCACCGGGATGGCGACAAGCTCGACAGATGTCTAGAGTGCCATCCTTCAGGATGTACTTTCGGTAATTCCGCGTCTTAACCACCTGATCTTGTATCGCACACACAAACCCTTCGGTTTCCCCAAAGAGGTCACCGAAGCGCAGCCATTGCACGGACGCTTTCTTCTCCACGTGGGGCTCATTTAGAGCTTTAAAAAAGCGTCCGTGCAACTCCCTCTCCTTCCATACGGTCTCCCGGTCAGAGGTGCTTAGTACCACCGGTTTCTGCCACTCGGAATTGGCCAGAGATGGGGAGTAAGTCCTTTATCACATTCTATGACGTCTCTATGCATTGGGCACTCCCTCTTCGTCTCAAAGTAGGTTCTGAGGTTGGATACCTCCCGATTATGCATGGTCTTGACGCTTAACACGCCTCGACCACCACATTTTCGGGGGATATACAACCTCATAACAGACGATTTCGGGTGGTGCATGCGATAGAGAGTCATAGTCGTGCGGACTTTTCTGTCCAGGGCGTCTAATTCGGTCTGAGTCCATCTGAGTACGCCAAAGGTGTACATGAGAACGGGCATGACCCAACCGTTATAAGCTCGGACCTTATTGGCACCCGACAAATAGCTTTTACAAACTTTTGTCAGGCGTCCATAAAAGACCTCGCAAACTGATTGTTTCATGTCCGTCTCCTTTACCCCTACGGATTGTGACATACTCAGATACCGGTACGACTCAGCCTCAGAGAGGGTTCTGATGTTAGTCGGCTCGAGATTGATTTTGGCCGAGTGCGTGACCTGTCCCCTCTCCACATGTAGGACCGCACACTTGTCTAGTCCAAGCTCCATCCTGATGGAGCTACTGAACTCAGTGGTGATATTCAGCAACTCCCTCAGGCGGGTGGCATTGGGTGCTAGCAGTTTGAGGTCATCCATGTAGAAAAAGTGAGGCACTTTTGTCCCTCCTCTCCGAAACTGAAAGCCTGTCCCTGATCTCTCCAGCAAAGTGCTGAGCGGGTTCAGGGACAGACAAAACCACAGTGGACTCAGACAGTCGCCCTGGAAGATACCCCGCCGTATCCTTATCCGGTCATCCGCTGTTGCCAACCGCTCACCATGGAGACAAAGGATCGTGCTCTATTGCCCCATACACTCTCCGAGGAAGTCTCGAACTGTACTATCAACTTTATACAGCTCGAGGACCCTCGAAAGCCATGTATGGGGCACCGAGTCGAATGCCTTCCTGTAGTCAATCCAGGCTGCGGAGAAATTCCGGCGATTGCGTTTGACCAGTTGGCCCGCGACGGAGTCGATGAGAAGGAGCTCCTTAGTACCACGACTACCGCCCCGACATCCGTTCTGAGCCCAAGACATTATGCCATTCTCGTCTACATGACGGGAAATCTTAAGGCTCAGAACGGATGTCAATGTCTTATAGATGGTAGTAAGACACGTAATGGGGCGGTACTTAGCCGGGTCAGCGGTGTCTGTGGACTTTGGAGCTAAATGAGTGATCCCGGTGGTGAAAAGGCTCGGGAGTACCCTTTGCTCGAGAGCGTCTTGGAATTGTCGAGCCAAGGTAGCATGGCAGAGCGAAAAACCCTTCAGCCAGTAGTGATGCAGCCCGTCGGGTCCCGGACTTTTCCAGTTCGCGGCCCGGCGTACCGCACCAGCTACATCCTCCGGAGAGATGGCGACTGGGTTCATCGGCTCTATCGAGGCACATGCTTCCTCTACCGCCGCAATCCAAGAGCCCTCCTCATGCTCCACCTCTCTTGACCATACACTTCGCCAAAAGGCGACGAGGTCAGCCGGGCTCGGCTGCTGAGAGGTAGAACAGACTGCTGGGCACTCCAGTTTTTTATAGAACCTTTTCTGATCACTCGAGAAGAGGCGATTTTGCCGAAAGCGCTCGACTCTTTCGGAGTATCGTCGAATGCGATTCCCCCATGCAGCGATTTTCTGCTTCAGGTCGTCGATGCGCTCCGTTAGTTTTTGGGCTATATCGGGCTGATCTAGCCTTACCCCTAGCCCATTAAAGGCTATCCTAACTGAGCGCACAATCCTTGGCCTGGTATTGCCCGACCTGAAGCTCTGCAGTCTGCCAATGAGAGCTCTGGCAAGGGTTATTATTATTATTATTATTAAAATAAAGCTAATATCTTGCCCGAAAGTTAGAGAAAACCCGATGAAAATTCATTGATTAAAAAAAAAAGAAAAAGTTATGGAGGTTGACATGTTCAAACAATGTTCAAATTAACGAAAGGCATTTAGAAATGTGTATTCTGTAACCACTTCATGCATGATCTTCAATAAGTTTTTGGCACATTCTTTCAACGTTAGTATAGTTCTTTCATTTCACGAGGGCTCGTAGCTTATGGTTGTGTGTGTGTTCTGTAAAAGTGTGAGCGAGAGCTTGCTCGCGCCTGACTTTTCCCACCTAGGCTCCTGACAGGCACGCACACTCACACAATGTGCACGTACACGACGTAACCACAAGTAAAGTGCCCGTAACTTCTTGAGATAAACGTACTAAACCTACAGATACAACGGTTCTACAGTTTCATTAGATTACATATAGAAAAAGCTTAAGAAATTCTTCATTTTCAATTAGTCACCGAACTATTTTATAGTTAGAAAAAAATTGAAAAGCATTGCTAGAAAAGAAAACTTCCGTCACAGTCGTGCTTACACTAAATACACAATTATTATTTTCTTGTCAACGGTACCAGTATGACGTCATTTCGTAACGATCGACGAGCACCAACTTGAATTGAATGGTTAATTGGTTAGTAAAGACAGTCCCGCAACCGGTTGCAATATGTCTTGTAAAAGATCTATGTACATACCGCACACAAGCAGCGTTGTTGAAAACAATTTGGCATTCGCGCAGAAGTTCCTCTTCATCCGTTATCGACAAGCCCAGGCCCTCCTCGAGAATGTCACCGGACACCAAACGTAGTTTACTGAAGGCTTTTGGATTGTCACCTAGAAGCCTTTCGAAAACCTGTAACAAAAGTGGAATTAGCTTCTACAACCGCACCGCACGAACGCAATTTCAACCTCACCACGTGGGTGCCTGGAGCACTTCGACCATCCGTTGCTCCAGATCTTTTTTCCACGTACTACTACCAAATTGTGGAATCATCTCCCTTCGACAGTGTTCCCACTTAATTACAATAATATGGGATTATTCAAGGGGCGGACCAATAAATTCCTGAAAAGTCGGTAACGCATTGGTGGTGCCTCTGCTACTATAAGTGTTCATGGGCGGCGGTAGTCACTTACCATCAGGTGACCCGCCTGCTCGTTTGCTCACTAAAGTATAAAAATACTATTCGCTATTATAGTAGAGAGAGAAGACAATCAATGGAAGACAATAAGAGTTTTCTCACCTGAAACGGATAATAAGTAACTGCACGCACGTTGAACTCTATTTTAGGCAAAGCATTAGCTTTGATAGAGTTTCGTTTGATATCGTTGATGGGGTCGCCACTCCAGCACCTTGGGACCCCAAGTACCATCAGTTGTTCGAACTATGTGCCCCGCCCATTTCCACTTCAGATTAGTGACTCGCTGAGCTGTCTAATATGTTGGTAACTTCTCTCATTTCTGATTTGATCTCGCAGGGATATTCCGATCATACCTCTCTTCATCGCCCATTGTGACTGTTCCGTAGAACAAAGTCACATCTGCTAAATTCACAACTTGAAATTTGAACCTTAAAAGTTTTTGTGAACTACATATAAAATGTTTATAGTTTACTAAAACTTCTAAGGCTCAAACCTCAAGTTATGAATTTAGCAGATGAGACTTTGTTCTACGGAACAGCCGATTGAGTGACCACGAGCCACCTTATGAGACCCTTGTAGTTAGCAATCATGGCTTACCCTAGAGTTGATGAAAGTTTCCAATCTTGCTTCCGGACTCTGTTCTTTCTTCCTCCTGACAAGTATGTAGATAGTTTTCAGATCAGGACAAGCTCTCAGCAGTTTCTCCACCAACACCTTCCCCATGAACCCAGTCGCTCCTGTGATGAAGATTGACTTCCCCGCATAGAATTCCCTGACTCCTACTGATGACATTTTGTCAGTAATTAAGAGTGTCCAGAGCCTGTTAAAGAAGTTAAGTCTTTTAAATTAGATAAATTATTTATTTATATTTTGTTTACCTATTTTGTGTGTATGTATTTTATTATCTATTTATTTACTTAGATTATTAAATAAAGGAATTTTACATGAAATCTTCATAATATTATGATTTGTGATAATAATTTTTTTTGTTCTTTAAAAAAAAGAATATCAGCCAAACTGAAGTTGACTAATGTTCTCCTATTCCCTCCAAATAAGCGGGAAGCTTGTGCTAGGATTGGGTACGACAATAGTGCAACGGGTGGGGTTCGAACCTGCCACCTTTCAGTTTTCAGTCCGCACCTTTAACCGTTGGGCTATTGACGCTTGCACTTTCAAGGGAAACTATAGCTTTTTTTACAGATAAGCATCACCTTTTTTCACCTCATTTTTACACGTACTATACACAGGGAGGAAGTAACCAATATCCTCCCTGACTATACATTAGATTTCTCACATGTGACATATAGACTTCAATTTTAGTTATCCAACTTTCAAGTTTATCTAGGTAACTTAGCAATTACGTGCACACAAAAATATATCGAGATAAAACGGATCACTGCGCTACTAAAGATTCATGCGTGCTATTTCTGGGCAAAACTACACCGTGCTTATTTGAAAATATGGTTTTTTGAAAATAAATACTAACATGACTACGGAACCATGCCTTATGCTTCTTCCAACTCGCACTTGATCGCCTATTTATTTTTAACTAGCGTTTGACCGTGACTTCCTCCGCGTGGATTTAAAAATCTCGGGCAAAATCCTCTTTTATCCCAGGGTAAAAGGTAGTCGTCGTTTCAAACAAACGCATTTCGCATTTTTATTATCAGTAAGGAAGTACGGATTGTTTACTCCATTTTATTTACAAGGCCATGTAGTTAAAGTTAATACCAAAGACCAATTACGAGGATTTTTTTTTTTGAGAATTTATCTGCACACCTGTCTGTTTTAGACCTGTTGTCCTCTTCCTGTTTGGGTGGGTTATTTAAAAATGGTTTACTTTTGACGACAAAAAAAATCAGGATTGAAGTATCCATTTTTCATTTCAAAATCTCGTTTTCAAGGGTAGTGTCCGACTGAATTCCGAACGTTAAGCTAAGGCTACGGCCGAGGCTGAAGTTTTGGTCAAAGCAGAAGGTTTCTAGCATGCGCTGATATTGAACTAATTGTTACGAAAGCGTGAGAAAGTGCTGGAAAAGGCGAACGGTTATAGGTCCTATTTTAATTTTATCCTAGTATATATATATAATATTATAAATGCGAAAGTTTGTATGTTTGTTACTCAATCACGTCGCAACGACTGAACCGATTTGGGTGGTGAAAGGCACAGAGTTAGATTATAGACTGGAATAGCACATAGGCTACTTTTTATCCCATAAAATAAGAGAGTTGCCGCGGGAATTAAGAAACCTCGCGATCCAAAAAACATCCACGCGAACGAACTCGCGGGCATAATCTTGTCTGATATAAAAGGAAAAGGTGATTGTCTGACTGACTGACTGATTTATCAACGCACAGTTGAAATGACTGAACGGATCGGGCTGAAAGGCAAATTATTGATATTTTGAAAATTCAACCCCTAAGGAGGATAAAACGTGAGCGAATCCGTGGGTAAAAGCTAGTACATAATATTCTCAATATCACTTATCAAATTAAAAATTTAAATCACCAGTTCGCGTGGAATGCCGTTTTGTATGCCTGTCAATCCTGCTCTTCGACTATTATATCCTGCTATAATGTGATTCAAATGACAATAGGAATGAGAAGCCGCCATTTTCTGTTTCTATCTCACTCAGTGTTAACCGCATATGAGCAGGACAGAAATATAAAATGGCTGTTTGACAGACCTATTCTCATTTGAATCGCATAGTAGGTGCTAGGAGGTGCTAGGTATATCACCAGGCTTTTATTATCCACCATTATTACTAGAATTACCAATTCCACCATACCATTATTTATCAATGTAATGAGACTAGAAGTTGTGAACCGACTTCCAAAAACGGAGGACGTTCTCAATTCATCGGAATCTTTCTTTTAAATTTTTTATGTATGTTCCCCGATCACTCTAAGACAAACAAAAACAAACAATACCTACATATGACAAAATTATATAAACGTAAAAATTCTTTTTACAAAACCGAGTTCAAACGCCACTACAAAGCAGTGCCGTTAATAGGGCGGTGCCACCGGTGCCCAGGCACAGGGCGTAGACTCTGGGGGGCGCAAGAATGGCCAGACCAGGCAGGACTATAATTTTTTTGGTTTGCTCCTGATAAGTTTCCACTGCACCCCTAGTGCTCGTTTGCCCACATCAGTTCTAGTTCTTTAAAAAAATAGATTTTTCTTCCAAAATGTTAGATGATTTGTCCACCAACACCCAAGGTCCTTGTGCTTTATTTTATTACCCTGAATGAAATAAAGTAGGCCTATGTCATAGCATTGCTCTAACTAGGGTAAATATCTAAAAAAAAAACAAGGGCGCAGTTATAGAAGCTCGCATATGGCGCAGTTATAGAAACTCGCACAGGGCGCAGAAAAGGCTATTTACGGCACTGCTACAACGTATATCAATTGTACCTATAAAATTTGAAGAGTTCCCTCCAGGATCCCATTATCAGATTCTGACTTGATGACAATGGGACTACCTGGGAAGTGGACAATTTCAAACAAGAAAAGAATTTTCCAAATCGGACCAGGCGTCTTCAAGTAGGTAATCGGGGAACATACATAAAAATAAAAAAGATTCCGATGAATTGAGAACCTCCTCCTTTTTTTTGGCAGTCAGTTAAAAATTAAACAGTATGGAGTTTCCATACAATAAACTTTTGTTTTTGCTCAATCTTAATTATAGCTGGTTTTAAATCCTGTACGATGGTACGGAACGAATGGTGAGATCGCAGTCAAGGACTAACTTGTTATCGAATTAAAAAAATACTATTCGTGCTCAGACCGGACTTTCTGACATCCGCGTAAGAAACCCCGTGGGAAGTCTTTGATTTTGCGGAATAGAAAGTACCCTATGCCACTCTCCAGGTCCTCAACTATACCCATGCAAAAAATAACGTCGATTCGAAGCAATGTCGCGGCGCGATTAAAGAACAAACCAACTAACAAACATACATTTGCGTTTATAATATTAGTAGGCATTGGTAGGTAGGTATATTGAGGTATGCTTACTAACGCACTAAAATCAATTCACGAGAATCCGGTATCTGTTTTAATTAACTTAGGACCGATTTCACCAACAAAAAAATAAGTCATATCCAAATGACGTAACTTTGATATTTTGGAAAAGTTTTTAATACGAAAACTGTCAGAACGCTCGATTTAATCCTCGGTTAAAGGACATTCGACGTTTGTGAAATCGGCACTTAGGGTATGTCCATTATACCTTTACACAGATCGCGTTAGTACGCGGAACGCATACATAATGAGGAAACGCATTAGATATTAAGTGTTGATGGATGTTGACGAATGGCTTAAGTGGGTTCATTAGTACATATTGTGGTACACGCATGGGACGGGTATAACCCGTGATGTTGGTAAACCTTCACAGCTGCTGCGTATCGGGTTTACACGTTTGTAATAAGTTAAAATCCGCCTGAATCCAGCGGCTCCCTGCGACTCGTTTGATATCGTTGATGGGGTCACCGCTCCAGCACCTTTGGACCCCAGCGACCATCAGCTCTTCGAACTATGTGCCCCGCCCATTTCAGTTTCGCAACTCGCTGAGCTATGTCGGTGACTTTGGTTCTACTACGGATCACCTCATTTCTAATTTGATGTCGCTGGGATACTCCAAGCAAAGCTCTCTCCATCGCCCGCTGAGTGATCTTGAGCCTTCTTATGAGGCCCATAGTTGGCGACCAAGTTTCGAATTCATAAGTCATTCATAATCGAACAGTGCGTGTTGCCACGGGAAACACGCACTGTTCGAAGAATTTAGTCTTCAGGCACTGAGGAATTTTGGACGAGAAGACATCTCGATGCTTCCTGAACGCTGCCTAGCCAATTTGGATTCGGCGGTTGATCTCTTTCTCTAAATCCAACGGTTAAAGGTGCGGGCTGAAAACTGAAAGGTCGCAGGTTCGAATCCCACCCGTTGCACTATTGTCGTACCCACTCCTAGCACAAGCTTAATTATTTTAGGCTAATATTCTTTATTAAAAAAAAAAACCTACATAGCTGGACTGTTAATAAGATAAGTTAATAGTAAGTAGATAAGTTAATTTTACTGCACGAATTTTTTTACAAGTCGAAAGATGTTTTAATACAATTGTAAGAATTTTCTTACACAGAGTATTGAAAAACGTCGTATTCTTAAAATCAATTAAAATTTATTATTTTAAGAAAAACCGCCAATACCTTTATGGCTATAGAGATTTTGCTAGATGTTTTTTTTTGCGATTTGCAGTAAGTAAATTCAAAATTTTCATTAATTTTCCACTTCAACATTTGAGCCACTAATTACAATATTTATAACAACATACCTACCGCTGTTCAATCTCCGAAACTTTCCTAAGCCTAAGGTCGCCTGACAGAAGTCGCTTTTTTACCTTTTGTA
This sequence comes from Hipparchia sbordonii, assembly GCA_038048805.1. Classification (NCBI taxonomy): domain Eukaryota; kingdom Metazoa; phylum Arthropoda; class Insecta; order Lepidoptera; family Nymphalidae; genus Hipparchia; species Hipparchia sbordonii. Next base: position 10,791,313 of record CM076107.1, read on the forward strand.
TTTTAGTTCTTTCTTCTTTTACCGTCTAACTATACCTGTATTCTTAACTTTGTTTTATGGAATGTGGTGTACAGGCAAAGTATTAAATAAATAAAACATTTTTATTTTAAATTAAATACCTTTTATAATAATATTTTAATCAGTTTTGTAAAGTACAAAAAAATACAGTATGTATTTTTTTGTACTTTACAAAAAAATACAGTACGTATTTTTTTGTATTTTTAATGTAAAAAGAACAGCGGAAGAGAAAAAACCAAGCTTCAAGTAGTAAACAAATTAGTAACAAACCGTCATATCAAGAAAACTTGAAAACGGCTGTAGACTGCTATTATCTGGTTAATCAAGTTTTAAAAAAAACTGAGATAGAGAGTCCTTGAAACAACTACTTATAGCTCGTCTCAAGGGCCAGTTTGGCCAAGTACTTACTACGTCTAGAATCTTTATTTATTTATTTTATTAATTTATTTTTATTTTTTATGTACATATAAGGATTTACAAGACAACATATTATATTAGAAGAAGTAGACATAGGTGAAGCTTATCTCTAAAAAAAAGAAATTTCTTCCAGCTTCAGTCGAAATAAGCGAGTAAGGTGAAATTATGTACGTAAGTACTTAGGTAGGCATAGTTCTAAGTGTACATCAGTTACTCTTATCTCGAAGTCACAGAGAGCTTTCTCCGTTTGTGTATATTTTTAAATTTTATGAAAAACTAGGTGTTGCGCGCGACTTCGTCCGCGTCAATTTCTGTTAGTTCGTAATTAAGAAGTTTTTAAAAGAATATATTTTAAATATGGATAATTTTCCCCGGTTTTGCAACATTTTTCACTAATGCTTCGCTCCTATTGGTCGCAGCGTGATGTTATATAGCCTAAAGCCTTCCTCGATAAATGGACTATCCAACCCAAAAAGATTTTTTCAATTCGAACTAGTAGTTCCTGAGATTAGCGCGTTCAAACAAAAAAACTCTACAGCTTCATTTATTAGTATAGATTTAATAAATTAAAAGTTATTTGTAACAATTGTATCAAATCATTGCTAAATTTAAAAAAGTAGGTATTTCTATTAAATAACAAAGATAAAATTTAACAAAGATATTAATTCAGGCAAGTGCATCCTAAATTTTCAACTTGCAGATTTTTCTGGAAATTTTCTGTGCAGCTTACAAGTCACCTAATTTTAAGTTTATTTATGATAAGCCGTTGGTTTTCCAAAATAAAATAAATAAATCTTCAAAACCTTACTCAGAATGAAATCCCCGCTTCAAAAACACGAAAACAAAAGTATCACGAATTTCTTTAATCCACTAAAAAACTACTGAATTCCTTCAAATATCAAAGCGTCCTTACACACGGACACTTTTTCGCGTATTGATTTTAATTTCGTTTCGCTAAATAGGTATAACGAAGACATACGTAAAACATGACCGCACGCATATATTATTATAATTTAAATAATATAAAAAAAATGTTATATTACAAGGCTGGTCGGTGGTCTACACTGGAATTTTGTGTCTACCTATATTTAATAGCCACACAAAACAATTCGCAAAGTTGCACCTAATATGTAGGATCTTTTGTTTTAGATGGATTATAAAACTGGTTGCTCACATGGACTCGTATGTGATGCTTCTAGTTGTGGTTTATATTTTTTTAGGGCTCCCTAGGATTTCAGGGAGGTGTCTGCTATTTGAACCTCCCTTTTCGGGGGGTTTAGACGTTTTTATTACCTTTTAATTGAACGAGTGAAGCGAGTTCTCTGAGTCAACTAGGGCGCTTGTCTGTACTGGACAGAGAAGTGTGTACGTCCAAATGTCTGTCAGAGCCCTATAACTTCTGAATTACTGAACGTAATTACTTCAAATTTAAATATAATATGTAAACTGATGGCCTTCAGCCGAACATTGTATAAAAAAATATAAAAAGCTTTATTTCAGGGGGGCTCTCATAGAAGCGTGTTTGAAGTAAAATTTTGTTTGTTGCGTTACATAGACTTGCAATATATCTTTTTAAAAACGACTTTGATCAGAGTACAAAAATATATTTTTTTTAATTTTTCCCTTAAAATTGACGAAATGGGGGGCTTTCAAAGTGGAAATTTTAATTTGAGCCATATGTCAAGAATTACTGAATATTAGAACGTGAAACTTGGTTGAAAATTCAGTTATATCTTGTACTTGAACAACAAATACTAAAATTAGATAAATGTTATAAAGAAACGAAATTATTTAATTTTGAATGCTAATAGCTTTACAATAATGCTAATAGATGGCGCTGTGTCAGTAAAGCAGTTTTATGGCAACTATTATTTTTTTTATTGCGTCTAATGTTAAAAGTTAATTATTACAATATATAATTAAAACTTTTGGGAATTATGGGATATCGCGAGGTCTCAGTTCGGGGTGAACCACTAGTATTATAACACCACAAAATAATAATGCGCCTAGTTATCAGCAAAAACTCAAGGTACAATTTGCCCTATACTACCGCTCTCCAGTCTGTAGTAAAAAATAAAGATATTTTTATATGTTCGAACATGGGTACAAAATGGATGTATTATGATGTCCATCCCAAACATATTCTGCCATTCCGGCCTGCAAATTTTTGTATATTTAAATTAATATTCTACATTTATTGAAAAAAATAAAATCACAGAAAGTAACTCTGCTTCTATTCAATATAAATGGCTGAGTCATTTATTATGAAACAATTACCTACTCGTTAACTTGTAAAGTCTCACGACTCACGACTCACGATAGTTTTCCTTTTAACTTCAGCAGACGAACGGACGGGCAGAAGGATAGACGGACGGATAAAGGATTTTTATTGATTTTGTTTATTTACTCTTTATTTGCACCAAAACAATAACAAAAAAAATATATATATTAAAAGAGACAAAAGGTATGACAAAAAAAGGATCCTTGTTGTTTTACTACGGAACCCTAAAAACAGAACCATTATAATTAATGTTATTTATGTGTTAAGAAAATCAGTAAAATAAAATAAAATAAAATACTTACTTGTGGGTATTTTTAGTAACTACATAATATACCAAAGTATAAAAAAAATGATTTATATTATATAAATTGTGATATAAATGTACTTAATGCAAAATAATTTGAATATAATATCTTCTCTTTGTGCACGTTCTCTTTTACCTTATAATATAATGTTTAAATGTACAAAATAATTAAAACAGGCTACGGAATATTACCTATATTATTCATTCGGCTCCGATTAATTTAATTATTATGCCATAATTTTTATGTATATAAATGTATGTTATATAGATCCTAGAAAAGAGACAGTTCCTAAATCCCCACAGTTTAGAGGCGGGGCGGGGGACGCGGCAGAGCGGGGGGAGGGGGGCAACAGTATTGAGGAATTGGAACCCAAAGTTTTTATGGGAGCATTTCGCCAAGTTTTTGTAAGTATAAAATAGGTATACAATATAAATATCTGCAGATAGTGTTTTGGATTCAAGTGTATAAGAATTCTACTCCATAATATTACTGCTATGATCGAAGTAGGTACCTATATGCAATGAAAATGACAATCATAAAAACTAATAAGCTCTTATCGTGTCTGTTAAAAAATAGTAACGAGCTACTTAAGAGTAGTTAGGTACAAGTTAGCTTACTACCTTGTAAATAATTATTATAATTTTATTGAAGTCGGTAGAATAATATATTTGAAAACTAAACCTTCCAGGGACCATGTACATCGTAGATACCTACATCAAAGACACCACTATGATTAGCACTGGACATTGTTGCTGTGAATTCTTTTGGACCTAATTGATTGATGCCATTTTGGATTTTAATTGACACCATTTTGGTGTGTCTCTAACTAAAATATTGCAAATGGCACACAGACTCTAAACTACTTCATTGTTGTTGTATGATTTCTTATCGGTGCGCCAATTGCAATATTATTAGTTCCAAATGTCATACATGGCGCTTCAAATTGATTCACAATTAAGCTGTCACTTGTACAGGGTCAGCAAATCCAGTGTTAATTGAACGAGCGAAGCGAGTTCTCTGAGTCAACTAGGGCGCTTGTCTGTACTGGACAGAGAAGTGTGTACGTCCAAATGTCTGTCAGAGCCATATAACTTCTTCTAATTACTGAACGTAATTACTTCAAATTTAAATATAATATGTAAACTGATGGCCTTCAGCCGAACATTGTATAAAAAAATATAAAAAGCTTTATTTCAGGGGGACTCTCATAGAAGCGTGTTTGAAGTAAAATTTTGTTTGTTGCGTTACATAGACTTGCGATATATCTTTTTAAAGACGACTTTGAACAGAGTACAAAAATATATTTTTTTTAATTTTTCCCTAAAAATTGACGAAATGGGGGGCTTTCAAAGTGGAGATTTTAATTTGAGCCATATGTCAAGAATTACTGAATATTAGAACGTGAAACTTGGTTGAAAATTCAGTTATATTCTGTACTTGAACAACAAATACTAAAATTAGATAAATATTATAAAGAAACGAAATTATTTAATTTTTAATGCTAATAGCTTCACAATAATGCTAATAGATGGCGCTGTATCAGTAAAACAGTTTTGCGTCAACTATTATTATTTTTTATTGCGTCTAATGTTAAAAGTTAATTATTACAATATTTAATTAAAACTATCTTTTGGGAATTATGGGATACCTCGAGGTCTCAGTTCGGGGCGAACCACTAGTCATAGATTAACTATAGAGATCAGTGTCATTGGGCTATACCACACTATGGAAGCATTCCTTTAGTGTGGTATGACGCAGGGACCACGAGTAAAAAGCATACCCGTGGTACCCTGTTGATAATGATTGAGCCGAAGGATATCATTTAAAGACAACAGTATCGATAAAATCACTTATATTTTAATTAAACAAGCAATTTAACAAAGTTAACAAAAATATAATGTTACCGAAAGAAGAATTACAATACAATTATTGATTTCAGTTTCACAACAAAGACGACGCTTCAGGGCACAGAGTAAAAATAATGGAATTTAGAATTAGCTCCAGATTGACAGACTATTGATCAAGTAACTACGAGTATTACAAGATTGTTTTACACTGGATCCAAAATTAAAATTACAAAAGGGGCAATTGACAATGGCAATTATGATCAAATAACTATTACAAGATTATGTTTTACACTGGATCCAAAATTAAAATTACAAAAGCGGCAATTGACAATGAGGATTATGATCAAACAGCTATTACATGATTGTTTTACACAATAATTATAAAAGATTTATAAAAAATGCACTATCTTTCATGTTGATTCAATCGACGCAGGCTGGTGACGTCCATGCCAAATATTTGGAATTTGGCTGGCTCTTCAAAGTGGACCTGAAATATGGAGACGAATCGGTGAGAGTAGAGCGACATAACTTAGGAACCGTTCACTTCAAGTTGGCCGTTGTCGACCGTTACAAAATGACGTCATACAGTACCGTTGACAAGAAAATAGTAATTGTATTTTTTACTGTACCACGACTGGGACGGAAGTTTTCTTCTCTGTCAATGCTTTTCATGGCAATGACGTCTTGAAACTTTGAAAAATTACGGCAGTGACAATCGCGAGCGATACGTTGCTATCTGTACTAAGCGGTCTGACTTGAGGTGCGGTGCGAGGACGCGCGACGCGAGTTAGCGGCCAACTTGGAGTGAACGGTAGTAGGTGATTTAATCGCAAAGTTGAAATGGCAATGACCGGGGCTAATACCACGAAGGTCGCTCGGTGTTCTGGCTGAAGTTATACAGACGAATTTGAACAGTAAAGTAAAGAACTTTACGTCTATTTTACTTTGATGTTACTGTGTTTTCCACGCAACCCTATCATTAAGTGTCACTAAATGTAATTTTGTACAAAAATAAATAATGGAATAGTACAATACCTCCTTCTCTTCCTCCTTGTTCAGCTCGCCTTTAGATCTATCAGCAAGGACTTTAACCTGTGTACAAAGAAAATGCTGGACACATGCAACCAAAAAAAAATAGAGGTCAGTATATAAGGTGAAATAAATACCTACGCTTCGATTCATACGTCAATATTCCTAAACCTAAATCGACCATTAAAATTTCCAAATTGCCGAACCGCGAAATTCTGAACGACATAAAATTGGTGAATAAAATGGTCAAAAGTGGTAGTTAATTGTCTTAAAATTGCCTTGAATATGTTTTGAAACGAAACCGGCATAAGGCGGAAGTTATAGCCAACGGTCGATTAATAAATAAACTACTTAACCAGATATCTAATCCAAAATCTACGGAATGACGGTCAAAAATATTATCCAGATTACTTAAGTTATATAAGTAACTAAGTATATCTCGCAAAATATGAACATTGAAAGGTCGCAGGTTCAAACTTCAAAACCCACCCGTTGCACTAAAAAAAAAACAAATCTATGCGGCCCCAGAACGCAAGATATTATCTGGTGATGGTTGGTATAACGAGAGTGTAGTCACCTCTTTGGAGTCATCACCATCGTCTTCCTGCCTAATCACAGGAGGAATATTGGGTCCCAACTTTTCAGTTAGAGTTTTTATCTGAAACAATAATCCAAATATACAAAAGTAAAGGAAAAGGAAGGACTGACTGATCTATTAACGCACAGGTCAAATCACTGGATGGATCGGGCTGAAATCAAAAATCGAACTTATGTGAAAGATTTCGTGGGCAAAAGCTAGTTTATAGTATAAAATGAAAAATTAAAGTGAATGCCTAGAAATAGCTATAATACGCTGGTTAATGCATAAGCTTCCCTTACAGGTGCGGGGGTTCGATTGGCACGCACCTCTAACTTGCCGTAGAGTTATGTATAGGTACCGATGTTCTAAGCAATTTAATATCACTCGCTTCAAAGGTGAAGGAAAACGTGGTAAGGTAACTTGTATGCCTGAGAGTTCTCTATAATTTTCGCCAGGTATAGCCATCTATGTACCTTTCTCATTCTGAGAGCATACCTACCGTGCCGATAATTGGGCTGGCGCCTGGCGATGAGTTGAGATGATGATGAAGATAATAAGAATGTTCGAGCCAATAAGTTTCTAGATTAACTCACATTAGGGTATTGGGAGAAGCAAGCCCGTGCGCGGCCGCGACACGGAGGCGCCACCGCGCGCCCGTACCGATCGCGGTCCGCCGGGTCGAACATGTAGTAACCTGGGAGGAACATCATTATTTCCATTCTTCTTCTTTGTCAACAGATAGACGTCCACTGCTGGACAAAGGTCTCCTGCATGGACTTCCACAGCGGCTCCCTGCAACTCGTTTGATGTCGTCAGTCAGTTGTGGAGGGTCTGCCAACACTACATTACTATTCAGCACAATATATTCACATCCAAGACATTCGGGGAATTGGACCTAGCGGGCAGACTGGACATATCGAATATTGTAAACTTACGCATTGGTAAAAGATGCATTTTACAGGGGAGTGTTTTGAAAGCTTAGGAGATTATATAGGTATATAATTTTTCCCCCTTTTAATGGGAATCACATTAGGTTTGCAAAATAATAACCTTTTGAAAAGTAGAAAGAAATATATAGTAATGTTATGAATATTTTAATGTTTCTAAAACGCTCTCCTGCATAATGCGTCTTTTGCAGATTCGTGTTTGCTGTAAATGTGACGATATACATACGGAAATAGGACGTAACGCTAGGAATAATGTATAGGAAATTAATCGGAATTCCGTCAACATTGTTACATTAAATGGTCAAGGGCTTCATTCATTAACCATCCGGGTTGGGAATTGGGATATTCGGAATGGGGCAGAATTTTGGCAATGCTGAGAAATGACTGCACTTTTTGCATGCCAAGTCCAAAACTTCTCGGAAATCCGGGAACGGGTCAAATCGCACAAAGTTGTTAAAAATTCGTGACATCGGAGGAAGTCGGGTCGATCCACAACCAGTGATTGGTTTTCTAAGATCTTATTGATATCCATTTATCTGTTGAAGTCAAGGTCAGGCCAAATAATTACCTCTTGGAGTTCTAAAAAGTGCAACGGCAAAATCTCCATGTCCGGCAACAAACACACCAGATTTCTCTTCACGGAGAAATTCTGTCACCTGTTCAAATAAGATTTGTGAGTTGTTTACCATGAAGGCGAACAGCGGTGATACAGTGGTGAGTGGTGACTGGTTGATGGCCTACCAATGGTTGCAGGATTGATCTCTGGGACCAGGATACCAGAATTTTGGTATTGTACTGTCTTTACTCAAGCTTACTTACTTACTTTTATGGTTATATGCATGTTCGTCGTGAGCCGATATTATGTCCACTGCTAGTGTTTTTAGGGACTTTTATTATTTACTATAGGAAAATTATTTGCCTAAATAATCTAGTGATAATTGTTAGGAAAATTACAGAAACGTAACAGAATAAGTTCAATTTTGTGAGCATGAAATTGAAAACAGAAGTAACAGAGTAGAGACATACTTAGTACAAAATATAATATATTATTTTTTGTATAGAAAGTGAGTGTGTGATGTGTGCACTCATACACCACCGAGTATTATTAAATCTTTTCTAAATGTGACGACGTTTTCACTTTTTCGCTCACAAAGTCACTCTGGCACCCAACGTGGGGCTCGTTTAGCACTGCCTATAATAAAATTATCCAGTTACCCTACGATTAATCTGATTTCTTCAGGCAGGTAGAGGACTATAAACTTATCACAGGAAAACAAAGGCTAACCTAAATCTATGCGGGCGAAAATGAGTAAAATTATTACAGGAACATAATAAACTACCTGTTCAAGAAGGTCACTATCCACAACGCCCCTTTGACGAGGCTTGTACACCACAACACGACACACACAATTACCAGGCGTATAGAATTTGCGCAGGATCTGAAAGTGGAACATATGTAAATAGTCACATACATACATAATATATTATAGACTGCTAAAGTCATTAGGCTGCCATTTGGTTTTGTCATATTCGGGTAAAAAGCAGTTTTTTATTTCTGACCTGTTCAATATTAAGTATTTTAGTGGGTGGCCGGAAGTGAAGATAGCTGTCCTGGTAAAGTTGATCTCCGCTCTCCAGGATATGGTCGAGGGTGGATGAGCACCATCGACACACGTCTTCAACTCTCGACATGGCTACCGCCATGACACAGCACGCTAGTGCCTGTAAAGGATTCCAAAATACCATTGGTAAACTTTTTATAGAACTTTGCAAAGTAGGAATCGCATGTTCATCTTTGATTCTAACAACAATTTAACCCAAAACCCAAGACTACTTTATACCTATTCAGTTTGCTAACCTATAGGTAAACCATTGTAAGCGCGACCCTCCTAATGGTCTGCGGGTGATATTTTCTTAACGATATACGAGTATACTAACCTGATTTCCACGTGAAGCGAAGGGGAACTTTCGACAGCACATCGAATGTTGAGCCGAAAGGAACTGAGTGCCATCGTTGAGAACTAGCCAACCGCTTGTATTGCGTTGACCTAGATGATAATAAAGGAAGATAAAGGTGAAATTTTTGCTTCTGTGAAAATATTTTTTAAACTATAATAGCCTCAATACCCACCGGTTAAAGGTGCGGACTGAAAACTGAAAGGTTGCAGGTTCGATTCCCACCCGTTGCACTATTGTCGTACCCACTCCTAGCACAAGCTTTCCGTTTATTTGGAGGGGATAGGCGGATAGTAGTCAACTACAGCTACATTTTTCAAAAACGTTTTCTTACCCCCTTAGGATTGAATTTTCATAAATTCAAAAGAGGTGCATACTCGCGATTGAACAAACAGCCTCACAAATAGGAGACTGCAGTTCTAACCACTAGGCTATCACTAAATTTTTGAAGCAGTATTTTTGAACCTTTGAACTTCCCATCTTCCTTGTCCTTCTTCTCAGAGGCTCGTTGCGCGTCGACACACGTGGCACTTCCTGGCGGATGTTTCCTGTCTTTCTCCGAAGCTCGTCGTTTCTTACCATCGATGGTGACCTGGTAGAAATGTGAACAATCCTTATGGACTAGAAGAACACCGTTTCACAGAAAAATTTTAAGGCAAGGATCTTGGATGTGAAACTGGACCTATTTTGAGGGGACTTTCACAGACAGCGTAACTACGACCTTTATTTTTAAAGGATAGCAGATTGCTTGACATTGCTCTAAAAAAGTTTGCCGCAGACTCAAAATTATTTACTTACATTAGTTTAGGAGCTTAGTTATTAAGACTTTAAAAAGATTTATATTTTATTTTTCCTTTTTTAGTTGTTTCTATCGTAGCTTAAATTTTTCGTTAAAAGTAATATTTTTTTTTAATGTTTAGTGGCTAATTTTTTTGCGGCATAACAACCCTGTAAAAAGTTATGCATGTACCCTTAGGTGATATTATTTTAAAAATTTTAGTGAGACCAACTTTCAGGTAAACGCTATCCAATAAAAAAAATATTCATCAAAATCGGATAACCCAGAACAAAGTTGCGCATGGTAAAATCGGGAAAACCATGTGCGATTAGGCGATTAGGTACGCTTAGAAGTGGAATTTCTTAAATTTGATCGTGATGGTGAATGGTTATACCTACATAAAGAATATAATATATAGGTTTAAGCGCCGAATTAAGAACACTTTTTTCGTTGGTGGAAGATTGAGATTCTCTTGTTACCAGAGCGGTACCTACTTATAATAGGTATTAATATTTTGTTTGCTTACTTTGCTAGTAGCCGGTACAAGCTTCACACCGGGCGGGGCACGCACTAAGGGCGGATCAACGCCACCCAGCTTCTTAATAGGTTGGACGGTTACAGCCATCGCGTATAGCTGAAAGTCGTGCTTTGGTCGTTCAACGACGGGTATGTTCTGGAGATAACTGAAATCGTACGAGCCCCATATAGCACGTACAATAAGATTTAAAAAAATTCAAAATTATTTATTTCACGTAGGCCAACTTGTGGCTCTTATGACAAGTCGAAAAATTTTCCCCCGGTTCGGAATGCTGATTCTCCTGAGCCGGCAAGAAACTCAGCAGTTGCTCTTTTCAAAACAAAAAATGTTACAATATGTAGCTTATCTATCTTGTGGACCGCTGAAGTAAAGCAGTTTGGTTCCAGGCAACTTTGTCATTAAGGAATTCATTAACTGTGTAATAACTTCTCCTTCTGCTGCATCGATCAGAATTACCATTTTTTGCGTGGTCAATTTAAAAACTTATTGTGACAGATTCAACTGTACACAAATCAATATATTGAAAAAGAAAATTTTAGACATTACCATTTATTTGTACAGCCAAATAGGCGCTATTTATATTCATTGTTGATTTAAAATTTTATTCAGGAAAAATAAAAGAGACCGTTGTACCGTACCGTACAGTTGCAACGGTACCTACAGTATCACGTTATTTTGTATCGGTCGACGACGGCCAACTTGAAGTGAACGTTTAGTAATTTAAATTAAGTAATTAGAACGATATCTAGACTTACGCAAACGCCATCAGTTTTGCCGAAGTAAAAGTTAAAACGCACGCAGCACCATCATCCTAAAATACACAAACAATATAGGTATTAGGTACCTTACATATTATAATTTATCTTACTATAGAACTGCATCTACATGACTATTTGAACGATAACTTAAACCACATTTTTTTAAATTGTGAAAAATATTACGTTAATTGTCGTGTAGATATGATGTAAAAGGAAAAGTAAGGATTTTTTACTCAAAAAACGTAATCTTCACATGAGTATCTAATATTTCGTTAATATTTAGTTTGTCGTTTAAAAACGAATCCCAATGCCAAAGCATTGAAATTATCTAATGTTATACGAATTAATTAAAACAATTGTGAAATTGTATGAATATAGATTTAATAATCATCGCATTATAGTAAATTAATGCGAATTACTCAAATTATTTATTTATTAGTACATATAATTATTGTTGTTATAAATAAATAATCCCAAGGTCTGGAGTGGCGACCTCGCACCGGAAAGCGCAGTGTTGGCAGAAGACCCCTCATCTGCAGAACTAAGGCTGAAATCTATAGACAGTACGCTACCTGAGCATCGATCCTCAAGCCTGTGGGTCCACATGCGTGGGGCTCCATCATGTAGTAGGGCGGAGCGCCCGCCACGCGCCACACCACCACTGCGTGTGGAATAGACCACAGGATGCCATGCGTGTGCGTCTCGAAGAAACGCTCTAACGCACATCTGGCGAGTATGAAACCGTCTTAATTATTACCAACTTCAATTAATCACTATCAAGACTTCTATGTTGTCTGTGGTTGCAACAAAATAAACCCTGATATAGCAAAGAATGCATGAACATAAGTGCGCACACTCCATAAGTTGAATTAGAAAGGCCGTTGTTATAAGGTAAGTAACATTAACGCACAACAAAAGTCATAGAGACAGGGTTTTCTACATAAACCACAGACAACAAAACAGTAATTGTCAAGGAAGCTCTGGTGTAAGCAGCTTTTTCAGCTGAAAAAGGCTGATTAGTGATGACATCCTCCTCCAGTCATTTCGGATTGCTGTCCCATCTGTGTTTACAAACACCTATGCTCTATAACGTCTCCTGAGAGACTTCGAGTCGAGGCCGCCATTGTTGGAATCCGGTCAACAGTGCATTATATCTGACTAATTAGGTAAGGGATATTATGATTTGAACACTTTCATGTTTTTTATGTTTTCCCAGTTTATGCATTAAAAATCTGTCAAATCTAAAATAAACACGCGTTTAACTCCTATTTAGGGTCTTTGTGGTAATTCCGTAAGTTCCGTTGAGTGCAACCAGGAATCAAGGAGAGAACCCTTCAGTTTAATTTGGTAAATTAGTTTACCTGACTGTCATCTCCGTAGGTGTCTTCTGCTCCAGTTTACCAGAGTACACTTGCTGCAAATCATACCGGACGTAGTTCACTCCCAAAACGAACCGTTTCAAAACCTATAACGAACGAACTCACCTAATATAGTCTATAAATTATTAAGATTCTTTTACTATAGTCGTTAACGTAACTCAAGACGATTGCCTTTACTATATTCACTATCTTTCAAATACTTAAACTAGTCATAATTTAAGATTGGTAACTGTGGGAGTGAAGATAACTTATGAATTTGGCAAATCCCTTTGAAAGATCCTTTTACCTATATCATTTGCAGTTTGTATCCTGAAGCTTTAGGAGATTCCATATCTCTTTCAAAGAAGGCGGCTATGAAGCTCTTTACTTTTTTAAAAGCTTGAATGGTTTCCAATCTTTCAAATGGCGATGGAATGTTTTTCATACCACAATCAACATTCTTAGTAGTTATGGGTAGTATTTATGATCGCATCAAGAAGTTCGAACTCATTTATTTTTTGATGCATCTCGCTGTGTAGGTGAACATACCGGCCATAAAGATTGCCCAAGACAATATCAATCCTATTGCTTAGTGACAAAAGTTACGAAATGGTAATGATAAGTGGTGCGTTACGCCATTAGCTAAACTTCAAACTCACCTGTAGAGGCAGTAGCACATCTTCTCCAGGTCTAAATTCGTATCCCAAAGACCCCAAGGATTTAGTAAACAACTGGCAAGCGACAGCCATAACTTCGTCAACGGTATTCCGCGTCCACAGATGAGGTCGCCTAACGTGAGACATACAAGCGCCAACTATGGCACCGCATGAAGATTGTAGGAGAGCATCGCGGGTGAATCTGTTATTATAAAATAGTACAATATTCTAGTTAGTAATTAATCGTAGCGTTATCTACCTACTTTCCTCAAAATCTAAAATAGATATTTGTAAATTCTGCATTGCAAAATAAGTTGGAAGCCTTGTACCTAAATCTGGTGGTAGAGTAACTTGTCCGATGACAGAGAGACACTTACTTACACAGTGACATCACCACCATAAACGTGCGGGCGCGCGAGGGAGATAGGGATATGAATGCCTTATTAATTTACAACTGACTTTAATAAAATTCTGCTTTCACAGAAAGTGTTTTATTTAATTACATTTGTTGTTGCGTATACACTAATGATCTCTGATCATCAAACATAATCGCATATAGATAAAGATCTGTTTAAATATCGTCATATCAAGTCTGTTCTGGAATAGCGACAACAAGCGAATTTTTTTCAAAAATAATGAGAGTCTATACTGCAAAGGGTTGTAAAATTACTCCTCACTTGACTAAATCAGGCGGTCGCGATCCTCGAAGAATTGTTCGACCTCGAGCCGTCTCCACATACGCAGTTAACACCTATGGAATTTATATTATAGTGTATTATTAATGAAGGAATTACGAGTATCGCATAAAATTTAAATTGCTAAAAAATTTTAAAACTTCATTTTATTGTAACAAATAGTATAAATGTTTGAAATGTATTTTCTGCCATACGCACCACAGATTCATTTTCAACAACATAAGGGTCTATTTCGTCTTCCCCAATTAAACTAATTGCTGACTGATGGGCAACACAAAACTGTCAAACATCAGAATTATTCACCGATTAATATTTACTCGGCAATGGTGAAATAGTTAATAGGCCCTTAGTACCGATTACACCATCGCCGTGTAACGCAAGTTCTGACATTCTGACAGTTTTTGTATTAAAATTCTGTCAAACGTCACATCTTTTTTTGCACACTATAAATTATGATTTATTCAATTCTGTATAATACAGTCTTCTTACTTTCCACTCATATCCTTCATCAGGAACGGCGCCTTGTGCAGTGACGGTGCTGGGAATTTTTGATAACTCCCAGAATACTTTCACTGATGATATTGAGAACCTGATAAACACACACACACATTCGAAACTTTAAGCAGATTACTGCTAACAAGTGTATCTCTCGTCGATGTTTAGCTGTCTAATCAAATCTACTGACTTTATTAAACACTAGAAGCCCGCGCCGACTTCGTCCGGGTTGAAAATTAAATATTTGTTCTTGTGAGCTTCTTATAGGAGACGATTGTCAATAAGATCACCACAGGAACCACACGAATATCCCGCACCGATACCCGCCACCGTGCCCCGTCGCGCCAGCCGGCACCATTTTATTATTTTGTCGCGCGGAAGTATTAATTTTCCGATAACTCCTAACATATTTATTTAAATTGTATAGTGTAAAGGGCAAATATGTTCTAAATTAAATACTTACGATAATAAACATATTTATTTAGATATAGATTGACATCACATCGGTTAAAGAAGCTTCGAAAATAATTCATTATTTTTAATCAAAATTTGAAAGATAGAAATGGTTACTGTAAGTTATCCTTTGAATGTAGACATATGCTATCGCGGACTTTTTTTTAGAACTCTTTAAGAGGAACAATTCACCCATACATCATTTTCATCCAATAACAGTATATGACCCAGCGCACGCCTTGAAAACGTTTGAGAGTCAAAAAAAAATTCCGACTTCTTTAACAAATTTGCACATAATATCTAGCCATAATACATAATTATAGCCTATAACCATCTGGAATAATGTACCTTTGAAATGGTAAAAGAATTATTGTAATAGGTACGGTGGTTCCAAAGTTTGCTCCGGACATACATACAAACTCACAAAATTCGCGCTCTCTCTTTATTATAATAGTATAGATAATAGTATAGATAATACTATTCTTATCAAATCAAATTGATTTACCAAAACTTTCCAACCTATCATCTGAATCTATCTTACTATAGTTACTTAAAACGAAATACTTCAAGCACTATATACTGGGTATTTTTGATCTACTACCTTATCTCGAACTCCAAACTCCTTGTTATTAACTCACTGTCTCTACTATATTTTTGGGGTATTATCATTTATTTTTCATAATAATTTTCTATTAATATCCGATTCTTTTTTATCCACTATTACTTACACTACAATATTCGATTTAATCAATGTCACTTGTTGTGTCAATGAGTACTTACGTGTCTAGTCTAATCTATCTCTTAATCAATTCTCTCCATCTACTCTATTATTGGGAAAGTATCAATACTTGTTAGAGCCAGGTCTTCCCAACTTGTCCATTGTACTTTTGAGCGTTTCAGCAAGTTGGTCGGCACTTGCAAACAATATGAGTCCCGCGCCCCCTCCAGGGGAAATAAGACCAGCAGGACCCACAGCGTGAGGTTCCCAGAGGCAGAAGGCCTTATCATCTGCCCCACGCCATAGACCAACGCAATAGTCTTTCGCGCATAGAACACCGTATTTGTGCTAAGAAAAAATACAAGAGACTCTAAAACTAAGAATAAAGTACTATTTGGCTCTACCAATATCGAGTGTAAGATATTTTAAAGCTAGAATGAGTTTACGCAAGATACAGATAGAATTTGTGAAGATACAGAGCTATGAGTATCAAAAGTTAACTACCATTGTCCAATGGCAGTTTACCAGACTGACTTTTTTATTATTATCCATAAAAAATGAAATAAACATGTCAACTTCGTCCCCTTACTTTTCAATGTGTTTTAGTGATAGAAAGTCTAAACAAAGGTAAAGGTAAGTATACCGTTTCAAAAAACTTCAAAATGGCTCTTTGGAGGTTAAGTAGAGCACCTGTTGAATGGGCTTTGATGTCGCCCTGGACGACGTCACCTTCTATTTCTAATTTTATCTAAGAAAGAAAATAGTTTCATATAAAATATATTTTATATACAAGGTAGAATCAATAAATAAGATTTTCATAGATCTTTCCGCCACACAATGTCTGTTTATACATGTAGATAAGATAATCTTTACAGTATCAGAATTGAGGATTTGAAATCTAGAGTTCTTACCTATTTTCACATAAAATTCATCATAATTTAGTGAAAATATACTTACATTGAAACTCGTAACATGAAAATCTGGTTCAATCTCAGTCGGAGTCAGTTTAGGAGGGGCGGCCGCTCTAGGTAGGGACATGGTGTAGAGTCGATCACCGTATTTCAGTATAGCATCTATTAACTTCGGCTTCCAGTGGATGTATGGCTCTATGTGGTCTACGATAATACCCATCACTGCATTAGCCGCATCCTGAAGGGAGACAGTTTATGTTCACCTAACTGGATACTGTGGACTACCTTTCTACATTAAACAGAATGATGATTGCTTTATTATGTAAGTAAAATTAGGATTAGATGATTTAAGCTTCCATTGTAAAATTTTAACTAATTTTGCTATAATTGTATCATCTCTCAGTGTTTTGATCACGTTGATGATTTATTGTTGTAATACTTCAAGAAAGAAAAATAATGAAAATATGTGTAAGGTAAGATACATTTTGGATGAAAATATTTGGTCCTTAACACAATTCATAATTCACCTGATTATCCCTGTTAGGCTGATCGAGAAAATAGTTTTCGTTTTGCGCTACTCGGCCGCGTACTGAAGCCACTGCTCGACCGATGCGTATGAAATACTTGCCCATCGCAGCATCATCTAACGGTTCTATGAGGGTCTCTCCGCTGTCTAAATTAGAAAATGTATCGTCTTTCTCTTTGATATTAAAAGTACTGAAGGTGTCTATTGTAGTTTTAATTAATAGATCTCTGGCAGGCTACCGTTTTAGGGTTATCTCGCATCCGTGAGAAGCCAAATCAATAATACTGTCTTCATGTAATTTAGTACTGTTATACTTTTTACAAGCTGTATCAGCCCGCTGATTTCATCTGCGTGAATTTAAGTTTTTGAAGTTCACAAGGTCTTTATATGGATATAGTATGACATAATTTGAAAAGATTGGGTCCGAAGTTAGCCCCTGTGATACACCAATTAATTATTTATACGGTTAAGTTTTTAACAAAAAGCTTGTTATTTTCATAAATCCGTTTTAAGTAAAAAGGCAAATTACAAAATTAGGCAATTATTTTACCTTCTTCCTCGCCACCCTCTTCCTCGCCGCCTTTGGGACCTCCAGATTTCCTCTCTTTTAGTACAGATGTCAGCTCATTGATGATTTTGACTGGGTACAATTTATAAGGCGCAAGACATTGCTTCTTGTCGAGAGGTCCTTGCATGGCTAAACGCAAGAGTTGTACACTGTTGAGTTAACTTATCAAAAGCTTACCATAGTTCAGTCTTTGAAATTATTTATTCCATTACTAATAATATTTTCACATTATTTTAGTTTATTAAAGGCAAGAGACAGGAGACTATTTTTATGTTCGCTAACACCATATTATAATATCATCTAAATATGAAAAACGTTATAAACACACATACGTGAGGGAAAATAATCCCACAACATAAGCCGGCTATCATACTTTATGCTATCACCATCTCACAACGTCACTTAAAGCAATTCATTCCCAAGCATTTTTATTGTTGAAACATAACTTACTCAGTTTGTCAATGAATTCTCCTGGACTAGCAGCGACTATCAACACAGGACACGATTCAGGTGGCACAAACTCGGGCTCCGGTTCAGGTTGCTGTTCGCCTTCTGCAAAGGAAACGTACCACGAAATTGATGTAATCAGTTAGTTTAATTGAAAATTCTCTCTCAGTCTTATATTCGTTTTAGTACCGATATACTATAGTATATGCCAATTATGCCAAATCTGCTGTAGTCATAATTTCGTAATTTTTCAAAAGAGACTTACCGG
This sequence comes from Hipparchia sbordonii, assembly GCA_038048805.1. Taxonomy (NCBI): domain Eukaryota; kingdom Metazoa; phylum Arthropoda; class Insecta; order Lepidoptera; family Nymphalidae; genus Hipparchia; species Hipparchia sbordonii. The sequence goes on from CM076107.1 coordinate 10,809,862, forward strand.
CACCCGCTTCTTCATCGCCTTCCTCTTCATCACCACCACCGCCTTCACCGGCCATTTCATCCTTGATACGTTGAAGACGAATTTCGTCTCCTGGCAAAAAATAGTAATATAATATTTTAATAATATTACTAAGATTTACAACTCTGTTATTTAAAGTCGAAATCTCTTTATTTGCGTCGTACTCCCCCTTGCGGTGGGTCGTAACTCCTCTTCATCAACCACATAATGGTAATGGTTGATAGTGGTTTACCTTACCTCTTGTGCATAGTTGACATGATAAGACGACGACTAAGACTAAGTTGACAATAATTTTGTGATATTTATTACGATTTACAAATACCAAATACTACAAAATTCATTAAACGTTGAACCTTTTTTAATTCTTTGCGATGTCAGCATCCCTTTAAGCAACGTAGGAGCAGGATCAAATGCGACCACCTAAAAAAATTTTACAAACGTTTTACATTTCTTTCCCTTGATAATGAACATTTTTTAAGGCTTCAGTTTGAACAAATTACACGTGAAGGGAAAAGAAACCAGTCAGACCTTGTAGATACAAATTTTTCTGTGATAACCCAATAAAATGGCACTAATCATAAAATGAAAAAGATTTCTATTTTGACCTTATTAAAATAAAGAATAATATCTTACCTTTCCACCAGCCGACATCCAAACGCCCATCTGATGATAGTCACCCACAAGTAGTGAGACGGACGTTGGCTTCGTTTGATCATACCACATCTTGAACAAAGCATCCTTGATCTCTATTGGGAAACGTGATTTTTATTAGTATAGTACTGTACGATCCATAGACGCAGCGTGTCGGACAGACACATCTTCGCATTTATAATATTAACAAGTATAAATACCAGGATCTCATAGTTCCTGATATCATTATATTTTATTAGTCCCATCAATTCTAGTGTTGGATTGTACTCGCCTTTCTCAATATTCTTGTAGCAGTCTAGTGTTAGGTTAGATTGCTGCAATACTATACATACCTAGTACCTACTATTGGATTAATTAAAGTTACAGAAGAATAATTTTACGTTTCAAAGGTGGTTCCTTTTCTTCTTCTTCACCCTCTCCTCCTACTTCATCGTTATCACCACCTTCTTCTTCTTCTTCGCCACCTTCCTGTAAATAAATACTTTCATTTTTAGCACCAACCAAATTTTTTTGTTTAAATACTATGCATAAATAGTTATTTTGTTTAATTACTTTGATCGAAAACAAATTCTCTTGTAAAAAATCTGTTGATTAAGACCGCATAAGAAAGTAAAGCAGATTTTTTAAAATCTGTTTAGGTTACAGAAAGTCTAAAATTTCATTATATCAATTTTTTATTTCGAAAACTTCAGAGATAATGGAGAAAAAGTTATTTTTTTGTCATTTTCATGAAAATAAAAATTGTTTTCATTTGCAATAAAGTTAAACAAACAATATACTACCTATTCTTTTGTAGTTACTGAAATAAAAAATTGTGACAAACAAGTAGACAGATAGCTAAAATCGCACAAGGGTTCATTTTTACAATTTTGTTGAAAACCCTGATAAAGATCTTTAACTTACCCCAGCAGGTGCATCGGGCAATCTCAATGGTAAACGTATAGGTTCTTCAAGCTCAATTGAGAATGTATTCGCTCCCATTTCGAACTTCTCCGTCAAATCTTCAGGCTCAATCGTTTTGCGTCCCGTCTTCTTCACGTGATTGAGGTAGTAATCCACGCCCGCGTCTGCCAACAAAATATCGAAGCATTCGTCTTGGTTTTAACTTAATTCATATTTCTCACACCGCGAAACATTATTTTAAAGTTCAAAACAATGAGTTATTTTCAACAACCTTGTATGCATGTTGAATTGAACAAGAAAAAAATTGTTAAATGATAAATTGTTAATTGTTTAATGATGTTAAAGACGGTGATGATGAATAAGATTATATCCTTACAGGTAAAATTTGAAAAAATGGTAATCGACATGTTTAAAAAGAGGCTGCAGCGAATGAACGCCCCAATAAAATAACTAAAAGTGTCCAGAAAAAATTGATCGTAGACTTCGTGGACCAAAATCTACAAACAGAAAGCTTTAAATAATTGAATAGGTAATGCCAAGAATCAATGTAGTAAGTGGAGAACAATTACAAAGGAATTCAATAAGCTCTAAAGAAATAAAAGAAGCTCATTTTCGTATCTTACCAATGCAGTTGTACATGTGGTCTTGATGCATGTGCGGTGGGGGCACTGCGTCCGTAGCGGCGGCGAAGGCGGCCGCAGCTGGTAGTGCTATCGTACGACCTGCCATATCGTCCTCCTAGTATATTATGAAAACTTATGTAGATACTCGTGACGAAAGTAGAAATTACCAGCGGAACAAGCTACAACAATATTCTTACAATTCCCGATAGCAAAATATTACACAACAAAAAAAGAATTGGTCTGACTTGGTTTCGTAGAGCCTCGTCTCCGTTACTCAAACATATGACAAGGCAGGAGTGAGAGCACGAGTTGATTTTTGACAAAGTTTTGTAGCCTCGTGCTACAGAAATGAAGCACTATGAAGCCAAAGCCAGCCGTTGTGTAATAAACTATAGGTAAATGCCATAGTGGAAACTTACCCCTATACCTGCCCTTTCAGCAGCTTTACCAATGGCGGTGTTCTCACCACGAGGGCCCATCATGATTGCTGCAGTACCTTTGGATATCCACTGGAATGCTTTGCTCTATGACAAAACAATATTTTTTATTATTTTTTTAAATTCTTAATATACGGAATATTAAGAACTTAAGAAGTATCGAAAATATTACTTTAATAGTTTACCTTATCATTGAAAAAAAAATTAACTCCATATTATGAGATTTTGATAAATATGATGCCACATATTCAATGGATTTAGAATGATTTCGGATTATTTTTGGATGTAATTGGATGGATTATAACTTATATTTAAAAAAATATTTTACAGTTAACTTGAAAGAACTCACATCTGGTTTCATCTCCGGCGCTCCGATCTCAGCGTTAAGCTTACTGGCGCTAACAGACACTGGTGAGATATTGAAACTATCATCGACACCGGGTGCTAAGTTGCCCAGAATAATTTTCGCAAGTTCGTCTTCAGAGCCCTTTACACGGACAAGGCAAGCTGCCGCACGAGGCTCGTCCGATGGAAGACCTGTGTGATGATAGTTTTACTTAAATGCAATCAAGCAATCGTTGCAATCATTTTTGCCTGCTGATTGATATTAGTCAGACAAATATTTCTCCATCCTATTATTTATAGGATCTACCATTAGCACTTCGCCTAAACTGCCAGTCGCGGTACAATGAGCTGTGTTGGTTAGTCTGGTTCTTCTAGGGATTTCTTTATTTTATTGGATTTGATCATGCCCTTGTGGATACTCTTGGAAGCTATATATGTCTAGCTCTAGTCATTTATTAGTTCAGACAATGACAACATCGATTTAAATTTTAAAAGGACTCTTAGGAGCTCCTAGTGTTGGTTTTTTATTTAATTCAATGAAGTTTTATATAAGGCTAAGCATTATACCGTTCTCATCGCAGCCATGGGGGTCAAAGAAGTAGAAACTATCTTCATGTTTCCAAATAGCAGTAGACCCGCCACGAGCAGTGAGGACTGCGTGTGTGTGTTCTTTAAACAAATGTCGAAGAGACTCCTTGAGGGAGTGAATACCGCTACCGGGTTCTGGATTAAGTTGTCCTGAAAATTCATATAGTTGGGTAATCTGGTGAAGATGAATCAGTGGAAAGGGTACTAATATAAAAATAAGAGTCACTCTAATGTTATATTGGATTACATTCAAATCAAATTTCAAATCCATAGCTCAATTAGTTGGTCTTGTGATATATGGAAACAATTGGATCAGGAATGATACCAGAATGATAATTATGATGAATGAAGAAATGTCTAGAAAAGTTTGTTTAGAATTCTTACATATATATAAAATATGAAACATAATAGAAAATCATAACACTGTAAAGTGATATTTTGAGTATAGTAATCGACAGCCAAAATTTTCTAATTTTCCATGTTAAGATGAATGAACGAAGAATGAATATAAGATGTTCAATGGTGTTCCGAAAAAGTAATAATTTGATGTTCATCAATTATCACTTAATATAATATAGAATTGCTTGATGTAAGCTCTTAAAAAAAATGAAAAAGTATTCGAGGAGTTAAAATACCAACCACTATAAAGGCTATCCAAAACATCAGTCTCAATACAATCGTACTCCGATACTTTGAATCTAGTGAGAACATCGGCTGCTGCCAAAGTTCCACCAGAGGAGTTTTCCTCTTCTTCTCCCTCTTCTCCGCCTTTATTAGCAGGACTGTCAGTTATACTGATACCCAGGCGTTCTAAATTCTCAATTGTGTTCTGATAGAGAATGTCTCCCCGAATAAGTGTCTATAAATAAACAAATGATTTTTATAATATCAAAAATTTCAGGTCAGACTTAAATCAAAAAGGACCGAAACCTATCATATCGAAACATCGTGTCTGAAGTGACTCTCTACTTGTCATCAAATTTTTACCATGGATGCAGAAATCCTTTTCCTAGATCGCATAAAATCTTTCGATACACTCTCAATTTGCAAACCAAAACATATTTTACAGAAAACAGTCACTAATGGTGCCTATTGCGCAAGGTATTATATTTCTCGGACCTAAACTATCATCAAGTACATCAATGGTTTAGTCCAATATTCAAGAACTAAGACTACGGTAATAAGGTGCATAAAAATTATATATAAAATGTACATAAATGATAAATATTTGTCTATCTTGTACCTCATCTATATCATCCTGGGTCCAAGCAGAGGGTTCGATGACGTGTGCCATGGCGATTGCTGCTATGGAAGCTGGCGTGGCTTGTTTGCCGCGATGCTCTTCGGGAAAACGTTCATCTGCTTCGTGAAACCTACCGCGGATCACCCATTTGTTGGCAGCCACCGCTGGGTACAATATTGTTTGATGATAATACATATTCAGCTAGTACTGTCTCTACCTCACTAGTCAATAGGTGGACAAATTACATCAACCGAGGTGCAGGGAGCCGCTTAACAATACTTGGCTTAAGATCCTATAATACGTTTATCTCGCGAAGTTACGGGCGCTTTACTTGTGGTTACGTCGTGTACATGCACATTGCGTAAGTGTGCGTGCCTGTCAGGAGCCTAGGTGGGAGCGGTAAGGTGCGGTAAGGTGCTCTCGCTCACACTTAAACAGATACGACATGCACACAAGCATGAGCCATGCGCCGTCGTGAATTGCAAGAACTATAAAGAGTAGAAATACAAGAGACTTTATCCAACTATGGTCGTCTTTCAGTGACGATGCTATATTATATTTTATCCTGTCCAGAAAACTAAAGCAGAGGGTTTCAATCTGTCCCAAATCTGTTTCTAGCAAACTTTATTTATTTGCCAGTTTATTTATTCAGGTTTGACACGAAATCAAATAAAACAATGAAACTCTACTTTTGAAGAATTTCGCCGAAGTCTGCGCAATATTCTGCGGCAATCGGTTTAAAATTAAGTATTACAATAATTTTGACTGCATAATAAAATTAGTATTTCTCACGTTTCAACTTGTTGACAGGTTCAGGCATCTCCGCCTGTTCGGTGATATAGACGTCAGAGATACTAAACGGCTTCCGTCTCAAATCCTTCACGCTGTCCAGAAAATGTTCGCAAAGCCGTGCAATCCGACCGAAATAGAGGAGGCACGCTTTACCACCGTCTTGAAGACCAACCTGACCAATGTTAAACTAATTATTTCCTTCATCGAAATCATCATCATCATCGTCATCATCATCATCAGCAGCAATCTATCAACTACTCACTACTAAGTGCAGATCTCCTCTTAGTGAAGGGTTAAGACTATAGACCATCACGCTGATCCAATGCGAATTGGCGGAGTTCACACACTTTCGAGAATATCATGCGAAACTTATTTTCAGGCGTGAAGGTTTCCTCACGATTTTTTCCTGAGCCGTTGAAGCATGTGACATTTAATTATTTTTTTTTAATTTTATAAAAAAAAATTAACCAAGCTGAACTTGACTTATATTCTCCTCTCCCCTCCAAATAAGCGAAAAGCTTCTGCTAGGAGGAGGTACGACAATAGTGCAACGGGTGAGGCTCGACTGCGACCTTTCAGTTTTCAGTCCGCACCTTTAACCGTTGGGCTTGCTATGCTTAATTGCTTAAACGTACTTAACTTCATCGAAATACTATACAATTACTATATTCTACCTACTTTACAGCTAGGTTTTAACAGCGGTGTAATAAGAAGGTTCAAAGAAATGTATTAAAAAATTTAATGCATGAATTTGTTACCTTATATCCATATCTATCCGCCGGCCATGGGTGATACACATAGAACTTCCCACCTTCGTTCCAAATTGCAGTCTCTATTTCGCCAGGAATCTGAAATAGTCGCAGAAGGATTTCACTAGAGGATCTCAATAATTTTGGATATTGTGTAGTGTTGTAATTTACCAAATTAGAGGCGTGCCTGGCAATGGTAGCTTCAGTACAATAAAAATTAAAAACCACATTTGATTATTTCGCTCATTTGCGACAAGGGTGACATAATTCAAAATCGACGATGAGAGAATTCTCTCGTTAGAGAGTAATGTTTTGTGGATGCTGCGGTCTCGAAACAACACAGCGGCCAACAAAGCGGCAGAGCATTAAGTCACAACCTCTCTCGCTTTTATTTTTTTGTGCATAGCGTAATGTTGTTTTTATACCAAAAAGTATAAATTTTCGACACTAAAATTGGTGAATTTTGAATTATGTCACCCTTGTCGCAAATTAGCGATTTATTATGCGGGCGTCCGATTTTTTTTTTAGGGAGACAAGCAGGCGGGTCACCTGATGTTAAGTGATAACCACCACCCATGAACATTTGTAGTACTGAAGCACCACCAATGCGTTGCCGGCTTTTCAGGTATATGTCGGTCCGCCCCTTGAATAACCCTATGTTGTAATTAGTGAGAACACTGTTTAACAATTACAACAGCAATTTACTATCAATCAAGTCATATCTAATTAATCTAACAATCTATAGTATTTACCTGCAATACTCCTGCATCAGATTCTTTGAAAAAACTCTCAATGCCACGGCAAAGATCGAAAACTTTGGGATTCGTAGAGACCAGTTTACCCCAAACTGCTATACCACGTTCCTGGATCAAAAAACTCAATCAATACTTTCCCTGTCGACTTCATACTCATCAAGTGTAGATATACAGCTAAGTGATATTAGCTAACCTTACGCATGTATTCTCTGTCTCTTATCCTAAAAATCTCCTTCAATTCACCCAGGACTAGCCTTCGGATTGGACCACCTCTCTCAACTAATGACTCCTGAAAGTATAAATAACTAAATGAGCATGTTTCATGACTGACTGACTGATCTATCAACGTACAGCTTAAACCACTAGACGGATTGGGCTGAAATTTCGCATATAGATTGCTGTTATGACGTAGGCATCCGCTAAGAAAGGATTTTTGGAAATTCAACCCCTAAGGGGACAAAATAGTGGTTTAAAAAATCTAACTTAACGTGAACGAAGCTGCGGGCAAAAGCTAGTTCTCTATAAAAGCTTTTACGGAGATAGTGGTGAGCTGTTTTCCCACGCCGCGTTTGAAATCAAGCCAATGTTAATTTCATTCGGAAACTATAAATATGGCTGCATTCACAGGTTGCATTAAGTAAACTAAAGGTACAAAATAGTCAATAAGCGCAACAAGTTTTTAATGGGAGCACTACTTATCATCTAAGCCTTTATGAACAGTTTACCAGATTCTCAATTCACCAGATTCGCAGTTCACCAGATTTTTAACTCAGCAGATATATAACTCACCAGATTCGCAACTCGCTAGAAGCAGGTACAAAATTAGATACAAAAAAAAATTGACGACCTCCTTGGCGCAGTGGTGAGCGCTGTGGGGTCTTATAACTGGGAGGTCTTGGGTTCGATTCCCGGCGGGGGCAATTTGGGAATTTACAATTTCTAAATTGTCTCTAGTCTGGTCGGGTGCGAGGCTTTAGCCGTTACCACCCTACCGTCAAAGACGTGCCGCCAAGCGATTTAGCGTTCCGGCACGATGGCCGAATTAGGGGGTATGAATTGAATCTGTACTGCCATACCCTTTCCAAGTCAGCCCGCAACCATCTTAGACTGTATCGTCATTTACCATCAGGTGAGATCGCAGGCAAAGACTATCTTGTCAACGAATAAAAAAAAAGCTATATTTTCAAGCAACAATAGAAAGAAAGAAAAATGGATGGAACCAGAGCCGAAACACAAATTTTATTATGAAAAAGAGATCTTACTCTGAACAAGTTGTATCCAACATCAAGGGTCTCATCCAGTATGTCTTCGTTCCATCCCCGTGCACGAAGTCGCCTGAGCATCGCCAGGGCGGCCACGCAGCAAGATATACCCGTGAACGTCTTGAACGTTTGATATCTGTGGAGGCACCACAAATGCGTTTTTTTTTAATTCGATGACAAGATAGTCCTTGTCTGCAATGTCACCTGATGGTAAGTGACGACGCAGTCTAGGATGGTGGCGGGCTAACTTGGAAGAGGTATGGCAGTACACATTTAACCCAAACCCCTAATCGGTTTCTACACGACATCGTGTACGCTAAATTGCTTGGCGACACGTCTTTGACGGTAGGGTGGTAACTAGCCACAACCAACGCCTCCCATCAGACCAGGGGGGCGATTCAGACCTGTTCGATAACATACCGTGTCGATACGGTTAGATATCGATCTCGTATAAAAAAAATTTGTCGTGTGATTCAGAGCGTTTGGTTTGAGGATACGATTCGGTATCGACTACGTTATCGACATCGACAAGATACATTCGATTACAAGAGCATTTACGAATTGAAAATATATGTTATCGTACGGTAACAAACCGAATCGATCGATAAATAAGTTATCGGAAGGGTCTGAATCGGGGGGCAGACCAGAGACAATTCAAAAATTATAAATCCTCAAATTGCTCCCGTCGGGAATCGAACCCGAGACCTCCCAGTTATAAGACTACAGCGCTCACCACAGCGCCAAGGAAGTTATCAGGAATCTTATTGGGCCAGTATGGTGGACTATCCTTACTAATCTATATAATTATATAAAAAGGCTTGTCCTGACTGACTGACTGACTGACTGACTGACTGACTGACTGACGATCAACGCACAGCCTAAACCACTGAAGTTAGAAACTTGAAATTTTGACAGTAGGTTCCTTTTATGACGTAGGCGAGCACTAAGAAAGGATTTTTCGAAATTCGCCCCCCAAGGGGGTAAAAAGGGGGGTTGAAGTTTGTATGAAACTCCGTCATTTTTCAAGCTATACCCATAAAATTCGGTATTTAGGCTTTAAATTGAAAACAAAAAAGTAAGTGTTTCACACTTTTAAAAAATTCTACCCCCTAAGGGGTTAAATAGGGGTTGAATGTTTGTATGATAGTCCTTCGTTCTTCAAGTTATTTTTCAAGTTATGTTTATGAAACTTGATATTTTGGCTCTTGATCAAAAATAAAGAATTACGTATTTTACATATTTCGAAAATTCTCCCCCCAAGGGGGTAAAAAGGGGGGTTAAAGTTTGTATGAAACTCCGTTATTTTTCAAGCTATACCCATAAAATTCGGTACTTAGGCTTTAAATTGAAAACAAAAAAGTAGGTGTTTCACAGTTTTTAAAAATTCTACCCCCTAAGAGATTAAATAGGGGTTGAATGTTTGTATGATAGTCCTTCGTTCTTCAAGTTATTTTTCATGTTATGTTTATGAAACTTGATATTTTGGCTCTTGATCAAAAATAAAGAATTACGTATTTTACATTTTTTGAAAATTCTCTCCCCAAGGGGGTAAAAAGGGGAGTTTCAATATTCATAGTTAAGACAGGACAACGTCTGTCGGGTCCGCTAGTAGCCTATAAACCTTCTCTGAGATGGAAACCAGCGCTCAATAGTGAGCCGTTGATGCTTTACTGATATCTAAATACGCTGTTTCTCTTTGTTTGTTTACAACTAGTAGTAGGGTTAGTATACGTATAAGGTTTAATTCGATTGATCGTATTCGTACACTATGACTAGGGAATGCAATCTCGATCTCGCGAGATCTCGTTCTCGCGAGATCTCGGCCTTTTTTAGCGAGATTGATCTCGGACGAAAAAAAGGCGAGATCTCGCGAGATTAACGAGATTGCACTCGAGCATAAAAAAGTCTTATTCGAAGCGCGGACTGATACGGACGGAGTTGCGACTTGCCGGGTTCATTCGGAGCGCGAATTAATTTTTAAATTACTAAAAGATTTTCGTTTGATATTAGAAGAGAAGACTGTTGTTTCTTTCATTTGTTATTTCAAATTCAAATTCAAAATTTATTTATTTCATGTAGGCCAACTTGTAGCTCTTATAACACGTCATAAATCTACCACCGGTTTGGAATGCAGATTCTGCTGAGAAGAACCGGCAAGAAACTCAGCAGTTGCTTTCTAAAAAATAAAAAATATTTTTTTTACAATAGGTAACCAAACTATGCTATGTATACATTCCACAGTGATTTGATAGATACGTACGTCAAAGTTTACTACTTAGAAGTTTATTAAAAAATTATAGACAATTTGATGCATAAAAGTCTATCGAAAAAATTCGTGAAAATAAATGTTATCTTATAATACTTATAACTTTTTTCCTAATTTATTCAAATATTGTGATTATTTGTAAAAAAAACACACAAAACTACCAATCTCGCGAGATCTCGAAATTGGCGAGATCTCGCAGTATTGTTATTTACAATCTCGCGAGATCTCGCTTGAGCCCCAATCTCGCGAGATTTGCATTCCCTAACTATGACATTAGCGTCAAAGTAAAATGTACCATAAACACTGAATTATAGCTCAATTTCGTGCATGCATTCTTATAATTTTACGTATAGGGATACGCTCCAAACTAAAATCGGTTGTATTGAATTTGTGACTTTTAATCGATACTTTTGACGTTCATTTTACTTTGACCGACGTAAATCCATGTGAAGCTTACCGGGCACTGGCCATATGCCTGGTGGCTCTTAGAATCCACTTCTCAACGTCAATCTGTTGATATTGTGAATGATAATTTTGGTCCGCAATGTCAACGTAACTGTGCATTATTGTCTCGGACCTTGGACGCGGAAGCATGTCGTCTCTGAAAAAAAAAAGATACCAGCCGAATTGATGACCTCCTCCTTTTTGGAAGTCGGTTAAAAATGAGCTTTATTTAGCCCATGACTGCGATTTCACCCGTTGGTTACTGCTATAATAATCTACGAAACTGCCGATTTTAATGGGTATTTGACAAGGAAGCAGTTTGTAAAAAAAGCAGTCAATCAGTAAATCTAATTTCACGCAGATGGACGATGTTGTGAGTATCAGCTGCTAATCAGTCATAAATTATCGAACAACTTTTTAACCAAAGGTCCAATTTAGGCTATTTGACATAATTATGTTATATACGAGTAAGTGCGTATGAGTGATTCCCGTCCGTGACCACTGTCCAGGCAACGATCGAAATATCGACAGTTCCAACTAAAACATTTATCGTGGTTCATACTCGTATAATGTGTTATATGTATGTTATAAGGTCCGAATGTCGAATATGTCACGAATGACTAATATGTCCTGAATGTCCAATATGTCTGTTACGCCCTGACCCAGTATATGTATATTCTGCCCGTTAGGTTATTTTCCCCTAATGGCCTAATCAGACTTACCTGCCATAGGCGTGCGCATCCGAGCGAGGGCAGTAGAGAAAGAAGTCTTCTCCTCGTAGTTGCATCAACTGGTCCAAAGTGGGACCAGCCGGGGCGCGCTCCGGAGGAATTGGCAATTGTGGGGGAGGCTATAATTACAGGAATGAAAAGTGAATATGGAGTGTATTCAGGCAGGCAAATCTTTTTTGTTATCAGAGATATCCAATATTATATAGGCTTAAAGACTAGGCCGTTGGTGAGTAGTGATCTATGGCCGATTGATTCTCCTTTATCACCATTTACCTCCATTTACCGCTAGATTTGAAAAAAATCAAAAAGAAGTTTAATCGACCTATGGCTACATCGACATTTATCGGTAAGTATTCTAACATTCGTATTTAGTTACATCATACTTAGAAGTATAAGAAGGAGGAAAATAAATAAAAGCAAATGATAATGTCTTACTTCTTTTGGTGATTTTTGATAAAAATCTCGAACCTTCTTTCTCGAAGTAGCTCGTGATGTGGCCAAGCTTACCGCACTAAGTGAACATAGCGGATATTTTCCCTGAAAATATAAATATCTACTATAGAATCTATAGAATTTATTTGAGAACTTTGCCTTTTCTCTTCTCAGTCGAGTGTTTTGCTTGCTTTTGAAATTAAAGGAAATTATTTCTAATTTCTGTAATTATTTCTAATCTTATTCTCAAATAACCCATTCGGTTCGTGGACTGTGCAAGGGTCTCCCTCTGATCCCTACTCTATTCCATGCTGCCTCGAGTCAACTACTCCTTTCTAAAAATGTATCGATGAAGAATAAGCGCATCCGATAAAGGTAAATGTAAATATCAGCTAATACAGATGTGGAATCGTTATAGATCACAATTTTATATAGATCGCTCACCTCATTTCTCTTCTTCTCTATAAGCGCATTTATGTTCATGGTATCCCATTCACTCCTACAGTGTATTTTTAGAGCCTTAAGATCCAATTCGTAATGGGGCACTCGATCGAGAGGCTCTATTTGAACCACCTACAAAGGGATTTAAGAATTAATGTTCAGACAAGTCACATAAGACAGACTAAAGACCTAACTTACTAGAGTCTGTTAATAAGTTGTTATCGCTACAGCGATACAGTGTTAAAATGTTGCCATTGATGGTGTTTGATGCTGTCGCTGATAGCTGTTGTTCGATGGATGGAAAATCGATATCACTTTTGCCGATTTTCATTTTGATTGGGATTTTAATTGTGATTGTGATATTTATTGCGATTGTAATGGCTTTAGCCGTGGTGGTGGCAATAACGGCAACAGCGTTAGCGGTTTTTTTTGCTGTTGTGTTCTTCCTTTTTATCATTCGACATGGTTCATGGGTCGAAGACTGTTCTAGTGATTTTGAATGCGATTGCGATTATAACTAACCTCAATATTCGTCAAAGCTAAAGCGGGTTTGGGAGTACCCTGCTTAGCTGTTTCAAGATTTCCATAGTTAGCGAGGAAGTCCACGACAAACGACGTTACTCCTGCGTATCGTAGAAATGCTCCAGCACCAAATCTGAGGCATTGCAATTCAATTAAGCAGATGCCTACTGGACTTTCTATGAACATTAGCTATGTTGAACTTGACTAATCCCTTTCCCCTAAGGGTAAAGCTTGTGCTCGGGGTGGGTATGATAATAGTGAAACGTGTGGGGATTAATCTGTCAACCTTCCAATTTTTCAGTTCACACCTTTAAAGGTTGGGTACAAAGTAGAAATAGGGTTCAAAAACCGATAAAGTTCAAAGTGCCTTGAACTCAGTTTGCTGTTTTTGTTCTCTTACAATAAGTTAAGTAGATTAAGGACATTGCTTACAGTTTATGAGGACATCCAAGCTCATCCAACATGTGAGGGTCGAAGATATAGCAGACGGTCTTCACTTGGCTGCCAGACTCTGGCGGTGGAGGATGACCCCAGATAAGGAAATGACGATCGCCAGCCGTTAGGATCATCAAATACGTAGTGCCCACGCGTTTTTCCATGAAACTGGAAGAAAGGATTTTTCATTTGTATCATTTTTGCACAAGTAAATAACTGTTATTATTAATATATCACTCACGCCATCAAATCTGAGTCGGGCTGAATATTATCCGGATGTTTAGCCAGCAAGCCTTTTTCGGCTTCCACCATCTTGATTGTGTACTTCTTGTCGTGAAAGAAGAATGACGTCAGTAATTGGTTCAGTTGCAACTGGGGTTTACCTATAGATGACACAGGTATTTAAGCGTTCACCAAAATAATTTCTTAGGCCCTAGTACTAAACAGCAAGTTCAATACGATACCCTTATAACACTTGAGAGCCAGCATACACTGCTTGTAGTATCGATCGCCAGAATCAATCAAATCATCCACATCTCTCTTGACAAGATCTGCAGTCGCCTTCTCCTCTAGAAGAGCACGACAAACTACCGCTATGCAGGCGGTTTGGGAACCTGATGATTTAAAAGTAGAGTATAGCGGTGTGCGTATCATTTTGGCCAAGGGCAGACAACTGATACTAAATTAAAAATGCTACTCCAAAACGGTTTGGTACAGGCCTAAACTTACACGTTGAATTGAAAACCTGCATATTTTTCATGTCAGTTAAAAATAGTTTTGGACACTGAATTGCAGAGTTGGCGAATCAGACCTCTCGGACAGCAGACTAGACATTTGGGGAATTGAATATTAACTACCTACTGGGCGTTAAGGCATTTTATTTATTCTCAGCCTTTGTGCATGCATGAAATGCATGTAGGGGAGGATACCGAGTGGCCGTTGCGATAGTTACACCGATGCAATCATTTTTAGAGACTACCACTATTGGACTCCGTATAGAATACAGGCAAAAATACATTTAATCATTACCACAAGCAGTTGAAGAATACTTTTTAGAATTACAGCCGATACTGCCTTGTAAGATCATCTTATTCTTTTCCACTTGATGGAAGTTGTGCCAGATCTGAAATAAATCTGCATTAATTATAAAATCACAGCTGAAAATCAAGAGTGCTACTTGGTGAGGCTAGATTTTACAAGCAAACAAAATTTTTTAAAGAAACTTTTTAAACCTAAGACCTTCCAGTCATAGTTCATTAATTACTCCTTTCACACGAGCTACGCTTTACCTTCCTCAACTTGGCGCACTCGTACAAGGGTTGCGTGATTTCTTCCGGAGGAATTCGCAGTAGCTTACGTCGACGTCTTCTCCGTCTCAAATACGGTGGTATCCATTTTCTTCTTACTATCTCCGGTAATTCTATTACCTGTGAACAATTTTGTTCAGGTTTGGACAAACACCAATTTAATTGCGAGATGTATCGATACCGTTAAAAGACGAGATAAAAATATGATAGCTACTGCAAAGGAAGAAGAAAGTTGCCATCTCGATTATAGGTATTACTGTCCATTAATTTAGGGGTAGAATTTTTTTCTTTGGCCAAATTAAAAGGCGAAGGGTTTGATCTCAGTTCTGTTTAAGATATTAAAAGAAGAACACGAGCATTTTAAAACCAACTTCTGCCAAATCACCGATAAGTCAAAGAGGACGACATGAGCTGAATGATTGGTTCGATGGCGACTTACGATAGGTGGCATTCTCTGGGGTGGTCCCGGTGGAAACCAGGGCTCGGTTTTAATCTTGACTTTCGTAACTTCTGGCCATCGCCGCTTGAAGCGCGCCTTACGTAACATGGCCCTATATTCCGCTTGCCTGAAAATTCATAGGTTCGTATCATACAGCAGCCTTGGTATCGCTCGTCGGCTCTGCGTACCGACACTCCTTGAAAGAGGTTCAAAATGGCACTTACTCTCGAGCAATCTGTGATGGAGTCTTAGGCAACTCCTCGGCTTCAGGTGCTATTTCAGATATTCCGAGTTTGGCTTTGGATTTACGCTTCGATGCTTCCTGTTTATCTTCCTTTTTCTTATCTGGTGCATCTCCAGATGCTTGTGATCTATCGGCATTATCAGGTTACCATTTTGTCAATGACGTTTTTAGATCATCATCATGGCAGATCATGTGTAGTATCTACATAAGTCACTTATAAATTTATAAGCGACAGTAAGTAATAAATAAGGGGGAGGTAAAGATACGTAGTTATGTCTTCACTTTATAAGTGTGCAAGAATAGACACACAAAATAAAGGCATCACAATAAAGGTGCCCTAAGCATGTTTTTAGTGCTGAAAAGGTGCGCAAGACATCGATGGCGTAAGTGTATGTAATTTTGACGAGTGAATTGTCGTGATAAATTAAAAAAGAAATACGTACCAAGAAAAGGAATAAATACTTAAGTACCAATTTTGTTTGTATAGGTATTATATTCAGAAAAATAGGTAATTACTTACTTCTTCTTATCTGCCATTTTTAACAGCTTTTCATAATTTTTCTTGCAAAGGAACAATAATTAGCGTCGTCTTGATGTTTCTAAAAATACTAATTTTTATGGAATAATCTAACATAATATATATTTCGTGAAGAAGAAAGCAATAAAATAATTACACTTACGGTTTGTTTTGCTTATATTTTTTTAATTTTTAATGTTTTTCAATTTTTTATTGGCACAAGTACATTTCGTAGTTCATTTTTATGTACCTTTTTTGTTTATAATTTCAAAAGGAACCATTTTAATTTTTATAATTTTAAAACTATTTTCAAACTTGCCGGTGTTTTATTTAAGGGCCTAATAGACGTCGTGATTAGACAGATTGTCGAGAATAAGAAATCTTTAAAGTTTTTAATTATGTTTTTATTATATAATTTTTATTGCTTTATAATTAAGGATCTAACTAATTATTAATAATAACTTATTAGGTAATAATAAATACTGACGTGTGTGAACTCCCTAAATTATTGCATCAGAAAAAAAGAACAATATGTCTATGGCTGGAATAACCTTGGTTGACTATGTCTATGGGTTGACTTACCTAAATATCGATTCAAATAAAATCGATTAAAAACGAACTGTGATTTGAGCGTAGACAGAGAAGGCAATAGACCAAGGTACTGTGTAACCGCGACTGAAATAGAGATAACATGACGTAACGATGACGTCACATGACAAGTTCGAGTTTAATGTTGCCACAATAACTGCACTCCCCTAGTACCCCAAATTAGATGGAAAATTCTTCCCAGGATTTTTAAATAAAACGACAAAACAGATGCTGAACTGTTTTATTTTTTAAATAACATACCTACACATATAAGGTTGTCTGGGAGAGACATACCTATTAGGGTAAGCTTCTATTTTTTACATATATCTTAATATTGTGTGCAATAAAGAATTTATTATTCTTTATTGCACACAATATTAACTTCAACCACCACTTAAAAGTATAAAATAATTTTAGTTTGTACACGTAAGTCGGTTTTTTAAAAATATTTTTTTTTATACTAAAGTTTTTTAATGTACTTTCATAGGACCAATTCACTAGATAATTATTTGCTCCTTAAAAAAAATATTGAAATGCCGAATAGAAATTTAGCATATGTGAGTCACTTTGAAAAAAGATGTATGTAACACAAAGGAAAATTTTTTTTCGTTACTAGTAAGAATGTTACACAAAATAATTTGTAATGAACAGTTAAAATTTTCCTTCGATCGAGTAATGCTATTGAATTAAAAGCAACAAAAATTGTATATTTAGTCATCAAAATCATCATTAATGAAATTAACAGTATATTCCTTTTTTCAGGCAGTCGTATAAAACTGCAACTCTTCATAGTTTAAGTTAATAATTATTTAAAAAAAACATTAAAAGTCTGCCTCTAGCTATTTAAAAATGGCTTTAAAAATTAAGAACTTTGTAAATAAAATAATTCTTAAGATCGCCAACAGTTCTCGACTGGTTGTTGGACATTCGAACGAAACTTCAGGATGATTCAGAACAGTAACCGACACTATCTAACTGAATACACTTTAATCATCGCCGACATATATTATATTCTAGTATCCATCATCTTTCTTTTCTTTTCTCATAATATTCATTTCTTCCATCACGACTTTATTTTGTTTCAACAAAAATTAAAAAAAAAATTGAAAAAGTAGCCAAAGTAACCCGCCGTTACGGTATGTCAGAGGACATTACTAAAAAAAACCTATCTCCGTGCCAAATTTCAGCCATATCGGTTTAGTGTGGCGTATTGAGTAACAAACATCCATATGTTTGTTACTCAATCACGCCACACTAAACCGATATGGCTGAAATTTGGATGTATGTATGGATGGCCCTACATACATTCAAACTTTCACATTTATAATATAAGTAGGATAGGGAAAATCGGGACATTGTATAGGTACCTAAAGCTGGCAACACACATAGATACTAAATTTTCTTATTAACTGTCAGTTTGTTGGGCACAAAAGTGTGTCGACCTTGAAAAAAACTGGTTACACGATGAGGGACAAAAAATTGGGTAGCTGCGTCTCTGTTTATCACATTAATAACTTTATCTCTGCTCTCTTTTTAGTGTGAGTGAGAAAGAAATCGTCACTGACTCTATGTCTTCTCTCTCTACGGATTTGAGATAAGCACGGATAATAATTATGATCCCTGGACATGGAGCTATAGCAAAGACTACAGTGTATATTGAGCTATAGTCCCCGGATGATATCCGCGCTTATCTAAAAAATATATTGCAGGTTCTATCTAGGTAATTAATTGTATTGAATATTTGAATAATATAAAACTTTCATAGTTGAGCATTTCGAATTTTTTAGTATCTACCTATTTTTTTTAGTTTAAGTTTTTTGATCTAAATAAAAATATAAGTCATTCAGTTATAAAATAATTAATATAAGCCAGCCAGCTATAAGAAAAGATAAAAAACTTTAGAAAAATTTATATACTGGCTGTCACAGAGCAGTGATAGACTAGTGGATAAGACTTCGGTTTCGTATTCGGCGGTCATAGGTTGCCTTCACTGAGTTATGTGCAACATCGTGAAGAACCCTCCATGTCTGAGAATTTTCCATAATGATTTCAAAGGTGTGTGAAGTTTGCTAATTCGCATTGGGCCAACATGGTGGACCATGGCCTATTAACCTCCTCTGAGAGGAGACTCACTCTGCGCTCAGTAGTGAGTAGGTATGGGTTGCTGATAATGATG
This sequence comes from Hipparchia sbordonii, assembly GCA_038048805.1. Taxonomy (NCBI): domain Eukaryota; kingdom Metazoa; phylum Arthropoda; class Insecta; order Lepidoptera; family Nymphalidae; genus Hipparchia; species Hipparchia sbordonii. Next base: position 10,828,770 of record CM076107.1, read on the forward strand.
ATGATGTAGATGGTGTCATAGACAGCACTGAATAGTAAAAAAGTAATAGGTAGGTACTCAGTACACTTGGTTTTTTGTAAGTTAAATCCTATAGTTTAATGCCAGCTGCTGTTTCTCGTTTAAGGAAACGATTGGATCATTAAAATCGATTAAAAATTAATCGAATCATATCGTTTTCAATCTGTATTTCTGACATTTCCGTTCCATAGACAGTAGATACAATATTGCTGAATGCTGGCTACAAAGTGCAATATTTTTTGATATTTTTACAAAATGGCTGAATTGTAAAGACGTGTATTGAAAATATTATTAAAATGGAGCTCATAAACGACTACTTTTCTCAAGAAATCGATGCTGTGTGTTATTCAGAAGTTACATATTACGGTGATACAGTGTGTAACGTGATTAACGAAGTGTTTTGCATTGATTCAAGTCCTTGGATATCGGACGAAGAAACATTGGACTTGAAGTGTACAATAAAGCCTTTTCCTAATATATTTAAGCCTAGAGATAGAGACTTAAATACGAAGCGTTAGTGTGAAATGGCTTAGCGTCCTCTTTAGGCCTGTAAAAATAGTGTAAAATTGTATAAAATGCATAGTTTTAACGGTACGCGTCAAAGACGCAATCTTTTAGATCTAAACGGATTCGCCCCGATACATTTTCCGCTTACAAGCTATTCAACAGACTCCAGTACTGGTGCTAAAGAAGAAATGAAGCACACATACGGGGATACCTTATTTTTTAACAATCTGCACCTCATACCTGATCCACTTAAGAAAAATTTGGCAGATTCTGTTATAACAGGAGAGGAAAAAAGGGAGACTAAGATGGTCGAGACAAAGGAGCCCGAGAGGCCTCAAAGGCCTGACTATTATCCATCTCTAGCGGGTATAACGAGTTTCTTTTCTGGCGTTCTCAATGTAATGGGAGCGATTTTCCAGAAGCGTACAACCTCGCAAACTTCTCAGTACTACGATTGTTTCGAAAATTACAACGACCAGCAGATGGCGCCGTCACCCTGGCAGAGTTCCAACATTGAGGTTCAAAATAAAAGTGAACGGGATGCGTTCAGTTTTGCCAGTAACAATGAATTAAATACAAATTTGGAATCAGAAATGAGTGCAGATTGTAGATTAGCTGCTAGCCATTGTGAGGAGAAATTAAATAAGGTTCGGTTGCTGTTGACTAATAAAAATATAATAAATGAACAACCATCAAAGTTTCGCTCGAACCGACCTCGGAAGGCATTCATCGAGGCAGGCTCTGTGGAAGAGTCATTTGAAGATGCATTCTCCCCTGAAGATGTTGCCAGCCTTGCCAATGATACATACATTGAATATTACATCCCTTATAATCATCACAATGAACAATATATTCAAGCAGAGGCCCCAAAAATCAGGACTGAAATGTGTGATAAAGAACCTACTGGTGTAGTGTCCAGTTTATCTGTGGAAAAATATCAAAAAAAGAATTTAAATGAGAATACTGTGATAAATGATAATAGCTTTGTAAATACTGAAGAAATTGTGTCTTCTTGCGAGGATAAGTTAAGCAAGTTGAAGGCACTGTTAAAATTAAAAAGTAAACAAGTTATAAATAATGAACCAGAAGTTAAACACGAACCTGAAATAACAAATCCTATTCCAATACCAGTCCACGATTCGGCTAAATCAGAAAGTCCTAAAGATGTAACTAATGCAACTGTGTTTGGTACTGAAATAAATTCAACAGAGCTGCAGAGTTCACAAGAGAGTGACTATTTTAATGAAGTGACTGGTAAATTTTTCTCCTCATCATTGGAAAGTGACGATTCCTTTCAAATTGTTTTCTCCGATAGCCCTCCTAATTGTCGAAGAAGGATCCCATCTGATTGTGATTCGGAAGACTCATTTATCGTGTTTGAGGAACCGCCAGATGCTTGCTATACATCTCACTATGTATTCGGTGAAGATGTTGATTGTAACCATTCAGATTCTGATTCTGATATCGAGGAGGATACTGGTATAACTTGCAAGTTGGCACATAACTTGTCACGCACGTTTAGTGATTTGACAGATGACAGTTTGTACAATGAGGATGTTGTTGACAGTGTACAAGTGTGTAATGAGACTTTTGACAATGAAGTGAATGATACAAGAGTGATAGAAGATCAGAGCATAGAAGAGAAGAAAAGTGGTCTTTTGCTGAGTGAGAAGAGAAAATTGGAGAAGCAAAAGTTGCCACCTAAAAAGGTGAGTTTCTTCTCTATAATGTTACAACTGGTTCCTATATTGAATCTGTCTAAAATCTTTCATTTAGATACTTAGCAACTTTATTAATTAGGTAAAGATTGCATTGTTGGACACACTCATTGCTAGGTATCTTCAGATTACAGATAGATTGAATGGACCTAGCATTAATAGGCATCTATTAGATGATAGGCATTGGGTCAGTCAATTCTATTTATCTCTAAGTGATAACTGAAGTAGTATTAAAACAACCAGATTTTTATATTAATTGCTATTTAACTCCACTAAATAATTATGTCTAGCTATCAACTTTATTCAAGCCTAACCTCTGATCTGGCTAACAAAATTTGAATAAGAGATAGGTTTAACCTTGAGGAAAGATAGGGGGTGCTTTTCATCCTGTAAAATCTAGAATTTCAAATAATTTTAAAACCTCAATCCATGTGTATGAACTCAAAGGCATCAGCTAGATTTATTTAATCAAGCAAGTAGGTATCATGTTTAGAGTATATAAGTAGTTAAGTACTAAGTGCATTATGGACCAATATTCTCAATTGATTCAATGCTATAGAAAATACTTTATAATTGCTGTACTGAAGATAATTATTGCTTTGTATTTTCTGAAGATTTTCGTACAATTTATTTTTGTAGTTTAGGCTTTACTCAGGCTAGAAGAGGAACTCTTTAACTTTCCTGGATAAAATGTATGTGTTAATCTTGGGTATGAGCTATCTCCATTCCAAATTTGAGCCAAATTGGTTCATGTGTTGTGGCGTGAAGGTGACAAACATACACACACATGCACTCACACACATACAACCTTTGCCTGTATATAGAACTTCATTAATATAAGGTAGAATCTGTTTTATCATATACTGCATTATTATTGTTCTTTGAACAAAACCCCAAAATGATATATTAATTAATAATAAAATAATTAGTGTTGATATTTTGAAATATCATTATTAATTAGTTGACAAACAACTTTGCAAGGACAATAGGTATTATGTAGATAGATAAATATACTCTTTGTGCTGATGAAAGAACTATGCAGTATTTGCAAACAATAGTTTGCCTATAAAATACACAGTAACAATAGTTTGCCTATAAAATACACCTATAATACAGTAGTACAATATAAAAATATGACACACATAAAAAGATATTAGCCTGCTTATTGTGTACTAATTCAGTAGGGTTAGTATAATGTTTAATTTGATTGATCGTATTCATATTCGATGATGTTAGCGTTAAAGTAAAATGAACCATAAGTTTATTGTATTAAAGTCACAAATTCAGTACAACCGATTTTAAATTGGAGCGTAAACGTATAACAATACATACTCGAAATTGAGCTCTGATTCAATGCGGTTATGGTCCATTTTACTTTGACGCTAATGTCATCGAATATGAATACGGTCAATAGAATTAAATTTTATACTAACCCTACTGCTATACTTTGTAGTTGAGTAGTTTAACATTTTTATCTGAGTATGGCAAAGCCAAAAAGATGGGTTCCGAATTTAGCAGCAGCAGTCTATATGTACATATGTAGTGCAAAAACTACTACAATTATTTATTACATCAGTTAGCCATATTCTTTCTAAGTAATTAGGTCAAGAATCAAGATCATAAAATTACTTTGTATCCGCCTAGCCGCCTAGTACTTGCAAATGCAAAGATATTTCTAGCAAGCAAGACTTATAAGTTGATAACATAAAAATCAAAGTTCCTTTGGCATTTACGATAAAAACGGGTTTCCTTGCATTTATAAATATTTACTGGTAACTACATTCTAAAAAATTACAATAAAGACCTTGTTACGTTGGAATAGGAAACACTTTTTAGTAGCTAAATGAAGGTAGTTATTAGAATTTGGTATTTTCTAAGTACTAGAAAGACTAGAAAGTTAATTTGTAGGATTTCTTTGTCTCTTTTGAAGCAACTAGGTATTTTGTCCCTGTATCTTTAACTATGTCCTTTCCTCGACTGCAAACTCGACTGTTAAGGCAATAGGCAAGGAGCAGTGGCGTGCAGAGGATGTACTACAGGGTAGGCAGATGATACAAAATGGAAAAAATCTTCAGTGCGAATTATAAAAAACTTAAGGGTAGGAATTGTACAAATTATAAAAAGCCTACCCTTAAGTTTTTATAACTCGTACTGGCGATTTTCACCATTTTATATCATTTTGCCGCGTTATGCCTACCCTGTGTGCACGCCAATGGCAAGGAGTGAATCTTCTAGGCAAGCGCGCTCCAACCTAGACCTCTTCAGTGATATTCAGTATTGATTGTCGTCAAGCGCAAGCCTATGTAAGAAAAATAAAGTTGAAACATACCCAATGTGATACCTAGAAGGTAGGAAAAGCTATCACATTGTGAGATATAGGTAGAACTGCTTTTGCTGCAAGCAATCGTCGCTCTCAACAGTTAAGGAAGACTGAAATACGAAAGTTCGGCGTTTTAAACCCCTACAATGTCCCGCACTTATGTCCGCTTGTATTTAGTTTCCCGCGGGAACTCTGATTTTCCCAGATAAAAAACTATGTCATTCTCCTGGTCCTCAACTTATATACTTGCAAAAACTCACGTTCCGAAGTTCTGGTGTGGCGTGATTGAAGGACAAACCAACAAACAAACACTTTCGTATTTATATATTGTAGTAAGCATATGGATGGTAAAGTTTTGAGCTATCTAGGTTTCTTATTGCAGCTCTATAAATCAAACCCTAGATTAGTCAACCCAACCGGTCAGGGATGCCTCAGTCTAAAAAACATTTTCCGAGTATCCGACCTCCACGTCAGACTGTGTGTCACGTTACCTTGTTCATAAACTGCGATGTAGTAGCCTACCAACCATGAACAAAAAGCGCGACTCATTACTGATTCAATAATGTGAAATTATGAAGAGAGTAGTTTTGGCTTGCCACGACTGCGTGGACTCTTAGGTTTTTAAACGTCTTGCAGGATTGTTTTCCCGGGGAAAACAAAAGGTCAACCTTGTCACTTTCTGGCTGACCAAATTATCCATGCAAAAAATTAAATCGAACTGTTGTTACGTTAGTGCGTGATTGAAGGACAGACCAATAAAAGCCAAATAGACACCGAATGGTCGCCAACGTTAGGTCTCAGGATGGACACAGCTATGTTCGGAGTAATCCTGCGGGATCAAATCAAATGGGGGAACCTAAAAATAACACGAAATAAAACACCTTTAGTTTCGTGTTATTCCTGTGAATTCCACGTAACTTTAGATACCTATCTAGGCTATACTTGAATACATTAAGTAGTACTACTAATTACGGTACTTGTTGATTTGAAGCAGTTGTATGTCAACATAAACAACCATTATCACGAAAGTACGTGACAGTTAACTTGTATTGTTTATCATGATTTTACTTACAACATGTTTCGTCAGTATGGTTTACCACACGGCCGATTTCCCCACCATTTGCCTAGTGCCCGTCACCCTTCTCCCCTTCACCCCACCACTTCTTTTCCTGTTCGTATGATGCAGCGGTTTATGAAAAATGACTTATCATTTTTTACTACCACTTGCGATGTCCAAAAGTTTTAGTAAGTACTCGTAAAACCTACTTTTTTTATTGAATTTTAAACCAAGAGTCGTTAACCCATATATGCCCAGGGGGTCGTTAATGGCCTGAAGGTACTTGATGACTTCAAATGCATCCTGATTGCAACTTATTATATTAATTCTAATTAAAGCACTATTTTTTGATACAGTAAAGAACTACTTTGAAGCACAGTACAATAAAATTACTATTTTTAAATTATTTCAAGTGAAAAATAGTACTACAAAATCGTGTAAGTTTTTTTCTGAAAAAATTTGGTGACTACGTGCATATAAATGTATATATTCTGTGTGTTTTATGTTTTTTTATCATCAAAATTATTGTTATAGTAAATTGAATATGTGTTTTAAAGATATAGGTATAATTTTCACTGAGGGGCTACATTTTTCGTACTCAAATTAATGGAAACTTTTCACGGGGTCGATAACGACCCCGTGGGCATATATGCTGCTTTAAATTCTTATTTTTACTCTAACGATCCCGGCATGTGCTCTCCATTTTTGAAATAGTTGAAGCCCTGGAGAAATTGGATAACGAGGAACAGGTCCAGGACATCGATGTAAGCATTGATCCCCCTTGCAGAGGTACGATATCAGACTGTGATTAGGATGAAAAGGATGAAAGTGTGAAAATATAAATCGATTTCACCTATCTCAATAATTATTTACTTCAGCCGAAATGTTAGTCATACAACGAGAAGGTAATGATGACAATAAAGCCACCAATAAGGCTTTAGTCAATTATTCTCGTAGTTTTCCAGTCTATTATTCTCGTAATTCTCAAAACTCTGAACCCCTTTCTACACAACACAATGTTCTATTCCTATTGAATTGTCGAAGAATCTTATACTTTCATTGCTAATTCTGAGGACTATTCTTCCTCGAGGGAGCACTCTGCTAGGGCCAACAGTGATTTAGGTGCTCTTTTCTACAAGAACTGGGAAAAATCGCAACATGAGGCTACGCAAATGCATAAAACGAGCTTGCAAAAAGCTTGCAAAGATAAGATTTGCGCCATTCACTGGAATGAAGCAGCTTAGTTACACTGTTGTTCAGTGCAATTGGCGTATATCCCGTCCAAAAGGCTCGTCGATATTCTGATACTGGCAAACATATACAAACAAACGTCAAACGTTGTACATCAATACAATCAATGTGGGAGGAGTAGATAGACTTGATGCTCATTTTGGAGTTTATCAAATTGACATTAGGGGTAAAAAGTGGTATATTTTGATGTAGTTAGTTCACTTCGATGTGTTGATAGCAAAAAAAGTATGTGGAAGAGTGTTGACTCTTCAATGCTTCCCAGATTATTAGAAGCAAACGTAGATATACTGGAATTTTATCTATAGCAAAGTCTTTTTCTTTTCTACTTTCTTTTCTTTTCTAATTCTTCAACCTATCTTATTTCGAAAACTCAACCTGAGCCATACCAGCAACTGAAAACAAGGCGGTACCTTATTTCTGTTTTAAAATTTTACATTTACTCAATAGTTGGATCAGAAGACGTGTGCTGTCTAAAAACATAATAGTCAAAATGTGTCGCAAGTTAATGTCAATATGTATTACAGATGCTTTAAAGATTACCTTACCCACCTAATTCTACTACGTAATGGTTCCTGTCTCAATGTCTACCCCAATAATCAAGACTAATAAGCGAATAAAGTTTTTATATTCATGATTCCTCCCCCATACTAGTGTAAGACCTTATCTGCCCATGGGGTCGTTTTCGACCCCCTGAAAAAAACCCACTTTCAGATCTGAAAACTACTAATTGCTATTGTAGCCCTTATTTATGGTCATTAATAAACAACATATGTGAAAATTATAAAAATCGGCGTCAAAAAAAGTTCTGGGCATATATGGGTTAAGATATAATATGATCATAATAATAAATTAAATTAAACACATAATTACCAAGAAATTAACTAATATTTATTTGTTTGAGTCAATAAAGCTAAGGTCATTAGTAATTATTATTATAAATAGGTGACGATCGTAATGACCTCTGATTGATTAGTAGGTAGGTAATCTCCCGCTATCGTTTAAATTAAAATACATTGATGCAGCAGGAATTCCATAAATACAGCCAGTCAGAACTTAAGAAGTCACTAGTCGATGCCCGCGACTTCGTTCGCGTGGATTAATGTTTTAATTCCTGCGAGAACTCTCTGCCAAATTCTAGCCAAATCGATTCAGTCGTTGCGGCGTGATTGAGTAACAAACATCCATCTATCTATCCAGACATCCAAACTTTCGAGTTTATATTAGTATTAAGAACGGTTGTTACACTGATGCAATCATTTTTGGAGCAACACTTTGGACTGCAACAATTTGGCTGAAATTGACATATTATGTACTTCTCACACTGCTCTTCGTCCGAAAGCATGCGTGCTATTAAATTTTGGGCCCCTACATTGTTATCCACTCCCTGTGCCGCAGATCTGTGTTGTTTGGTGGGAGGCTTTGGCCGTGGCTAGCTACCACCCTACCGTCAAAAACGTGCCGCCAAGCGATTGAGTGTTCCGGCACGATGGCCTGTAGAAACCGATTAAGGGTGTGTGGGTTGAATGTACATTGCCATATCCCTTCCAAGTTAGTCCGCTACGATCTTAGACTGTATCATCACTTACCATCAGGTGAGCTCACAGTCAAGGACTATCTTGTCATCGAATAAAAAACAATCTTAAAAGTTAATCTCAGTGTCTCACTGCAAAAGTATCATTTCTTGGTGACCTAGGAACTGTTAGCAGTAAACTAGTATTTCCCCGAGGTCATTGCTCGACTTTGTTTTGTTTACGCCACTATTCCTCATTACTCATCAGTTACGATTAGTATCAAATCACCGACATCAATGACGGCCCGGATGACTCACAAGTCACAGATCACTTCGTCATAATTATCCATTCACAGAAACACTATATCGGATATCTTAAAAAACGTCGTTATGACTTTAGACTAAACAAAAACAAGCTTATTGCGTTACAAAAGGTTATTATTGCGATATCTAAAAGAATATTGTACTTTCCTGATTCTTCACTAGAGAAAGTAGGTACTATGTTTGAAAAGCATCTGACTGAATATGCGGCATCTTCATGTTGTTTTTAAGATCTCATGTTACCCATATTCTTGTCTTACAAATAAAATAATCTATTCTATGTTTTTTGGAAATATATTACTAGTTTCAAGTTCTAGGTTGTGGTTGATAAAGATAATATATTTAGTTTAGGTAGTCGTTTAAGTGAAACTATTCGTGCAACTAAAGTGAATGCAAGAATCGTATGGATAAAATTCCTTTTGAAATCAAGTGCTGGTCATAGGACTGTTTGGACTTGGCTCTGCAACTAATTTGATGTCGTATGTCCACCTAATGCCACTTCGGGACTTCAACACTGATGGTCGTCCGTTTTGGTACTTATACGGATCACCTGTTTCACTTTGAGCATTAAAATCTCTCCATAGTTCACTCTCTTACCTGAATATGTACTCTAATAACGAAGCTTTCATAAGAGGGCCTTGATATGAAGTAAGCAACCATGTCTCTGAACCATATGAGTCAGAACAGTTAAATATGGTGCATTGTTCCAAATGTGGAATCTTTCCGAACGATAACCGACCGAGTTTGTTTCGGCGGACAACCGTCCTCGATATAAGTTAAGTAACGCAATCTGATTGCCATAAACAGCTGCGACACCATCAATGATGTGATGACGTCACGAATGAATCAGAGCATCGAGGTTAGGGCCCGCCATGACGCGTAATGTTTATAAATAATACGTTACTACTAAAATTCTACGAATGCTTTCAACAAGGTCCCTGTTAGTAATAGAGACAATTTCAGGTTTTGATTTTAATCAGAATTCGAACTGATATCCTCGAATTCGAATTACTGAATAACTATTTTTATCCGTTTCTGTAAGATTTTCGCTCTTTAAATTCTTGAAGCCATGCTTTCGCCAGGGTATACCTAATTGGCGCTTTTGATGATAAAAACTTAGTAAGTTTTATTTACTTTGAAATAATGTTGAAAATTGTATTCAATGAAATTAAAAACCAACAATTGAACGGATTTTGACATAAGATGTCATACTTGGCACGAGAACATTATAGAGAACTTTCTGATCATCGCGGGCAGTGTAACGATCGCAAAGGCCTCTGATTGGCTAAATTTATGGCGTTCTGGCTGCATCAATGCATTTTAACCAATAGCGGGAGGGTACCAGCCAATCAGAAGTCATTGCGATCGTTACACTGATGCAATCATTTTTAGAGTATTATTATGACTGATGATTATGATGATTATTACAATATGTCTTATTATTTTGTCTCATTGTTTCCAGGTCACCTTCTCTTCAGAACCACCGAAAGTCCACGTGATGTGGGTCTGGACCTTCGCGGCGAGACAAGCGAGAGCCGGCCACTGGGAGCGTCACGCGAGAGATAGAGAAAGATTCAAGAGGAGGTGAGAATCTTTGAATATGTTATAGACTTATAGTATTCGCCAATGCAGCTGTACGGGTGACGTATGTACCTAGACTAATGACATATCTGTAACATCTTAACTGTAACTCACAATCACGCAATAAATGGATTATGAATTATGAGGCGCGGGGGTGCCCGCGTAGCCGGTATGCATCGGATTGATGTATTGCAAATGTATTCGACTGATAAAATGTCGATTATGAGCCCTTGTAGAGATACGTGTTTCTTTATTTGTCGTCTTTCCATTTTTCTTGTTTTATATACGTTGTTTGGTAGGTCTCCTGCTTTCCTACCGTGTCACATACAAGTACATTTGCCCTCTAAACAACTCAAATACCATTTAGAAAGACACCACATGATACGTTGCTTCTGCGGCACCGCTGCGGCGTCCTACATGTAGAACTTGGGGGTGTGCCACACCACAGGATGCGTTGCGGCATTACTATGCGCTGTGCTTGATACGTTGTGCCGCAGCGCATGGTTGTGTTGAAAACAACTGCAAAATCACTAAGTCACTAAGTTTTGTCCGGTGGGAGGCTTTGGCCGTGGCTACTTACCACCCTATCATCAAAGACTTGCCGCCAAGCGATTTAGCGTTCCGGCACGATGGCGTGCAGAAACCTATTAGGGGTATGGGTTGAACACTGCCATGCCCCTTCCGAGTTAGTCCACTAACATCTTAGACTGCATCGTCACTTTCCATCAGGTGAGATCGCAGTCAAGGACTATCTTGTCAAGTTGTCATTGAATAAGTTGAAACTCGGCAACGCGCTTTCGCAACGCATTGCGCTTATTTATCGACATGTGACCTTTTTTGCCCCGCAGATTAGATATACATACATTTCTTATCTTACTTTTATTTATACCTTCTATATATCCGCACATGAAAATAACTTGTTTTCATAAAATAAAACCTAATATGTACTAACAAAATTAATACAGGTGCATTTATTGCAACGCCCGTGTTGAGGAATGCCTCACATGGCATTGAAATTTTTATCTTATCGCTAATGAAGTAATAGTATTGCTTTCATAAAATCTTAAGACTGTGTTAAGCTTTTTATCAAGAACATAAGCCGACTCAACTGGCTGGGAAGACATAAATATAACCTACTAGGGAAGCCCCACAATTCCCGTGTAGATTAAAATGACGCGCACAATGGATATTAGATATTTTTATTTTATTACTAGATGATACATTCGTTTGCGTGTATTGAGGTTTTTATCCGAAATTGAAAAGACCGCGTAGTTACGGAAAAGTTAATTCAAGGCCACTCAGTATTACGGATCATAGATTCGAAAGGTGCCGCCTAAACCTGTTACATAACTCAATCACTACTAAGAAACTAGTAGGTCTATAAATACAATGGTTATGTTGGCGAAAATAGAGAAAAAAGAAAGTATCACAATAGAAAAATAGTGCTGCAGAAAGCAACGTTTTACAATGTTGTAGTCATATCTAAAGTCACTAATAACTTTTAGTTGAAAATATACGAGTATTTGATCAGCTTCTCATAGTCTTTCGGCAAATATTGACAATCTCTGGCATTAAAAGTATATTTTTTTTTGTTTTGATTTCAGAATAGCGGATGTTGAAATGGCAATATCATGGGTGTTTAAACGCCAGCATCGTACACGAATAGTGTTCCAACGGTTCAGACCGTGGTGGAACGCGGAAAGACGAAGAGAACTTGCCGAAAAGAAAGAAAAAGAAGAACGGGAAAAACAACTAAAAAAAGAAGAAGAAGAAGAACGGGAGAAAGTGTTAAAGGAAGAAGAAACAAGCGCGGTAAACGAAACTGAAGACCTTCATGATAACACTGATTTAGAAACAGGCATTGTTAATGTTGGAGATTGTAATAAACATTTGGTTCATAACGGAATTGATAAATTAGATGTTAATTGCAATGGATTTATTGAAGAACTCGATAAAGTAGAAACTAAACAAGCTATGGAATGTAATGGTATAGAAAACATCAATGATTCGAGTCCCAGTTATTATAAATTGGGTAAACTAAATGTTCCTAACGAACGTGGGATTGAGATATTGGAGTCGATAAAAACAGTTTCTGATGACAATATTCCGTTTAAACAATGCAAGGAACATTCGAACATTAGAACTACTGATTCCAAAATTATTGAATTGCATAATGATACAATTGAAGAAACACCTGGCGTAAAAGAATCTATTAAAATTGCGATGACAGATGACGAATTAGCAGAAAAATTTCAAGACTTACAGATAAAGGACGCAAGCGTCAACACATGACGGTACGTTTATGAGATTGGATAGGAAAGGCTACAGCACCAGAATGGGTATATTCGATGTTGATCTGTCGCCAGTTGCTACCGAAAGGATTTTGGTAAACTTTCGGAGATGAGAAGTTCTGAAGTCTGATTTTTAATTCCACGATTCTGACGTATCTTAATGTTACCAGGGATAAAAAAAATCCCACAAAAAAGATAAAAATTTAAACATGTAAAAATAAAAATCAATTGCCGCACATGAATATATGACAAATGCCTGACAGTTAGTTTGGGGTAAAATCGAACTACAGGTGGTAATCCTGTTTTTCATACAAATAACTCACTCTATTTATAAAATGACAAGTGTCAGAATTCCACCGAATTAAAAATCAGACTATAATAAAGTCAGTGAGTGATACTAAACCCAACTTTCTTATTTCTGTAACTTTTTAATTTTACATGTACTTTAAAAAACAATTATTTCACTGTTTTGTCAAATTGGATTTTTTTTTTTACAAATTTGCTCCATTACAAAATCTTTGTCTTGTATGCAGATATTTTTATTGTACTGGTTTTCGTTAAAGTATATATTTCATCGATTTTTTATCTTATAAATATCTATTAGCTTCAATTTATTCAGTACACTAGTTAATATATTATGCAGTAACTGCAAGGTTTAGTTTACTACTGAAACTTACTCTGTAGAACTTCTTTACGATGTTTTAGTCTAAATATTTTTTTATTAAAAAATATTTACGTGACTGCGATTGGGAACATAAAGAGTTTTTCGAAATCTCATATAAACGAATTTAATTTTAATCGAAAACGTTAAAGAGTTAACACCCACGATTCATTGATCCGGGCACATTGCAATAACTTTAAATTGAATAATTATATTAATATCTTAAGTTTTTTCGCTGTCGCGTAGAGGTGACAGGTCAATATAGCGTAACTTATTTTGTACCATATGCAATATGCGTGAATTTGAATTTTTTGAATTTTCAATTTGTGAAAGAATATACCCACGTACATTTACCTCCCGCGAAATGATACGTAGTTTTTATTAATTTCTGGTAACATTTTTTTAACATTATAAAATTAAAATTTAGTAGCAGTTTAAGTGGATGGTGCGTGCCTGGCTATGCCATGTACCGTGTCGCTTAAATTGATATTAAAATAAACCCAATGAAGTAAACAATTTTTTCCATCACATAAACGTTCTTTATCGAGTAAAAAGTCAAATCGGTTCAAAAATCCTTAAAAAAAAAGGTGTAGATACATGAAAAAATACGCCCGCTCCTTTTCCTTGAAGTCGAGTTCCAATTAAAAAAATATTTTTGGGTACTAATTTCTAGTAGACAAAATTTCAATAACGAATGTGTTCAATATTGTCTACTTAAAAAAAAGAAAAAGAAAATAATTTTTACTAGCTACTCAAAAAGACGGTAACAACAACACCTAATATTAATATTTGCCTCTTACAAGTCTGCGAACATTTTGAAAATTAGTGCATTAACGAAGCGCCATCTATTGGGCTAAAAAGGCACTTTGAAAGTTATAGGGAAGACAAAAAATGGTATAAATTAAAAAAAAAACAATGAGGATGCTTACTGCTAAGTGCCTAACACCTTGACTGAATACACACATTGGTCCATGAAAATTAAAAAAAAAAAAATTAGCGCACAGTCTAGTTAGTTAGTTTAGCGCGTATAAGCCGCTAAAATTATAAGTTTGTCGTGTTAAATTACTGTAATTTCTATGTAATAATAATAATATGTAAACAATAAATGTAAAAAAATTATATATAAATATACTTAGTGCATAAAATACTTTGTAAAAAAATATGATCTATTTTTAATGATTATTCTCTTTGAAAGAGAATCGATAATAATAGAGTCCGTTAAAAATTTATTTTATTGTTTGTTTTTATTTTTCGTCATTAAAAAAAGATTATATTCTATAAAATAAATTCTCTGTAATACTGTATACCTAGCTACTAAGGTCATAAATATAAGAGGGGTACTTGAATATTTCTTTCGTAATAAATTTTCTAGTTTTTTTCCTATTGTTTTAAATTCAAGTTTTTGTTGGCGATAATTATAAAAATAAAATTTGCCTATGTAAAATGTTATAGCATATAAAATATTATTTTATTGTAAAGTTGTGTTCATATGATTATTGTGACAGTGGCTATTGCTTAGTCCACCACACTAGTCCAATAAGTTCCTGAAAAGCCGGCAACGCATTGCTGGTGCCTCTGGTACTACAAATGTTCATGGGCTCACTTAACATCAGGTGACCCGCCTGCACTTTTGCGCGCTATTCATATATAAAAAAATAATAAGAACTGACAGACCACACACACCTTTGAGAACCTCATAGAGAACTCAGGCGTGCGAGTTTACTCACGATCTTTTCCTTCACCGTTGATGGTTTAAACGTACATTGGGGGTAGTATAAGATTTATTCGATTGATCGTATTCGTATGCTATGACATTAGCGTCAAAGTAAAATGAACCATAACTACATTGAATTAGAGCTCAATGTCGTGCATGCATTCTCATACTTTTACGTATACGTAAACTAAAATCGGTTGTACTGAACTTGTGACTTCAAAACAATATGTTTAAGGTACAATTTACTTTGACGCTAATGTCATAGTATACCCCACATATCTCCGAAAAGTCGAAGGTTTTGTAAAACGTCTCACTAAAATAGCCACTGTTACAGTTCGCCATTAGTTTATGTGTAAATTCTATTACTGTATCATTATTATAAATGTAAATTCGTGTAAAATTGCTTATAAAGGATAATATATTATTTCACTTTGGAGTATATTGTATTTATTTTGGAGGATTAACACACCCGATAAATGTAAATAGTTATATTTAATTTTAATAATGAAATTGTCAGTAAGAATGCTACATGTCTGAATTAACCACAAACAGTAAAGGACAGGTGCTTACAAATTTCACTATAAAAGGACTTTTTTTTATATTACAAGACATGATAAAAATAACTTATTTCTTTTAATCCATGGAACAGGTTCTTGGCATTTCGCTATAAAAAGAATTTCCATACTTAGTATTTTTTATTTTAAATACAAGTCTGTTAACTTATTTCTTTTAATCTAATGATTTACATTAATCAAAAATACTTTCTATGCATAATTAAATTGTTGATAACATTTTGTTCAATATAATAAGTATTATTATCAATGTTCGTTATTTATTGAGCATAAATAGCAAGTAGCATTTTAATTGACCAATTTAATCATCACATAATTACATCGTACCTTAAGCTGTGTTTATACTCACATATGCATACCATATCTTATGGACAGTTCACATTGACCAAGAGTCGAAGCGCATCAAGCGATAAGCCAAAATGTCAGCATATTATAGGTCTTCTATAAACCGTAATTCACTTTCTTCTAAGATATAAGGCGCGTACATTCAGCAAAATTGCGAAAAAAATTACCTCCATTATCTTATGGAAATGTGTTCGATTGGCGCTTTGATGTGCTTTAACTCTGCCTTAATGTGGACCGACCCTTATATGACCCGAGAGATCGTGGGATATTTTAAAGAGGTGCTTATTAAAAATTCAAGTTTGTAACATACATCTTCTACTTAACCTGAATGGCAAATATAGGGCACCACAACACTACCTTTTTGCTAATCGGAACTACGTTAGTTTGCGAGTACCTAACGGAGTACCACATTAAACAATTTCAGCATTTATCAAGCATCAAGCACCTCCTTAAAAAAATTCCAGCCTCCTGGACATACTTTCAAGACCTTACTTTAGGCTGGTTTTATGTTGTGATCTAAAGAGCGTGCTCTGGCTCAACTCAGACTCAAGATAGAGGTTAAAATGAGACACAAATATTATGCTCTGACATAAATCTGCTCATTTTAACTCTGTCTCGAGTCTGTGCTTAGTGAGAGTGCGGTCTATAGATTTCAGCCTAAATGTCACGCTGGTTATTCGCCACGATCGCGATTCGACATGATGATACTTCGTCAGCGCGTACATTCAGCGAGACACTCTCACTAAAGACGCGTGGCGCGTGGAAGATGGTCGGCACCGAGCGCTCAGCAACGCTGACGCGCGGCCGTGCAGCGCTCAGTGCTGAGCCGCTGAGCGGTCGGTTATTCTTAACCATTTCTATAGCAACCATACATATTGGTCGATCAGCGTGACACTAACCATCCTTACTGTTGAAGCTTTTTTGCTAAATTCTTGGTCTTTAAGCAGCCATAATTATTTTGTTTTCGAAGTGTAAACACGGTTATACTTAGTTTAGGTTATAGCTATTATAGCGAACGAAATTGTGATTTGTAACACTGGGCTTTTGGTTTAATAAACACTAAAATGCAAAATGTGTACTTTGTTTTAATTTTTTATTTCCTTTGAATTGAATGAAAGTCTTAAATAATGACCATTGGTGATTGCACATCTTATCTTGTACTTAAGTGACAAATGACCATAATATATGTAAAGAGCTGTTGGACAATGATAAGGTGATGCTTGATCCAAGCTTTCTTAAGTTCCTTGAGTAGGTGTGGAAATCTAGATCTGCCAGTAGTTTGTTTTTGGTCAAAAACTTGAGAAACTGAAGTTCTTTACAAGCATACTCATAAGTAGGGACAGGGTTAAGTATGTGTATAAATAAAAACATAACAATTAATTTATTTAAATAAGTATTACAAAAAATACTTAACAAATAAACGGCAAGTGTAGTAAGCAAGTAAAACGTAAAATAGCGTTTTCAGTGTTATATGGAGATAGTAGAGCCTGAAACAAAAAAATGTGTCATTCTATCAGAATATCATTTGCTCGCTAAAAGTATATCAGCAATTTAGCGTTCCGGCACGATGGCGTGTAGAAACCCATTAGGGGTACACTGCCATACCCCTTCCAAGTTATCCCGCTACCATCTTAGACTGCATCGTCGCTTACCATCAGGTGAGATCGCAGTCAATGACTATCTTGTCATCAAATAATAAAAAAAAAACATCCGTTGTTCCTGCACATAATATTTCTCCGGTCGTGTCGAATTTTCCGTCCCTTCGGACTATGAGAGAGGAAATAGCGAGTGGACCTGTGTTTGCGCACAAACTTGGGCACTATAATATCTCCCGCGGAAATGGTTAATCTCTAGAGATTGGCCGCCGTGGCCGGAATCGGTCGAGAGTCGAGAGGACATTATTATTGTAATACCTATAGTTACCTTTTCATATGTCGCCTGGCTTGCGGCAACGTTGACCAATCGTCCTTGGCGATGAACTCCCTTATGCCGAGATGATAGTTTTTCAGGTACTCGTTGTAGTTAACTTTCGACAACAGTACCTGCCCACAAAATGCGGTTTATTACGTTCCCTCAAATATGGTTGAGCGAAGCAACGGCTGGATCATGCGTCATGCTCTTGAAAGGGTGCCACCAACGGGAATGGGTCTATTTTCTGTCTGCCCGTCTTACCATGTATTGGATTGTATGTGGGTATGGATTTTTGAAACTTCATTGTGGAATCATTGTATATACCTATATACACAGATTAGAGACTATATAGTTTTGACTTTCGTTACCTACCTCAACCTACCTATTAAAAATATTTTTTTGAAAAGAGCAACCGCTTAGTTTATTGCTGGCTCTTCTCGGCAGGAAGGGCATTCCAACCAGTGGTAGATTCATCGACGATTCCAAAGCACTTGTAAAAGTTAATCTGAATAAAGAAATATTCTATTCTATGATCCGATACCCCTTGGTCTTACCGATATATCCGTATAGAACACTTCATTTTCTTGTTTCGTTATTTGATTTTTCAAAGATCGAAAGTAGTCATTTTTGAATACCCAGGTTCTTGAAGTATAGTATTGCAATAGTTCCATTCCCTTGCGGAGACGTTTCTCTACTCTTACCATGCTACAAGAGAAACGTATTTTTTTGTTAAAACAACTGTAGGAGGAACTTAATCCGTAGAAAAGTGCTGTAGCGTTGGTGAGCGTATTTTAGCTTCTAGTTTGGAACAGACTTTTTTTAGCGAGAAAATGAGCAGGCGGGTCACCTAATGTTAAGTGATTACCGCCGCCCATGAACATTTGTAGCACCAGAGGGACCACCAATGCGTTGTAGGCTTTTCAGGAATTTGTTGGTCAGCCCCTTGAATAACCCCATGTTGTAATCAACAAGAGTTTCTCAAATGAGTGGGAAAGAGGTGGATAATGAATATTTTACAAGCGTACGGTAAATGAAGAGCGTAATGGCAGATATTTGTCGTGTCATTTAACAATGAAGTACTCTATTATACTCTCCGTCGTTCGGAACAATTTTTTCGCTTATTTTTAATAGGTATATAACTCATCCCTAGTAGAATATCATAAGTGGGAAGAAATAGTTTGCGATTATCCTATGAAAAAACTTTCCACACAATTTTCACCCGCAATTATTATACATTACATTGTTATATATTAAGACAAAAACTCGTATCAGTTAAGCAATGTTAATATGAGTGCTAAAAATTTCGCTCGCTTACGAAATATTCTTCTTGTGTAACTGAGCCATACTTAACGGTTCTTCGGTTGACGTAGAAGAACATTAAAACTTACAATGTCTTCTGTCCAAACAGAAATAGAAGAAAATCGATTAAATACGCCGGCACTATGTGGAAGAAGAACTCAGCTATTTTGTGCTGATAGAAATTCTCTTTGGAGTTTCCCGCCGGGTAGTACAGCGTACGCGACAGTGGATACTGTACGACGAATTCTGTCACTAAAACAAGAAAAATTTTTAAATCCGACTACGGAAAATTGGATGTAACCTGTGCCCGCGACTTTCTCTTCGATTTTCCGGGATAAAAAGAAGCCTATGTCCCTCTCCAGGTCCTCAATTATACCCATGCAAAAAATCACGTCGATCCGTAGCTCTGTTGCAGCGTTATGGATTGGCCGCCGTGGTCGTTGCTACAATCCGTGCGAATTAACATGGCACCCTGAGGGGCTAGACAAGTGGCATTCGGTTCGAAGCGATTCGATTTCCTCATTCGCTATCGCTTTAACGAAAGCGAAGTTCGACTGCTAGACAAAGTTACATGTGATTAGCGATCGCCTATTCCATTCGTCTTTTCGATAAATAGTAACTTTTGTCTATGATCTTTCGTAATGAAACGTCAAACTGATGATAACTTACTTTGTATAGTGGCCTCAACCCAAGTTAATTTGGTGGTTCCGGAGTCTGTAATGTTGCAAACTCTTATATCCTTTGGTCTGTAAAATCAATAAATGAGTGTGAATAGGGCATAATAGAAATATGGAATGGAGTATGACAGGTAAGTGTGTGTATTGCTGGAGAGCCCGGAGTACCTCTCTGAGATCAATTCAGACAAGAGGAGAATGGAGATCTGTAGGAAAACCGGAGTTACTGACGTCATCGCTTATCGCGCTGTGGTCTTATAACTGGGAGGTCTCGGGTTCGATTCCCGGCGGGGGCAATTTGGGAATTTATAATTTCTCAATTGTCTCTGGTCTGGTCTGGTGGGAGGCTTTGGCCGTGGCTAGTTACCACCCTACCGTCAAAGACGTGCCGCCTAGCGATTTAGCGTTCCGGAACGATGAAACCGATTACACTCCCCTTCCAAGTTAGCCCGCTAGCATCTTAGTCTGCATCGTTACTTACCATCAAGTGAGATCGCAGTCAAGGACAATTTGTCATCGAATAAAAAAACAAATCTTTGTACATACCGTTCAATCCCAGTGGTGTACGCTAGAAGAATGCACGCGTTGACCACCATGTCGACCGGCATTATATCCACTTGGGTATTCTTGCAATATGAGCTGTGCAGAATGCCTATAAAGAGGGTAGAAGTTAAAAAAATGTTTATCAAAAAAGACGCGTCGCGAACTCGCGACAGAGACACAACTGATTGACAGATTAACGCACAGTTACTTTAAAGTTTAACATATCGCATTTTCAGAGTTATAGTGATCTGATAGACTGAGAGCATTTTTTAATATAATATTACCAATATAAAAAAAAGAACAGGTAGTTAATTGTTTACCGCTAGCCCCTGCGTAGATAGCTCCAGTCGGACCATTTATATTATCCACCCATCCTGGGATAGGTTCCTTATATGATGCTATAACTGAAACCAAATGCTATTATGAAAATCTAACATAATTTCATTTTAAGGGTTCCGTACCCAAATCCACTAATTACTAAGTCTACGTTGTACGTTCGTCTGTTGTATCTATCTCATGAACTGTAATAGGTAGATACTTGAAGTTCTCACAATATGTGAATTTCTATTGCCGCTATAACAATAAATAATAATAAAAAAAAAATTAAATTAAAGAGAATCTCCATGCTACTAATTTTTGTTTTTGCCCGATCTTAATATAATAGCTTGTGTGCTTGTGTTTAAAATTTTTGTCTGTCAGCCTCTTTGCCTAGGTTTTTCGATTTTTGGAATGGCTGAACTGATTTTGACGGGAATTTTACAGGTGTTAAAAGCATTATTGCTTCCTTTCGTTCCTGCTTTAAAAATAACTTTTAAAAATTATAAAGGAGAGTAAGTAGAGGGATCTAAACGAAAAGCACATCTCTAGATAGCCTCTTGCGACAATTTCATCAAAACTGAGAATTAAATTGGTCGTAATGACCAATTTTTCGCAGGCATTCATTAGCTTTCAGAATTAATAAATATTTCTTTTATATATATATACTATGATATATTTATTAAATAAATAAATATTTCTTACCAACAGAGGGTCTCGCGATAGCGATCGTAAACTTCCCATTGAACTGTGCAACTATGCCCTCAGTGAGATTCTTAGAGTATCCGTACGTGTTTACGTATGGCTTGATCAACCTGTAAATATGTAACACTGTAAATATATAATGCACTAAATATGTAAACTGTAAATGTGTAAACTAATTTTCATGGCTTAGCGAAACAACGCGCAACTTACCTCAATATGTATTCAATTTATAGTTTCAATAGCCCAACGGTTCAAGGAGCGGACTGAAAACTGAAAGGTCGCAGGTTCGTGCCCCACCCGTTGCACTATTGTCGTACCCACTCCTAGCACAAGCTTTTCGCTTATTTCGAGGGGAGACGAGATATAAGTCAAGTTAGACTTGGCTAAAATTCTTTAAAAAAAAAATTTGGACCATCAACTTGCGTCCACAAACCAAGAAGTTCTGCATCTAGTTACATCCTTACTAATCTTATATATACAACTGCCTCGTTGGTCTAATGATTAGCAAGATCGGCTAAGGATGACGAGCTCCCGGGTTCGACTCCCGGGTCAGGCCAAAAATGTATTGGATTTTCCGTTAAGAAATTTTAAGTACTAGCCCGGAGTTATAAGGCGGTGGTGAGTCACCCCCCGTGCCTCGGAGAGCACGTAAAGCCGTCGGTAGTATCAGCTAGTATTATCTAAAGCTGTAAATACAGCTTAAAAGAACAGAAGTACACAAAGTTGTTATCATACTCAGGCTGTATTTTCATTAGCATGTCGTCGCTCATCCACCTGACGCAATCGATGATGTCTTGAGGCCTGTGCAGGGGGGGATGTATTTTCTCTTCCAGCACCTCCAGCTCATCGTGACAGAAAGACGTTGATATGTCAACAAATACCTGGAATTATTTACTTAATATGCAGGGTGTATGGCTGCCGTCCTAGAGCCTATGATATTCTACTAGGGATTAGTTATATACTCACGAAACAAGCGAAAAAATTTTTCCGAACGACGAAGAGTATAATAGAGTACTTCATTATAAAATGCCATGACAAATTACGACAAATATCTGCCATTATGCGCTTCATTTACTGCACGCTCGTTACATATCCACCTCTTTTTATACATATTACATATACTATATCATAGCCTTAGCCTGGAAATACACGTCAGGTTTTTTCATCCGATAGTCTGATCCGGTATCCTGATCAGGCTACCGGAAGGCATTGAAGCCATTACTTTGTATGAACAGTCAATACACGTCCGATCCGGTGGCCGGATCGGACGTCCGAGTCGGAAACGGGCGCGAGGCGTTTCCGATTTTACTGTCGGTCCGATTGTCTGAAGGCGCGGTCTACATAGCCTGTATGATCCGGTAGCCTGATCAGGCTACCGGATCAGACTATCGGATCCAGGCTTAAGCTAAAATGCCGCAATAGTTCTTTATATTATTGGCTCCTCTTTAAGACTATTCAGTCCTATACTTTAAGAAACTTACTTCAAGATTTTTAATCCCTTCAGCAAACTGTAATACATTTTTGGTTCCAATTAAATTTGAATTGATTGCATCTCGAAGATTCAAATCAAATCTGAAAGGTTTTAATGGTAATTTTAATATAGGGTAAGTAGGTAGGGTAGGTAGTAGGTACGGGATACAAATAAGAGCCATTATTGTAGTTTCAAACTGCTGAGCTATTTATTTAAAAAAAAAAACCCGCTTTCCCAGTGTAGAGTCGACTCATACTCGAAGTAAAACAGTTTATAACTTACTACCTGTTGCCCGCAACTTCGTCCGCGTGGATTTAGTATTTAATAATCCCGTGGGAACGCTTTGATCTTCCGGATTCATAAATAGCCTTCGGTTCGGTTCTTGTTCGGTTCTCATCGGGTGACCGCCCTCGACCACCGACATACCGCATCGCATTGTTCGCCCCCGCTATTATTTCTTTTTGCTCGGCTTTTAAGAGTCGTACCGAGATATCGAATAGCCTATAACCTTCCTCAAGAATTGGGCTATCAGATACAAAAAGAATTTTTCAAACCCGACTGATAGTTCCAGAGATTAGCGCGTTCAAACAAACAAACTCTTACACTTTATTATATTAGTACAGAAGTACAGATTTGTGTTTGACCGATTCATTTCTGTTTTTACAAATGTTATTCTTACATGTTACATTTTCGATTTTAATTAATGAATATCCATATTTCGACAACACAGTCAAATTACAATTAGGTATACCCAATTTTTACAAGTGTAAAATTCACCTGACTGAAGCAGCACCGTGGAAAACGATTTGGACCTCTTGTTGCAACAAACTTCTGTCCTGCGCGGATATCCCCAGATCTTCTTCTAGAATTTCGCCCGGTATCACGCAGAGCTTGGCAAATACGCCAGTATCTTTGATCTTTTCGAAACACTAAAAATATTATATTGTATATTTTATTTTAATTTTCTCTAAGTGTTAATTTAATGGCCAGTACAATCGACTGATATAACAATAAATATAAATATTGAAATTAGAAATAAATAAAATCTAAAACCCGATTGAAGGCAACATGATTTTGACTGCATGGCTTTGGATGGCTTAACTTACCTTCGGCCAAGGTAACTGCCAGCTCTTGGCACAGCCACAGAATGGCAGATTACATATTTTTTCACAACTCCCTCAATATAGGTATCAAATGAAAGGGCTTGACTACTAAAATACTATACACAATGATAAATTTCAAATCCAAGATGGCCACCACAACAAAATGGCGAATTATATGTATATATTTTTTTTAATATTTCATGTTGGGGTTATTTTCAATTTTCAATTAACGCTTGTTAAACAGAGGGGTGAGTCTCAGTAATGAGGTATACGAGGCACAGTAAGAGAGAGAACAAGAGAGAGAGGGTTTTTTAAAAATCTAAGTAAATACTTACCCTCATGTCGAGTATCTCGTTGAGTCGGTCGTGAGGGCTCTGCCCCTTCTTTTTCCTGATCAACAGGTAAATGGCTTTAATCTCAGGGCAGCATCTCAGCAACTTCTCGACCAAGATCTTGCCTATGAAGCCGCTGGCGCCGGTTATAAATATTGATTTATTGGCGTAATATTCCACAACCCCTATGGATGCCATTGTAACAGTCTGGAAGCGTTTTAAATGTTTTTAAGCTATTGCATAGCTTCTATCGCGGGCCAGCGTGGAGACCGAATCCAGAAATTCCGTAACGAAAATAACCTGACACGGGACTCCTCTACGGTGAGCCGCTAGATGGCGCATTTTTTAAGCTATTGCATAGCATTTAAAAAATGCTATGCAATAGCTTTACCGCGGCAGTCCCCGAGTGCCACACGTCTTTTTTTTAATATATAGACTAGCGCTTGACTGCGATCTCACCTTATTCTCACCTAATGGTAAGTGAAGATGCAGCCTAAGATGGTGCGCGCTTGCCTAGAAGATGCCTGTTCACTTTTGATTTAAAGACACCCACATACTCACACTTATTATAAGAACGAAATTCTAAGAACGAAGAACGAAAGAACGAAGAATCTAAGAACGAAAAAAGAAGGAATTTATAATATTAGATCGAAGAACTACTGTCGATGCTCTTCTCTTTCAAACTAAGTAGTAATCCTTTTGTTTTTCTTGTTTTTCATAGCTTACTATTCTGAAAAAAATAATCAACTGAAGAATTGTTGGCAAGTCTATTTCAACTTTGCAAAAATACCACTTACGTATGAAATTGGCAAAATCAAGTTGGTAAGTATATTGTTATACCCGTACTACCACTCACGTTCTAAGTCTTTGGCTGACTAATTGAAGTAATTACTAAAAAACTAAAATGCAAAATAAAAAAATAAAGGTAACGTACAGTATAATATGAAATCATTATTAATATTCATGTATACCTTTAAGTAATGGAATTAAGCGAGATATTCCATTGTCTCTTTAAAATGGCAATTACTTATGCAAAATAAACAATCTATATGTATAAAATTCAAAGTCCTGACTGACTGACTGACTGACTGACTGACTGACTGACTGACTGAGATATCAACGCACAGCCTAAACTACTGAAGTTAGAAACTTGAAACTTTTACAGTTGGTTCCTTTTATGACGTAGGCGCACACTAAGAAAGGATTTTTGAAAATTCAACCCCTAAGGGGGTAAAATAGGGGTTTGAACCCTCAGTTTGCGGAACCCTCAGTGCGCGAGTATAACTCGCACTTCGTCGTTTTTAAAAAAAATATTAGCCAAAAGCTAACTTAACAAAGCAAGCTGAACTTAACTTATATTCTCCTCTCTCCTACAAAAAAGTGGAAAGCTTGTATTATATTGCAAAATATCGAACCGTCGACCTTTCAGTTTTCATCCGCACCTTTAACAGTTGGGCTATTGAGGCTATATAAATAAAGGTTTCTGTGTGGAAACCGACCTAGCAGAAAGGAGGAAGGCTAAATGCGTATAACATCAAAAATTTACATAACAACTAAGTAACAAAAAGCGACAAAAATATTTTGCGTAGTAAGCTTAATCATTGTAATAGGTATGTAAGTTAAATGACGACAGTACATTATTTCATCATGTCACAATAGAATTACATTATACCAAAGAATTGACCTCTACCAACCGGCCAAGTGTAAGTCGGACTCGCACACAACGGGTTCCGTACCATCGTTACAGTGATTTTTTTATTTTTAATTGACAAGCCAACCATATTGATGTACATATAAATATTATGAAAATATTACAACTGAAAGACATTCATAACAAAATTATCAAGAACTGGCATGTATCTACAAAAGATTTTGAGACATGTACAGATTAGTTTTTGTACATACTACATAATATAGAACATAGAGTAAAATTATAGTACAAATTCTAATTGCTACAAATTAGCTTCCTTATTTAGGGAGCCTATGACAATATTACAGTGTTAGCAGGCTGACAGCGAATTAAATGAATTAAGTTGCTGAATTTTTGGATTAAGTGTATTAAATTGGCGACAAATATGATTTATGCAAGAGTGGTAAGCAAGGTTAGTGTATAACTAACCTTGCCTAAGTTATTGTTAAGGTTGAACAAAAGATGCCAAAAAAATACTTTTCTTTGGGAAATACATATTCAGTGGATACAGCCCGCTTACAGACGGAAGTACGGACAGCGGCGAAGGCTTAGTAAATGGATCCCGTTGGCACCCTTTAGGTAAGGAACCCTAAAACTGTAACTGTATGCATTTATTTATACGGTCAATGGGGTTAATGCAAGTGCAATAATTACTAAATTAAAATTTTAGTCAATATAGTTAAGGCTGGCTCCACACTTTGCACGTTGGTTCCAATGCTTGTGCCAACGTTGGCCGGTTATTTTGTGAGGCGTCCACATGTTGGCTATTATATAGTTCTGTTCTGTCAGAGCTAAGGTGAAGATGTATAATACAGAAATATACAAATTGCTCTCGCTTTTACAGTACCTACTCACTCGGTCAGTATTCAGTACATACAATTTGTATTTGTCAATGAAAAAAGAAAAAAGCCGCGTTAGAGAAGATGGGAGATGACGATTGACGACATAATATAATAATCGTGTGCCACAAGACTGACGTTGGACGTAACGTGTGAACTGTGAACGGGTCGCGAACGTTCCCGCAGATGCCTTTATAAAAACTGACACAGAACGGCCAACTACCAACGTTGGCTCGAGTGTTGGGGCCAATGCCAATTTCCCGATCCACACGTTGGCCGAACGATGCTGGAGTTAGCGTTGGGTCCAACGTGTGGAGCCGTTGTTAGTCCAAAAGACCACTCTAATGGCGCAATCTATGTTTTAAAAAGGTAAACTAAAATTTTCCTCTGCGAAAAGGCGAAAACTTAAAATTATATTTTTAATATTGGTAGTGACTGACCAAAGTTCAATTTCTGTCCAAGGGTCAAGCGGATCAATAGGATGATGCCACAACCTTCGGCCAAAGCCGAAGCCCAAAGTATCCTAAACCCTAGTTTTATCTATTTATATTTTAGTTTTATTTTATTTAACCCTAAATTTTATCCCCGGGAAAAGGATAAAATGTTTATCCCCTCGCTTAGTTTTAACCACCCGTCAAAAATGGACACAGCGGTGGAAATCACACTCAGTGGGTGGATATACCTACTTATAGGAATATACATCGCCTTTTCCTCTGTCGCCATGCTTTAGCAAAGATAATTTTATCCTCTGTCAGTGGATAAAATTGGGGGATAAAATTTTTATCTCCTGCCCATGCTAGCTATGCTGTTCACAAATCTCTACCGTTGACAGGTTTTGAAAAATTCCATGAAAGTAGCTTTGTCTACGCCATCTGATGGAAAATGAAAGAACTTGTTGATGAAACGTAAATTTTATGTATCGTCACTGATCATCAAGCCTGAACTTGACAATAGTCAAGTTCAGAGCGAGATACCTTATTTCACCACTAGATGCCGCTACTGGACATATTTTTATTGAAATATTTAGCCACTGTAGAAACTGTGTAAAAAAAAATCAGGAAATTTCGTAATTAGACGTAATTAGACGACCTCCCTGGCGCAGTGGTGAGCGCTGTGGTCTTATAACTGGGAGGTCTCGGGTTCGATTCCCGGTGGGGGCAATTTAGGAATTTATAATTTCTAAATTGTTTCTGGTCTGGTCTGGAGGCTTTGGCCGTGGCTAGTTACCACCCTACCGTCAAAGACGTGCCGCCAAGCGATTTAGCGTTCTGGCACGATGGCGTGTAGAAACCGATTAGGGGTATGGGTTGAATTTACACTGCTATACCCCTTCCAAGTTAGGCCGCTACCATCTTAGACTGCATCGTCACTTACCATCAGGCGAGATCGCAGTCAAGAGCTATCTTGTCATCGAATAAAAAAAAAAGAAAAAAAAATCGGCAATGAAGTTTTATCCCCCATCACATTTGATCTATTCGGCCAAAAAGAGTTGTTTTCGTAGAGTTTTACTGAAAGAGTAGATACGAAACTTTCTATTAAATACACTGTAAATAATCAATATCCCGACTGAATAACTGAACCGAAGGCTATTTATTAATCCGAAAGATCAAAGCTCCCACGGGATTATTAAAAACTAAATCCACGCGGACGAAGTCGCGGGCAACAGCTAGTCTAAAATAAACGTCATGTTTATACATCACCATGCTAACATGGGGATGAGTTGTCTAGTACATTGGATTTATTACCTTTAGTCCCTGGGACGCACCACGTGTAATATATCCACCTTCACATGTTTTCAGAACTTATGCGCTTAGTTAAAACTACATCGCGGAAAAACTGAAATTCTCAAATTTAGTTTCGCCGTTACTCTCACGCTTTAAAACACTCTTGATCGCACATTTATATCTGACGATATATTGAACGATATTCAATCAATCTTCAATCTAAATATGTATATGTGTAAAAGGAAAAAGTGACTGACTAACTGATTGATTGACTAACTGACTAACTGATCTATCAACGCTCATAGATTGATAGATCAGTGACTGATATTTTTTCCGCTTGAAAAAAAAAGTCATTTATTAAAGTAATTAATAGTCTGCGCTATGCAAAACACACACACACACATACAAACAAACTTTCGCCTTTATAATATTAGTGTCAAGTGTGATTACAAGGAAATCGTAAAACCATCGCTTACTTGCGACTTCTAAAGTCGTTGTGAAGTCGTGTCGCAAAGTATAATCGTATCGTCCAATCGTTAATCCTAAACATCACAATGGAGTCCAATTGCTGACGCAGCATGCAAGCAAATTAAATCAAAATCGGTTTAGCGTCTGTCACAATCGCTTAAGGAGCCACATCTCGGACGGCGTACGCCTTGTCCCGCGAAACGGGACAAAAAGCGGGACACGAACGTACATAATAATTTGTAGAAAGTTATTGGACATAGGTGTAAAATGGACATTTATTGTTACCCATGTCGGAACTCGGAAACATATACATTACACATATTATTATTTCCAGTAAATGTATTATACATATTATGTGTCATGTATCACTCACTTACTTACTCACTTAGACTGCATCATCACTTACCATCAGGTGAAATCGCAGTCAAGGACTATCTTGTCATCAAATAAAAAAAAAATGTAAATGTATTTTTAACTACAGTCCACCACGCTCACCCAATGCAATTAATTGGCAGACTTCAAACTTTTGAAAATGTTTTTGATAGTAATTCATGGTAAATTCATAACATTTATGAAGATTCGAAAACACTTTGTTAAAATTTTATTAGAATAAAATATTATTGTATTTCTAGAATATTATGAAAAAAGTATTGCCAGAGAAGACACATCAATTTTATTTGT
Organism: Hipparchia sbordonii; assembly: GCA_038048805.1. Taxonomy (NCBI): domain Eukaryota; kingdom Metazoa; phylum Arthropoda; class Insecta; order Lepidoptera; family Nymphalidae; genus Hipparchia; species Hipparchia sbordonii. The sequence goes on from CM076107.1 coordinate 10,858,391, forward strand.
GTAGATAATATGTGTTATACATCCTAAAACATGACGCTTCCTAGTTCGAATAAGGTTTACGAGTAATTTATCTACAGTTGATGTAATTGCATCATTTCCATGATCTTGCATTCTTGCTTTAGATATGTTATCAACTGTAATCAATAATCATGTTCTGTTTTATTTGATAAGCTTTGAAGTAGTACCTCTATTGCCATATGAAGGACATTCCAGTAGCGTAAACTGAGATAACAATATCCTAGACATTCCGATCCAATCTTTAGGATGATGGAATGTAGATGTGGATCTCTTTATAATTTTTTAGCATCTAAACATACAGCTATATATGTACAACATATAGACAACATAACATAGCGATTTTTTTAAGTTTCATAAGAGAGCGTAATAATTTACATTTTAGTAAATGCGCCTAGATTTAAATTAATGACAAAAATGTCACTGGAAAACTGTAATTTTTCATTGGATTAAATTTGAAATTTCCACAGTACCTTCGATCTCAAAAAATAGCAGTAAGAGACCTTTGCATTGAGTATTTTCAGCTTAGCTTAACCTCAAGTCGATTCTGAGAAAAAGGATCTTGACACACCGACAGACGGACAACAAGGTGATGCCACAAGAGTTCCGTTTTTTTTTTTCGGAATCCTAGAAACAACTTTTTATGTAAAAAGTTTAAATAATAGGTAAATATTCAGCATAATTGTTGATTTCAAAGTATATGATAAAAGTATGATGGAGCTGTCATATACTTATTGTATAAAAGCCCTATAAAATAAATAAAAATTAAAAAATCCTCTTTTTACGCGGCAGATAAAGTTTGAATAGGTACATGTCCTTTAGCTCGTGTGTCAAACGAAATTCATCCGCCATTTTGGTTGCCGAATTCTTAATTACCCCCTTTTTGTCCCCGCCTGTGTCCCATTGGCGGCCGCGACCGGCAGGACGTCGTTTTTGCCCACGGCTCTCGTTCCCCGAAACTAATTTACAAAGTAAATTTAATTTGAAACGTTTTAATTTTCGGTGTCTGGAAAACAATTATTGTACGCGGGCAGCTACCGCTACGAATATTTCGGTTTCCGAAATCAGAACGGACAGACTGTCTGGTAGGGGTGAACGATTCTTGAAGTAGATTTCTACCCGACTGCGGTTTAGCGAAGTATGGATGGGTGTATGTGACTTATGTTCCACCATAGCGTCCAAATAACTGAGCCGATTTTGAATCTATGAGGTGTCAATCGATCGTTTTTAACCGACTTTAAAAAAAGAGGAGGCTTTCAGTTCGAGCGTATTTATTATTATTTTTTTTTTTTCTTTTTTTTTCTTGGCGACGTTATCTTAACTCCGTCAAATCTGATCCGATTTCCATTTTTTTTTATTTGAGAGAACGTATCGTCAGGTCGGTCCCATTTAAATTAGGTGAAGATTTAATTAATATCTTCGGAGATGGAGGACGGAACTCCTCAATGAATAAGAGTAAATCGCTTGTGGTCAGAGAATGTGTAGATAGATTTTATGCAACTACACTAAAAAGCTAAAAAAGAAATATTATTATAAGTATTTTAGTAATTTAATTTTTACACGTAGGCATGTTGAAGTGCGACTAGCGTCGCACATCGGTTTCGTCCTTTTTACTGAGGGCTGCCCGACTCAACATACTCACAACTACAATTATTTTATACTTTGTAGTGGCGTTTGAAGCCGGTCTTTGAGTACTTATTACACAAACACTAAAATACACTAAAAGATAAATTCAAGCACAGATGACGTTTAGGTATAGTTACTTTTAAAACTTACAGTCAACGACCTGAAAAAAGTAAACAGCCTAAGAAAATTCCCACAAAGGAAAATAAATATTAATTTATGTAAATATCACAGCTCGCATACTATTAATATGAAGTCTTTATTGAGACTTCCTAGAGCCTAGACTATAATATACATAAATTATTCTATCCCTAGTTATTCAATATGATGCTCCCGTGGGAAATAGAAATTTTACCCGACTAGCAAAGCCAAAAGTAGAGGGTTATTACTTTAGCAGTCTATGTATGCCGCGTCCACGTGGTTTAAGGTTGCACATACACACACACACACACACACACACACACACACAGGACACAGGACTAAAACATAGGCTAGACAATATGGATGTGGGGATGTACTTAAAGCTTATTAATATAATAATATAATAAATGCATTATATTATATATGTACGCATTGTAATAAAAGCAAAGAACTTGTGTTACCGATTTTCCTGGAGCTGGTTCGTCACAGGCCGTGAAGGATATTAAATGGGGACATTAAAATAGGCCAGTGATGTATCTACCGCGCTCGAAAAATATCGACAAATGCGTAAAAAAATGCGTACCTAAGTAAATAATCGAAATTATTTTGGGAGTCTAAAATTTCCTATTTTAGTTACACTGACACCTGACGGTGCTTATTTAAATCTTATCTGTAAAATTCATATTTTTATGACAGTCCAATCGTATTTTACTAAAAAAAACATAGTTCTAGGTTGTTTGTCAAGTGATTTTTACAGTGGTGCATTTTGATGATAGAGTTTAACAATTTGAAACCGAACCGTATCAAAAGGGTTATTTAAAAATTAGTTTTTGTTAGGAAAACTATGACATATAAAGCCTCTTTAAACTCTAACATTCAATATAACTAATCAATTCAATATTCCTCTTTAAACTCCGAGTCCCATCTAGCACCTAAGCGTCTAATGATCTAGTCTTTTGTCCTGTAAGAGTAAAAAAACATAACGATCTCGTTCACGAAGTATGTGACTAATATAATAATTGCGAAAGTGTGTTTATTTGTTACTTTGTCCCTCAGAACTAACTAACACAACTACAGATCTAACAGAACTACAGATCGACGTGATTTTTCATGGGTATAGTTGAGGGCCTGGAGAGTGACATGGACTTCTTTTAATCCCGCGAATCAAAGAGTTCTTGCGGGATTTTAAAATACTAAATCCACGCGGACATGTTGCGGGCATCAGCTAATTAGCTAATATTTCGATAAATGAAAAATAACATAATTATTGGATAGCATCAGGCGTTACTTTGCGAAAGTTCATGATTATAAGGTTAGAATTAATTTGCTATAATCCGCCAACAGATTATAACAACTGCATGTTTGACCATACAGATTTTTTCTGTTGACGGATTATAGCAAAATAATTGTAGCCTTTTCTTGCTACTAACATAATTAATCAACCGATGATAAAAATATCGATAAATTTTCCAATACACTGTACGCGGCACTAGCCCCTATAACTAAAACCGCACGCACGGCTTAGGGATTGTGCTCAAATAAAAGCTTAAGCCATAGCTTTATGAGGTCGTTTTACCTAATTATTGTGAGATATTTTCAAAGCGTTCCAATAATTTACTCGTGCTTTTATTTTCAAAGCCAATTCCGAAAGGGTTTGAGGTTTCCGATTTTGCTGTAAGTAGGCACATACTTTTTGACATCAGCTCATTCATTAATTTGAATATCACACTATCACACTAATTTGAAGCCTGAATAGCCCAACGGTTAAAGGTGCGGACTGAAATTTGAAAGGTCGCAGGTTCAAACCACAGTTGCAATATTGTATGTGTATGTGTGTGTATGTTTGTTATTCCTTCACGCCACAACGTGTGAACTCCGTCAGCCAATCAGGCATGTCACTCAGTCACCTTTTCCTTTTATATATTTAGATAGATTATTCGGAAGTATCTAAATATATAAAAGGAAAAAGTGACTGACTCACTGACTGATCTATCAACGCACAGCTCAAATCACTGGACGGACTGAGCTGAGATTTGCCAAGCAGATAGGAATTATCACGTAGACATCCGCTAAGAAAGGATTTTTGGAAATTCAACCCCTAAGGGGGTAAGCTAGGGGTTTGAAAATCGAACTTAACGTGTGCGAAGCCGCGGGCAAAAGCTAGTAAAAAATATCGTCCGTAATCAAAGTTTTAGTATGTATCTAAATCAAAAAATTTTACTTATCTGAGAATGTACTTCTCAGAGTTCGCCTCTATGTTTAACTGTTTAACATTCCCATTGAAATCTAACGTTTCTATACTTCATGGCTGGTAACAACAATAGGTGTTATTCACGGAAATAATATAGTGGTTCAGGGTTCTGGTTCCATATTTTATCTTATAATGAATGCCATTCAAATTAACGACTACCTGCAGAGAAAACCCTTTGCTTGTATACATATAATGGTGTTCTTTCGTATGGAGTATTGAACCATTCTGGATTAGAATCCGGATTGGGGACGAGTAAGTTTGGAAAGTATTTTGACCAGCGGTGGGATTGTGTAAAGATTGCTGCAGTGCACAGTGTCAAGATCGCTATCACCTGTGTTTGGGTAGAAGAAACGATGAAACCGATGCTCGACGCTAGCCCGACTTGAACATATGTGTACAAACTAAAATTATTTTTAGATACTTTTTAGTGGCGTTTGAAGTTTGACAACTTCCCTGGCGCAGTGTTAGCGCTGTGGTCGTATAACTGGGAGGTCTCGGGTTCGATTCCCAGCAGGGTAATTTGGTAATCAATACTCAATTATTTCCTAGTTATAGTTACCACCCTAACATCAAAGACGTGCCGCCAAGCGATTTAGCGTTGCAGCACGATGACGTGTAGAAATAGAAACCGATCAGGGACATGGGTTGAATATACACTGCCTATTACCTCTACTGCCTTATACCTCTTCCAAGTTTGCCCAATACCATCTTAGATTGCATCGTCACTTACCACCTAGAGGCCTCTCAGTTATAGGACCACTGCGCCAGGGAAGTTGTCAAACTTCAAACGCCACTGCAAAGTATCTAAAAATAATTTTAGTTTGTACACGTATGTTGAAGTCGGGCTAGCGTCGAGCATAGGTTTCATCGTTTCTTCTAGCCAATCACAGGTGAGAGCGATCTTGACACTTTGCACTGTAGCCTGTAGCAATCAAATTCAAAAATCACCACTGCGCCAGGGAGGTCGTCAAAGTTTGCAACTTGGCAAAATCTTCCCGGCAACAATAGAATAAACTCACGGTCATTCAACATTGTAACACATTTTAGTCATCGTACATCGTAACCCCTAAACTGAATAGAGAGTGAGTAACAAAAAATTTGCTATTTCCTGCCGATACAATGACAGAGGATTCCATTCTTGCTGCTAAGGGCAACGTTGCACAGTGCACACGGAGCGAGTGTAAGCAATATCCTACCAATATTACAAACTAGCTTTAGCCCGCGACTTCGTCCGCGTGACTTAGGTTACTGTTTTATCGGGATAAAAGCTCACTTTCCTTGCCACCAAAAAACCTGTTATTGAACAGGTTTTTTGTTTCAGGTGTTTTGTATTGACAAAATGTATGAGAAAATGAAATTTTTTCATAATATTTTATTTTCGTCAATGTTCCAATGTTTTTAATAGTTTTTCTGCTATTCAGGACGGAGTCAAATACAACAAATCAAAAAACATGAAAATCGGTCCAGCCGTTTTAGAGTTATGAGTGTTCGAACAAAATCGACTTTGTTTTATGCGGATGGATTGATGTTCGTTATAATCAATCACGCCGCAACGACTGAACCGATTTGGCTCGGCTTAGTCTGGAATAACACATAGGCTACATTATATCCCGGAAAATTGAATCCTCCTTTTTTTGTCGGTTTAAATGAAGAAAAAGTGCAGGTATTATCAATTCTTACATACCTACTCAAATAGTTTTGAAGACTTAATTACGTAATTGGGTGATTGAAAGCTACATTTAAAATATTATAGCACTGTTACTACGCAAAAAGCCTTAAATTTTGTCAGCATTTGTGACTAATTCTTCGATTTATAGAACTGTCCAGCAACCCCGGATGTGGCTGCCTTCTCTTTGAAGTCAATAGGTAGGTACTATTTTTGTGACACATTTTTAAAATCTATACTTATAATAAAACTGTAACATTGTTATGTTACAGTTTTACTTTTTATCCTGATAAACAATGAGGTTTATCCGGGATAGGGGATGAAAGTTTTTTAATTCTTTTTTTGAAAGCTGTTTGTACCGTTCGTTGGATGCTTACCCGTAATAGCTTACCCTTAGCTTACCCGTGCGAAGTCGGGGCGGGTCAACTAGTAATAATGGTTCCACGTCCCACGACTTTATCTACTCGTTTATAAAAAGTAGCCGGTCAAATCTGAGTCGGACCCGCATGTGAAGGGTTCCGTACCAAAAAACATGTTTCTATTAGGGGAGTACCCCTTTATTTTATTATTTATTGTTATAGCGGCAACAGAAATGCACTTTTTCTGATAACTTAGACCATGCAAGAGACCTTTGTGTAATAGTGGACGCTTTTATTTTGTAAATGTTTCGTGGAAAACCAAAAGAAATTATGTATGTATCTATATATCTATCTATCTATCTATCTATCTATCTATAGGTTTTTAAAGAAGAATTCATTTTTAACATAGGCAATATAGCAATGACTACGCACCGCGTCCGTATGGTTTATGGTTCTTTAGTACTCTAGAAGGAGAAATACTCAGAAGTTATGAATAAATAGACGCATAATATTTGGTATAATAATTTTAGAAGCAATATTCCCCACAACCCGGCCGGCCGGCGCGGTGTCAGCCACTGTAACAATGTCATAATTATGGCATCCTAAGCAAACACGTCTGTTGGTTTATGTGCTCACGCGTAAGGTGGACATACGAAGATCTTGATTTGGTTGATGTGAGAAGGTAGATTTATCCGCAGTCGTGTAGCAAAAGTCAAGTTGGTTGCGAAATTAGCGAAAAATCATAATGAGGATTTTGGAAATTGTATTACTTTACATTACAATTGTTTTACACACACAAAACAAATTACACCAAAATCAACGACATTGTAGGTACGCTTAAGTCAGTGAAGAGCAGTGTTTATAAAAGATTTTTGTCGAGAAAATTGATTGAGATTTTTATAAAAAAATAAATATCTCTTTTCTTATAGTACGAATTTAGAAAGAATAGACTAAATAAAATTAGTATTTTTTCATTATAATTATTTAACTATGAAACAAGGAGAACCGAAACAAGCACTTCTTGTTCAAGTTAGTTTAAGAAAATTGATTTTAGGTAGATGGTCACTATAATATCAAACCATTGATATGTTTTGGTGGGTAAACATGCTCAGTCTATGTGAATTATTCAACACAGATTAATTTTCATTTCCTCGAAAATTTTCTTTGAAAATTAAAATTAATCTGTACTGTCCAATGCACGCGCAAGTCAGTGGCCATTTAAGAGCATGTTCCCGCGCAACAATAAGGCGCAAATGAGGCGGCCATTTTGAAAAAGGAATTAAAAAATATTATACATAAACTGTGGCGTCAAATGCAGCGGGCATTCCTGTTTCCTGTCATAATATCGAATACACCACTTTATCCCTGCAATTCTGTTTGGATTTTAATAGAATAGCTACCTACCTACATAGAATCGTGGGTGTGACAGTGTAAAAATGGAATCCTGAAAAATGTGTCTTCTTTTCTACCCACGTTCGCGTTCTCTGATTTTTTTTTATTCGATGACAAGAAATCTACTGACTGTTATCTCACTTGATGGTAAGTGTCGATACAGTCTATGATGGTAGCGGGCTAAATAAATGCGAAAGTGTTCTTTCGTTGGTCGTTGGTTGGTTAGTCCTTCAACCACGCAGCAACAGAGCAACAAATCGATGTAATGTTTTGCAAGGCTTGAAAAGTGACATAGGCTACTTTTTATCGCGGAAAATCAAAGAGTTCCCACAGGATTTTGAAAACCTACATATATCCACGCGGACGAAGTCACGGGCTTCGGGTAGTAAAACATAAACAACCTAATCTAGGTTTTTTATTCGAATTGGGATGAAAAAATAATCCTCACCTCATTACTAAGAAACGTGTCTTCCAAGAACAATGTTTAGGACCACCTTTCTGAAAACACTTGATATAAGACGTCTAAAATTATGATATTTGACATCCAAAAATGTTATGTTGGTTCAAATCAAACACCCTCGTAATATGCGTTAAATTAATCGGCGTGAAATAGGTATTGCTAAATTAAAGTGGCGAGCCGCCGGCCCATTCAAATCTAATCAAAGCAAGTTCAAAATAATTTGTTAAATTCGGGTTATCTTTAAATGCATCCAAAACCATAGGTTAATAAAACTATAATAAAACTTAGTTACTTAACAAAACTCTTTCATAGCTTAATTAAAATATTTACCTACCTATATTTTGCTTAAAGAATTAAGGAAAATAAGTTAAATGCCAAATTTGAATTTGGAAGTTCTCTGAATCCAAAAATAAATTACGGAACTAGATAAACTTTTAGAGTTAAAAAAAACTGAATTTTTGTTGAAAATTAAGTGACAGTAGAGGTAGACGTAGACCTGTAGGTAGGTAAAGTCGTCTGAGAGAAGTCGTATAGAAATAAAACACAGTTGATGTCGTAGACACACTTCTAGGTATATAAAATAAAATTGAAGTATCCGTATATATCTATGATGTCTAATTAATTATGTTAAATCTGTTTGTCGAATTGTCTTAGGCTGAAATCTCTAGACCACACTCTCACCTAGCTCAGACTCAAGACAGAGTTAAAACGAGACAGGTTTATGTGAGAGCATATTTGTGTCTTGTTTTATTCTCTATCTTGAGTCTGAGCTGAGTTAAAGCTCTCTCAATCGCTCAAAGATCTCAGCAGCTGAACAGATTTTGACAGGCCTGTCTGGGGTCAGTAAAGCGTTATAGAAGGACTGATATTGATTAATTGACTGCCCAGCAGTATCCTAAATCTCTCCTTTTCAGGAAATCAGAGTTCCAACGGAAATGTTTAAAAAAACCTCATTCCACGCGGAGCAAGTTGCAGGCATCGATTAGTAATTATTTATTAATATACTTAATTATAAAATAAAAATACCAATGTTATTAACTAATATTTCTTAACATTCACTAATTACGTACTTTAATACAATGTTGTGATTTAAAAATCAATACCTAGAACAGAAGATTAAACAAAATGTCGGGTGCTGGTTCGCAAAATGGCGGACAAAAAAACTCCCGCCATCATGGCATATAATATGAAGAAAATATACTATATTTCTTTTTTATAAAAAGCAACCTTATACTAACATAAATAGAATTGAAGATTGTAAATTTTAAAACAGTTTCGGCATCCCCAAAATGCTACCGAGTCGGACAATTAAAAAAATTTGACACAAAAACTCTAAATTAAATGGAGTTGGTCGGCTCAGTGAATGTTTTCGAGTTGTATTTAGGCGCGTTTAACATATGTTGAATTGCGTGATAAACACACCGACAGATTGCTATTTTAATTGTGTATGTGTGGGTTGTCAGAGATTAAAAATCAATGGAAGAACTTGAGAGAATATCACGGAAACCGGGGTAAAATCCTGACCAAACAAACAAACACACTTTCGCATTTTTAATACATACCTATTATAGTAAGGATATAAGCAAGGATTTCATTGCGGTTTAACAATTTAACTAAGTAGCTATAATTTAAGAAAAGCTAAACTGACTTCTTTACACGGAAATCAAGAATAACTGAAAAGGGAAAAGTGTCCATATCTTGAAAATTACTGAACTAATTTTGATGAAATCTTTACCGTCCCCTAAGTTAAAGTAAATGTAAACCAGTAAAAATATATAGAATGATCATAATCCGTTTAATAGTTCCGGAGAAATGCGTGGACATACACCTATAAAATTTGTATATTGGTTTGGAAGCCCTAATAAATTATCATAATTGAATATTTCGCTTTTAGCAACTAGTCACAAACTACCAAAACGACAATATATTCAATATATCACAAATTCCAAAAAAAATATTATCCATTACTCATAAATTATAATTATTTCTTTTAAATAACTGGTAAAGATTGAAGAGGCAAATCATCCTATTTTTTGCTCTCCTGTAAAATTGAGAAAATGTAGATACGTTCAACTGACTCTTACACCGCGAAATATGCTCTGACATAAATCTGTCTCGTTTTTACTCTGTTTTGAGCGTGAGCAGAGTGAAAGTGTGGTCTAAAGATTTCAGCCTGAGGTTACATTGTTGCACTTCTTGTCATCTTTTTTTTGCACCTTCTATAATATCTTTAATCTATGCCACACAGGCCGCATAGTTCGCGCTCCAGTCTCTCCCCGTTTGATATACGCCGACGGACTGGTATGCGAATTAAAAAATATATTATAGCTACATTGTGAGGAATTCCTGTTCAAATAGCCAACAAATTGATGGGTCCAAAATCTCTAATATTATGTTTAATTAGTGATTATGATTTAGTTCGTTTGTTTGCGACCGCATCAAGATATTTCAAGTATTAATTAAGTACACACTCAACTCTGCAGTTATGTTAAATACTTGTAGTACTTGCGTACATTTGGAAAATATGTTGTTATCCAGGTTACGAGAAACCAAATAATTTGGTATTTCAATTTTTTTTGTTGAGAATAACAATTGTAAAAACAGACAATAAATCGGTCAATAAAAAAAGACGTGTGGCACTCGGGGACTGCCGCGGTAAAGCAATTGCATAGCATTTTTTATCAACGCCATCTAGCGGTGAGAGGAGTCCCATATCAGGTTATTTTCGTTACGGAATTTCTGGATTCGGTCTCCACGCTCAAGGCCCGCGATAGAAGCTATGCAATAGCTTAAAACTGTTTTTTGTCTTGTTGAAGAGGGATTAACTCAAGTAGTTGTATAATAGACAGATTTCTGAGAAAATATAGAACTGTCAACTGATAGACGTCAACTGCTGAAGATAGCGTCTCTTATGTAGACTACCACCTGTCTGGGTCTTGCGCCGCATGTATCCAGAGGCTCCCTGCTGCGTCTGATGCCTCGGTCGGTAGTTGAGGATCTGCCAACACTGCCAAAACCTACTTCCGATAGATCTGTAGATTTGCAAGGGAATTTCTGTGACTAATTCTTTTTAACCGATAAATAATCAAATAAAACTTTATGTACAAAGATTTAACTTATATCTACAGGTGCTGACATACTGTGTTCATCTATCAATAACCTAAACGAATCCGCGCACAAAAACTAGTTAATTTTAATCCCGTATCGCTCCATCCAAGAATTTTGACTGATGGCCCGATCTGTTTTTGCTTGGAAGCATTTAAATATCTTGGATAGATCCTTTTGAAGAAATATTTTTGACTTTTTGTGTTGTGTGATTTTGCTTGGGCTTTTTATGTGAGACTTAGTTCAGCGTTTGATTATGTTAAGAGATTTAACTCCCTTGTAGGGCTAGTGGTTAGCATGTTCGAGTACAGATGACGAGGTCCCAGGTTTGAATCCCGGGTCGGAAAAAAAATAATGTAGGTACATATTGGGTTTTTCTGTCAAGCAATTCTCAGTAGGTACCAGCCTGGAGTTAAAGTTGGCGATGAGGCACCCTCGTGCCTCGGAGAGCACGTAAAGCCGTCGGTCCTGCGCCTGATGTCGCTCCGGTCGTGTCGGATTTCCAGCCTATAACGGGAGAGAGGGAATAGAGAGCTTTAAAGCAAAGGATATTAAAATTATCCGTGTTATTACTGGTAGTAAGGCTGGTAGTAACACGGCTAACGATCGTATTTAGCTGCTTCAAACGCATATAACTTAGAAAAGTCAGTAATGCGTGCTTGTTGATAGTATATGAGGTGTGTGAAGTCTGCCAATTTGCATTGAGCCAGCATGGTGGATTCAAGCCTCAATAGCCCAACGGTTAAAGGTGCGGACTCAAAACTGAAAGGTCGCAGGTTCGAACTCCACCCGTTGCACTATTGCCATACCCACTCCTAGCACAAGCTTTCCGCTTATTTGGAGGGGATAGGAGAATATTAGTCAACTTCAGCTTGTGGCTAGTATTCTTAACAAAAAAATATGGCCTCTTACTCTACTCTGATGCTGATATCTATAGAGGGGGCTTTGACTCAGCTCAAGCTCAAGATAGAGGTTAAAATGTGACACAAATATGCTCTGACAGAAATCTGTCTCGTTTTAACTCTGTCTTGAGTCTGAGCTGAGTGAGAGGGCGGTCCATAGAATTCAGCCTGCGCTCAATAATGAGCCTTCAATGGGTTGCTGATGACGTAACTTCTATTTTGCTCAGTATTGATTCCCTCTAATATATTCTGTGTCTATACTCCAAAGTAGAGCTTGTGACAAACAAACAGACAAGCCCACGCTCGTATAATATATTCACGGATATTGCGGTTACCTTTATAGAACCATAAAAAAGCGTATTGTGTAAACATAGACAATGAATGTTTGACATATCTTTTTTTAATTGCGCAGTCATGCTATTTGTACAGTGCGGGCTGTTGAAGGTGTAGATGAAAATTTAGAAAGAGAAAGAGATACTTAATCATTTTTATGTCCCTTTTTTATTTGGTAGTTATTATATTGTATTTTATTTATATTCAAAATACAGTTATAAATCGGGGTGCACGGCAGTGCCCCCGCGAAGTCGTTATATTTACTTTTAATATGAACGTAGTTCTCAGCGTTCGTAGCAAAACGAGTAAGATCAGTTCACAGGAAACATTTTTTGTTTTCTTTTCGAAACTTACTAATATAATTTAGTTTTCTTTAAGTAAGTAAGACTTCATAAATGTTAAACTTTCATTTTCCATTTCAGTAAAAGATCGAAAATAATTTTCTAGGTTTTTCCAAACATGGGCAATGTTATGTAGATTTTGAATATAGTGTAATATACTAATTTAAATTAATTTAATAGTTAATTACAATTTCCAAAACATGATTTTTTTTGTCACCACAATAGTATACCTATAAGTAATTTGATTTTTTGCTCATTTTGGGGCCAGTTACATTAGTGATGTTATTTTCTCAGTAATAAATCTATTTACCTTACATTGATATCTACTATAAATTAATACCTATCCCTCTCGTTGTCTTTGTTACCAAACGACAACCATTCGCATAATCCAAGTTACTTTAAGCATAATCTGGTTCTATAAAACATAATTTGAAGAGGTAAGAAATAAGATTAGGAGTGTAATAAAGAAAAAGGACCACCGGTGACATACGTGTTAAATAATACAGGGTGTTTTTAATGATAGAGTTTTTTCTTTATTGACTTTAAATGAGTCTCCACTGCCATACCCCTTTCAAGTTAGTCCGCTACCATCTTAGACTGCATCGTCACTAACCATCAGGTGAGATCGTAGTCAAGGACTATCTTGTCATTTGATAATAAAAAAAGTTATCCATAATAAGCATTTCGTGTCCACAATAAAGAAATAAAAAATGGTAACATTTTCAATATTAATTTAAGTAAGTAATTTAAGAATTTAAAACTATGTATTTTGTGAATTAAAAATGGAGCGGTAGGTACACATTTAATTATACGTAAATACAAACATACACATTACACTGCTAAAACCATAACCCTTCCTTTTGACTTTGGTGTAGTCGGTTATAAATGAAAATTATCACGAAACAAAGTAGGTAACGAGCTAAGTCAACACAAATAAGACACCCTGTACACGCCGCGCCGCTGCGAGTAAACAGAGGGTGTTTGCCCAGCGACGTGTGACATTTGTAGGCAAATAGTCATTTCAACCGTCCCAAATCACATCGGTACTAATTTTTATTTAAAACAAAGCAAAATAACACTTTCCCTCCAAAACTCACACCATACATACCAAAGAAATTTTTTTAATACTTATTCTAGTAGAAATAATAATTTACTAGGACTATTTTAGGTAAGGTACCTCCTTATAAAATTGATATCAATACAAGTACATATGCTTATATACTTGTTAATTCTGTTCTTGTTTATTTTTTAATTATTTTTTTTTGCATGTTATTCATTTAAGTATTCAACTTGTAAAATAAATAACCTATCACTAAGCATGCGGTTTAATTCAATTAGTTTAACATTTTATCTAAGTATTGTTTTATTTAATAAATTATACAGTTATACAAACAACAAAATTTTTATAAATTAAAAACACCAAACTATCCCTTTCAGTTTCAAATCAGGCCTGGCGCACTCCACAGTAAACTGCGGAGCTACAAGTTCATGGCGTACCTCTTCTAAGAGCCTAAATTCAGAGAGTCCGAAGGGATAAGAGTTACGTGATAGAAAGAGAGAAGTCCAAGTGATTAAGACGGGAGGTAAGTAGCGCTGTGTCAACCTGAATTGCACTTTATTCTGTGGTAACAAGAGTCGCTATTTCTTTAAATCATTTTGCGGAGGAAATCTTTTGTACCTTTAGGTACTATTAGGTTCTCTTTGCGCAAATGCTCCAAATTAATTTGGAGGTTAATACTTTAAATACAGAATAATTATTTATTAGTGTGCGTAATTACGCTTTCAGATTAAACTTTTCGCTTGTACTTTTAACGAACAACTTAAGAAGCCCTAAATCAAATCCGAATTTTTAATTTATTTTAGCATTTTCACTAAGTGATTTGATATGTGACCAGCACTTAACTAAAGCACGTCAAATCACTGGACCTCCCGGTGCATATTGTGGGTGGACAAAGAATAAATACGACAGAATCACCACTTAGTTCTCAAGTTTTATACCTCACAAGCTTTGGGTTTGTTTTTCCGGGGTAATTAGTCTATGTCACTCTCCAGATCCTTAAATATTAAAATATGCAAAAAACACGTCGATTCATTGCTCCGTATACGTGATTGAAGGACAAATCAACAAACAGACACGCTTTCAGACATAGTCTATCAGTTATTAACAGGAATAAAGGTAACCACAGAAATTGCAGATCTAAAATTACACCTTACGAGTCACTTCTTTGTACTTCAATTATAATTATAAGAATGGGATGCACCTAATTTTTATTTAGGCACGTACAGCTGATTAATAATTATTTTACTTTCCTAAGCTTGATATAATATATCATATGTAAGTATTACCTATATGTATAGCGAAAACTATGTAATCCTTAGTAATAAATAAAATTACAAATGTAAAGCTGCTATAGAGCAACGGATCGACGTAATTTGTGCATGGGTATATTTGAGGACCGCGAGATTGACATAGACTACTTTTTATCCCGCAAAATCAGTGTTCCCGCAGGATTTTTAAAAACTAAATCCACGTGGTCGAAGTCGCGGCATCAGCTAGTATCTATCCTCATAAAACGAAATACTATACACACAAATAGGTCTGTATGTATTCAAAAAATGGCCGTAGGCACAGCGTTTGAAAATGTGACGCCTCTGTTTGTATATTTTTTTTGTCCATGTCTGTACTTTACTCCATTTATCGAGGGGCTTAAAGAGGGCGATAAGGGGCATGATTCGTAAAGGTTTTATTTTTCAAAATGTATGCATTAAGCTGTGTCCTAGAGGACTGAGGAGGCGGCGTTAGGGTTCGTTTGGGAATATTTTTAATAATAACTAGCTTTTACCCGCGGCTTTGCTCCCGCCATCTATTAAAAGTACCTACCTACCTAGGTACTAATACGAAGTGATGAATTTTATACAAATATCGATTTTTCGATTTTTCAGCTGTTCTTTTAGGTTTTCCCTATATATTTAGTTTTAAACCGCCCCCGTACAAATTATTCAAAAATTTCATTTTCTCATACATTTTTTATTGAACGGGTTTTTTGAGCGCAAGGAAAGTGACCATCTCAGAAATACAGTAACCTAAGTGACGCGGACGAAGTCGCGGGCATAAGCTATACTAAATAAATTAAAAGTATGCCCATTTCTGTTATAAAACTGTTTTTTGGCAAATCTCAAAAAACGAATAAGCACATTCTTTATTAAGTTAAATGACTCTTTACTTAATTCCCTCTTTTATTTAAATACTTAAACTCTACAACTAATATCTTGTGACATTTGTTGAAATAAACTGAAGTCCTAAATGCAAAACTTGTGATTTTTTAGCGATTTGCCAAAAAACAGTTTTAATTCGGTCACTTTAAATTACTAAGCGTGCGATATTTTCTTGGATATCTGGCTTTATAAATACTTGCATATGAGTATTGAAAGAGTTTCATAAAATTATACAGAACCAATCTTGTAAAATGCGCTCACCTCTGACTTAATTCCTGTCGTAATCGGTCAAATCCCTAAGTGCGTTCGGTGAGGACAGCAGTTTTATTATTACCTCCTAAACTATGCGCTTATCGCGGCTGTATGTCTGTCTGTCACCTCCGGGAAGTATGTTGAACGTGCATTTTAAAGTCGTAAACTTGTAAACATACCTTTTATAGTAAGTAATTAATCAAAATTCCTTTTGTGTTTTTTTTTCAATGAAAATTGTCACTTGACTTTTTAATTTTTTTTTATATTTAGCTATTCCTCACGACTTTGTTCGCGTAGATTGTAGAATTTTCATCTATTAAGATAACTACATCCAGAACTAGATCAATTATTTGTCTCAATTATTTATTATAGGTAGCGGGCTAACTTGGAAGAATAGCCTTTGACTGCGATCTCACCTGATGGTCAGTGACGACGCAGTCTAAAGTGGTAGGTACCTTATATGTATTTTTTAAAAAGCCTACACCCAAGCGCATGCAGTCACGGTCATCAGCTAGTAATATTTTAAATTTAAAACTTTTATGCCAAGAAAAATGATAAATCGAACTTTACTTGCACGCTTTGTTCACGTAAGCAGATGCCCCATTTTATTTCCCAACAAAAAAACTACCTTTGAAATCCCGGTGTTACATTTATCCCATTTTTGGCACAATAATAATAAATCTTGCTTCGGTTAATTTGAAAAAAAAAAAATACCATTCATTGGAAATTGTATTCACGCGTATTAGATTTCGAGATGCGCGAATACTTATGTACGGGAAGGTCTACGCATTATTAGAAAAAAAAAACTATTCTCTATGGATTAGCGTTGACAACAGAATTCAACACTTCGAGAATATGAAACTCGTAAAGGTGTTTTGTAATACCAAAACCTTGGAAATACGACACATCTGCTTTTGTTAAAAAGTATTATAGTTACCTTAGGTAAGTAGAACGACTAACTACTTACTTACCTGTATTTATGTATTTTATATGCTTAACTTTTACATTTTTAGACCTAAAAAGCGTGAAAACTATTTTTAAAGTATTCCGACTTGCATTTGTACATATTTGAAACTCGAATAATCTGTGATAGGTACCAGTAAAAAGTTTTAAGTAACTGATTTTTTCATGTAACTATGTAGTTAAGTATATTAAAAAGAATATTGTCAAATGTTTACGCTTGTAAACCAATAAATAACTTCGCTAATGGTTATCATCAATTAAATTAAACCAGACCCTATATTGATTTAAATCACTTAATATTAACACGTTTAAATTTTAAGGCTAGAAGGAAATGGTCACGCGTTATGGGCAGAGTTGTCAAAACTACGGCTTTGGCGCGTAAATCAAGCAATATGGCGGCCATGCTAATAAATGGAGTGCCACGGAGTTACGAAACATTAAAAAAAAGTAACTTACTTTTTTTTTAATTTAGGGAAATATTTTTAATAAACATAATGAAACACTAAAATATAATTATGAATCTAAACAAAATCTTATAATAATACATTGTAAAATAAACTCTAAATATTAGGGTCCACATCGATGCCAGATTTACTTTTAAAAAGAATTTGGGTTGTTTCCTTACAAGTATTAGGTACATGGTATTCGCTGAGCCTGGGAACTTGGTGAAATATGACTTCGATAAAACTATCTGTGCCAAATTCCTAATAACAAAAATTAAATATTTATTACTTACTTGTTTCTTTTGACAAAATACCAAATGCTTTGCTCTGATCTGTTTAAGTGACAGAAATCTGAGTTATTTAGATAGGTACTTTATTTTCCCATGATATTGAAGTAATGAAAGTAAATATACGTCCATTAATGTTATGAAATATCCATACATACGTACATACAGTGAGTCGATTCTCTAAAAATGATTGCATCAGCGTAACGATCGCAATGGCCTCTGATTGGCTGAATTTATGGCGTTCTTGCTGCATCAATGTATTTTAACCAATAGCGAGAGACGAGTTAATCATAATAACGAATTCCTCTAGCTACTGTACTTAGTAATAGGTACTGTGTTTAATTTGTTTTATTTATTTTTTGCATTTAATATAAGATTATTTTTAAACACCACAAATAAAGTCACGGCAAATACGTAGAAGGTTTGAAATTGTAATGTATCATTATTAAGCGTGTCCAAATGTTCGACAATCTTACCGGGGCGTCTGTAGTTATTGCGAAATTATTCAAATTTGAGATTTAATTTATTGTTGTATTCAATGTGTGTGTCCGTATGTTTAAATATGTGTTATGGAAAACGCACAATAAATTCGTCTAAATTATCTTTCCTAAAATTTGAGGATGGGTGTATGCAAGACGCGTCCGGATATCAGTTGAAATCTTTATTAACTGGGCACTAAGAGAACGTAGGTATCTTTACTAACACCCCTACGTAATTGGGAGAACTAGGGTAAGTGGGGAAGAAATATTTTTTTTTTAGAATTACTTCTTTGTTCGTTGAGAGATTAAAGGTTACCTATTTGTTGTCTTTTACGTTGTAAATATTTATTTAAAATCTTCACTGTTACTCAACATCGATCATCAACCTCTTTTTTAATTCAATAATTTTTGTCATACTTATTTATATTTTTAACCATAAATTGTTCTGGAGTATATTGTGTGATGCGCAAGTATGTACATACTTAAATATAGCAAATGAATTGTTCTATCTCGCATATACCAATTCACCTGACATTTGAACAAAAAATATTTGCATTCGTAAATAATAATATATTTTGTAAGTATCCGATCCGGTTGGTTTTAGGATGTTATTTATGACCATAGGTGTAAAAAAATCTATATCAATACCATTACATTTCGCAATGGTTTTATACTATGAAATACTGTGGTGCTGCTCGTTATTTTACTTTTTTTTGCTCTCTAGCTCAGACTCGTTTCATTTAGGCTTTATATAAATATTCTTAAAAGTGTTAAGATCATTAAATCCATGAGGAATGTGACGTCTATCTTCAGCAATATTTACTAGATCTTCACTATAATTGGACAGAATTTGTCTGATGATACACACTTCCTTAATTAAAGAATTATCAAAATTGGTTCAGGTTTGACGAAGTTATGAAGTAAAATCACTAATACTATCATCTATTTCACCACCTCCCATTTTGTTCTGACTTTAGACAGTAAAAAGTGGTGTCTAAATCCATTCAATCACGCTGCAACAAAGCTACGAATCGCCGTGATTGTTTGGATGGATATAGTTCGGGACCGGGGGACATAGGCTACTTTTTATCCCAGAAAATTAAAGAGTTCCCGCGGAATTTTAAAAGCTAAATCCACGCGGACGAAGTCGCGGGTATCAGCTAGTAATTACTATAATCCTCACAAGGTACAAAACTTTCAATACTCGATTGTGACTCGCACTTAGCCGGATCTTTTTTATGGAACAACAAGATAAGACAAGGATAAGTGTTCATGGGCGGCGGTAATCACTTAACATCAGGTGACCCGCCTGCTCATTTGCCCGCTATTCATATAAACAAAAAACCTTTAACTCAGATCTCACCTGATACCAATTTATAAACCATAATATGGGTTTGAAAGACTTATCGAGCTATCGAGCTTTGAAATTGTTGTGGGAAAAAAAAACGGAGACTCGAATTCTTGATGTCCTGCAGCCACCCAAGCTTATTTTTTTTGTTAACGGGGGGGGGGGGGGGTAGTACATATGATATGTACCACCTCCCATACAAAATTGACAATCCGCTGATTGATTTATTATGGGAGGTTCACATTTTTTTCATATTTCGACGTATGTTTCTTGGGGAAAGTTGTTCAGTTTCATGACCACATTTCGTAACTCACAGGAACGACAGGGTTTTTGTTACATATTGTATACTAGCTTTATCCCGCGGCTTCGCTCACGTTAAGTTCGATTCTTCCAACCCCTATTTTATCCCCTTAGGGGCTGAATTTTCAAAAATCCTTTCTTAGCGGACGCATACGTCATAATAGCTATCTGTATGCCAAACAGCCCAATCTGTCCAGCGAGCGGTTTGAGCTGTGCGTTGATAGATCAGTCAGTCAGTCACCTTTGCCTTTTATATATTTAGATATCTTAACAGTGCGCAGAATGCCAGAAAAAAATCCCCGCTATAGATGAAATAAAACATACCCGAAACCTCGTGTGAAACGCGATAGATGAGAGTGTAGTTAGCGCTAAATACATCATATCGTACCCTTATTGCAAAAACCGATTATCTGCATTTTTGTACCAAAATTACGTTAAATATATCAATCGACTCGTCAACTCACGGCGAAGCTGTAGGTAAAACCCATTATCTTCTACGACGCTTTTTTACGGAGATAGCTAGAGTTAAAAGCAACTATCTACAGGTATGATTTAATTACCTTCTTAAAAAAAGAACTAAACTCATTTAAATAATTTAGATTTATAAATCTATACCACAAAAACAATGTATTGTATTATAATACTTTTCAGATGTAGTTGCTTGATTTATCATTATGTCAATATTATTCTGTTAATACATGTTAACCTGCGTTAACAGGTTTCAGCTTTTATTAATATACTAGAAATTGCTGATGTATCTAAAAAGTAAAACGAACTAAACAACATTAGTTGCTTTTTGCAGAATAATGAACTCAATATTTTGTTAAAATTATTGCAGGTAAAACAACTTAAGTTCACTTTTACTGTATAACTGGGCTACGAGGGTTTTTGAACATCTTCACAAATCAAAAGTTTTTTGATTTGTTAAGCTCACAATATAACTCTATCTTTAAGGTGATAGAGAAAAGACTGTCTAAAGATCTTAAGTTTAGTGACTGGCCAACTGCCGGAATCTATAAAAGTAGAAATAAGCTGTTTGACTTGTATGCAGAAAAAAAATATAATTATTCCCCCGCGTTTATTGAATATGTAAGAAACTATTCTAAATTGTTTGAAAATGTGTGCATACAAGCAAAGTCACTTCACATAAAAACAAAAAAATGACAATTCTGATAATAAAATTAAAACAGCATGGGACATCATCGGCGATGAAATGAGTAAACATAAGGTACATAATAATAATAAATTGGAGCTTAAAAGTGATAATCATGTAATTAACTCCGATACAGACATTGTAAATACATTTGAGAACTTTTTCAAAAATATACCAATTACTACAACCAGTTCTCTGAATTCCTCGCCAGCAGAAGTATATCGTCTTCTAAGGAGCAATGTCTCTGAGTGCAATAAGTTATTTAGGTTTGAACACGTTACCCCATATGACATAGTCAAAACATTTAAATCTTTACAAAATAAGAAAACAGCAGATCTATGGTGGATATCAGTTAAAATAATTCATAACATAATTGATATTATTGCGCCATATCTTGCTTTAATTTTTAATAAATCAGTAGATTCTGTATCTTTTCCAGATCTTATGAAATGTAGTAAGCTAATACCGCTTTTTAAATCGGGCAGCAAAAGTGACCCGAATAACTACAGGCTAATTTCAATTTTGCCAACTCTCAGCAAGATATTTGAAAAAATAATGCTCAACCAACTGCTTTTACACTTTAATTTAAATAAACTCCTACACACTGAGCAGTATGGTTTTACAAAGGGTCGATCAACAACCGATGCAGCCGCAAGGCTGTTACAACACATATTCGATGCATGGAAGAACTCACAGAGTGCCATTGGTATTTTCTGTGATTTGTCGTCAAAGGCATTGGACTGCGTTGATCACGAGACACTTTTGCTTAAACTGAGCCACTATGGCATTAAAGATTTTGCACTTAGTCTCATTGCGTCTTATCTCAGTGAACGAGTCCAAAGAGTATGTGTCAATGATGTAAAATCATCCGGATCAGCCTCAGTAATGGGTGTACCCCAGGGTTCTATTCTAGGTCCATTCATGTTTTTGGTCTACATAAATGATTTACCACATTTTGTCCACAATACTTGCCATATTGTACTATTTGCTGATGATACGTCTTTGAATTTTAAAGTCGATAGGATGAAAGACAATTTTGACGATGTAAATAATGCATTATCTCAAGTTTCTGAATGGTTTACGGCAAATGATCTACTTTTAAATACTAAAAAAACAAAGTGTGTTGAGTTTTTATTACCTAACCCGAGAACTGACAGTAAAAATTTAAAGATAAATAATGAACCTTTGAAAACTGAGGACTCCACAGTGTTCTTGGGATTAACCCTGGATTCAAAGCTACAATGGGGCACCCATATAGCAACGCTTGCGGGCAAACTTAGTTCTGCTGTATATGTTATCTTTACATAGTATAAAACAAAATCGATTCCCGCTGTCTGGCCCTCTTTATGTACGCGTAGATCTTTTAAACTACGCAACGGATTTTAATTCAGTTTTCATCAGTAGATAGAGTGATTCGAGAGGAAAGTTTACAGTTATAGTGTTTCCCTAAATTCCTACGGGAACGGGACAAATGTAGGTGAAACCGCAAGGCACAGCTAGTTATTCTAATATAATCAAAACGAAATAGTTTTTTTATTTAAATGAGCTAATCTCTAGAACGGCTGGACCGATTTCAACGAAACTTTCTTTTAAAGATAGCTGAGATTATAAGAAATAATGTAAGCTTGCCTATTTCCCACGGGAACGGGAACTCCTCGGGTAAAACCATAGGGCGCTGCAGTTAGTACGTACAAAGTTAAATGAAATCTACTTTACCTTCAGCCAAAAGCAACTAAAGATATTTATTTTACACCTGTACTGGCTAAAGTGGAACTAAAACGATTTTTGTCTTAATGATTACTACTATTTAAAACAAGTGATTAAATAACAAATGCCATTAGAGCTACCAGAACGGTAAATTTGAAAATTTGGTAGTTTTTCTACATTCAGGAAAAACTAACTAAGTGAGCTCCTTACCGGTTATTTTCTTCTTTTTGTTGAAAAAATAGTAAGTTTTTTTCAATTATTAACCTACTTAACATTTCTTGAATAGTTTCTTGTTTATAAAAATTATTATTGTTTAAAAATTGACATCATTATAACTAATTTTTAAGTCGTTAAAGTTTCAAATGCTTATAACTCAAAAACTTTTCGCTCAAATTTTGGTGCAGATAATCGGTTTTTGCAATATGGGTACGATATAGTGTATTCTAATAACTCGTAATTTTTTTTTTAAATAGCTGTATCGTCTCTTAGTAATTTTTAACCGACTTCAAAAAAAGAAGGTTCTCAATTCTGGAGTATTCTTCTGTCAGGTATTTACGGCTTTTCATGCGTATCTTATGTTCTTATAAGTACCTACCTACGTGTCAAGTACACACCATTCGTCGTCGTCCAAGTAATAATAATCATTTCCAATAATACCCCGTTTAAAATACATAAAAAATAATAACTTTGAACGTATTTTACACGAAAACGAAATAAAAATCCTACTTTTGACGTCCAGCACTCGAAAACAAATCGCTTTAAAATCAAAAGAGAAAGCGCAAATTTAAGCCAAAACCGACTGTATTGCGAATACACAAAAGCTACTTTAGAGTGCAAAATTAAGTTGGCATTGTAAATCCTTACGTCTTAACGTAAAAGCCTTCTTGGGTAACGGCAATAAGGTTTATAAGGGAGTATTAAGCGTGATCGATCGGGCCACACATTCTTACAAAGATAAGAACTTGTTAAAGATAAAAAATATAATTTTTTTTCCATGCCCGAGATGCAGAGATTTTTACTACTGATGGGGACCAACTTTGCTTTTAACGGACTAGGTCGTAAGCCCAGAAATATATTTATCACGATACAACGGAAAAGTGGGTGGGGCACGCGTGCCGACAATCTATATATATAAAATTCAAAGTCCTGACTGACTGACTGACTGACTGAGATATCAACGCACAGCCTAAACTACTGAAGTTAGAAACTTGAAATTTTTACAATTGGTTCCTTTTATGACGTAGGCGCACACTAAGAAAGGATTATTGGAAATTCCACCCCTAAGGGGTTTAAATAGGGGATGGAAGTTTATATGAAACTCCGTCATTTTTCAAGCTGTTTCCATCAAAGTTGGTATTTGAGCTTTCAGTTAAAAATAAAAAAGTACTTGTGTCACAGTTTTTGAAAATTCCACCCCAAAATCTAATTCCACGCGGGCGAAGTCGCGGGGGCAAAAGCTAGTTTGCAATATAATGCAACAGTATCCAAATTAAATAAAAACTAAAACCTGGGAAAGGGAAAGCGACGTCTTGTATTTAGAGTTCCGAAAAAAAACTGAACCCTTATAGGCTCACTCGTTTGTCTGTCTGTCTGTTAGTGTGTCAAGACTCAAGACCCTTTTTCTCGGAAACGGCTTGAGATATAGAATTGAAATTTACACTGAATATAAAGTTCAATAACCTCTTAATGCTCTGAAAATTTCAAGTTTCTAGTTCTCAGTGAAAAGTTACAGCTTTCAAAGGATTTCTGAAGAAATTAGGTCATAGTTCACTACTATTGTACCTTACCTTATAGGACCTATGCTACCCGTACATTGTACGGGTAGTAGAGGATAGAAGTACAAAAAAAACCGATGTTTTTTTTAGAATTGAGAACCTCCTCCTTTTTTGAAGTCGGTTAAAAACAAAGAGTTCCTAAACCTAACTCCATGCGGACAAAGCAGTATACGAAACCTAGTACTAACATAAAAGCAAACACAAAATAAATCAATATTCAAATATGGAACGCAATAAACTCGCACGAATCGGACGCGCTCCGCACGCCACACTTACACTGCATGTCCTCCCACGCGCTGAAAATATGTCACAATCATAACCTAGGCCAGCCCGGCATGAGCGAAGCGTATAAGGGACAAAGCTTGCGTAGCGACTAGCGTAGAAGGGCTGAAAGTATAGTTAGGTATAGTATATATTCTACTAGCTGATGCCCGCGAGTTCGTTCGAGTGGATTGAGGTTTTTTAATTCTAATAATTTTGTAAATATAAGTCGATATCTCCTGAGGATGCTCCGTTGTCGGGGTGTAACGTGCGTCGAGAGTAGTGGAAGTCTTGTGTGGTGGTGCATGTGAGTGGTGGTGGCATTGCTTGCTTGGGAACTTGGTCTTTTTGCTAGGTTGGGGAGGTAAGCAGTGCTTAGCTTGCAACTGCATGTTTGACCATACAGATTTTTCTGTTGGCGAATTATAGCAAAATAGCTCTAACTTTTCCTTTCTAATATTTTTTTTGTTATAATTAATAATTGTTTGGCTAATTGTTGTCCCGAAAAATGAAAGAGTTCCTACGGGATTTTAAAAACTAAATCCACGCAGACGAAGTCTCAGGCAAAAACTAGTAATAATAAAATTTAAACCAAAAGATACCTTAATCTTAATAACTGTATTCAGTACTTTGGCATTTGTATGGGAAGACAAAGTGCCGAGTGCACGTTGAAGTTTTCGATATGGCGGGGTCAAACTCTTTATTATTATACACACACCTAATCCGAAT
The DNA here is from genome assembly GCA_038048805.1 of Hipparchia sbordonii. Classification (NCBI taxonomy): domain Eukaryota; kingdom Metazoa; phylum Arthropoda; class Insecta; order Lepidoptera; family Nymphalidae; genus Hipparchia; species Hipparchia sbordonii. The sequence goes on from CM076107.1 coordinate 10,883,892, forward strand.
AACATATTGCAAATAAACATAAACCCTATTTATTAAAACTGGAATCATTTCGAAAAAATTCATTCATGATCGAATCGCATAAGGCTAATCGCACATTACAGGACGAGCCGCGTCCGTCGCTTCCCACTGCAAGTAACGTAATTTGCGATGATCCCAATCGGTATGCTCGCAAGAACCGCATACATTGAATTACATTATTTATTAAGATATATGCTAATGACGTCATGAACACTGTGTGAGACTCCCGAAACAGACGCTGCAACTTAAGCTTCTGATTTTTTTGGATAAATTACACTAGATTTTTGCTTAGATTAGGTGTTGTTCAACCCGTTTTTAATTGTAATTATGATATTTTACACAAATAAGTAAAAAAAGTAATAAAATGCAATAGCAACCCAACGAAATCGCACTGCTACGTGGGCCATCATCCTAAAATTCGCCTCAAAAAGGGTTGCGTCTGACGCGCGCACCGCGGGCGACTCGTACTGTAGGTAATGTGCGATTAACTTTATGGCCCCCAAAACATTATTATGACCCCAAGGTGCTCCAATAAGCAATAATTTAAATAAATTGCTACGTGTGTAGATTATTTCTTTTTTAGGATAATAACATAATACTTTGTACCGCGATTTTAGTAAAGCGATATTTACGTGGCTTGACGAAAGATTTTATAATACAGAATTTTCTTATTATGAGATGCCAGGAGTTTTATAAAAATCGTCACGTGAATGAATGAAGACTGAAATTGGAGTTTTTGAATAATTCGTATGCTTACAGAAAGCATTCGTCAAAATCAAATATAATAATGTTACAGAACAGGTATGTAGATATCATAATATTATAGAAGCTTCTTGGTCAACGACTTTTGTCCGCGTGAATTAAGTTTTTGATATCCTGCATGAACTCTTTGATTTTCCGGGATAAAAAGTAACCTATGTCACTCTCTCGATCCTCAACTATACATATGCAAAAATCACGTCGACTTGTGCAGCGTTATTGAAGAACAAACCAACAAACAAAGACGCTTTCGCATTTATAATATTTTAGTAAAGATTAGCAAGGATTGTTGTGGTCTATGCTAAGCGCTAATGTATTCGTGTACCATTCGACCATTTAGCCAGGACTTGGCAAGCGCACACATTCCCCTCTGCCAAAGTACATGTACAAACGTACGTTTCAGCTTGTAAGTGTGACTGCTTTTGAGTTAGTGTGCGTTCATAGAGACATTATGTTTTTTACAAGAGTGTGCGGAAGTGAGTAAATGTGTGCTATACGTAGGCTGTACGTGATTACCTCACCTCCCGCAGAAAGTGGCAGAATATATTCAGTACTAAATCTGCGTAAAGGCACGTCCCGGCTAAATGGTCGAAGGTGTAGGGTTAGACCGCGGCAAGGCAGTGGGGGGATATTCAAACAATGGACGCGAAGTAACGCGATCGTTTGCGAAGCGTATCGTGTTTCAGCGGTGACATCGTAAGTTCGTAACGAATTGTTCGTCCACGTAGCTTTAACAATAGTCTGAATTTGTTTGGTGGGAGGCTTTGGCCGTGGCTAGTTACCACCCTACCGTCAAGACGTGCCGCCAAGAATTTAAGATTGTCGTACCCACTCCTAGCACAAGCTTTCGCTTATTTGGAGGGAGAGGATAATATAAGTTAAGTTTAGCTTAACTAATATTCTTTATTTAAAAAAAAATTACGCGGCTACGTCCGCGTCGCTTCGGTTATACGCGCTTCTCCGAAACATTTTCGGCGATTTGTTTATATTTATGCAGCTAAGGAAAAATTCTACTTTATAATATTATAAATGCAGAAGTTTGTGAGGATAGATGTATGGGTGAATGTTTGTTACTCCTTCACGCAACAACGAATGAACCGATTTGGCTGAAATTTGGAATGCGGACAGATTATACCAAGGATTAACACATAAGCTACATTTTATCCCAGAAAACTATAGCGTTGTCGCGAAAAATGAAAAAACCCTAATCCACGCGGACGAAGTCGCGGGCATCAGCTAGTAGATTATAATAATAATATCTAGGTAATTAGTAATGTTTTTTTTTAAATTCACATCATGTAAACGAAGTCGCAAGCATTAAATTAACATATATGTGTTTCGTACAAAAGTTAACCTACAGTTAACCCTGAGTTAACCTAACTTAATGTTACTCGTCTCAGACATTAATGGCGAGAGCTCTCAAGATGTCATTGCTACAGCAAATAACTTTTAAATAAACGCATACGAAACTGAACTTTACCTGCAAACAAATAAGAGCTATTGTGCCTGTAAAGGTTTTATAGCCATTTTGTACGGTTAAGTTTAACATATCGTTGTGGCAATGTAGTTTTTGTTACTTTATCCGCTAGACAGCTACATAATATTTATTATATTCTCGAATTCTGACTTAGGGTCGATTTCACCAACGTAAAATGAGTCATATCCGAGCGTTAATATTTTGGCAGAATTTCAATACAAAAACTGTCAGAACACAGTCAAAGACGTCCCGCCAAGCGATTTAGCGTTCCGGCACGATAGCGTGTAGATTAAGGGTATGTGTTGAATGTACACTATCATACCCCTTCCAAGTTAGCTCGCTACCATCTTAGAGTGTGTCGTCTAAGATACTACTACTGCTGAGACTGCATGTATATTATAATAGCTGCGACTTATTATAATATACATGCAGTCTCTGCGGGATAACGAACCCGAGACCTCTTATAAGCTTAGCACAAGCTTAGCCTAATGAACTGAACTTCAAATAAATTCACATTTATGTCCATATTGTCTTACATCCTGCAAACTTCAAATGTCGCTCAAAAAGGTAATTAATATGCATCGAACTATAACGCTTAGAGCAGAAGTTTCTAACAAAGTTCCGCTCCACACTAGGCTCAAAACAACCAATGAATGTGTGATGTGTTCAATTATTTTATGTACTGGTACTCTTAATTACGTTTTTAATGATTATTGTGATGACTTATGACGCCCTTTTACCTACAGCGCAGTATCTACGTCACTTTTTAATAATTTTCCTCTTGTTCGTCGAACTAACGTGACGAAACAGCGAAGTCGGCCTTTAAAGCTACAAAATAGCTTCTCGCCATGACAAATATTGCGTTTCTAAACGTTATAGTTCAATGGTAATATGAAAATATCTTTGCTTCTTATATTTGTTGTAAAAATAAATATTCATTTGTATAAGTATATTGAATAGAGTCGTCTAGACCGGTTGTCGGGAATCGAACCCGCGTTTAGTGTGATATGATCGCCCGCCCGCCGGTATTCCAAAAATTTTCGACTGAGATAGTGTGTACCGTGTACAAAAAAACATCTCCGTAAAATCAATTGCTTAAAATAATAAAAAATCAATTACTGTTCGTTAGTCAAAACGGCGCGCGGATTGAATGATATTTTAAAAATTAAAAAAACCAAAAAACAACTGAAAAATCAAAAATCAAAATTGTTAATTTTGTAGGTTTAATTCCTTAAACTTACCAATAAAATCTGTTTTACGAGTTTATTAATTATTAAACAATTAATTTTTAATAATTAATAAAAGTTTATTAATTATGTCTACTGCAATTGAATTGCATCCAAATTATAATTTGGACAGCCGTGTTCCAGTTTATTATGTCTCTTTGAATATATAAATCTGTCTTAATATAAAAGTACAATTAATTCGTAAGCAATTACGAATTGACCGTGTTTTAAATAAAAATAAGACCTCATACATGTACCTACTAGAGTTGTTTCACGTAAACATATACTAGGTACCCATAATATTATTAGTAAAATATATGCAAAATCTAAACAAACAAAATGTTAATAAAATAAAATTGCATTAACCATAACACTTTAATAAAATGGTGAGTTGCACAAATTGCCTATAAAAATAAATAATAACCGAGCTAACGCGTTGTGTTCATGCTAACGCTCCCACCCAAGCGTCAGCCGTATCATTCATGGTCATACATATACCTGGGCCCTTTTTCTTTTTTTTTAAGGGCCCGCTAATGTGCGTATGTTTCTTAACATTAAAGTTGTAACTTATCGAGCGATCGTATTTTTTTTTTCAGAAAATTTTCAAAAACGGTGACGGAATTATTAATTCGAATTCTTGGTAATTTTTTGGCAAGTTTACTCTTAAAATTTAATCGCTTGAGGTATTATTTTGACGTAATATAATTGTACGGTCTCTGAACTAAGTTTTTTTTTACACGCCTTACATACACGAGGACTTGACACCCGCACCCTTCTATGACGAAAAAAAGCTTATAAATTAAGTTTGCCTTTGAATATTTCGTCTATTCAATTCTGAAGTATCCCAATCGCCAAATTATAAAATGTGTTATTTATTTTAATTTAGAGCGTTATTTATTTTAATTTAGACTTAATCCTATTAATTATATTAATATTATAAATGCGAAAGTTTGAATGTATGGATGTTTGTTACTCAATCACGCCACAACGACTAAACCGATTTAGCAGCTGAAATTTGGCACAGAGATAGATTATAATCCACATAGGCTACTTTTTATCCCGGAAAATAAGAGAGTTCCCGCGGAAATTACAAAACCTTAATCCCCGCGAACGAAGTCGTGGACATACGTATATGAAATGAAGTGAAATGAAATGAAATGAATACACTTTATTGTTACATACACACACACATTACATAGAAACAAAAGATAAAAATTAACTTAAAATAAATTAAAGGAATGTGAGCATAATGAACATAGACTAGTTAGGTATAGTTACATATATAGTAGGTATAGTTTTCTAATGTTTTATAAAAATTGATACCTCAAGATTATATTTACTTGACAAAATACTTTCATATTTTTCAACCGACGAGAAAAAGGAGAAGGTTCTCAATTCGTCGCGTATATTTTTCTAGGAATAAAAATAAACAAATAAGCAAACAAACCAGAATAAAATTCATTAAAAAAAATATTTCTTATGTGGCACGTAGATTATTACACTATGTGATAGTCGTCAAGTACTAAAAACCTGTTAATAACTAAAAAAAAGTAACATCTTTACACGGTGAAACTAGTAAACCTGATTAAAGTGATTATTTTATACGAAATAGGTGTTTTTCGATACGGCCATACTTTATTAATATGGCCTCTTACAATGTCCGGCCGGTCATTTACATAATGCGATATCTCTGCTTATATTATGACTGAGAGAGAAACACAGGTGACTCAACGAGGCATTCGTGTGGTTACGTATAAGTTGTGTGTGTGTGTGTGTGGTCAACTGGAGGTAGATTCATTAACAACCATCAGCAGACTAGTTTTTTTTTTAGTTATGTAGTTTATTGAATGTTGGCGTCACGTATAGATAATGAGACAATAAAAAAAATATATTAAAAAATCGAAAGCCCGATTGCGTATAAATTGAATCGTAACTAATGTTATAAATGCGAAAGTGTGTTTGTTTGTTGGTTTGTCCTTCAATAATGCCACAACAAAGCAACGAACGACGTGATTTTTTGCATGGGTATAGTTGAGGACCAGGAGAGTGACATAGGCATTTTTATCCCGGAAAATTAAAGAGTAACCGGGATGTGATACTAACGTAATCGAATACGAATACGATCAATCGAATGAAATCTCATACTAACCCTACAGGAAATAGGTAGGTAAAGATCTTCGATTGGACATCTCAAGCGACAAATCGCTGCATGTAATGACTATGCTTGAAAGCACTTTTATACATGAACCTACGCACAGTTCACAATAAAGTGGGTCACATCACATTTAACTTTGGTCAACCACTACAATTTAACCACAGCCTAGTAAAGGCAATATCGCTGTGTGACCAGCTCAACTTAAACTGGGCCCACCTACTTAACAAATATTGACCATTATATTTTGCCACAAACTTGATAGAGCGGACGAAGTTCTCGGAAAACTGGTGTTACGTACATAAGAAATGACACCCATTTTACTTTGATCCCACCGTAGTATATGCAACTAGGGTCAATACAATCTGGCATTGCGTATCTTTTTACAAATGGCCCATTTCGGCTTGAGCTCGTTTCAGTAAATGTACAAGGGTCATAATAAGCTAGCACTATAAATCCACAATATGATTGACCATTGCAACGTGATCCCGCCGTGTTAAAACTCAGTTAAGCCATGTCGTGATTGTGGAGTGAATAGACCGTGCTGTACTTTTAATGGGATGACGCGGGTTCAAATGTAAAAGACTCAGTGCGCTTTCCTTATTGCCTTGTAAAAAATAACGACTTTTTCGAAGTAAGTTGTTAAATAAAATGTAATAGGGTTCTTTAACAAGATTTCTCACGATATTGTTTCAAATGCTAGCCTGCGATTTCGTCACTGCAGCATCCTACTAATATCAAACCCGTAAATGTGAAAGTGCGTTTGTGTGTGGGCTTGTTGATACTTTCGTTTGTCCTTCAATCAAGCGGCAACGGAGCAAACTGGGATCGACGTGATTTTGCTACGACATACGCTACTTTTTATCCCGTAAGAACACATTGAAAATAAATGCAAATTGGTTAAAAACTAGACCTAACTTCGCGATTTTATTTTGTCGAACAGATTACATTATTGTATGTTTCTACTCAGTAGGTATCGTCCCTTGGAAATATGATGTAATTTTTGCTTGTTTTTTTTTTCGGATCTCCTGCTGTAAAAATCAAATCTGTATGTAAAGATTTACCAATACACGCCCTCTTAACTTAATTTTTGGAACTTTTTTTTGGATATAGAACGAAGATTTTGATATGGCAGGTTTCGAGTCGAAAAATCCTGACCACACCACAGCAAGAGTGACGCGCTGCCGTGGTGTGACAATATTTCCGAAAAATGCATGTTTTTAAGATACAGTATCTAAATAGCACACATTTTTCAGAAATCTGATTTTCTGTTTCTCTTACCATTATGTTTTACAAGATACGATGTGTTTCCATTTGAAGTTTCTTCGTATTTTTAAGACTTACTTCAAATATTTAAATGCTTATAAATATAAACATGTGTGAGGAACTCATTTATCGCTGTTACGATAAAACACTGTATCTGCAGATACTGTATCTGCAGATACAGTGTATTGTGTAAGCACGGCAGCCGCGCTTGTGGCATGTACGTCGGCCGTGTAGCTTAGTTCACGTACCTATTCGACGGATTCAATTCTGCCCCATCGATATTTCGATACAAAAACCGCAACCAAAAGCTAATGACGAAGAATCTCTTTGTATCCAGTTGGTATTTGTTCTGGGAAGGCGGCCGACCACAATTATACATTTTGCGGTATAAGAATTCATCGGCCCCGATTGTTTTTAATTGTTGCCGTTTTTAGGGGCGCAGTAGCGGTTTGGGAAAGCGAGAGTACCTAGCGACATTCTTTCGGTATCCCGAGCCACCAATTGCAAAAACGCTATCTATCTAGTAGCACTGCAAGTAGCTGTAAAGCCTGCTTCATCCTTGATACTACCATGTTCTGAGTCGCCACTACTCAGTCGGGTTTACTTAATTGCTACGTCCATATTTGACAGACTCTTTGTTTAATTATTGCCGTTTTTACCCGTAGTGGTTACGGAAGTCGTGACTAGCGACATTCTTTTAGTATTCGAACTTTGCAAGCCACCGAAATACTATCTTCAATAGAAGATATAGCTCTTGCAATTCACGAGGGCGCGTGAGCTTTACTTGTGGTTACGTCGTGTACACGCACATTGTGTAAATGTGCGCGCCTGTCAGGAGCCTAGGTGGGAGCGGTCAGGCGCGAGAAAGCTCTCGCTCACACTTATACAGATACGACACACACACCCACGCCCTCGTGCATTGCAAGAACTATATTTATCACTACCTTGTTATCGAATAAAAAAAAATAAGATACATAATGTACCAAAAAGTTGAGAGAGCTTAGATGCCAAACCTTCTTAACCCTAGCATGATCCAATATGCCATAGTCAATTAAGCATTACGTGTTTGCTAGGTTTGCTTCTTGATCCTAGCATATTCCAGATCACCTATGTGGGAATATGTTCAGACCAGTTAAACTGCAATCGAAATTTTGATGACACCCGTATCCACACAGACACACACCTGCAACTTTTAATCACGAAAGTAGCTTACGATCTGTGTAAAAAAGAAAGGAAAGAATGAAAAAAGAACCTGACCAAAGAGTCATCAAACCGTCATCTTACGTCATGTAATAATATAAATTCCTTCAGCCTATATTAAAGCCATTACGTAACAAGGTCTGTTACGTACCTATCTATAAATTGAGTAAGAACAAAAGATGTTCAAAAGAGCAGAACAAAACCAGTTACGGCGATCAGATGGCTTGCGTTCCGTGTAAAAACTAGTAGCCTGTCGAGTGTCCGTTAGAATACTTAATTAATAGGCCCTTGTTGATACCAAGACAATCCCAAATGGGGAATTAATTAAATTAAATTTATTTAACTAAATACATATAATCTTCTCGTGAACTGAAGTGGAAATGGGCGGGGCATATAGTTCGAAGAGCAGATGGTCGTAGACCCCCCACTCGGTGGACCGACGACATCAAACGCATCGTAGGGAGCCGCTGGATTCAGGCGGCGCAAGACCGAGGCCTGTGGAAGTCCTTGCAAGAGACCTATGTTCAGCAGTGGGTGTTTATCGGTTGATAAAGAAGAGGATATCCTCTCGTATGAATAAAAACTAAATACCACAGATTCTAGAAAATCTATCCATAGCTACTCGTATTTGACATCGCTCGAGAGCAAAATGAGGGTTGAAAGTTCCATGTCTTTGAGTCACAGAAAAATGTCTATTGTCCCACCGGAAAATAAAAGATCATGGATGAAGCCCAGCAAGCTCTAGAGGAATTACACCTGTATTTTACTTACTTTTTTCAAATTTACGCGTGAATTTTATACATAATATTGGATTGCGTGAATAATATCATACTCTAATAGAATCATTTTAATAAAAATCTCTGCAAAACATACAATGCGTGCTTTGAAACAAAAGTTTCGTCTCAATCCAGTGCTATTGGCGAGCTCAAACAAATAAACCGATAAACTGTTATACTCGTAATAGCTTCCCTGTTTATTGTTTGAAATAGTAGACATAATATATCCAGCCAGATTTATGCCCGACCGTAAATAACAAAACATCACATACCTGAGAGCATTTTGAAGTTGGTTAATAGTCTCGTAATTGTGGTAAGACATAAACGCTTAAAGATTTAAATATTAGATTTAATGATGCAAAGATAAGAGCTACATTCTAAAATAGCTTACACGTAATAAAATGGCTTATCGGAGTTCCCTTTACGGTCTTAGGATGTGTAGTCGATCTAGAGTGGAGCCTTAATTGCAGACACCACGCCATCTGGCATACCGGGACGTGTCCTGACGTACCTATTTGTGTAACTTTAAAGTAACGTGCGATGGCGTAAATCTGTCAATTTATATGGTCGGAGAAACGACATGATTTGAGATCCATATCAATGGGGAAATTTTAATTTTAATGTTGATATAATTGTGTCATTTCTTGTTTGTCTGTAATATTCTGCAGGTGGGAGCTCTACCTTCTGGCTAGCGCGATGCTCCTTGCCAGGGCTGTAGTTAGGATTCAATGATAAAACGGTTTAAGTACATACTTATTGAGAGCTTCTGACATTTGTGCTCTCTACAATAATATTAAGTATAAAATTTTATATGAACACCTAGAAATAATAGGAATATACAGATCATTAAAATTAAAAATGTTAGCTACGAAAGATTGTGAACGTCGACGTTGTGACATCAAATTACTACGGGTAAATTTTAGTCCATCGGTTTCTTACTTTGCTTCTATTTGTCATCGGATAAGTTTCTTGACGGTGATGTGGGGTACAATCGCTCAAGCATACTTGAAAAAAGTAAGGCTATGGCGATTTCTCAGTAGATTAGTATCTTGTGTACCTTGTGTGTGTTTGTGTGTTGTGTAACCTCGAGTGAACATAGCTAGAACAATAATCCAAAGAAATATAACCAACCTCACGAATTTCCATAAAATATCGCATAGAGTCAGGGGTAAAAACACGCTACTGTTATGATTAAATATAATAGTCTAATTGTAGCATATTTATTAGGTACTAGTTGTAATGAATTTATAGTCTAGTTGTGGCATGTTTATTACTATATTATAAATTCTATCCCAGGTTTTTACAGCAATATGGACATCTTAACCTAGGCATCACTATTGGGTTTCAAAGGAAGACTGTTATGGTAAAAAGTGGCATTTTATTACTTGTTGCGGGACGCGTCCCTCGCGGATCTCTGCGGTTGGACTTCCTTGTTTTTTTTTTTTACTTTACGTAACGTAACCTATGCATATAGGTACTTATGTACAAAAGATGTAACATAATTCACTTCGTTTATTTGTTGATCGGGTATTGACTAACAAGTAACAAGTAGGCTATTTTCCAGTACAAAACTCGTTAAAGATGTTTAGGAGCGATGCAACAAAGCGCGTTACGGCGGCGCCGCAATGTACCTGGTGATTTTGACGGGTATTATCCCATATTTTATCACAGTATGGGGAAGTATCCCTGATCAAATCAGAAATTAGGACGTACGTCAGAGAACCAGACCGACATAGTTAAATGAGTCGCAAAGCTGAAGTGGTAGTCCAGAGAACCCCGCACAGGGAGACGCAACGTTGGTAGACTCGCCTCTAGATGGGTGGATGATCTCAGGCGTAAGCCGCTGGATACAAGCGGCACAGGATCGTGATCTGTGGCGATCATTTCAAGAGACTTATGTCCAGCAATGTAAATCTATCGGTTGAGATGATGATGTATGATCATGTAGATTGTAGATGATCATAAAATGATGACAAGTATCAACATGTTCTAAACATGGCATAGTATTTTACATTTCATAGACAGCGCATTAAAAGACCAATGATTTTTCAACGCTATGCATATTATCATCATTTTGCGCTGTATGGCTGTATGGTAATAATTGTCAGATATTATTTATTTATTAACTTAATATAAAAAAGTTTCGAATAGCCTGAACATTCTACTATTTTAGCTTTAACGTCATAAGCAGCATAAATTAAAAAAAAATTTAGTCGTCTTATTTTATTAATTTGTAAATATTCCTATTTACAAATTAATAAATAAAATAATTACAAATATTCCTATTTACAAATTTTAGTTGTCTAAAAAACCTCATGACAATATTAATGTATCGGATATTAGAATTAAGTACCTCACTAAGAAAATATAATAAAATCTTTCAGGTCACAAGCCATTCAAGTAATATTTATTAAGGAAACCTGGTGTTATAAATTTCCGAATACGGTATTAGAATTCCGAAAACTTGTCCTGTCAAACTATTTGTCAACAGTTTCCTGTACATTCCGTCTACATTAACCACTTTAAATAAATTAATGTAAATTCCTGCAGTTGGCGTTTAGCTCACATTTTTGTAGCTTGTTACAAACAAGGTCTGTACTTCCAAAGAACACCTACAAAAGACATTACGGCTAAACCTATTATCCCCTTAAACAACCTCCTCTCATTTACAACTTACATTAACTAGAATTCCGTAAACCTACTTGAAATGAGGAGATCAGAACGAAAGTCACCGACATAGCTCTGCGAGTCGCGAAACTGAAGTAGAAATGGGCGGGGCACATAGTTCAAGAGCTGATGGTCGGTGGGGTCCCAAGGTGCTGGAGTGGCGACCCCGCACCGGGAAGGGCAGTGTTGGCAGACCTCCCACCAGGTGCACCGACGACTTGAAACGAGTCGCAGGGAGCCGCTGGATTCAGGCGGCGCAAGACCGAAGCCTGTGGAGGTCCATGCAAGAGACCTGTGTCCAGCCGTGGACGTCTATCAGTTGATAAAGAAGAAGAAGAAGATACCTACTTACTCTCAATGCCAATTTACAGTTTATCTGGACTATTAATCTCAAATGGACTATTAATTTCTCGATCATTTATTAGGAACTATATATGACCGTGAAAATTAATAAAAAATACGCGGATTAAGTCGCAAACAATAACCAAGCAAAATAATGTCGCCTCATAAAATTATGCTTCTATGATATCATAATAAATAAAATATAAAAACTAATTTACAAGCTCATTCAGCTGTATATTAGACGCAACATTTTAACACGGGCGTTCAAACTTTTATGATTCGTCCGATGGCCCTCAGTTTACGATAAATTGTTTCTTTTTTTGCTACATCCTTTCAAGGGGTCAAATTATTATAGCTACATTCATAAAAATAACCCTTCTTCTTATTCTTAAGAGAAGTCTCTCTCTAAAGCCCCCGAATGCGCCCCATACAAATGAAGTTTAGTTTAAGTTTCCAAATCAAACCATAAAAACATTAATAAAATAGGGTTTGAAATTGCTTTTCGTTGTGAAAATTAAGCAAAAGAAAATAAGGCAGTACAAAAGCCAAAAAATCTTGCTCTTTTTTTCTTGATTTTTTTTTAAACAAAGCTCACGTGAGACTCTACAAGTTCTGGACAAACTACAGAATATTAGTTCATATTATACGAATAATAGTTTCAAGAGTGTATAAAAAGATTTTAGATCTTATATCCCCCTCTCCTTCCCTCGCCCTCCAAATAAGTGTCAATAAAGCTTTTTCTAGGAGTGGATACAACAATAATGCAACGGATGGGGATTGAACCTTTCAGTTTTCAGGCCGAACCTTTAACCCTAGGGCTATCCAGGCTGATGTTTTTAATATTGCAAGTATACTAAAAAAAAAAAAAACGTATCTCATAGTCTTTATTATAAAAATTCCATACAAATGGTCGTCATTTTTATATCCACCTCGAAATTATTGTAAGAAAACCTGTTGGTCGAGTATCGAGACCGTTAAATTTGTCACGTATAGGCTAATTTGTCGAATTTTATCTCAAATTTCATTTGAACGTTTCCTTTTGCAAAAAAGATCGATTGAATATTATATTATAACTTAATAAGAGCGGAATTTGAGCAAACGGGTTCCGATTTGAGAATGACGATCAGTTTAGAATATCTAAGATAAGAACTTGCTGAGGTAAGAACTATAAAAAAATCACTTTCGACTATTTAAGAGTCAATTTCGCTTACGCAATGTAATGTTTTACCTATAGACGAATAAAGTAGACATTCTGAGAGATTTTCAGTACTGAAACTGTCAGTTCGTCAAAATACCTCGGTTAAACGTTTCGGCAATGCTTTGTTCCAGCTGGATTGAAGGAGAAACCAACAAACAAACACACTTTCGCATTTATAGCCATGACAAAGAAATAACACAAATGATGATATTAGTGGTGATGCAATTTCCTTGCCAAATATCGAAATAGTAACAACCAAGCAAAATTCGAAAGAAGCAGGTAGGTACACAGAATTCCTTTCAAATACTGATTTTGAATAGGAAGATTGAAGACGTCTTTATTTTCTTCAATGACTCAAATCTTCAACTGTGACCTCAAGATGAAAATTTTTAACGACAAAAGACACCATTCACAGTTTTTTTTAGCTCAAAGCGTGCTTTAAACGGTTTTTGTTACATGTTTATTCATGACTTTGGAATCTTACTTTTTTTCAGAAATTACTGAAAGCGACCGTGTCAAAGGGCAGGAGAGATTGAAATGGAAAAAAGTCAAGTACGAGCAGGCAGCCTTCAAGTTATAGCTTTTCTAGCTAACGCCCGCGACTTCGGCCGCGTAGAGTTAGTTTTTAAAATCCCACAGAAACTCTTTAGTTTTCCGGAATAAAAAGTAGTCTGTGACATAGACTACTTTTTTTTAGTTTATTCCGGAAAACCAAAGAGTTAAGTGTCCATTCTATCATTGCCCTAAGCCTTAGGGCAATGGTAGAATTGACACTTAATGCAATATGTGTCATGAGGAAATTTTTTAAAGAAAGACGAGTGAACGGTTTTCGACAATTTAAACAGGACCCCTAATATTTCCGAACGAGCCTTTCAACCGCACAATCGTGACCCGAAACATTTTAGGACGGTCAAACGTCACGGCTCCATTGTTACAACCGGACAGAACGACATTTTTTGCTTATAGCTATTCCCACGAGGTTAAACTCCTAAGAACTTCAACGAATATACATAACTATCACTCTACCACAGCTTGCTTTCAAAAATTTTCAACTTTCTATATAAATGTCTTTGCCTTAATCCAAACTGGGTAAAGATCTTAAATAATTTATTAGCAAAACTTAAAAAGAAACAACGAAGTACATACTGCAATGCCTCCCATCATACCAGTATAATATATTAACTGAGAACCTACTCCGATTTGATGCATTAGATATATACAAAAAAATGCACCAAAATCGGCCTCGTATTTTTCCAGGAAAATGGTAATATTGCAAAAATTTAAAATTTCAAGGCCTCCTTGTGGCCTATAACTGAACAACACTGATAATCTTAATACTTGCCCAGAAGTGATGCGTAGACCGTACTTAATACAAAAAATAAACATTAAAAATCAACCGAGAAGTTTTCAGAAAAATCGTTACAAAAAAACGCAAACCCCCAACCTCTTACGCCAAAGATCATTCGTTCATGCAATGGAAGTCGTGGGCGACTGTTAGTGCTTTAATAATTCGATAGTAAAAATAAATATCTTACAATAACAATAAAACTTACACCGATAAAAATGCAATGCAACAACAAAGTGTTTATTTAGTTCGTAAAAATGGCGGACAACAGAAATTTGGATGTTTTACGACTTCTTTGAAGCATTATTTATAAGTCTAAATGTGACGCGTTTATGACTTTGAATAAATATTTTTATATTAAACTTGAGATGCAGACGAATAAATAATAAAACTAGATTTCATCGCATTCAAATTGATTCACAGTGGTTGAATGTTCAGTTATTTGTTGCACAATATTCCGGGCTTAACAACAAAGTAAGCTTCTTTGTTCAGATTGATTCTTTCGAAGTAATAGTTCGAAGTAATATCTCAATCAGTACTAACTATTTATATCCCTTAAATCTTGAATTAATAGTGGTAGGCTTTTGATATAGACCCC
Source organism: Hipparchia sbordonii (assembly GCA_038048805.1). Classification (NCBI taxonomy): domain Eukaryota; kingdom Metazoa; phylum Arthropoda; class Insecta; order Lepidoptera; family Nymphalidae; genus Hipparchia; species Hipparchia sbordonii. The sequence continues at coordinate 10,898,916 of CM076107.1, forward strand.
GGGACAGAAGAGGTCTAAAACGGCGACTTTGATAGCCCCCACTTTAAATATGTAAAGTAGAATTATAATTCTACTTCACATGTAATTATTATTAACAAAAAAAAAATAGTAAAAAGTTCTTTTCGGCGGTGTCTCAAAAAAGTTTGTGAGGCGATTTTTTTGGTTCTATTTGCTTTAAAAAACCCGTGAAACTTGACGGCAGTATCTGAACTGACTAGAGTATTAAATTCTAGGTAAGTAAATACGTAACTATCTGTGAAATGGGTCCATTAGGATACAACCGTAACTCACAGAACCCAGTTAAATTGGTTCCAGTTGTTATCAGTAACATCAGATGATAATCGTAAAGCCTAGGCAGTTAGATCCATCTAATCTGTGAGCTACTGGTTTATCCTTAACCGGTTATTGAGGTCATACGGCAACTTCTTCTATGAGAACTGGATGCATAGAAAATGTGGATTTGTAGAGCCACAATATATCAACGATGAAAGTGGTGGATTGAAAGCCGTAAGATTGACGGTTCAATTCCCACCCAGCTACACTATTGTCGTACATACTCCTAACATAAGCTTTACGCTTATTTGGAGGGAATATTTTTCAAGTTTAGCGTGGTTAATCTTCCTTTAAAACCCAAAGAAGAAAAAACAAAGTATGTCTATGAAAAGGTCTATTGGAACTTTATGAGATTAATGCAGGTTGATGTATGTGATCTGGCTTGTAAATATTACTAAGCAATATTATATGATTTTTATCATTGCGAGGAAGACTTTAATTTAAATTGCATATTTGTATTGAAATAATATCAATAGATTAAACAATATGATTGCAAAAATTATAAGTTTTATTGACTAAAAATCGTTGATAATAATATTATTGTGGAAATTGTAATATTATAGATAAAAAAAGAAAAATTGTTTTGGAGCTTGGGGTTAACTGAGGCTATTCAAGGGGTGGACTAACTAATTCCTGAAAAGGCTGCATTTGATGCTCCAAATGTTCACGCCTGCCCGCCTGCTCGCTATTTATGTAAAAAAAAGAATTTCACTAATTACCACTCGCAAAATAATAAACTACTAAAGAAAGCTTAAACATCTCCAATTATACTTAAACAAATACGTATCATTAATTTTAAGTAACAACAATGTTATGTCAATTTAAATAATTGCAAGCCGACTGAAATATATGGCCATTTGTCAAAACAATGGCGGGCATTTTTCGCACAGATAAATAATGGCCTCGTAGAATATGTCATGGAGCCCCTTCGGTATTTGCATGACAGCTTCGACGCTATGTCAAAGTTGACGTGTATAGATGTAAATCTCGTACAAGATGACATTTTATAAATATTATGTATTTGCATTTTACAAACATGATACTGAGGCGTTTTATACGTACCTACCTAGTTAATAATAATAATTTATAAGTTGCCCCAAAACTTTGTTTGAACCACGTTTGAACAAATCGCCTTAGGGTTGGCCGTTAAACCTTTCTCCTACCCTTTTCACGGCTCCCGATTGCACTGATTTTAAAAAAAGGTACAGATATAACATCCCAGATAAGGATATAGGCTGTTTTTTATCCCAGAAAATCGAAGAGCTTCTACAGTAGATAACTACTTTAAAGAACCTAAATCCACGCGAACGAATTCGCGTAGGTACATAACATAAGCTAGTGTAGAAAGAAGTATGGGTTGTAAAAGTCGTTTACGAAGTGCTATTTTGCACATAAAATTAATAACAATAAATCAATAAAATGCTAAGTTTCCATATAATCCAATATTAGCCTTCGATCCAATATTTAAACAATGCCTTTTTATAATGTTTCAAGCTTGAAAAACCCAGCATCTTAGGCACCAGAGCACCAAATCGGTAGGCCTGTGCCATGCAACTGTTCGCACATTACCAGACCAGAAACTATTAATAAGTTATACATAAATATATCCAAATTGCCCCTATCGGGAATTGAACTCAGAGCAGCCTACTCTACCTACCTAGGTAGATTTCTAATAATAATTTACGTACATAAACAAAGTATCTATTCATTTTATTTTTAACCGACTGCGACCTCCATGTTGCAGAACCGATGCTTTAGATAGTCGTTATTTGATAAAGCTTTCTCTAAAGATCAGCTTAGGTTATGGGTTGCCAATTGTTCTAATTTGAGCAGGATGTAGCGATTTGTAGCGATTTCATACTATCGTGACCAATGTACCGCCGCCAAGCGGAACGCACCTTGTTTTTAGGGTTCCGTATCAGAGTGCCAACGGAACCCTTTTACTAAGTCTCCGCTGGCCGTCCGTCTGCCCGTCTGTCCAATACAGAAGATAATTGGATCTGACCATTCTAACCATGAAGTATATAGAAGACTCTACTCATAGGACTTATTGGAGTTCTCACCAGTTTCATCCTATTCCAGGAAACCCGGATTTCAGCAGAAAATATTGCGTTGTTGTGTTGATTTTAGTATGTATAGGTAAGTAAAAATATAAAAATATTACCATAATAACGACATTTGGAGAAGTACGTACTTATTCTTAAACCGTAACATCATAAAGCTCAATTTACGAGTTGGTAATCCTGATTGTCACTTATTTCGGATTTGTAAATTATAAGAAATGGAGACATATTATGTAAGAATATATCTTTTTATAATTTTATATCGCGTATGATTAATTGGACGCACATGCGCAATAACGTTTCAACCCACAAACCTTTGTCAAATTAAATACATACATAATGTATAGGAATAAAGTTAACTTTTCAATTGATAAGTTGAGTGGGTTGACTCTTTATTGCAAATGTGCGTCCTATTGTACTATTGCGAGACGAGTGAATCAAACTAAAATAGTTATTTTGAATGTCGTAACATCGTCTGAAAACTGGTTTTGAAATGAAATATTACGAATACCAGACTAGTCTCTCATGTAAGTTTTCAGGTAAATAACGTGTCAACCGAGTTACAGTCTTAACAGTCGTTGCGTTGTTGTATAGTTTTCCATCCATATTAAATGACATCTCACTCATTTTCACGGCTTTTTACTTAAAAACCTTGGGCTTGTGATGGGCTTCCATAATATATCTTACCTATTAACGTTTCCGGCCAGAAAACCGAAAACGTAGTATTACGTATGTAATGAACTAGTACCTTGTGTGAAAATGTTTAATAGACAAGTAAAACAAAGAAAAAAGTAGAAAAGTAAACTTTAATCGACGAATTTTGCCGTTTTGACAGATTGCCAACACAAAGTCTGTCAAAACGTCATCTTTATTCATCGGTTAAAGTAGTAGCGATGTTAAAATCTTAGACTAGAGTCCTTTTAATTTGCACATAAAACTCTACTACTCTCTCTATACTCTCTAGACTCTACCTATAGTGCAATAACAAGCATTGTTACCTACTGTAACAAAAATTTTTTGAAAAGAGCAACCGCCGAGTTTACTGCTGGCTCTTCTCGACAGGAAGGGCATTCCGAACCAGTGGTAGATTCATCGACGATTCAAAGCCACTTGTAAAAGTTTATTTGTATAAAAAATATTTCTTTTCTATTCTATTCTATTCAAGCATGATAGAATATTCGTTAACATAACTAGAAGGAACATACCAATAATTTATATAATTTTCAGTACAAAATACATAGTGATTTGTCCATTTTATTACACGAGATACAATCGCGGGTCTTATCTGTAAATAATAAACTACGGGAAAACTTCATCGAAATTGATAAAGCCGTTTGCGGAGTTATCTTGGACATTCATTTAGAACTTTACAAGGTAAGACGAGTTGTTTTACCCGGTTTTTGTCGATAGTGAGCTTGATTAAGCTGTACATTTCGCTTGTAAACAGTTAACGTTTGACTCGGGCGGCGTTTGTTTGGTTCTTGATAAAAATGGTATAAGCTTCGTGTCTACAAGAAGCAGAGACGCTGTATCGTGCTTTGAACTAAGACATGCCAATGAACCAAGCGTGCTTGGCACCATGCTTAAGACTAGGAGTTTTGGACCCAGGTTCTCAAACACGAATGCCGAAAAAAGGGAATCACTGATGTCTAAATATTAAGTCATCAGTGACACCTTCGTCAGCCGATGATGCCCACCGCTGGACTATCTACTGCTAATTCACACGTCGTGATGAAAATTCTTCGGTGAAACTCACTCGGCGATGATGAAATTCGTAGGTATACATAGAAGTCTAAATTTTTTGAACATGTTCCAAGTTTAGGTAAATTTATAGCACCTTTTTTCCGATCACGGGTCATTTAATATCTAGGTGTACCCTCAAACTATAATGCAAGAGCGCAATAGTCGATGCGGTGATAAGCCTTTAAAAGCCGACGACTTCGCAGAAAATTATTAAAATATTACGTCAAAAGGTGTCATAATTCATCACAATAACCAACAAATAATCACATGCCACTCACGCATTCCTTGGTTGTTTTGAGGCTACTTTTGGAGCGGAAATTACTTTATTTTATTTAAAATCATAACCCTTCCTTTTAGCATTGCGGTAGTCGGGTAAAAATACGAAGAGGAGAGACCTAATTTAGTACCGCCGCAATCAGCGCGACGAACTCGAGCGAAGCGAGCGGACGATAAGCGCTATCGCGAAGACGCCAAGCTACTCTCCGAGCTTTTGAGCATTAGCGAAACCTTTTATTTTTTACACTTGTAATTTTATGCATTCCGATTCGGAAAATCGCAAGCGGTATGTTCTAAAGTGAAGAAAGGGCGTTGCAAGAGGAAAATCTTCATAAACTTGCTTTGGAATTATTTTAAAGTAAATTTTGAAGTAGTACCTATTAAACTTTTGGTTGTACATTTAAAAATAGTTTGTCCTAATAAACGCAAATGTAAGTTTACTTGTTCCTTTGTTGGTATGTCCTTCAATCACGTAGCAACTGACCAACGGATCGGCGTGAATTTTTGCATGGCATAGAAAAACAGAAGGTTCCCAAGGGATTTTGAAAACCCACATGCTAATAGGGATATAAATAATGCATTCAGAGCCCGTGGTCACACCGATTTTACCTACTGGTACTCCACGATATACCACTATTACTAGCCACGGCCAAAGCCTCCCACCAGACCAGACCAGAGACAATTCAGAAATTGTAAATTCCCAAATTGTCCCCGCCGGAAATCGAACCCGAGACCTCCCAGTTACAAAACCACAGCGCTCACCACTGCGCCAGGGAGGTCGCTTTTCCGTAATCGACCACCCACATGACTGATGAGGATTAACATGTAGTATTTCAGCAAGAATGACATAAATTCAGTCAATCACCATAATTGAGAATGGAATTCACTATATTTGACTGTTAAGAATTTACTGATGCAGCTTTTCTGCTATCAACCACCCGGATTTTGAATTTGGAAGAATGAAAAAGGCGTTTTCGAGGACATGATGTACACCAATACCATAACTGATGCGTTGTTAGTTATTAAAAAATAAATAATAACAAGAGTAAGTGCAAGGGAAGTGATATTTTTTTCCAAATAAAACTGCGCTCAAGACCTACGCCGGCGGCGCCGGAATGTATTAAAGCTTCAAAGAAATATTTCGCCAAAAAGGGGAGTCCAACCACGATACAGATCTACAGTACCAAGCTAGAGATTGCCATCGAGATTTGGGGCTACAACGTAAGAAAAATGTTGCTATTGATATTTAATTTTCTAAATGTACAGTTTATTTAGCTCATAAGTGAGTGCTTTGGTTTTATAACTGGGAGGTCTCGGGTTCGATTCCCGGCGGGGCATTTTGGGAATTTACAATTTCTGAATTGTTTCTGGTCTGGTCTGGTGGAAGGCTTTGGCCGTGGCTGGTTACCACTCTACCGTCAAAGATGTAAACGAAAGGTTTTATATTGATAAATGGATGTTAACCATTATACTATTGATAATATTGTAAAGAAGGGACCTCTTCAATATGATCATCCTTATCAATATATCCTAAAGTGTCTTCGTTTGTTGGTTTGTTAGTTTGTCCTTCAATAACGCTGCTATAGAGCTACGGATCGACGTGATTTTTTGCTTGGGTATAGTTGAGGATATAGAGTGACATAGGCTACTTTTTATCTCGGAAAATCAAAGATTTCCCGCGGGATTTTAAAAACTAAATCCACGTGGACGAAGTGGCGGGCATCAGCTAGTAATACCATAAATGCAGATGAGGGTGAGATTTCGTCCTTTTTAGGATCCTTACTTGGACCCAATCCTTTATATGCGCTCAGAGTGGTGAATGAGGGGGTTTAAGAGTGGTTACCCGATTTCTCCCACAAGATGTCGGGTTCCTTAAGATTTCCCCATTTCGTTCCCGTTACCAAGAAAGGACTTTCTTTGCCGAGCCAGTTGAAAATCCAATGGTTTAATTATGGTTTAGTGCCTACTGCCTAGAATGGCATAACGTGTCACGCAATACCGTGGTCATACTGGGAAATCTGTGGCCGCATTGCAGAAAAGGGGGCATAGCCTGGACAAACAAAGAAATCGGATCTATTGTCGATCTAAAGTACCTATCAAGTCCAAGATTTATGGGAACTAAAGAAAGACGAGATGTTTCATTCAAATTCGTATGTTTGTATAATTTTGACGTCGTAAAACGTAGAATTTCTTATAGTAATGGGAAAAATATTTTGAGAACTCACATTATAAGTTTCTTTTTAATATTTGTTATCTATTTTTGACAAAAATTAATACTTTTCTCAATTTCAAAGTTATGTTAATTTTTTTAATATTATAATTAAGTAAACAGATACCTGTAAAAGAGGATAGACTAAATATTAAGATTAACAAATACCAACCGTATCCCATAGATCGCCACCAAATCCCAGAACACGAAAACACTTCAATATTGTATCACAAAACACAAAATTCCTTGAAGTTTTCGAACATTCAGAGTCATTTAACAGAAAACCCACTTGAAAATATTAGTCTAATGTTTCAATAACAAAATAGTATAAAAACTACAAGTTTTTTCTGATAAAGAAAAGTATACAAGAAACCTGAATTAGCACAAAAACGCGTCCGCCTTTGACGATGTTCAGTGCAAGACTAACTTAGGTAAAAACATGCACGACTGAATAAGAGGTACTGTGTCTCTTTCAAACGTTCACAGTATCCTACAAATGAGCGGGACGGCTATAATGGCATGCATTATGGTACTGTCTCGTTAGACTTTTTTCCGATGATTTCTTTGAACGATCGAGCGTTGGATCTATAGGATCTATAGATCTTTATAGTAAGCGTGAGTTATGCCCCTGAACAGTGATTCATTGATAGGGCAGTTAGTTATAAAATTATAGTATTTGCTTTGGATCTAATAAATTGATACTGATACGGTTTTAATGGCGGTTTTTGAGATCGTGTCTAATTTTCTTATTTGATTTCCTATTAGAGCTGTTGTTATGGTTGTTTTGTTAGAATTTTTCAAACTATTTGGTTTCGTTTTTCCATATTTAGGTCAAGAGAGGTTATTGTACTACCTGGCGTGTGTACTTATCGAGGTGTCAATTAGTTATTTAATGAGTTACTTATACATATATGTATACTGTAAGTTCTGAAAAATATTTTTTTATTAATTATGAATCCAAGATAGATAGGTATCTATCTAGATAGATTTTGTCTTGATTGCGTATGATTTTTGTGGATTCAGACTTTTAAAAATTCCCTATGAAACTTTTGCAGATCTGACAAAAACGATATAGATACATAGACCTAGGCCCAGATCTAGACTAGATATCTAGCCCAAAAAAGCATTGTTTTTTGGCTTAATAAAATGTGTTTATTTCGATATTCAGATTTTATTTATTACTAGCTGATACCCGCGACTTCGTTCACGTAGATAAGGTTTTTTGATTCCCACGAAAACTTTAAAAGTCCAGACCATAATTAATTCTCTGCCAAATTTCAGGCAAATCGGTTCAGTCGTTGCGACGTGATTGAGTAGGTACCATCCATCCAGTCATCCAAACTTTCGCACTATTTTATAATATTAATAGAATTAGTAGGATATAAAAAGATATACTCACAAGTATGTAGGTTAGGTACGTAGGTAGATACTATAATAGGTAGGTAAGTAGGAGAGTTCAGATAAGTAGGTACTCAGTCCACCAATCTGCATCAAAACAGCTCGTATAGCTCAGAGGCATCTCAGCTTTTGTAAGCGGTGGGAAAATTTTATGTTTATCATTTCACTACAACAAGTTTTGATATGTCAATCTCTTAAATAGCTTTCAAGATTATACGTCATAAGTGGAATAAAATTAAGAATACTGTGGGATGTTATATCACATATGGTCATGTTAAAAAAACCATATTGGATGGAAGTTATTTGAAATCTTGTGTGGCCCACCGTACCTCAACTCCTCTATATTTTTTCACTGCGTGTTTGTTTAAGAAATAAATTTCACGTTCACATTTGAAGTGTTAGTCTGTGTGGGGATAGACGAGTAGAAAAGCAGTTAAGTCATTTCAGATAAATCCATATAAAAGTTCAAAACCCGACTAAAGAAAATTGGATGTAAAATCCGTCATATTTATTTTGCTTTTTTTTTTATTTGTTTTTTAAAAAGAAAATTAAATGTCAAGCTGAACTTCTTTTTTTTAACTTGACTTATATTTTCCTCTCCCCTCCAAATAAGCGGAAAGCTTGTGCTAGGAGTGGGTACGACTACAGTGCAACAGATGGGGCTCGATCCTGTGACCTTTCAGTTTTCATTTCAGTTCATATAACATGGATCATAAGTCACCTGGACCATTATAACGATTGACATCTCATTCATAATAACTAGCTCAGTAGTTTAGTCTCTACCGTAGAACATTTTACATAGGTCAGAAAATGTGTAGATTAATCCTATATACACTAGAAAGCATTAAATAAATAAAAAATAAGTAAAAATTATTTTTAAAAAACCGGCTTCAAACTCCACTAGAAAGTATAAAATAATTTTAGTATGTACATGTATGTTGAAGTGGGGTTAGTCGCGCATCGGTTTCATCCTTCTGTTAAGGCCTGCCCGACTTCAACATACGTGTATAAACTAAAATTATTTTACAGTTTGTAGTGGCATTTGTGGGCGGTTTTTTAAAAAGATTTTTTATTTAATTTCATAATAAATCTTATTGAACTTTCCGATCTTACTTTCCCATATAATTAGTCAGTTGAATTTTTTTAAGCTTACAAATTATACATTTTATAAATTTTGATTGATTCGATTTCTTTAAAATGACGTAACCCTCGAATATGCTTCGAACCAAATATTATATTCTCCCATAATACACGAATGCATAATAATTGCTAATTACTTCCCCTTTTATACCACCATCGATTTATTATAAAATCCAATCAAGAACGGTACAGTATGAAAACTTTCATTAAAATACCTTCCAAATAAAACCTTAATATCCGAAAAGCCAATACCTCATACAATACGGTGTTTTTTTTTATTTATTTTCCAAATCTAATTATACCAATGAATCGGGAATTCGCGATAGTGATTGATGACGTAGGGCTGGTTCACACTTGCGAGATTTTTCAACGAATAAGGTCCTAATAACTTCACTTTAACGCACCGCTAAAATTTGGAATGCCCTTCCGGCTTCCGTTTTTCCCTATAACTACATTTTGGGTACCTTCAAATCAAGAGTGAATAGGCCTTTTCTAGACAAGCGCGTTCCATCTTAGGCTGCATTATCTTACCATCAGGTGTGATCACATCCAAGCGGTAGTCTATAATATATTAAAAAAAACTTTACTTTTCTTTCCTTACCTAGTTTAGGTATAAAAAAATATTCATTTGACTTAAAAAGTAAATAGTCGTTAACTGATTCATATGACATAAAAATCTTAATCAATCTGCAAAATCCAAGATACATATCAAAATATGTACATAGATTTCGTTGAAGTCTTTTATAAGGAGATATTTACCTACATCTCAAACTAAAAGATATACCTATACTATATTAATTATAAGTGAAAGTAATTACCTGTCCGATTGTTTGTTATCTTTTCATGCCTAAACCGCGGAAGTAATCGAGATAATTTGGGTCTTGGAAACTCAAAAAGTTCCCACTGAATTTTTGAAAACTCAAAATTCGCGCAGATGCACCGCGCTTATCAGCAAGTTTATAACAAAAACAACGTGTCAACTATAAAACTTTCAAGTAGGTATATTATTTAACTATAATATTACATATTAGTATTATTAGTACGAATAAATACATACATATATGTATAAGAAGAGATTATAGTCTATTACATAACACAGTGTTTTAAAGACTTCTTTCGTACATAAGATTTTTATCGCAAAAAACCGTTAGATTTAATTTTATTCGAAACGATTTAGTACCTAGTATCCTCGAGTAACATATATGCATAATATTTTAAATAGGGATAATGTTTTGTATTAATAAATATACGATTGCAACCGTCTCACTTTTTCATGACAATGTAAAGTCGTGTATACAAAATGATTTAGCCATTGCGAATACCCCCTTACCTGCCAGGTGTAAAATCCATCATAACAACAATGTTAATTTGGCAACCCGTCGTCCGGGGTGATTACGCCTCAGTTTTGGGTGAAATCGAAAAAAAAATGTAAAAAAACCCCCTGTACGCTCCTGGTTGATGACCCCGTTGAGCCAGATCAATTTTGGCTCATGAATTTGCGTGTATTTTCACATTTTGAAGTATAATTTAGTCTATGAAAAGTCTAAATAAAGTACAAAAAAGGCCAACGAGTCCTAACGTCAACGACATCAACAAGTCGCAGTAACGGAATAATGGATCAATATGATTTTTTGCATGGGCATAGTAAAGGTCTTGGAGATACGGGCGGTAGCCATTTTTCCGTGTGATAAGGCATTTTATCACGAGACTATATGACTCTCACTGTCAAAAAGTTATCAGATCTCATTTAGAGACAAGCTTCTAACTCTACACGCCTTAACTCTACAGCTTAGTCAAAATAGCTAGGCCGTTTCGTTACTACAAGAACTATTGTATACCAGAAAAGTAATGAACAGTGGATAAATTTTTCACCTTACGCCAAGCAATTGTAGCGATAGTGTAGATAACTATAATTTTTTTGTCAACAGTACCAGTATGACATCATTTTGTACCAAAAACGGTCAACTTGGAGTGAACATGTAGTAGTAAGAAATATTTTACTGTAACAAGTAGCAGTTTTCCACGCGCCTGTCCGTAGCCGAGTGTTATTGTTGGCCGGCAGCTCGAGGGCGGGACTGTACTTCAATTCACTTCGTATACGTCCACAGCTCTATCTAGATTATACGGCAATATCTATAGACGTATTTTCATCGAATTTTAAAAGTATACATTTGCTCGTAAAACGTAACCTTCCTTCGTCGATCTGGTAAAATCGTGCACATTGGCTAAATCATTATTACATACTGGCTGATTGATGCCCGCGATTCGTTCGCGTGGATTAAGATTTCTTGATTCCCGCGGGAACTCTCTTATCTTCCGGGATAAACAGTTTTCTATGTGTAATTGCAGACTATAATCTATCTCTGTGCTAAATTTCAACCAAATCGTTTCAGTCGTTGCGGCGTGATGGAGTAACAAACATACATCCAAACTTTCGCATTTAGGATTATTATTAATACTTAATTGGGAATTAATTGGGAAGTCTCGGGTTCTCGGCGGAGGCAATTTGGTTATTTATAATTTTGAATTGACTCTGGTCTGGTCTGGTAGGAGGCTTTGACCATTGCTAGTTACCATCCTACTGTCAAAGACGTGCCGCCAAGCAATTTAGCGTTCCGGCACGATGGCGTGTAGAAATGGCGTGTTACTTGTTTTTGTTGAATGTACACTGCCTTACCTACCCCTTCCAAGTTAGCCCGCTACCATCTTCGACTGCATCGTCACTTACCATCAGGTGAGATCCCAGTCAAGGATAAACTTGTCATCAAATAAAAAAAATAAAAATAAAAGTTATGTACTGTTAGGTATTCTGTGTTAAGAGTAACGCTCCAGAAATCAGGAGCATTTGTTAATATTACAAAATGGATGTTTACACTCCCGCTCGGCGGCGTACAGTAAACAATTATAATATCTATCTGGGAGTTTAGGAGGAATAAAAAACAAACAAACAGACTCATCATTAACTAGTCGAACGACGCATTCCGGACGGGGAATGTCTTAACATTGCCAGTTAAGGGGAAGTCTTACGCATTCACCAAGAAAATAAACTCGATACTGGAAGTTGATTTTTAAATATTTGTTAAAATATTATAATCAATAAAAGAATTGGCTAAAGAGTTTCTATGTAATAGCCCAAATTATGAAAATTATAGCGTTACAAATTTTTTTTACAAAATTGTTCTCAGTAAAAAAGTGTAAGAGTAGGGCGCAGATGCGCCCTACTAAATAAAATAAAATAAAAGGATCATCAATTAAAGAATTGATGATCCTTTTATTTCTGATAAGCTTGTATCCGCGACTTGGTCCGCGTGTTTTCCCGAAGTATGTCACTCTCTAGGTTCTTAGCTATACCTGCTGCTAAATGCCAGCTACTGCATCATGCCTGATTGAAGCATAAACTAAAAATTACACGACAACATGATTTTTGGCAACCATTTCGTCTATTTTGACCCTAGGGAACCCTAAATATCGATTTTGAACGTCATCGTTCCAATAATAAAAAATTACAATATGGCGCTGACTTTTTTAAAAAGCAACCATTTCTCTTTTTTGAACCCAGGGAACCCTAAACATCAATTTTTGAACGAAATAAATACACTTTAGTATTATAAAGATTTTGTAACTAAACTATGTAGGCACGTAAACTACGTACTTATGCATTTTTGAAACTTCATTGTAGAAACACTGTATACATAGCATAGTTTTGTTACCCATTGTATAAATTTTTTTTGAAAAGAGCAACTGCTGAGTTTCTTGCCGGCTCTTCTCAGCAGAATCTGCATTCCGAACCGGTGGTAGATTTATGACGTGTCATTAGAGCTACAAGTTGGCCTACATAATATAAAATACATAAATTTTGAATTTTCAGAATTTTGAGGTATGAGTAAAAATGTATTTCAAGGTTTTATTCAGAAACAAATCAGACATGGCTTCCCCTTAACCCGCAAAGCCCTTCGCTCGGAGCTGCGCTTTGTCCAGTGGATCTTTGCTCGCTATCGCGCTGATTTATTGTGTGTCTGTCTAACAGTAAGGGCGACACCACGCCATAAGAGATAGCGGGTAAGGTAGCGGGTATGAGCGACTTGTCTTATCTGGAACTTTGTCTTTTGGGTCTTGTTGCACAATCTATCCTTGTTTTAGTTCTTAGTTATCATAAAATATTATAATGCCCTTTTATTGGGTACAGGTCACAGCCATATTCACACAAAATAACAATGTTCCATAAAGACTAATTTTATTAAAGTTTTAAAGTTATGACTAGTAAGTAAGAATAAAGTAAATAAAACAAAAATCCTTCTCTGAGAGGAGACCTGCGCTAAGTTGTGAGTTGTTTTGTTGCCCCATAAAGCTTAAGAAATAAAAGCTTTCAAAGTAGTTTAATTACAAAACATTAATTCATCAACTGAAGGGTTCAGAAGGGGTACCACAAATATTTTTTTTTGGTCTCCTGTAAAATTTTATCAACTAGGTAGGTTTTGAGATGGAGCATGAGGGTTGAAAGGTTGCTAATCATGAAAGGCTTCTTCTTCTTCTTCTTCGTGACATTCTCAACAGAGCAGTCGTGGTCATCAGGAAGTGAAGTCTTTAGCGGCAGATGTGATTCGCCTCACGAGCATCGGCCGTTTTTCCCTACTGGGCGACAGTTTGACACACACATGCAATGTGACTATGGCCTAACTAAACCCTTCTCACTCGAGCACTCGAAAGGGGACCTGTTCCAAGTGAAGCCGTGGGCCAATGATGATTCTTTCACACTCACATAATTCCAATCCGCTCAGTTTGTCGCTCTCGTCTATTTTATGTGAACTCTATGTTATTTTTGTGTCCACCAACACAATTTTTTGTTCGTTTGTCATAATAGGTGGTTATCTATTTAGTAACCCAGCTTAGGGGTGTGATTCGATCTTTTAGTGTATTAGAGTTTTTTCTCTATCGACTTAGCATTTTTCTCGCTATTTCAACAGTAGGTACCTACAGGTTTCTCTTAAGACACGCTGCTAAGATTATTTATTGCAGGTAGGTAAATTCAAGGGCCAACTCCTGAATGTTTAGTGACAATTATATTAATTTTTATAAAAAAATTGGAATACAAGTCCGATCTTAACTTTAGGTACGTACGCACTTTTACTTGTCATTTAAAAGATGTCCACGGCTGAACATACTGGCATGAGTCACCACAGAACATGATCTTGTGCCGTTTGTATCCAGTTTGGGTGTCCAGAAACGAAGTATAATAAGTGCTACTAGGTACAACTATTTCCGCGCGATACCTAACCGGTTCAGCCATTTTGAAGATCAACCCGAACAAACAGACTGACCGACAATTTATATAGATTTCAATCCAATGTTATTATTATTTTTATTTATCACTGTACTACTCCTTACATAATTGTGTACTTGGAAAAGTAGCCCTAATACTCTAAAAGCTTGCAATTCAATCCAAATACAGAAACGAAAAACAAAGAGTAGAAGTATTCCAAAACAATGAATAGAAAATAAGATAACAGTTATTTATTATGTCCGTCCCTTGATTGACTCACTCTACAAATATTTAGTGTAGATAAGAAAACAAAAACATTTTAGAAAAAAAAGTGCCGCTAACTACCTTACCCAGTTACAAGAAAGACGCTTTCGTTTTAAATGCATGCTTTATTATTTCTCTTTGTAATATAATGTGCAAAAGGCTTTCCTTAGTTACAGACAGAAATTCGGCCATGGAAGACAGAGACTAACCGACTGCTAAGGAAATATTAAAGTCCAAAAGTTTTCAAACACCTACACTCTTTATTCCCTCACTCAATAGACTGATGTGACGACAATCCTTCCGATCGAGGTCACCAGTAAGACCAAAGATGGTTTATTGTGGTTTATATACTCTCTGAGAGATAGGAATGGGTTGACGACTTAGAGAGTGACATAGGACTTCTTTTTATTTCGAAAATTATTTCGTATTTTTAATCTTGGTTGCTAGTAATGGACTACCAAACGGACCGCGCGAGTCATATTATAGCAAGAAAAGTTTAGAGTTATTTTGCTATAATCCGCCAAAAGAAAAAATCTACTCTCGACGCACGTTTCGCCCCGACACTTGTGAGGATGCTCCGGTGTCGGGGCGAAACGTACGTCGAGAGTAGTATAAAAGTCTTGTGTGGTGGTGCATGTGAGTGGTGGTGGCATTGCTTGCTTGGGAACTTGGCTTTTTTGCTTGGTCGGGAAGGTAAGCGGTGCTACGCTTTTGACTACATGTTTGACCATACAGATTTTTCTGTTGGCGGATTATAGCAAAATAACTCTTACCTTTTCTTGCTAATCATGAACTTCCGTAAAGTAATGCCTGATTCAATCCAATAGTCATATTATTGTTTAAATAGACCCCCAATGAAACTAATTGGTGATCCCTGATATACACCATGTACAATGTATACTCATTTAGTAAGACAGCATGCCTCGCTTCCTAGTTTGCGATTGCAGTCATGTGTTAGTCAAAACCTTCATTAATAGAGAAAATACGTATAGGTATATAAGTCGTAAGGTAATAAGAGGGCATCTGACAGCACTCAATAAAGACCTTACACAAGAATATTGACCGCAAATTCAACCGCAACTGTCGGTTTCCGAATATAAGGGACCCGCATAGAGTTTACGACCAATTTATGCTCTACTTAATTTCCTGTACGACCCTAAAATACTATAGTGCTATAAATATCATCATCATCACATTAACGGCTACTACTGAAGGCTAGTCTCCTCTAAGAGAATCGTTATAGGCCCTAGTCTAGCCGCCCTAGCCATATTACAGACGTGTTGTCTTTTCCTACGATCGATAATACTAAAGGAGGGGTCCAAAAGTTTTTTTATCACGCTTCCCTTCTGAAAGGATAAGACGTGTGATAAAAAAACTTTAGGAGACCCTGCTTTAGCGTTATCGATCGTAGAAAGAGACAACATGCTCGTAAAATGGCTAGGGCGGCTGGTTTTCTCACCATGTTTTCCTTCACCGTTGAAGCATTTGGTAGCTTTTTAATGACATAAACGCCGAAAATTCAGAGATGCCCGGGACGTAAACCGCGACCCCCCGCATAAAAGACTACAGCTCTAAACACTATCCTATCCTAAGCCTATCTCACTCAGCTCAGACTCAAGACAGAATTAAAACGAGACAGACTTAGGTCAGAGTATATTTGTGTCTCGTTTTAACCTCTCTAGAGTAGGCTCTATAGATTTCAGCATCAGATCGCAGTCTCACTCTACTCAGAATCAAGACAAAGTTTAAAGGAGACGGATTATATTTTATATCTCGTTTTAACCCTAGCTCAAGTCAGAGCGTGCTCTATAGCTCTCAGCCTAAGTGCATACGAGTATATCGCGAGAAGAACAGCTTTGCGCTATAAATTATAAGAGTCATAAATTTTTATTCATATAAATGTAAAATGATATATGTACTAATAATATATATACTCGTAATTTATTAGGCGATAAAGGATCTAACTAACATATATACAAAGTTACAATAGCTAACGGAGTCAATTATAGGTATTTAGTTATTATAATAGATATGTAGATAGAAAGCCTACTAACTGTTAAAAACTATTGTCTTAACATCCATAAAGATGTTATCCAAAATATTTTTTCTCTTCTCTGTATTAAAAACACATAAGAATCATATTTTTCGATATAATCGCATGCAAATAAGTATTAAATATTAAATCCACTTAAAGATGTTAATTAATTATCAGGAGGAGATAACAGTAATTACAGCTGTAATATAAAGTTACGAAAATTACAGCCGTTGAAGTAACTTTGGCATATACTAAAATTAAAAAGGAATAAATATGATGTGATATTTTAATTGAAAGCTTCATAAAAATGTATTCGACAAAAAAATGTGCAACATTTAGTTTTAAAGAAACAAAGTTTTAAGCTGAGCTGGAAGAGGAAACTGTATGCCTTATTATGCTCTGTCTGTCCATGTGTGTACCGCCATTTTACTCAGAAACATGTATTAAGGCTGCAAAGCTACAATTAAGCAGTTATAAAAAAACCTGATACCGCTTCAGAGATTGTGATACCGCACAGACCGACTCAGACGTATAAAAAATTTTGAAAAAAAATTACTTACCTAAAAAAACTACGAGGAGGACATCGTTGAAATCATAAGGTTTCTAAACCAAGTTTTTCGAAAATCAAAAATATTAAAAATATTTTAACATTTTCAGATTTTTCAGGCAGTTTGTAAAAAATAAATATAATTGGAGTAAGTAGTTTTATTTTTGAAATTTATTCGTCAATGCCTTTTTAAACTTAATAGGTGGTAATTTTCCATTGGAACTTGAATAATTTCAGTTCTATAAGAGTATTCTTAAAAGAAACCCAATCGCATGCCCTTAATATTAATTGACACATTGTTTTAATTTGTAATCAGTTACAATGTTGCAATGATAGCTACTCGTAAATTATTGCGAACTGAATCGGAGTTTAATTGGCAGCAAACTGATAAAGTTTTTTAAATTAATTCTCTTTTGCTTCATGAACATTTACGAAAAGAGAATTATTTCTTCATACTAATTACACTACTCTAAAAAAAATTTTAAAAATAAAAGTTCAAGTTTACGTCTACAAATATTTTGAGAAAAAATGCTTTGACATATAGACAGACAAAGTTATCCTAATAGGGTTATCTTTTTACATGAAAAGTTATGGAATCCAAAAATATGAAAAAGAAGCCTTAGTGCCTCTTTCAACATTTCCAATTAAACTTTAACCGACGAATAAACTAGTGCATTACATATTCGTCATCATTAAACAAAAATGTCATTAATATTTTACATATACACCATACTACATTTGGTACTTATTGGGTCTATTTTTTATTAGCCTCCTGGTGCACTGAAAGCCAATGTTTGAATATAGAAGAGTCCAGATCCTCGGCCAACGTACTCAGGATCTCGTTGTTGGAAGCTCGCAAGCGATTCCAAAATGATGCGATTCGCGATCTTATGATCGCAAAGAAGTCCGGTATTCTGGCCTTAGCGAACATGTCTGACGCGCTGCAGTACCGTGGCAACTTCATCAGGATACGATACGCATCATTGTATTGCACCCTGATGCTGTTGACAGCACGCCTCGTGAACTTGACCCAAAGCTGACATGTGTAGAAACATAAACAATATGCCCTAAACAATGTCAGCTTTGCTTCGTCGCTACACTTAGCAAATCGACGCGCGAGCATGTTACACCTAACAGCCAGAGCACGACGTTCCCTCTCTATATCTTCATCATCAACGAGACCCTCAGTCAGAATATGACCGAGGTACCTAAATCGCTCAACCCTCTCGAGTATATCTCCATCGAGATAAACATTCGGAATCCTCTCCGGACCTTTGCCTGAACGGAACACCATCATCACTGTCTTCTTAACGTTATACTTAAGGCCATGTTCTGCAGCAAAACGCTCGCAGAATAAAGTTGACATTTTGACAGTTTTTGTATGGGCAACCTGTCAGAACGTCTTTATTTGTCTGTTAAAGTTTACTTGAAGATAGTGAAATGAGTAAACGTTTAGCATAGTAAGTAAAGTTGATCTTACAGCCGTGAGAAATATACTATACAGGCAACCCATCGCTAGAGACAAAACGTCAACAAAATATAAGGATAACTACTTAGTATGCAAGAAAACGCAAGTCCAAGCAACTTCCAAGCAACGATTGTTTTATTATTGTCAAATAAATAACTTGCACACTGTTCATCTACTCAAAAATACCCAAAAAAATAAAAGGTTCACTGTATTTTTGCGAACGTTTATCAAAGTATTAAAAATTATTATTTATATTATTGAATGTGTTTTAAATTATTCATTTAACCAGCGGGACCACTGTCGGGAAATTTTTCGTATTTTACGCCGCATTTGGTAAAGTTTAAAGCGGAATCTTTATATTTAACCTGATTATGCACAACAATTTGCCACTAAAATTACCTAATTAAATTAAAACCTACGATTTGTATCTGATTTGTGTGTTTGTCGATTGATTATAATCAAACTGAAAAAAACTTTGTAAAAAAAACTATTTGTTTAGAAATAAAAAGAATAAAAAATTATCCTTACCATCAGGTGCGACCTCCATCATATAGTACCTAGGTACCTAGGTACAGGTTTCTTTACAAAGTTTTTTTCAGTTTGATGTAAACATAAACTCGTTCGAGATTTTTCGTAAACAACATTTATCACATCGACATCGATGTATGTTATATTAATCTAAATCTATGTGTAGATACATTTTAATATTAACCAAGCATAACATTAACAAGGTAAACCATAGTTGCATAAGAGTAAAGAATATATTTTCAATTTATTGTAGGTATAACATTAGTACGAAGAGCGTCAATACCTTTTGTTAACATTCATTTCAATTTATCCTAAATAAATATGAACAGGATAATTAAATTATGTAGCGTGATGAACATTTACGAATGGGACATAAGTACTCAAGAGCGAGACATTATAATATTTTGTTTTGAAAAGAACAACTGCTGAGTTTCTTGCCAGCTCTTTTCAGCAGGATTTGCTTTCCGTACCACCGGTAGAACTAGAGTCTTTACTGTCATGAGAACCATAGCCAATAATTTATTGCGGGATATTTTGACTCTAATTTTTTGCAAAAATAAATAATTATTTACAAACTAGTTTACAAATTGATGGTTTCTACTATTTAGTAATACAAGAAACTGATTGTAGGTGGATGCCAAGCCAAGCGCGAAGCGACAATACCGCGGCTCCTACGCGCGATTTGTGACTAAACTCTTTCAACATTCCTTGTACCCTCGTAGGTACCTTCGTCGGTTTTGAAACGTTTGTTGCCACGCGTGATGTGTTAAGGATGTGTTCTATGATTCATTTTCTTTTCAAATGAAGCGTAAAATTCTTCACAGAGTTTCGTTCCTCGCTTCGGTTAGTGAAGATGCAGCCTAAGATGGAACGCGCTTGCCTAGAAAATGCCTATTCACTGTCGATTTAAAAGTACCCCAATTATAGTTATGTAGTTGGAAAAACGGAAGCCGAAAGGGCATTCCTTTTAGCGGTGCGTAGGTATTAATAACAGAAATTCAAAATTATTTATTTCATAAAGGCCAACCTGTAACTCTTAAGACACATCAAGGCTCTACCACCGGTTCGGAAAGAGAATGAGGAAGTAAATTGATTGATGTAGCTTTTCCGTAATCGACCAGCATAAATCTTTGTATGATAGCACACAAAGATTTATGCTGAGTTCAATGAAGCGTGCTCTGACTCAGCTCAGACTTAAGATAGAGGTTAGCGCTTAGCTCTGTCTTGACTCTGAGATGAGTGTCAGTGCGGTTTATAGATCTCAGCATTTTTTTTTAAATATTTACTAAATAAATTAAAAAGGCCTTTCATTAAAAAATTACAAGAATTATTGTGACTAATTATACAAACTTTGACTAACTTAACATAACTTTTCCACGGAATCTATACTAATATTATAAAGCTGAAGAGTTTGTTTGTTTGAACGCGCTAATCTCAGGAACTACTGGTTCGAATTGAAAAATTCTTTTTGTGTTGGATATTCCATTTATCGAGGAAGGCTTTAAGCTATATAACATCACGCTGCGACCAATAGGAGCGAAGCATCACTGAAAAATGTTGCAAAAACGGGGAAAATTATCCATATTTAAAATATATTCACATCGCGATCATAATAACAGAAATTGACGCGGACGAAGTCGCGCGCAACAGCTAGTTACAAATAAAATCAAAAATAGAACAAGGGGTTTTTTACACTCGACGGTCCGAAGAGATCGCGGTCGAACGCTCACCTGTCATTGATAAAAAATCACGAATACACGAATACGATGACAATGGCTCGTTGATAAATCAAGCCCGGGCTTGTATGGAATCGGGGGTCAGATGGCTATCAAATTACTAACTAGGGCAAACTTAGCTTAACCTTTTACCGGCAACTGTAGCTGCTCGTCTGCACGGTTAACCTACTAATAAAAGGTATTCTTACTAATATTATAAACTAAATGATATTCGCGACTTCAAAACTTGCAAGGGATGCTGGAAGAAATTTCTTTTTTTTTTAGAGATAAGCTTCACCTATGTCTACTTCTTCTAATATATGTTGTCTTATAAATCCTTATACATATTATGTACATAAAAAATAAAAATAAATAAAAAGTAGCGTATGTGACTCTCTAGGTCTTGAACTATAACCATGCAAAAAATCACGTCGATCCGTTGCTCTATTGCTGTGTGGTTGAAGGATAAACCAACAACCAAATGCGCTTTCGCATTTATAATATAAGTAGGGATATTAGGGATTCGAAAGTTTGTTTATTGATATTTTGTCCTTCAAATTACTCAGTTACGGAGCAATAGATCGAATTTTTGCTTGGATATACCTAGTTGAGGACTTGGAGTTGCTACCTACCTTTTTTTAGAATTTTTAAAAACAACACCACGTGAAAAGAGGGAAAAGTGTATTAGGAAACTATTTTTTTTTCATCCCCTTGCCTATGTCAAAGAACCTACGGTACGTGTAAAGTTAGTATCACTTGTATTGTATTGTATGTAGTAGAAGTAGTAGTAAGTATCATCACAAAACATCAAAACAAAATAGAGGACATAATGATTAACTATATTTTAACAACTTAATTTTAACAATAATTGTAACAACGCCAATAAATTTGGAAAACAAAAAGGCTACATAAGTCAAATGGTACCATTAAAAGTGATGCCGTATAATATTAAAATACAAAATTTTCTGCACCAACATCGATTGTCTTTTTACATTTTAAACGTAAGGCCTAGTGCAGGAATGCGATATTTGATTATCTTTATTCGCCTTGTGATATATCGTTCGCATAAATTTTGTATCTACATCTGGGTACAATTGTAATAAAATTGAACGGTGTGAGAAATAAAAGCATCATAAGATTTCTATTATATCCACACTGTAGTCTAAGAATATTTAATACTCTTCCGAGATAATAAATATTTTAATGTAATAATTATTTATTTAACCCTACCCTTCAATATTTATATATAATAGCAATAGCAATAAGTAGGTAAATTAGTTTCCTGTAAATATAATAATATATAAATAATATAACTTCGCTCTCGTTTCAACATTTAAGCATCTAGTGATGGACATAAGTCGCCACAAAATACGTAGGAGAACCAGAGACCATCCATATGTCAACCCACAAAACTGACAAATTAAATACATACATAATGTAAAGGAATAAAGTTAACTTTTCAATTGATAAATAAGTTATGTGGGTTGACACTTTATTGCATATGTGCGTCCATATTTGTATTGTATATTACACGTATCATATCGAAGCTGAAGTGGCAATTATCTATACTATTATAATAAAGAGAGAGCGCGAATTTTGTGAGTTTGTATGTATGTCCGGAGCAAACTTTGGAACCACCGCACCTATTACAATAATTCTTTTACCATTTCAAAGGTACATTATTCCAGATGGTTATAGGCTATAATTATGTTAATAAATGTATTATGGCTAGATATTATGTGCAAATTTGTTAAAGAAGTCGGAATTTTTTTTTGACTCTTAAACGTTTTCAAGGCGTGCGCTGGGTCATATACTGTTATTGGATGAAAATGATGTATGGGTGAATTGTTCCTCTTAAAGAGTTCTAAAAAAAAGTCCGCGATAGCATATGTCTATATTCTAAGGATAACTTACAGTAACCATTTCTATCTTTCAAATTTTGATTAAAAATAATGAATTATTTTCGAAGCTTCTTTAACCGATGTGATGTCAATCTATATCTAAATAAATATGTTTATTATCGTAAGTATTTAATTTAGAACATATTTGCCCTTTACACTATACAATTTAAATAAATATCTTAGGAGTTATCGGAAAATTAATTTTTCCGCGCGACAAAATAATAAAATGATGCCGGCTGGCGCGGCGGGGCACGGTGGCGGGTATCGGTGCGGGATATTCGTGTGATTCCTGTGGTGATCTTATTGACCATCGTCTCCTATAAGAAGCTCACAAGAACAAATATTTAATTTTCAACCCGGACGAAGTCGGCGCGGGCTTCTAGTGGGGGAATATAGCTCGAATAATGCTGCGATAAACATTGGAGCCTCACGAGAAAAACAACGTTGGAAAACCGCCCACTAGTTAGAAGGAAATATAATATAGAGTAAAATCGTTCGGGAACACTGTTATTCCAGGCCAGTACCTAGCCGAAGCATACCAGGTGTTGTAAAGATAGCCTTTGTCACTTTCTAGGTCCTCAACTGTAATCAAATATTATATCCGAAGCAAAAAAGCAAGTATTAAATTACTTTATAGGTTGATCTTTCGTTGATATTTTGTTAGTTGATAGAGCTGATGAGCGAGCTAAGTCGTTAAGTTGAACTACCTAGGTACATTATTTAGCTTTAATAATATTTGATCGTTTCGGACCATAAAAACTTAAGAGCTCGTATAAAAGCTATAAAAGCCTCCTAGACATTATTTAATAGATTTTTTAACGCTTTCAGCACTAGTTTCAACATTAATTCTTGCTAATGATCACGTGCATATTTTCTATGAGAAAAAAAATATTGGATTTCTAAATACCAAAATTATATTTATAATATAAAATGTCTTTGGAACCCCGAACGTCTATCAAAAAATAATGACACTAGCAGAAAAAATTGAAAACCCATTTCTGAAACATTGGGTTGGGATGCACATGCACTCTCAGTATTTCAGAAGCGGGCGGTATATGAACTAATTATATGATAAATTCTACTAATATAGTTTTTAAGTTAAATTGAACTTTTTCTACTAACACTATTATTAATAATTAATTTATTATGTAATAATTCTATGGATGTTTATATAAAAATAAATTATTATTATACTTTTTACATATTTTTTATCTATTCATTTAATGAAGGTGAAAATAATTATGCACGGGCCATATTATTATTGAAAAATAATGAAGGCATTGCGCAAATGTACCCCAAGCTTAACAGGTTTGTATCATAAACCTATATCACATTAAAGTGGCCCCCCGCCTCACTACAAGGTTTTTGCAAAACACTACCAATAAAGTGGATGTTTATTGATACATTTTTAACCTCACCCGCGAGGAATAAAATAAAAAGCAGATTTACGTGAGCCAATATTTACGTTGAGGAGTTAACGTATTATGTGATATACACGCAAAAAGAACATTAATTCCTACCTATTTCTAGCTGGTGGCCATGATCTTCGGCCACGATTTAACATTTTTCATAACTGGCCAAGTGCGTGTCAAGACATGCATAAGGTAGGGTTCCGTATTTATGCTATAGGAATAGGTAGTCCAAAGTTGCGGATTTTCATGATGTTATCGAAATATGGATATCCCATTAAATTAGGTACACTAAATTGCTATTTATATTAACTAATACAACTAATATTGTGACTAAATTTAATAATTAATATAATATTTTAGGCTTACAACTTTGACTAGTCGATTTTTAGAATCCTTTAGGATTCTAATATTATCGGAATAAATAAAATCGACTAGTCAAAGTTGTAAGCCTAAAATATTATATTAATTTAATAATTTAAATCATTCCCAAGACTTGTACTGAGTTGTAATCTTGCAAGTTACGAAGTTGATAAATGCATAATTGCAGAATCTCGCAGTGCTATCCATAATTCATCCAAAATTGCATACATAATTATGTTCTTTGCTTATAATGAACTTAAAGTAATTTGAGTATATAATAAGTTATACACTTCTCTGACGTACCAATGACATAAATGCATATACATTTTGGTCACTATAAATTATGTTCGATGCTTTATAATGCATTGTATTTTACAAGCACAAAAAATTTAACCCGCTACTTAAAAACTATAGTTAACCAAAATAAATAAAATAAAGTTTATAAGATACAATAAATACATAAAAAGCATAAAAACGCAGTATAACAAATTAAATTGTTACCCATTAATGTCGTATTGAACCAAAATTCTTTTTTCCGAAGGACCAACAAGTAAAAATGTAAAGACGGCCGAAACCTAACGCATTTGTCTCCCTGCGTGGTGCGACGCCACGATATTTATTTAAAAAAGGAATACATTTAAATTTCGAATAAAAAAACGATGTCCCGTTTTGTTTCTCTTTCGCTTGCCCGCGCTTTGAGATAAAACCATAGATGTGTAAAACGGTCGGTGCGACTTCTTATCCGTAAATTATTCAACATTTTTAATTTAAAAGAAACAAAATAAATTCGATTTTAAAACAAGTGCTACAATTGTACCAGAAGATAGAAACGTTATGATAGAATACAGTTTTATTGAAAATGTAAGATACATTTGTTACATACCTTTATTACGAGGCAATTTCCTAGGAAAGATAAGTATTATTTCTACATGATATAATGTTTTAATTTATTTAAACTTTGTTTTATAATACTAAAAATATATAGGCAGTCATGGGGACTGTCAGTAAATGTGTGCGTGACGTGAAAACACGTCATACTCAAGTAGTAAGTCAACAGATATACTATTACATGTGCACATTAGCATGTCCGTGATACGAACCTATAAGATTATTCCCTCTCAAAAATTACTTAACGCGCCTAAAGAAGTTTCCAATACAAAACATTTTTTATCATCAATCTCGAATAATCAACCATCTAACTTACGTTATAATTTATCTGAAACAAATAAGATTCTTTATGAAAGGCATCTGTATAGCGGTCCTTTTCTTACATTTTGTTACGAAGAATACATATCCCGCAAACCACATAGCACGTCTATGGACAAAACGATCGACCGCACCTCTCTATCGTATGCCATATATTAAACAGGGACACGAATATTTTCTTTTTTTTCCAAAGGCCGGTTATGACTCTGTGTTGAAGATCATAAAGAATTTAAAAATGATATTACTAAGACGCTGGACGGATATTTTGAATGTTTACTTTGATACCGTGGCATCGTTGTTTTTTAACGAGCGATGTAGGGAGTAAAGGAAGTATTGTCCTCTTAGAAATTGTGTTTGTTACATTATTATTAGAGGATAACGAATTTCATAGTGTAAGTAATCTTAAGATAACTTTTCAAGTTAACGTTAATTATGTATTATAATTTGACAAAATTGTAAAGAGATGTCCAAAACGACGTTTTTCCATAAGTTTTGCGCTCATATTAATGAATATTTACTTACAATTAAATAAAGTTAAGTATATCTATTGTACTAAATACAAACTCACCCGAAAATACTGATTTCTGCCTTGTTAACTTAGTAATTGTTATGCCTGCACCTAACACAAGCTTAAGGTACGCTTAGTTGGACGGGACAATCACATTCGGCATGACTTAAAATTCTCCTAATCTCTTAAGACTAGCTACTTTTTCTGCGTAAAGTCAAAACCCAATAAATCAAGTCGATTTGTTACTCAGTGCTCTGCGTGATTGAAGAACAAACAGAGAAACAAACCCATTTTCGCCTAGTAAATACTTCATTACTATGAATTCCTCATCATGCTTATCATCAACGACTCTCTATTGAGCACAGGTTTCCTCTCAGAGAAGGTTTATAACCCACCAGCACCGTTAAAGCATGTAAAAATTGCTCAAACGCATATTATAATGCCGAATTCCGAAAATTCAGAGGTGCGTCTACGGGATTGAACCGGTGACCCTGCGAATGGCAGACAGTCGCAGTCTTAACCACCAAGCTATCACTGCGATATTGTACGAATTAATATAATAAAAATAAAAATGAATAAGCGAGAAAGTGAGGCCGGCGCTCACTTTCCAACGGGGTTGTTTCTCATAGGCCGGTCGGATTTAAGACTCTTGACGTCCGGGTGTCCTGCTCGATAATAATCTACTTTTATTGAATAAAAAAAGGTATTTTTGATGGTATCTTATTTAAAATGAAGAATGGGAGATTTTTTGGTATGTGTTTGTGATGTTTGAGTATTAATTCTTGAAGCTTTTCACATAAAGTATTTATTAATAGTGGCTTGAATGTGGTACCTAATACACTTTAAGTTTTGCCGCAAAAGGCAAGGCAAAGCTTCCTTAGGACAGGTAGCGAACTCCGAAAAGTGAAGCGACCAAACGATCGGCACACCTCGTTGACTGGGCAGTGCTTATTTTTGCCCATGATAAATGCAAGATCCGTATGTATACTCTAATGTTTTTTTTTCAGTTACCGATCTTATGCGATAGTAAGTGTGTGACGCTAGCAGACGGGCAGTTCATTAACCATAATATACCGTCCTCATCATCCTCAATATTGTTGGGAACAAACATAAGATCGTTCAGTCGTTTCCTTCAGCTGTGCGAATGAACGTTTCACTCTCTTGCTTTCGAACTGCCACGGTGTAAAGACGTACCTACCTATTCGCTTCCTGTAATAAAATTGTTAAATTGCCAATATACTCAAGTGCTGTACCAGGAATCGTTTTTATTGTTCCTGAATCATCAGCAACCATCAACGAACAAGGGTTGTAGGCCAGGGCCATCACTCTGGCCCAATGTAAATTGCAGACTTAACACACCTTTAGAACATTATAGGAGACTACACATACATACACGCCTGAGGCGTGAAGGTTTTCTCACGTTTCCTTCCCCGTTGAAGCATGTGATATTTAATTTCTTAATCGCACATAACTCCGAAGTCAAAGGTACCCGGGATCGAAACCGCGATTCCACGTTCTATTACTTGATGAATAAAATTGGTTGCGACACAATTCATCAAAATAGTAGTAATTTTACATTATCAGTGACTCTTTTGTGTATAGGCGACGGTGAACACCTACTATCAAGTGACCCGTCGTCAGCATCTGTCAGCTTATGCTACACGAAAAAAAAAAGAATCGTACACGTCAAAAATAAACAAAAGGAGCCGCTTGGGAAGATTTTTTCCTACATTCGAGATATCCCCACATGTCTGCCCGCAGTCATCAATAATGGGAACTATTTCGATCGTTAAGAGTCGGCGTAACGACTACGATACGAGACGCTGCATGTAGTTTGACAATCATACAACCTTTAAAATTTTAAGATAGGTAATAATAAAAGGCACGTGGTAGATACTTTAGACAATACAGCACAAAGCTCTACAATGTTACAAGCATATGCATATGTGAAAAAATGCACACAAAATATGTTTTATAGAACAAAAAGTAAATCCCCTAAATATATTTTTCTTACCTTTTCACTCGAAACCCAATCAGCACTAATATGAGAGCCTAACCAATAATTATAGCTTAGTGGTTAAGATATTGGCCACCTTTTTGGTTGGAATCACACGCTTTTAACACTCACCTTTAACTTTTCAGAGCTATGTGCGTTTTAAGCAATTAAATATTAAATTTAACAAAAATCTGCATAAAACTTGCATTAATAATAATATAATGCAAACAGTAATCATAACACGAAATTCTTGAACGGTACAAAACGCTCATTTGTAAAATTATTGCATCTTGAAAAGTATTAATTGTAGAAAAAAATCGTCATTTCATACTCTATAAAAACTACAATAATTGAAAAGTAAACTCTCAAAAAATTTTACTATAAAATTTACAAAAAATTTTATAACAATCAATTTAGAACAATCGAAATTTTTGAGATAAAATATTGTCGCAGCAAACGAGCGATATACAAAAAATCGTCATGTGTAAAGACGTGACCTTTTTAATGTCAAAATCGGTTAAACGCGGTGACTTATGAGCAACGGTGGCGGAATGTCTCTTTTTTTACTTTTACCCTTTTTTATTATCTTGTTCAACAAAGGTTAACCTTGGTGATTCACCCGTTTCGTTCATTTCGAGTTTTTATCCCTTTTGAGTATTATTCAACTTTTTTTTTGTGGAATTTGTTTAGATTCTACCTACCACACAAATTGGGTCGCATGTAAAAGGGTAGATAAATTTATTGCTTTATTCCGTCAGATAAGTTAAGAACTTGCGAAATCAATGTTAATGCATTTTAAAATATTTTAATCAATATACAAATGTTATGTTTTATTCGGTTCAACAAATAAACTTTTCTTCAAAATCTTAATATGATTTTAAAGCAGTTTATTTAAGCAGTTTATTTTTTATAGGTATTTGATCTAAGCAACCACGGCGTCTAAATTAAAAAAAAAAAAACAAAACATTGCTTAAGGAATTTCAAATAAATCGAATCTTGTGTCATTATTGAAGGCCAAACCAACTAACAAACTTTCCCATTTATATATTAGTAGTAGAATGAGATAAATAAAAATATTCATAACAACGATGTCTATATTTTTATTTTTGTTCACAATAATTATTGTATTATTATAATGTGAAAAATTGGCATTCAGTCCCGCACGGACAGACGGACGGGTACAAATGACGTGATTTTGACTTTAATTAATGTGTTAAGGCCCGTACCGTTTCGTTTTAGCAAGCCTTATGGCGTGCATACGTCATCGTATTTAAGTGAATACACTTTGTTATAATACCTACATCAAATCTTTACTAATACGAGTAAGCGTTATAAATGCAAAAGCGTTTTTTTTTTGGTTTGTTAATTTGTCCTTCAATCACTGCGCCGTAATAGAGCAGCATAGAGCATTTTTGCAGAATTAAAAAAAAAAGAATATTAGCCAATTTGAACTTGACCTATATTCTCCTCTCACCTCCAAATAAACGAAAAGTCTGTGCTACGAGTGCACCGGGTGGGGTTCGAACCTGCGACCTTTTAGTTTTTCAGTCCGCACCTGTAACCGTTGGGCTATCGAGGGTTTTTTTATAAAAAGCTTTCCGCGTAATTTGACGGTAGAGGAGAATATTAGTCAAGTTTAGACATCACTGCATATTATAGAAAAAAGCCCCCGCTGCGTCTGTCTGTCTGTTCGCGATAAACTCAAAAACTATTGAACGGATTTTCATGCGGTTTCCAGCTATAGACATATATAGGGTGATTCATGAGCAAGGTTTGAGTGTATAATTTGTTAAGGTTTTGTGTAAATTGGTTGAAATATGACCATAATAGTTGAAAATTTCGGCTTTACTACACGTGCGAAGCCGGGACGGGTCGCTAGTCGAACTATAGTTGGATGCATTAGAGATTTAGTAGCTGTCTCTTCAGAAGGCATGCAAAGGCCTCATTGGGACGAGAATAAGAAATTTCTAACTGCAGACAGTCTCTATAAGGATCGTTTTACATACTTAATAGGCAGAAGAATTTATCACGCGTTCTTACGGTTACGGGGTAACCTACATGATAGAATTATGTTCAGGATCTCTCTCTGTGAGGAAAACTGCATGCTTAATATGTATGTTTGTCATTTCTTCGAAGGTGTGTGAAGTCTGCAAATTCGCAATTGGGTATTAGACTAAATTTTTTTTCTTTTTTTTTTCTTCTTCTTAATCAACTGATAGACGTCCACTGCTGGACATAGGTCTCTTGCATGGACCTCCACAGGTTCCGTCTTGCGCCGCCTGAATCCAGCGGCTCCCTGCGACTTGTTTGATGTCGTCGGTGCACCTGGTGGGGGGTCTGCCAACACTCCGCTTCCCGGTGCGGGGTCGCCACTCCAGCACCTTGGGACCCCATCGACCATCAGCTCTTCGAACTATGTGCCCCGCCCATTTCCACTTCAGTTTCGCAACTCACAGAGTTATGTGTAATTTTTTTATATAGTTAAAATAAAGTTTTTAATTAAAGCCTCAATAGCCCAACGGCTAAAGGTGCGGACTCGAAAATTAAAGGTCGCAGTTTCGAATCCCACCCGTTGCACTATTGTCGTACCCACTCCTAGCACAAGCTTTTCGCTTATTTTGAGGGGATAGGAGGATATTAGTGCACTTCAGCTAGGCTAATATTTAAAAAAAAAGATAAAAAGAAAGAGAATAAGATAAAAATTACTACCGCTTAACTAAAATGTGTCTCAACCAGTTCATTGGATATTCTTTACAGGAGTAGTATAACCATAAAATATTTAATTAATTCTGACTTCGTATTAAAAATAAAATAGGTTTCCATCTTGTTTCCATATTTATTTACGTTCTAGTTTTCTTGTAAATGAAAACGAGAAATTAAGGAGGACATCATAATATTTTCATACATGTAGTGATACTACTAAATTATAGCCTAGTATATTGTCGACTTCAGAAGACTTTTTTTTACTGCAATCACATCTGATGGTAAGTGACGATGCAGTCTAAGTTGGTAGCGGACTAACTTGAAAGAGGTATGGCAGTATATTCATACCCCTAATCGGTTTCTACACGCCATCGTGCCGGAACGCTAAATCGCTTGGCGGCACGACGCCTTTGTCGGCAGGGTGGTAACTAGTCACGGTCAAAGACTTCCACCAGACCAGAGAAGATTTAGAAATTATAAATTCCCCAATTGCCCCCGCCGGGAATCAAACCCGAGACCTCCCAATTATAAGACCACAGAGCTCACCACTGCGCCAGGGAGGTCGTCAATTGTATTTAGGGACTAACTATTTAGGGCATGATTTAGGTATTGGTTGGTGAAAACGGGTATTCATCGCTTAAGAACCTAATTACCAATTACAAAACCGACGTAAAAGATAAAAGATTCTAGGAAGCAACAGAGAAACCGACAAAAATGGTCGCTGCATTAAAATAATTATAATGACGGTGTGCTGCCTCAGTTCACAAAACTGCGTTTAAGCTATAAGCAAAAACCGGGCTTTTCTTGTCTAAAACGAAAAACAATCTGAAAAATCCTGACCAACCGTTAAACACTGTCATAACAGGCTATACAATTTACGAACGATTTCGGATGCGGCATTGGAGAAAATAATGTAATACAAAAATCGATGTAGAAAGTCACTATTTCCAACTCGTACATCAATTTTATCTTTGCGAAATAGAGAAAATAGACTTTTGCCCACTGTTTTTAAACTTGTTGCCTAGATGCGTTTTATAGTTAGTAAAGTGAAAAAGATAATTTCTATGTCTACAAAAAATCAAGGTGCTCGAAACGATAAACTAAAATCAATGTATTTATTAAACCAGATTGAAACCCAGGGAAAACTATAGAGAAAACTCAGTTCAGACTGTGACTTAAATATAAAGTATGACAAATATCGCCCAGCATCTGTCATACTTGAAATTTTCACAGAATGTGTATAGCTACTGCCGCTATTACAATAAATGATAAAAATAAAATAAATAATAAAAATAAAGGAGAGCCCCATACAAGAATGATACCTACGTGATTTTTTCGGCGTTTTTTGCTCCGCCTTAACAATTGCCATTACAATGATAAGGAACCCTTCGTGAGCGGTCCAACTCGCACTTGACCGGTTTTATAAGTAGGTTTTTAATTTGACAAGTTTTGTGGGTTGGATACTGATTGCACAACTACGTTCAATTGACGTGAAAAAAGGAAATGGGTAAACGTGTTTAAAAAATATTGGATACCCACTCAATTTTGAAGAACTTCTTGTCCCCAACCAAATAATTCCGCCAAAGTAACGTATATCAAAAAACAATGACATACCGACAGACAGAACAAAATGAGCCTAATTACCTGCAATTGAGGCAACCAGTTCCCGACAAACTCAATCATCGTTCAGAAACTGGTTTCATAATGAAAAGAGATCTTATTCGTAAGGTTTTAAGAGTCACAAAAAAGTTTTTCGACGGTAAAGTAATATTTTTGTACGCGTATTACAATTTTAAGCTCCTCCCAAGATAGTTTTTGTTGAAAGATTTTCGGCGCACAGGCGGAGCCTAAAGGAAGCCAGCCCAAGTAATTGTGTTAAAAAATTTCCCGAAATTACTTTGAACATGATGACGATTTGCGGTGGTTTTTTAATTCCTTTTTCAATCCGACATTTTCCGGTCCCTTTTTGCGAGAACGACGGTCTTACATTTTTGAAGCCTTGCGTTAAGAATTAGGCGCATGCAATGTACATGTTTGTCATGTAAGTACATGACATTAACTTTTAACGTTAAGTTTAATGAAACATTTAACTTTATTTCCGTAATAAAATGAATTTAAATCATGTTTTTTATAATACTAGTGGTTAGTAAGAGAAATATTACTTTAACAATTTACTTTATCATCCTACTAATATTATAAATGGGAAAGTACGTTTGTTTGTTGGTTTGTCCTTCAATCATGCCCAAAAAAGCAACGGATCAATGTGATTTTTGGCATAGATATAGTTGAGGACTGGGAGAGTGCCATAGGCTACTTTAACCCGGAAAATTAAAGAGTTCCCGCCTAATTTAAAAACTAAATCCAGGCGAGCGAAGCCGCGGGAATAAAGTAGTAAATAATAAAAAACATCTACAAAAAACAGCACACTAGAACCATTCGATATCGGATCGAAAGCATTATGTAAAAGTAGAATCTTGCAATCCGATTGGCAGTCACATAGATATTTTTTAGCACTACGATATATCTGAAAGTATCCATCGCTGGCAACATAAAGTACATTCGATCTGATAAGGTTACCATGGTGTCGAAGACATTGAATCTCAACAACCGATTGCCTATCAATTTATAGCAATCAAATTTATTTCATGGGATAGATTTTCATGTTGGCGGAGTTTTGCACGTTTTTTTCATACTTTGTACTAGTTGATGCGCGCGGCTTCGCTCGCGTGGATTAAGGTTTTTACTTCTCGCGGGAACTTTCTTTTTTTTTTTCGGGTTAAAACTAATAGTCTATGTGTTATTCCAGACTATGATCTATCTCTGTGCCAAATTTCAGCTCAATCGCTTCAGTAATTGCGGCGTGATTGAGTAACAAATATCCATCCATACATCCAAATTTTCGCCTTTATAATATTACTAGCTTTAACCCGCGGCTTCGCTCACGTTAGGTTCGATTTTTTAACCCCCTATTTAACCCTCTTGGGGTTGAAATTTTCCAAAATCCTTTCTTAGCGGATGTCTACGTCCTAACAGCTACCTGTATGCCAAATTTCAGCTCAATCGGTCCAGTGGTTAGAGCTGTGCGTTGATAGATCAGTCAGTCAGTCAGTCAGTCAGTCGCCTTTGCCTTTTATATATTTAGATATAGTAGGAAGGCATACTAAGGCCTGCATACAAACCTTTATTATGTAGATAAACTGATCGAGAGAATCAAAATATCGTTATACCTAAGTACATACTTGACAAATATAGATAGCTATTATGACGACTTTGTATTTTAACTAACTAAATCTCATCTATCTATTATTCAGGCTAAGTAGTATTCAGGTTAATGATGGTTCAACCAAGAAGTTCGGAAAGAAGCTCGACAGGTCGCAATCAAAGCTTCTAATGAAATACAATCTTTTCTTTAACAATATATCAGTAGGTAAGTCGCAACTTACCCACTTAGGTATATTGTACAGAAGAGATAAAGAAAAGATTGTATTGCATGAGTTGCGATTCGTTAAGGAACTTAGTCCGTAAGTAATTCAGAGGCCTATAAATAAAAATAGCTTATTCGTATTAAATTCTGAGTAACTACATACTTATAACCTAAGCACGATGTTTGTAAGTAGGTACGTCATTTTCAAGTTTTAATCCGAAGTATAATAAGTTAAATTAATGTTCCCGAGGGGAGACCGTGAGATTGTGCTTGTGATACTATGATGACTTTCTTTTTAACCCCCGACAAAAAGAGGGGTGCTATTAGTTTGACGTGTATCTGTATATTTGTGTATTCTGTGTGTCTGTATATCTGTCTGTTCCCTCGTAGCTCCCTAACGAGTTGACCGATTTTTGAAACAATTTTTTTTATTTAACCTATAAGAATTTCAGTACCGAAAAAACAGGGTAGGATGTCTGTCACCCCCGGAAAATTGGTCCAACCTTTATAGCACCGGTATAAATAACGTTACGAAATAAAAATGAATAACACCACTAAAACATAGCGTTTAGGAACGCTACGTTTCATTACATACAGGAACTTAAGTAATGGGTAAGAACCTTTGGTAATAATGGAAATATTTACTGCGCATTCATGCACGATGATCGCGAACGTATTGAAGTGTATGTAAATAGTTTATGTGAATTGTTGAAGAGATACATAATTTTTCTGTCAGTGTACAAAGTATATACTTTGAGCGCGTGGGTGTCGACCTCAAAATTTGACAGAATACATTTCTCGCGCATCCATAAATCTGATGCCATACGTATTGCTATGTGGATGGACCTAACTATTAAACGTAAGCCGCTTAGCGCCGGCTCGGTTCGGAGTGAATCAAATAAAACCATCACACGTTGGAGCTTAGGCTAAATCAGAAGAGACAGCGATTTTTTAAGATTTTAGCAATGTAAAATATCATAATGATTCAAAACAATTGCCTTATCACCTCATCATAATTATAAGCATCATCAACATATATTGTATCATTAAAGTTTGCCTATAAAATAATATTTTAACAAAGCACAGCCGGTGAAACTATACATTTATTTGGAGGAAACGCTCATTGAGTACCTACCTACACAATAAGGTTCCTTTTTGAAATCATCCGTAAACAGGTAAAAGGAGTGCTAATCTATTTTTTAAACCTTTAATCCACGCGGCCGAAGTCTAATCTAATGACAAATCTATTAAAATATTCAATAAATAGTCACCACCATTTATACACCAATGCGATCAGTGCCCTGTATAAATTTTCAAGCTTCTTCTTTTGAAGTTATGGACGGAAGAGGGATGGAAAAGATTTTCATCCCTTTCCCGTGCATACTAAATAATACAACAAACAGTTAACATGCACTTGAACAATATACTAGGCCTTCCCATAGTATTTATCGGACAAGATTTCTGTAGGAAAAACGAAACAAAACGATTAAAATATGTTGAGTATTTATTGGTCTTTTTGAGATTTTCGTAAGCCGAGGGCTATCGCTTTTTATATCCTTAGGTATATGCTAGGTTAAGTACCTAAATATGTAATATCGCTATTTATTCCTTATGTATTGTAAAAAAAATCATTAAAACAAATCGCTTCAGTCTATAACTAAAGCCCCACCCCTTATCTCTTAATAAATTAGTCGTAAGTGCTCATTTGACATTACAAGTAAAGATGTTGTTTTACTCAATGATACAAACATTTGTTTGCCCGTCTATTTATCTGTATTAAGCGTTCTATCTCGTTAACGCGAACTTTTTGATGTAGCTTTTTTTCGTTCATTATACCTTGAGAATGTTTATCCCTACACATACTGTGAAAGGGTTATTGTTATTATTAACTACGTAGGAGTCTTGGTTTTAACGCTGGTTCAAATCCCTTCTGATTTATGAGTGTGATAAGATAAACCTTTACTAGTAGTTCGCCTAAAAAACCTAATATCTGCCTAAAACTTAGTCCTCGTATGTTAGATGTCGGTAAAGTTGTTATCAAACAGAAAACATTGAAACACTCTAGCCATATAGCCGCTGAGACATAGACCGAATTAAGAAATTAAAACCTCTCATATCGACCTAGCTGGAAATTAAACCCAATTAGGTAAATATGACAACATTACAAATTCTTCTCCTACAAAAATAAAATAGCAATCGGGTTTTAGTGCGTGCGATTGCAATGTATTATCAAATTATCATGTTACTATTTATTATAATATTAGTAACATACTGACAGGTGAATTAGGAAAGATAAATAAATTTTCAAATTACTAGCCCGAGAAGCCTCAAAAAATACAGAAACGTTGAGAGATCGCAGAGAATTTTGACCAGTGATAAAGCGTTCATGCGTTTAACATGAGATAATTTTAAAGTTTAACATTGAAAATTTAAAAGATTGCGTATTTTTCTTTTTGGTCTGGTGGAAGACTTTGTTCGTCAGTCGTCACAAGTTGTAAACTATCCTACCGTAATGTGACGCCAAGCGATTTAGCGTCCCGGCATTAAGCCGTGTAGAAATCGATTAGGGAATAGAGTGATTAACTATGGGGAAAAAGGATTAGAAGGGGGTATATTTAAATCTGCCATATCTCCTTCCAAGTTAGCCCACATATCATCTTAAACTGAATCGTCACGTCAGGTGAAATCACAGGTAAGATCGGATGAAAAAGAACAAGACAGCAAATTAGGTAGGTACCTATATTACTACATATAATTCCATTTATTTAATCCAAATCAACATTAGACAGGTCTTCTGTTATCTTCTTAATCTCAGCCTCACTTCGAGTCTTCTCAGCTACCTTCACGGCTTCTTCTTTCTTTTCTCCATACAGCCTCTTCAAACTATCCAACACATACTGCGGCATTTGTCCAGGCTTAGGCTGGTGTATTTCATACTCCCCTTTATCGTTCTTGACTAGTTCTACCAGGGAATCCTCCAGGTTCTTAACCTCACCGGGTTTGGGGGCTGGCCTTTTTCCAAGTTTTGGAGGATTTTTCATCTTCTGGGCCCAATTTTGGAGATACTTCCCAGCGTCGGTTTGGAGAAACTGTAATTCAAATTCAAATTTATTTATTTCATGTAGGCCAACCTGTGATATTTATGACAAGTCAAGAATCTACCACCGGTTCGGAATGCTTCTGCAATAATATCTAGTAATAGTAAATCTATACATGTAAAATGTACATTGATATAATTTAAATTTTAAATGTCTTTCTACTAACTGCCTCCCTGACGCCTGTCTGTAGGTAACTAACTGCCTCTAACGAATGTCTAAACACATCGTTTTAAATTTTTCTTTGAGTATATGTGTCTGCTTTTCCGTGCTAATCTTTGGAACAGCTTTACCGATTTTGAAGGCACTATCACAGGCAGGTAGAGTTTTACAAGCAGTGATCTAGACTAGGTTTATGCCGTAAATACTTAATAAAGATTATTTCCTACATAAAAAAAATATTTACAACTGCCTTTCCACTTGGATGATTTAAATGCCGGCATTTTGCCGCGCTTTCGAAACATGTTAGTTGATTTTAATTAACTACGCCATAATTTTTTTCGACGCTGTAGTGATGTAATGAAAAAAAATACAGGTATATTACACCCTATTTCAGTGAAGCGGACATCGGATTTACCTTTTCTCTGTTTTTGTTTATTTTCGCTGGTGGCAAGGATGCTTGTCGTTTATTGTTGCTGTTGCCATTCTTGGGGAACGGCTGTCCGGCTGAAACACGTTCAAAATAAAATCTGAGATTGCTCATAACTAATAAACTTGTCATCGCTTCATCTAGCCATGACATCCAGAAAGTGGCAGGCATCGATTGGATGCGAAAGGCCGAAGAAAGGCAACGTTGGCGCTACTTGAAAGAGGCCTATGTCCAACAGTGGATGCATGTGGGCTGATGATGATGATGATAAACCTACTTACTAATTATTTTTATGTAAACTTTAACAAACTTTATTTCAATTTAATCACATTAATTTACACTCGTGGTAGAATACCATCGACTAATGTAATAATCTAGCTTTATCCCGCGACTAACCCAACT
Organism: Hipparchia sbordonii; assembly: GCA_038048805.1. Classification (NCBI taxonomy): domain Eukaryota; kingdom Metazoa; phylum Arthropoda; class Insecta; order Lepidoptera; family Nymphalidae; genus Hipparchia; species Hipparchia sbordonii. Next base: position 10,937,491 of record CM076107.1, read on the forward strand.
TTTAACGTGACCCACGGTAAAAAGTATAGCATATGTCATAGGATATGTCACTCCGACGTCCTATGTCAGTCTCAGTTCCCACGTGATTTTATTAATAACTAAATCCACGCGACCGAAGTCGCGGGCATCAGCTAGTAGACCAATACGTTTATTGGTATACTTATTGGTATTCATACGTTTATGACGTATAGTGGATATGCGAATGTTAATCAAACTTAAGTTAAACATCAATAAAATACGTTCGTACTTAAACTCATGGTCTCTGTCTGAGGTCCCAGCTCCAACATGACTTGGAAGTCAGCATGGTTGCCGAAAGCGAACCCGAAGCCTACCCGCGAGTCCGTCCCTGAAAATTTGCAAGGATAAATAAATAAATAAACATTTATTCAGCTCACACAAATAAAAAGATACAAAATTTGAGTAACATTAAGGCTAAAATCTATAGACCTATCTCTAGGAAAATCTATACACATTAGGAAAAGCACTGTATCGAATTTTATTATTGTTACGTTAACTAGCTTTTGCACGCAGTCTCGTCCGCGTGGATGAAGATCCTGACTAATCCTACTAATATTATAAATGCAAAAGTTTGGATGTATGGATGTTTGTTACTCAATCACGCTGCAATGAATGAACCGATTTAGCTGAAATTTGGCACAGAAATGGCTTACAGTTTATTTACTTACTTTACTTACTGCGGCGTAATTGAAGAACCAACATCCTCCGTATTTGTCATTCTGCAGATCATAAAAACATACTATCCTAATTCCACGCGGACGAAGTCGCGCGCAAAAACTAGTTTGTCATATAATTTTTTTTAATACAGTAAATTGCAAAACTTATTTTGATCAAGTTCAAAAACGCAGTTTGCTGTGTTAAATATAAACACCAGCAGTTATTCTTAAGGCCACGTAAAAGTTGTTTTAACCTAGCTTCCTTTGTTTGAATGAGGTATTACGTAAAAAACATCAGCTTTATTATTTATCTGACCTTGCGATATTAATATTTCAAGCCATTTCATAACCATAAACCGAAGTAATCGAACAAAAAATAATCACTTTAATTATTTATAGTGCTTATTTTTGTTTTAAGCCAAAATAGCAATTTCGATATAAGTAGACAACCTTCCAAAATGGTGATTTAAATCTAGGCGTTCGCTTCCGTTATGACTTAACTATGTTATGAGTTTATTTAATCGGTTTCTACACGCCATCGTATCTCCTGACATAATTGTTATTGACTTAAGTTCTTTAACTTTTTTATGAATATGCGATATTAGCGAAATCGATTATTTTAATAAGTTTGGACGAATCCATTATAATGATCCGATATTATGATTATTTGATTAGGTAACACGAAAACCTTTTTCGACTGGGAGGTCACGGGTTCGATTCTTGGCGAAGGTCATTTTGGAATTTATAATTCCTGAATTGTCTCTGGTCTGGTCTGGATTTAGCCATAGCTAATTATTACCACCCTACAAAGACGTGCCGCCAAGAGATTTATCGATCCGGCACGATGGCGTGTAGAAACCGATTAGGGATATAGGTTGAATTGCCATACCCCTTCCAAGTTAGCCCGCTACCATCTTAGACTGCATCGTCATTAGGGGCGCGCATTAAATTGCTGTTTTGTGTTAAATATTACCATTTCTTGTTTTTTCAATTGAAATCAAGGTGAGATAGGTTACATACACGATTCCATTTTGTAGTTAATTTAAAAAATAAAAAATAAATTCAAAATCGCGAAAAGACTGATCAAAAATTCAAACATTGAGCGACTGATAACCCCTACTGAATACCTTTTTGTTCAGTTCTCGTCACGGTGTAACTTACACCCTGTATACCGCATCTTTGGCGCTATTTTTAAATAATGACTAGGTACATAAATTGCTAACTGATGTACCTTTCTTTATTGGTGGGATGTTAGAGTACGCCACTGACAGCAACGATGGCAACTCTTCAGGAATTATCACGGCACATGAGGCTGAAAACAAAACAAAGGCCACCGTGAATTCTCACGCACCTACTCGCACGTAGGTACTTTAACGTAACTAAATTGACGAATTAATATTTTAAGAGACAAGTCAAGGATAAAAATAAATGAAATACATACTAATAATAATAATAATATGTCTTCCCGACCGAATCCTGCCACGGCGCCAAACCTCCACAGAGATTAGCCATCCGCGCGGGAGATATTATAGTGCACAAGTGTGTGCCCAAATACAGGTGCACTCTCTATTCCCTCACTCTCATAGCCCATCGGGGAGGGAAAATCCGACACGACCGGACCAGAGATCTTTAGCTTTGCGTGCTCTCCGAGACACGAGGATGATTCACCACCGACTTCCTAACTCCGGGCTAGTACTGAAAATATCTTAACAGAAAACCCAATACATTTTTGGCCCAACCCGGGCATCGAACCCGGGACCTATTTATCCGTAGTCGAACTTGCTAACCACTAGACTAACGAGGCAGTTACATACTAATAAATAATAGGTTATCTGATTGATATTTTTTCTTTAATATCTTAACTAGTCTTGGAAGTATAGAGCTTTAACCCAGTAATGCCCAGCGTGTCCATATGGACACGCTTATAGTAGTAAACTTATTTGCCCATTATGACAACATTTGGTATATATAAAAGAAAGAGTTAATGACATTCGGGTAGCCTAAGCTATAACCTGTTATAATATGTAAAAATTGGGACAAAAAGTGGGATTGATCTTAAAGAAAATTGGGTTTGTTTTTTCACAAGTTGTGAATTTGCAAAAAAAGTGGATTCGAGAAGAGAAAGAGTAAAATTGATCAATATTTATGTATTCTGGAAGGAATTTTTGTATTGTAAACTATTTAGTCATTATTTACCTACGTTTTTATACAGTGAAGCAATGGATAAATCTTTATTTTGATTACTTTTTATCACGATGAAGTTAGCGTGTCCATATGGACACGCTGGGCACTTGCAATAGCTTTATACACATAAATTACATCTGACCAAATTATTTGATATCAACCAGTTAAGAGGCAACTGGACACTAAATGAAATCTAAGATATTTTGTATGTTGATCAAGAAGGTCATGAAAGTCGTTCATCACCTGAATATAGAAGCTAAGACGTAGATTCGTGGGGAACTGGAGCTATTTCCATACTAAAAATCTTATATTCTACAAACTGGGAATGCAATCCAAAATTTTACAATGAACAAAATAAATAAAGCGCTAAAATAATCAGCACGGGTCACTTATGACATGGATGCTGGATATTTATTGTGCCTGGGAAATAAAAAAAATATCTGGAGTGGTAAAATTTCAGCTTGATTTGCACTTGGAAATTATTCTGTCTTATTTCAATAAGTCCAAGGTACCCCACAAAGAGATTCAGGAAGACAGAGGTACAGCCTCTTCACTACCGATGCATGGAGATTTGACTGAGTTCATAACTTTACTGAAAAGTGGGAAAAATAAGAAACGATACTTGGCTCCTTACTGAAAAGCCAAACATTCAGCTGGTAAAATAGGACTTATGAAGTGTAATTTGAGATTAAGTATTGCATGCTTCGAAGCATAGCATACAAAGAAGTATTACAATGTCATTATGCCTAATTTCTTGTCTAAAATCAAGTTTAGTACTCATTAGATTTTCACCTAGTTGTTGTATTTTCTGATACTGTAACTGCCCAGCGTGTCCATATGGACACGCGTTTTTTTTCATACTTCAAATATATTTTTAAAATATTTTATTGTTTTTATCATTTTCGGATCCCCTTCTAAGTAGTTTTAGAGAAAAAAAAACAATGAAAGTGAAAAAAAAATAATTCGGGCATTCCTGGGTTAAAGTATCCTGTCAGACAAAGAGAGCAGAGTAAACGCAGACGTTCAAAACCAATTGCAAATTACAATTAGAGAGATATAAAACGATCAACGACTCAAGTGCCGAGCGATTAAATAAACCATATTCCTAATATAGCCAAGTAATTTCAACCATATTTGTTGCGTGGCTGGACTGCAGTACGTACCTACCTACCTTCTACGTAATTACAAAATGTCAGTGGGTTAAGGCGAGGTTGACGCTCTCGCAAACCTAACTTTTAACAAAAAAAAACTAAGGTTTAACCAAAAAATTAAATAATTAATTAATCTAGAAGTTTGCTTTTATTTTATTACATATAGTAGTAAAAAGATTCATGGAAAACTCAAATTTTAAAAGAAATTAAGAATACAGGATAAAATTAAAAAACGCAAATAAGCTAGATAGTATAAGTACCTACCTAACTAAAAATATGTTTTTTTTCCGATTATGAACGTTAACATACAATTTTTTATATTTTCACTCAGAAAAAGGGTTCAAAAAACCCTAAATATGGTTCTTTAATTCATGAAACACCATGTGTCTTAAATCTAGACTAATCATAAAACTTTATGGTTACAAAACTCACCAATAGAAAGTAAGAAACAGGAAATAACCAGTTGCATTTCCATATTGAATATTTCCATACAAAAAAGTTTTACTATGAACACATTTTCACAAGACTTACACTTAGCTTTTAGCAAAAATTTAAAAACAAACAGTCATCGACGAGATTTACCGCCAAACTGACCGCGCGCATTCGACAAAACTTTCACTATTGCGACAAGGTTCTATCTAATGTGTATGCCTATTAAATTTCGACTGTATTACGCAATATTTGGGTTGACATTCTTTTATCATGACTCAACCTTTAATCCCTTTTGATCGTCATCGATTATTCCTTCAGTTCAAAACCCAAAATCACAAAGTGCAAATAAATAATTAATTATGTTAAATATAAACCTTAATGCATTACGTTATGGATGATTTTGAGTTGCATTAAACTGACGTGGACTATTCATGTGTGAGTATCCATTCACTGCTGGAATGGCGGTTGTATTTTAATTAAGTGTAATACCAATTTAATTTAAATTAGGCTCTGTGAAATCGTGATAAAGTACTTTATAGATTGCGTCTCTAATTTACTTAGGATATTCTATTACGACATATTCCACCACTTTCATATTTGTGAAACCAAGAGTGGTGGACGTATTTCAACTTGTTAGAAAGCTTGCACACTAATGCAATATCATTGACGACAAAATGGCAAGGTGTGCGCCACTGCACAATGTCTTCTGTGTCTTGTCAGCAAAGGCGATTTGCATCACTTCAATTTCCGCGTTATTATTTTATTCAGAAAGATTTTAGTAAAAATAATTCTACTACTAATTTATTACGAGGTACTAAATTTTCTAAGGCTGGAGCTTTGGGCTGGAGTCAATCTGGAATCTGATTCGAACTTGAGTATTTGACTAATTTTTTTTTGTATACTTAAACTAAAGGGTTTTAAAACAATGTCATTTTTCTTTTTTTAATATATCAACTAGTCTCGAAAATATAAAGCTTTTAAGTTTCCTGTAAGAGAGCGCTATTGCAACACGACGTCATATTTCAGTAGCTCAGAGGTTCTAATCAATATCAACTTATGTCACCTTTAATTTATTGGTAATATTATTATTAATGCTTCTGTATGTAATGAAGTCTTTCTAATATGTCTATAGGCACTGAGTACCATAGAGCATTGTCTAATGCTCCATGGTTTGCTCCATCTTTGAAGTCTAATGGGTAGGGTCTAAGAGTTTTCTAAGACCCTACCCATTAGGCTTCAAAGAAGCGTACTTACTGGCAGGATATTTGACCCCTAGGATTGGTCTGATTGCTTACAGAGAATATTAAAATAGTTGCCTAAGTATCATATTGTTACGACCACTCAACACTAGATGGCGTTAGTCTCGAAAGTGTTACGACCACACTCAACTCAACTCACTCGACACTAGATGGCGTTAGTCGCGAAAACCGGGTACGCGAACTTACCAGAACTATCCGACCCGGCTGATCACTTCCGCGCACGTTGGGAAGATTCGAGAACGGAACGTTCTGGAACGTCTCGGCTCATATAAATAGCCGTAGAGAGGCGCCGGAGTACAGTTGAGTTCAGTTTGAGCAACCGTCGAGGCGACTTCGAAGCGAAACCTAGTGATCAAAAGTGCTACCAGTGAAACCTACGACTTGGCTACGACCTAGGACATTGTGAGTGCTTAGTGTTTGGACCTAGTGCTTTGTAGTGTTAGTGAATAAAGTCTTTCAAGGAGTCAGCAGGTCTTTCTTTCCAAATCCAGCGAACCCTAGCACGTAACAACTGGTGTCGGAAGTGAGATTTGGAGATGCCATTGACTCCGAGAGAGGACTTCAAGGAGGGCGTCAGGACAAGGGCACAACGAGCTGCGGAGGCCACACCCAATGGGGACCAAGCTCCACCCACTGGACCCGCCCACCAGGCTCCGCCCACCGACCCACCCACCAGGCCCCGCCCACCGACCACGCCCCTCAGGCTCCGCCCACTTCGGCCCAAGCCCCGCCCACTTTGTGTCAAGCCACGCCCACTGGCCACGCCCACCGGGCTCCGCCTACTAGACAGGCCACGCCCACCATCGGCACCGCAGCTTCTACAGCCCCTCAAGTGGCCCTTCAATTAGGAAGTTTAATTGAATTAATGGAGCTGCAAAGGGCTGAAATTCAGGCAATGAAGGAATCACAAGAACGCAAGCTCGGCGCTCTGCAAGAGTTTCAAAAGGCTGAAATCAGAGCGATTCGAGAATCACAAGAGCAACAAAAACACCTCCAAGAAAAAGCGCTTTGGGCTATAAATGATGTTAGTGACACGGTGACTAAGCTTCGAAAAGATGTCGACGTAGTGGAAGAACGAGTTACCGGGTTAGGATTGGATGTTGAAAATGTGAAAACCGGCCTTACTGAACTACAGAAGAAAGTAGTGCGCCTCGAAACCACGGGAGTTGCGATGTCCAGTGGAACTACCGGAGTGGCGCAAGGACCAAGAGTGAAAGTGCCGCCATACGACGGCACTACTTCTTGGAGCGCTTATCGTCAGCAATTTCAGACTGTTGCTACTGCCAACGTATGGACGGAAGAACAGTGCCTGACTGCTCTCACTGTTGCGCTCAGAGGGCAAGCTTTGTCAGTCCTGGAAGCACTGCCACATACAGGGAATGGGTTTCAAAACCTGATGGAGGCACTTGAATCCAGATACGGGGAGCGACACTTGGAGCACGTGTTCCGTGCTCAACTTCGTGACAGAGTTCAACGCTCAGGAGAAGGACTACAACAATGGGCGTTGGAAATTGAAAAACTCGTCAGGAAGGCACATCCAGGAGCCGACTCCAAGATGGTAGACACGAATATTGTTCAAGCATTTGTCGACGGAATCAAAGACCTGGAGGTCAGGGCTGCAGTGAGGCTTCATCACCATACCTCGCTAAAGGAAGCATTAGCGCATGCTTTGGAGGTCGAGGCTGTTCGCCATGACATACGGCAGGCCCATAAGATCCGCGAGGTCTCTGAGGAAGTCAAGGAGGTTAAGGCTCCTATGAAGAAACGTTTTGGAGTCATGTGCTACAAGTGCGGCGAGAGGGGCCATCTTCAGCTCAACTGCCCGCAGAAGGAGACCCAGATGGCAAGGATGAAAAGGATCGAGGAACAAATAAAGGAGCTGAAGAAACAAGGGGTTCCGTCCCCTGCCCGGGATCAGGGAAACGAATAAGAGCCAGTACTAAGGGGCGAGTACTGGCTGACGCGGAGGGAGCCCCGACAACTGTTATCTCCCAGGCTTGCAGCGGGAATAGTCTGGCGATTCAGGGGACTATTAACGGGACGGATTGCAAAATGACCCTAGACACAGGAGCCTCTAGAACAATAGTGAACCCAAACCTGGTAAAAGCCGCAAGGGGACACAAAAGGAGAATTAACTGTCGGCTTCTTACTGCCTCCGGCCAGCCAATACCCGTCCTGGGAGAAGTGTCAGTTACGATGTATGTAGGGGAGTCCTCATACTCTCATGACGTTATCGTGGCTGAGATTATGGATGATTGCATCTTGGGTTTGGATTTTATGAAGAAACACAACTGCAGAATTAATGTCGCTGACGGAGTCTTCAAGTGTGGTGAAGAAGAAATCTTCATTCTTGGAGGTGCCTGCGGGAAAGTCGCATGTGTAAAGAAAGTGATTATACCTGGACGAACGGAAGCTCAGGTGCTGGTGAAACTGCCGCCAGCTGGAAAGAAAAAGGCAAACAGATGCGTGTTGATCGAAGACACACCTACCAAGACATCGGCGCAGAAACTGATGACGGCGAGAACCCTTGTTAGTGGAAGCAGTAACGCTGTAGTCAAGGTTTTGAATCTTGGTGATCGCGAGATCTGCTTGAACAAAGGTGACGTCATTGGAAAGTGCGAGGAAGTTATCTGGATGAAAAAGTGTAGTTCGATGACAGGCGCAGACTCAGCAAACGGCAACAACTACGGATTAGTGACTGAGTTACTCGATGACTGCAAGAGTAATCTGACTTATTCGCAGGGCATGAAAGCTAAGAAGTTTCTACAGCGCTACGCGAATATCTTCTCCAGTCAAGAAGGGGACCTTGGAAGAACGTCGATGGTTCAGCATAGGATAGATACCGGAAGCGAGAGACCAATTCGTCAACGAGCAAGACGGATACCGATTGCAAAGGAAAAAGAAGTTGAAGGCCTTTTGGAGGACATCAGAAGGAATAAGATTATTGAACCGTCTGCAAGTCCGTGGTGTTCACCTGTTGTATTAGTGAAGAAGAAAGATGGTAGCACGAGATTTTGTGTGGACTATAGGCGTCTGAATGATGTCACTAAGAAGGACAGTTACCCGTTACCTAGAATCGACGACACTTTGGATACCTTGAGTGGCATGAAATGGTTCTCGACCCTAGACCTGAAATCTGGATACTGGCAGGTGGAAATTCATCCAAAAGACAAGGAGAAGACAGCTTTCTCGACCGGCAAAGGTTTATGGCAATTTAACGTCATGCCCTTCGGATTGTGCAACGCACCTGCCACATTTGAGCGACTCATGGAGTGTGTACTGGCAGGCTTAGTTGGAGAGGCTTGCTTAGTCTATTTAGATGACGTCATCATTGTCGGCCGTGACTTCGAGGACCATCTGCGAAACTTGGAGCAAGTTTTCGCCAAAATAGAGGGAGCCAAATTAAAGTTGAACCCGAAAAAGTGTCGTTTATTCAGGAGAGAGGTCAATTATCTCGGCCATGTTATCTCCAGTGATGGAATCCAGACAGACCCGGAGAAACTGGAGGCAGTTCAGAAATGGCCTACCCCTAAGGACAAAACCGAAGTGCGGGCATTCCTCGGCCTATGCTCATACTATAGGCGTTTTGTCAAGGGATTCTCAGAGATAGCCAAGCCATTACATCGGCTGACAGAAGATAAACGACAATTTAGTTGGGATGGGACTTGCGAAGATTCTTTCCAGAAACTGAAGAAACATCTGTGTGAAACACCAATCCTGGGGTATCCACAAGCTGAAGGTCAGTTTATAGTCGACACGGACGCAAGCAACACGGCCATTGGAGGAGTGTTATCCCAAAAACAGGGTGAAAGAGAAGTTGTTATTGCATATTTCAGCAAATCTTTATCCAAGCCAGAGAGAAACTACTGTGTGACAAGAAGAGAACTCTTGGCTGTTGTAAAGACGCTACAACATTTCAACAAATATCTCATCGGCAGACAGTTTTTACTGCGAACTGATCACGCAGCCTTGAAGTGGCTACTGCAATTCAAGAACCCAGAAGGTCAAGTAGCTCGATGGATTGAACAGCTCCAGGAGTATGACTTCAAGACTGAACACCGCAGCGGAAAGACGCATGGGAATGCCGACGCACTCTCACGAAGGCCGTGTTCAGAAGACTGCAAACATTGTGTTAAGCAGGAATCCAATGAAGAAGCATTAAAGCTAACGAGAACAAGTCCTTTGGGTCCCTGGGAGAATGATGCTATGAGGGAGGCTCAAGAAAGAGATGACGACCTTCGGCACATCATCACATGGAAGAAACGGGGTGATGTAAAACCAATCTGGAGTGAGGTTGCACCCACTGGCGCTGTCACTAAGGCGTACTGGGCGCAATGGGACAGTCTGATACTCCAAAACGGAATACTCTACCGGAAATGGGAGAAGACTAACGGCAGAGAGTTCCATCTTCAGATAATTGTCCCAAGAACGAGAGTACCAGATGTTCTCCGTGAAATACATGATGGCGTATCAGGAGGTCATCTAGGTGTCAAGAGGACGTTAACAAAAGTGCGAGAACGATTCTACTGGTTGCATTGTCGAGATGATGTACAAAATTGGTGCCGCAAATGTACCACTTGCGCTGCTGTAAAAGGACCACAGACCAGGAGCCGTGGGAACCTGCGGTTGTATAACGTCGGTGCACCGTGGGAACGAATTGCAGTTGACGTAGCTGGGCCATTTCCTGTAACGGAATCGGGAAACAAGTATTTTATGGTCGTCATGGACTACTTCACCAAATGGCCGGAAGTGTTCGCCATACCAAACCAAGAAGCTACAACAGTCGCTTCTAAGTTAGTCGAAGAAGTGATATGTCGCTTTGGTGTGCCTCTAGATATCCATTCAGATCAGGGCAGGAACTTCGAATCGCAAGTATTCCAGGAAGTGTGCAGAATTTTGGGCATGCATAAGACGAGGACCACTGCGTACCATCCACAGTCTGATGGAATGGTGGAGAGATTTAACCAGACCCTTGAGAGGCATTTGGCGAAAGTGGTAGACGACAAACAAAAGGATTGGGACAAGTATATACCACTCTTCCTTCTGTCGTACCGAACCGCCGAGCATGAGAGCATAAAAGCTACCCCGGCGTATGTCAATTACGGTAGAGAACTACGAATACCAGTAGACCTATTGACAGGAGGGTCACCAGAGGAACCAGAGACCGTACAAGACTATGTCTGTGATTTAAAGGAAAAAATGCGCTATATACACGCCTTGGTTCGGGAAAATGGATTACAGTCAAGTGAGAACATGAAAACCAGATACGACCGGAAATCGAACATGAGCGGCTTCGAGGAAGGATCACTGGTGTGGCTGCATAACCCAACTCGCCGGAAAGGGAAATCTCCAAAGTTGCAGACCAAGTGGGACGGTCCATACAAAGTGGTGACCCGACTGAATGATGTGACTTATAGGATTCAAAAGCATCCAAGGGGGACATTCAAAGTGGTACACATAGACCGCCTGGCGCGTTACCATGGCAGTAACAACGATGCTCGGGACGAGCATCTCTAAGAGGGGAGTAGTGTTACGACCACTCAACACTAGATGGCGTTAGTCTCGAAAGTGTTACGACCACACTCAACTCAACTCACTCGACACTAGATGGCGTTAGTCGCGAAAACCGGGTACGCGAACTTACCAGAACTATCCGACCCGGCTGATCACTTCCGCGCACGTTGGGAAGATTCGAGAACGGAACGTTCTGGAACGTCTCGGCTCATATAAATAGCCGTAGAGAGGCGCCGGAGTACAGTTGAGTTCAGTTTGAGCAACCGTCGAGGCGACTTCGAAGCGAAACCTAGTGATCAAAAGTGCTACCAGTGAAACCTACGACTTGGCTACGACCTAGGACATTGTGAGTGCTTAGTGTTTGGACCTAGTGCTTTGTAGTGTTAGTGAATAAAGTCTTTCAAGGAGTCAGCAGGTCTTTCTTTCCAAATCCAGCGAACCCTAGCACGTAACAATATAATAAAACTGAAGACTTAGACTTAACTAAAGTTACGATATTTTTTTGCCAACTTCTGGCGGAAATAACTGCCCATGGAAAGTGTCTGTTGACATCAATGATGAGTGTTTTATAATATTCTTTCAAACATATATAAAAATCAGCTCTTAGAATTTAAGAAAAGTTAGCAATGTTTTTACATACCTTTAGCACCAGATATCTCAAAATTGGCTGGCTGCCCAAGTTAGCAGTTATGTACCTTCAAAGTAGATGCTAGTAGGTACTACGTAATCGAGCACATTAAATGAATTAGAAAATGAGGAAGATCTGGCGGGTCTGGGATCTCGCTTTATATTTTGTTACTCAGAGCCTGCAGTGTAAGTTTTCATAATAAAAAAAGACATGTGGCACTCGGGGACTGCCGCGGTAAAGCTAATTGCATAGCATTTTTTATTAACACCATCTAGCGGTGAGACGCTAGATGGCGTTGATAAAAAATGCGCCATCTAGCGGCTCACCGTAGAGGAGTCCCATGTCAGGTTATTTTCGTTACGGAATTTCTGGATTCGGTCTCCACGCTGGCCCGCGATAGAAGCTATGCAATAGCTTAAAAATGTGACGTCAGAGTTCTGCTAATTACCATATGTCACGTTAGCTAAAAAGATATACTATAGCCTCTGCAAATGGTCATTAAGATATGACAGGTACGACAATGCATGCGAAAACGTGCATTATGTGTTGATTATACCTATCTATAATGCCTAGCTAATTAATGTGTGAAATCGCCAGGACAATACAAAACTTAAACTATGGTTAAAAATCTCAGCATTGAGAGTCTATCCTTCATGGATGATAGTTTAATTTTACCATCAAAATAATTGTATAAATTTTAATTATTGTACTGACAATTAATTTGAAAGTACCAGTGTTGGAATGGCGCGTAAAATATTTTTGATTTGTGTTCTCATTTTGATCTTATACTGTAAGTATGTCCGGCTTAAATGTTGCTGAACCTACTGTCACAACTAGGCCACTTGTTCCTCATAATCGCACACCTACACTAAAATACAGACAACTCAAAAAAGTTCACTAATCAGTGTTCACTCGAATAAAAAACCTTTAATTGGTTTAATTGGAAGACGAAAAAAAGGAGTTCTAAATTTTTTGTGAACTCAAGTTCAAAATTATTCCTCTTTATTTATTTCAATTTAACCTATTTACAATACTATAATATATTTAAAATTATATCTAAATTAAATTAATAATAAATTACTTCTAAAATTAAAACTAACCTAACTTGACAAAATATTAACCTAAAACTAAAAACCTTAAAAAATATATACTATAATAAATTAAAATAAATTATTAAAAGGAGTCCCTTTAGGCAACGTTCCGAAGATACTGGCAGCGTTCCCCCTTTGGATAGCGAGACTAATTCGTTGTCCGAGGTAGCTGCCAGCTCTTCGGTCACCTGTGAAAAATTATTTATTTCATGTAGGCCAACTTGTAGCTCTTATGAAACATTCAGACTCTACCATCGGTTCGGAATGCAGATAATTCTACTGAGAAGAGCCGGCAAGAAACTCAGCAGTTGCACTTTTCATAACAAAATATTACAATATTAATGTATAACATACACAGACATAATATTACAATGTAATAAGTTATTGGACTTGTGAGCAGCTGGATGCCAAGCCGATTGATTCCATGCAACTTTGTCATTAAAAGAGTCACTATAACTTAGTAATAATAAGGGCATCCAAGTGCAAGAGCAAGATATTATTGCAAGAGATCTTTGTTCAACAGTCAGTTCATCTATCGGTTGATAAAGAATTCACAGTGCATTTCGTGACCAAGTCGTAAAAACACAAAGCTTAATTTGTTACGACATATCGGCTGGTTGCTGCTGTCAATGACCGCAGTCACAGTCACGTAGTGCGCGAGGACCCTAAATGTCGTAGATATTATTTCGACACTAAATCTCATCAATGCGACTCATCTAGCAATCTACAAAAAACGTAAACACACGCATAACGCGTGTCCACACACCTAGCTATAATATACCTACTATGTCAAGGTAGCGTACAATCTAGCTGTTGCTACATTGCAAGAATAACTTTAAGTTACCTAATCTGTTTGTTTGTAAAAAATACTAGGCAAATGGTTTTATTTAAGCACAAAACATGTCTTTATGCTATAATATTCATTTTTATGTTAGGTACGTCTGGTATGACAATTTTGTAACTTATGTCATAGGTACGAGTACGATTTAGGTTTTTAAAATTCCGAATCTATTATTACCGAGATACAAAATAGCATTTGTAACTCAACTAGGTATACCCATTACAAATCACGGACAACCAATACACTTTGCATTTATAAATATTTTACACAGTTAGACCCCGACTGCAAGTTGTTCAGATGTACAAAAGAAAAGATTTCAACGCGCACGCGGTGGCAACCCATTTTTTTTTTTTTTTGTAATGAGAATAAATCCTATACCTATTTTGAATCTTATTAAGTAGATATGTTGGCACAAACAAACACACTTTCGCATTTATAATATTAGTAAGGATTTATTTAACAACAAGTAAATAATTAAAGATTAGATGCATTGTTGGAATACAAGAAAGATATTAGGAATCATCCTTCAGAAACCGGAATTGTTTCAAAAGACAGATATGTATATCTCGTAATATTCATCTATGTTCCAGGTTCTCCAAGCTGTTGCTTTTTCTTGGTAATACCAGAAGATGTAGCGATGGGTTTTACTACGTACTACGGATTTGCTCCACGTATTTTTAAGGGTTCGTTAATTTTTCTGAACTTAAAATGACCTCGAAATGCCAGATGCTTAAAAAATATTAATGTTTTAAGAATATTAGGCAAGAATAACCCGGTTTTTGCTTATAGTTTAAACGCAGTTTTGTGAACTGAGGCAGCACACCATCACTAAAATTATTTAAATACAGCGACGATTTTTGTCGGTTTTTCTGTTGCTTCCTAGAATCTTTTATCTTACGTCGGTTGTGTAATTAGTAATTAGGTTCTGAAGAGATTAATGCCCGTTTTCACCAACCATACCTAAATCATCCCTTAAGTAAGAGTCTCTTTACGTAGGTAGTCCTTAAAAACAATCCCTTGCCCAATGTTATTTGCATACTAGGTGCTCCCTATAAGTTCGAGAAAACAAAATCTTTTTTTTACAAAAGAATATTAGCCAAGCTGATGTGGACTAATATCCTCCTAACCCCTCCGAATAAATGGAAAGCTTGTGCTAGGAGCAGGTACGATAGTAGTACAACAGGTGGGGTTCGAACCTGCGACCTTTCAGTTTGTAGTCCGCACTTTTAACCGTTGGGCTATTGAGGCTTCTTTGACAGAAAGCGTCACCTATGTTATTAGTAGAACTAACGATAGAACAGATGGTAAAAATCCTCTTCGCTTAGGTAGCCTGTAAAAGTTAGGGAACGTTGGTGAAAACGGGCATTAGAAACTTTTATATTTATTCTACAGCTTTCATAACTTCTCGTATTTTTTATTCAGGAAATGACCATCGGATTGGATTTGGTTTCCGTTTCGGTGAACACGCCGATCTTCAGATCCTGTACGAATTTGGACCCCAAACTTCTACGACCCCATTAAAATCTAAGGGTTCGTATAATAAAAAAAATTACAATAGTCCCATCCAATTTTCTTACTTGAAGTACTTTTTATCCCGGAAAATCAAAGTTCCCGCAGGATTTTTAAAATCGAAGTCGCGGGCATCAGCTAGTGCTTGTACAATCAAAAATGTGTGTATGTACATTATGGGGATTACTTTTATAACCTGTCGTAAAATCCCCAAGACTGGGTTTATTTTTACAAAGTTTTTGAAACACAGTTGTGTACCAAGGCACTCGCTAAGGATTCCGATATCACGTATGCCTACGTGATATCGGAACGTGACACTGCAAGAAATAAGCGTAGTTAATGTTTAAGTTTTCTTCTTTTAATTTTCAGTCGTACCTGGAACCCGTTCGGTGCTGCCGAGACGTCGAACCGTACACCGTCCATTCTTAGAGCTGTTGGTCAGAGCTGGCGTCCTCAAGAGGGCATCATATCAGTACAATATCGTTCATGATACCACACCAAAGACGAATCTCGATAATAGTAGCTTCAACAGTGTAAATTGAAACTTGAGACTTCTTTTTGGAAAAATTATTAATATCTTGAAATAGTTCTTGATATACCTAAGTATGTTTGCAATTTTAGATAGGTATTTTTACTCTTTAGCGATAAACTAAGTATTGAACTGCAGTCTCAGGCTGAAAAACTTTCAATTTACTCACTTCTCAGTCTCAAGAAAGGGTCTGAACGAGATTGATTTATATAACATTTTACTCAGACCTTTGCAAGGCTGAACCATTGCTCGTTATTTTTTAGTAGACAGCTTTATATGTTAATCATCTAAGTGCTAGGGAGGGTAGTTAAAAAAAACAATCTTCTAGATTTTTTTAGAACGTATTTATTTCTTATAAAAAATGTCCGTCTTACCTATATATACATAAAACGTAAGGTTAATGTAATAAATAGCCCTTTTCAAAGTAGGTTAAAACGAGTAACATTGAGTTAGGCTGAAATCTAAGAATCGCACTCTCGCTCTGCTCAGACTCAAGACAGAGTTAAAACGAAACAGATATAGGTCAGAATATATTTGTCTCGTTTTAACTGTCTTGACGTCCGAGCAGAAAGAGAGTTGCGATACATAAATCTCAGCCAGTCTAACTACTACGTATTTATTAGTACGTATGTTAATAATACTTAGGTATATAAATGTAGAGAAATGGACTTATATCAAGTAAAACACATAAGTAAATACAAGTTAATGTGAATATTTCCCTTTTAAAATACTTAAGTAAGTACAGATATTTCATATAATATGTTTAAAGTTCCAATTTCCGCCATTTTGTTTCCAACTGTAAAGTAATGGCGTTGTGTTGCAAGATTATTGTTTGAGCGGTAAGGACAAGACAAGATAATTCAATTTGTGTTTATATAAGTCCCTTGCGCAAGCCTTGAATGGTCACAGTCTTCATACAAATTAATTCATAATTTTATGATTTTGATGAGTTTTTGCATCGTGATTTTGCAGCATCTGTTTACAGCCTCCAGTTGACGTTGGCGCAACAAATTCGGCCAATTCTCGGCGGATTGCGCAAAGATCGATTTGTGAACAGGAAAAATCGATACAGAGTAATTTTTTGTGATTTTCATTCCAAAACAATATTTCAACATTTTTCTACAATAATATATAGCAATTCATTGTTTTAAATAACCTATATGTATATTATGAAGAATATAAATAGATAATAGATAATGTTATGATAAAGATAAGCTATATACATACAGCGTGCAATAAATAAATTATTGTGAACCAGTTCCTCATTTGCCACGCAATTCCATTTTCATATAAATCCTTAAAATTGTTATCCTATCGGACGAATACACAACTACTACCACCTTAATAAGTTAACAACATACCTGCACTAAAATTCTCTTGGAGGGAGTGACAATATTTTGAGCGAGATAGCATGAGTATCTGGTTGTTGTAGAGCACTTGATGTAGTTGTTGTAAAGCACTTGATGGTGTTTAAAATCGTTTTTAACTTTCTACTCATCATCCTTTCTGCGCTAACACATACTGTCATTATAACTTATAAAATTTGTAGTACTGTATTAAAGTTACATGTGTTTTCTGCATTCTACTTTTTTCCCTGCTATACACATGCCACACACCTCAAAAAACATCCATGTCAATACCTACTAATTTATTGAGTATTGATACAAGTTTTCTACTTAGTTTTATGATAATAATGATGATTAATGATTATTATAAGTCGAGGCGAAGCCCGCGCAGAAGGCAGGGTTTTATATTATCTTTAATAATATTAATTGCAAATCCAGCATAAATTCCTAAAAATTCCCATCATAAACCTTACAAAAACATGAAAGAAAGTATTTGACCTATACTTAAATTAAAAAAAAAATTACGAAACAAAAACTGATAACTACCCCCCCAAAAAAGGAAAATAAAATGAAAAAGAAAAAAAAAAACACAAATATACTCTCATAATTATTGTGTAATATCGTACATAATATTTCTAAACATTATTTATATAACATTAGTCTTTTTCATAAATGGCATTACATTTTTGAACATTAAATAATAAAAAAACATTAATTAATTATCTACATTATCAGGTCAAAGACCTACAGTATGGTACTTTACATTTTTTAACTGCCAAATATATTTTTAATCCTTCCTATTACATATCTCTTTATATTTGTAGATAAAACATAAGACTAAACGTAAAATACAAAAGTGAGTAACTCTAAATAACGTAATACACAAATCCAACCTTTGCTCGTCTATAATTTTATTTTATTTTATTTTATCAATGACCATTTACACTTAAATTACAATTAATATTAAATCATTTAATACATACAATACTTTTAACATTTACATAAAACTTAAATTAGGGCCCGCATAATTTAAAAATATATTTGACAGTTGTCAAATATGTACATCGAAACTTATACTCCAGTCGAGTTATTAATAAAAAAAGTCCAAATATTAACGTGTATTTCTTAGACCAATAAATAGCAGGATTATAATTATATACTTTTTATTATGAAATTAATTTAGGGAAAAGACGTTTCTTGACCGACTCGGAATATAAGTATTACAAGTTATGAAGTAACGTAACAAATATCTCTCATGCCATCTCTTTCATTGAATAAACATATCCGTGAGCAGATTTTAAAAACACAGTGGTAGTAATTCTGTTGCGTATTATCTTTTAACTGATTTGATAAGACTATTTTTAGAAGTGTTAGCTTAGTTTAGCTTGGAGAATGTATGTAACAGAATTAGATGCTTATTCGGTTCTACACAAAAATCTAAATTAAACTAAATTGGCTAGATAGTTGCTAACCATTAGAAAAGACTAGACCTATAATTTAGTTTAAAAATGTATAAACAACCGTATTAATTTTTTCATGAGCTGAAGTTTCTGTTATACTATGTATTAAGCTATATAAATAAAAGTGAACAAGTTACTTGAATTTAAATATTTCATATTTCTCGCTACCAAAGTTGTGTAGAGATTAATCTAGTATATACTCCATTTTAATGCCTTTAAAATCGCTCACCTAAGCAAACAATTCTGAAAGGGAGACACTATTCGAGAGAAATTCTACGTACGTCGATGTTCTAAGTAATATTATTTATAAATAAATAAGTAAAATTTGTAAATTGTGACATATCGAGACCTTACAATAACAATAATAACATTGACTCGCGGACGTTATTTACATTGACGACAAAAACTCGAACTGGCCGAAATATTAGTCACAGTGGTAAAACAATAATTGACAGTTATTAACACCTAACAACAACAGTGCCTATCATTTATATGAGACTTGACATAGGTTACAAATAAATGGCGGTGAATTCCGCCATCTTATGTTTCAGTAGAAGATTTATTTTACCATCTCGACGACGAATAAAGAAAAAAATATGTAAACCGGCGAATCGAAGTAACAAACATGCGATTAATAGACTAAAATTAAATAGAAAATGCTGGGTCTTTTTTTTTGGAATGACTTTAAATGCTACAATTTACTCAAAGGCGTATCGTAAAAATATAACACGAAAAAATACAACGTCACCACTTAAAACTGTTTCCGAATAACTGTCAGTAGTCACGTTTCTCGTTTAAAAAAGAATTGATGATTTTCATATTATTTTACAAATTAACATGATTATTTTATGATTGAAAATGTCAGTTTATAATACCAATTTTGATTTTATAATAATGAAATATTTGTCACCTAGACGATATGGTTTGTCGAAAATTTTTAATGTTTTAGTTTGTAAAATTGATTTGCAAAATACTTTCATTTTTAACTAAATTTTTCCTAAAATTATCGGAGTAACGGATTGCCATGAAAGCCTAAGTTGCGGTAACATAACTTTTTGAGGAAGGTGAAGTTTACTCGGTTTTAAAAAAATGCAAGCCATGCCGCAAATTAAAATAACTTAGCTTTGATATCTTATAGATTTAAGCTAAGCGAGCTAACTGAACTGTGGATTAGCTCATACCTATCGATTACTTTCCAAATAGTCACACTTTTGCCTGACTTAAATATCTTTTAATTTTCGGTCTGAATCGACGTATATTATTTTATCTCGAATAACTTAGTTTACTTTCATAGTTGGTTGTTGTAGCTACGTTGATGCATGAGCTAAGCTAAGTTACTTAAGTGTACAGCGTGGCTTGTGCTTAAAACTTGTTTTCGTTCCAAATATGTAATGGTAAGTTCCTACCAAATAGTTCTACTGAGATTTTTTATTATTTTAAAAATAATTCTATTCATTATGTATGTCCACAATTGTTTTATACGTTAAATTGATTGATTATTATTTACTATACACGTTTATTAATACAAAATAATTGATACAACATTCACCACAATTAATTCATGTCACAACAATGTTCTAATAACGAGGAATGACTTTCGTATTAAAAGTTACTTTTGAATTCTTCCACGATTACAAATTCTTTCACGATTTCAAGATCAGTTATTAAAAAATAGAATATTACGTCAACACCTTACATCATTATTATTTAATTTAAAACACATATAGCATCAACAGACATACCACCTTCTAACACTATCTGAAGTCGCCTTTAACCAATATTTCACTTGATTGGTGTCATTAATAAATCGACCTAACCGCACTAGGATGTAGATCAAGGACGGCAATATTAAACCGCCATTTTCTTATCTGTTTTTTTTTAAGAAAGAAATAAAAAATGGTGCTTTTACGTTCCTATTCTTGATCGCATTATAGGTTGGCATATGCTAGTTGGCACTGGATATACCCAGTAAATGCTATGTTATGTCATTAGTTCCATAAGATTCTCATTCGACAATTATTCATCAACTTTAACGATCATACAAAAGTTTTCGGGGTCACACTTATAACACGCCACGTGACGCGTGTTGAGTCATAATATCAAACGTATTCGTGACAAAACACCCAAAGACTATGTTTCAAGTGTGTTTCTGGTCAAAGATATTAACAGAATTATGGGTGGCGTGTTATTAGGTTAATCTATTTTTCTTAATGGTCTTAAAAGGTAAACAATTGGTTTCTCGCGAAAGGCGTTAACCGCTAAGCACAGAACGTTAGCGCAATGAAAATGAAACCGTGCTACAAGTGAAACACCAAACTTAAGAACTTCGTAAGAGCTCGGCTAAGTTCGGTTAAGTTCGGTTTCACCAAACTTAAGATCTTCGTAAGAGCTCGGCTACGTTCGGTTAAGTTCGGTTTCATCAAACTTAAGAACTTCGTAAGGGATCGGGTTACGTTCGGTTAAGTTCAGTTTCACCAAGAACTTTGTAAGAGCTCGGACTACGTTCGGTTACATTCGGTTTTTTCGTAAAGTTTTCCGCGATTTGTTTACCTTTTAAAACAGCTAAGAAAAAATAGATTATAACAATTATGTTTTCGATTGCACTCAAATCCAATGTTTTTTAAACGTCAATCAACTAAGTTCAGTTTGACACACAGTTTATTCGTTCACGAGTCACATGTACTAGCTGTCCTGATCCCTGCGGTTGGGGGGCAGGCTCTGTGGACTCTGCGAGAATTGGTTGACCACTTTGCTCTGCATCATGTTCAGCAAAACGTCGGAATATTGCTCGATGAGGGACATCGTTGGTATCCCAGAGTCGTTTGCGTCTAGAAGTACAATTTATAATGTTTTGAAATTGGCTTTAGCTAACATGTTTAGGATGAACAATGAACATAGATAGCAAAGCACCTACATATATTTGTTTGGACCTGCTGTAACAACTGTGGGATTGTCTAAAACGGATTTCAGTATTGATCGCAATCACCTTGGCTGATTTTAAGGTGGTCTTACTGCATCGATATATTTTAACCAATAGCGATATAGTACCCTCCAATCAGAGGTGATGATTGCATCACACTGTAGCATTCATTTTTAGTTAATCCCACAACTGATATAAAATAAAAGAAAAATTACGTAGAATAAATTGTTCTTCGTGCATTTAGGTTTGTCAAAATCTCGTGGGACCCCTTGTCTTACTAGGATAAAAATTTGCCTATGACACTCTCCAGGTCATACTGACGACGTATAAAATCACGCTCACGCATAACTCAATAGCGGCGTCATCTGACAGATCAAAAACTCGTAAGTGGATTCAAGACTAACCTCTGCTGTTCATATGCTCCCCTTCACCATTAGTCGCCCGTACGGCGCCGCGGAGAACTTTCTGCGTCTCCAGGATCGCAGCTTCGAGCCCTGTTCAAGGACAAAAAGGTTTACAAACCAAAGAACACTAAGGCATAGAGCCTTAGTATTCTTTGTTCACCATAACTTTAACCGAAAAATTTCGACGTTTCGACTAATCGAATCGACAGTAAAAAACTATGAATACGTCAAAATTGGCCGGTCAAATGGTGGTGAAATACATGAAATAAAACTTAAAATAGTATATATCTATATGAAAACATAATTTGTCTTCGAACCACGTCGGATTCTGTTTTGAGTGTCGTCCATTAATACAAATAAAGAAATAAGGTATTAGCTACGAATATAAATTTAAATGAAACCCATTCAACACGTAGTTTATTTTTGGACTAAAATTTAAAACTTCAAAATTCCAAAAACTCAAAGACTATCGATTTCCAACCGTAGTACATTGTGGGACAAAATTTGTTGTATTTAAGCTCTATCACCTCCTGCTCACCAGAAACCCTGTATTATAAGGTCTTACCACTAATATCTGCCGCGCAGTCGGGTTCCCTTTGCAGAGTTCGGTACAGCTGGACAACTTTGCTGGCCGTCTTCGTCAATTGTTCCGTCAACGCCGAACACAGTTGGGACGACGACACTAGTTCAATAAAACCTTCATATTATTTCAATGAAAATAAATTTTGATTCTGATAAATCTCCTAAAAACTGTATTCCAAGTACAAAGAAGTGTCCACTAGCATATAAAACCTCCTGCTTCCATGTTTGAATAAACTACGTAAGAGATAATCAAACAAAATTAAAAAATTGAATACATAAATCAACAAAAATTTTTTAATAGAGTTAACACACACATAATAGTTAAAATTAATATTGAAATGAAGAAAATGTTATTGTTAGTGTTAAAATGTGATTTGAAAATGAATGATTTTTATCTATTTGACTACACGTTAAAACTTACGAACAGGTAATTTTTTTCTAACAATCAGAGTTCGTACGTTTGGGAATGAATTGTTTGCGTACATTTTAAGCGTTCTACGTGCTGTTAGTGATGAAAACACAACATACAATTCGCGTCTCCCGGCGTCTCCTGCTTCGAGCGTTGCGGTTTGGTGTTAGACGTTAACCGCGCGGTTACTTCGCGAGCCTTTGCCGATATATCGCGCTCACTGCCGCTCCGACCTGAGACAACCAGGCGGTGAGAAACTTCTGATATATTGCCATTTACCGCCAAGGCTCAGGTACACATCACGCGATCTTACTTTTTTTTTAAGCATCCATATTGGTATCGACTTAAAATCCTCTCTCCCCTCCAAATAAGCGTATAGCTTGTATTTGGACCGTACGACTACTACTTACTTGGCCAGTAAGAGACAACAGTAAAGAAAGGGCCAATAAATGGGTTCAAAGTTGCATTTACTTGTGTTATTACGAGAATGGTCGTAAAGTATGAGTAATAAATTTAAAAAAATTGTTAAAAAACTAAAAAAATATATAAAAATAGTAGTAATTTTATATTAAATATACAGTACCCATCACGAAAATTGAAACAGCGCAAATCAAAACACACCTGCAAACACAGCGTACTATGTCTATCTAATAGGAACGTCCATTTTCCATTTCTGTCTTACTCACATGCGTCTCACACTGAGCATGACAGAAATACAAAATGGCGGCTTTTCATTCCAATATTTATCATTTATTAATTATTTGTTTACATCACAATAGCATAGAAAAAATGTATCTGTAAGTATATTATAAAAATCAATAAAATATAAATGTGTCTGTAAGTATATTATAAAAATCAATTGCTGTTCGTTAGTATGGCTACTAACTCAAGAACGGCTTGACTGATTTTGAAAATTTATTTTTTTATTCTGACCGCTCTACGGGGGTGGTTTAAAAAAAGGATACCCAAAAGAATACTTTTAATAGATAGCGGGAGCGAAGCTGGTGGTAAAAGCTTGTCACAAATAAAAAATAAGATTACTAAAACTTAATTTATTTAAAACTGTCATTCTATTCAAATGACTCAAACGCCGCTATTTCATTGAGCTTTCAAAACGTGTTAGCAATTGTGAATGTGTAATTTTTTAACTTTCGGAACGAGTACAGTACAATTAGAATGGCCATGGTTCTTTTGCATAAGAAGGGTTATTTTCATGTGACGATGTTGAAGTAATCATAATATCGTACCCTTATTGCAAAAACCGATTATCTGCACCAAAATTTGAGCGAAAAGTTTTTGAGTTATAAGCATTTGAAACTTTAACGACTTAAAAATTAGTTATAATGATGTCCATTTTTAAACAATAATAATTTTTATAAACAAGAAACTATTCAAGAAATGTTAAGTAGGTTAATAATTGAAAAAAACTTACTATTTTTTCAACAAAAAGAAGAAAATAACCGGTAAGGAGCTCACTTAGTTAGTTTTTCCTGAATGTAGAAAAACTACCAAATTTTCAAATTTACCGTTCTGGTAGCTCTAATGGCATTTTTTATTTAATCACTTGTTTTGAATAGTAATAATCATCAAGACAAAAATCGTTTTAGTTCAACTTTAGCCAGTACAGGTGTAAAATAAATATCTTTAGTCGCTTTTGGCTGAAGGTAAAGTAGATTTCATTTAACTTTGTACGTACTAACTGCAGCGCCCTATGGTTTTACCCGAGGAGTTCCCGTTCCCGTGGGAAATGGGCAAGCCTACATTATTTCTTATAATCTCAGCTATCTTTAAAAGAAAGTTTCGTTGAAATCGGTCCAGCCGTTCTAGAGATTAGCTCATTTAAATTATTTCGTTTTATTATATTAGAATAACTAGCTGTGCCTTGCGGTTTCACCTACATTTGTCCCGTTCCCGTAGGAATTTAGGGAAACACTATAACTGTAAACTTTCCTCTCGAATCCCTCTATCTACTGATGAAAACTGAATTAAAATCCGTTGCGTAGTTTAAAAGATCTACGCGTACATAAAGAGGGCCAGACAGCGGGAATCGATTTTGTTTTATACTATGTAAAGATAACATATACAGCAGAGCTAAGTTTGCCCGCAAGCGTTGCTATATGGGTGCCCCATTGTAGCTTTGAATCCAGGGTTAATCCCAAGAACACTTTGGAGTCCTCAGTTTTCAAAGGTTCATTATTTATCTTTAAATTTTTACTGACAGTTCTCGGGTTAGGTAATAAAAACTCAACACACTTTGTTTTTTTAGTATTTAAAAGTAGATTATTTGCCGTAAACCATTCAGAAACTTGAGATAATGCATTATTTACATCGTCAAAATTGTCTTTTATCCTATCGACTTTAAAATTCAAAGACGTATCATCAGCAAATAGTACAATATCGCAAGTATTGTGGACAAAATGTGGTAAATCATTTATGTAGACCAAAAACATGAATGGACCTAGAATAGAACCCTGGGGTACACCCATTACTGAGGCTGATCCGGATGATTTTACATCATTGACACATACTCTTTGGACTCGTTCACTGAGATAAGACGCAATGAGACTAAGTGCAAAATCTTTAATGCCATAGTGGCTCAGTTTAAGCAAAAGTGTCTCGTGATCAACGCAGTCGAATGCCTTTGACGACAAATCACAGAAAATACCAATGGCACTCTGTGAGTTCTCCCATGCATCGAATATGTGTTGTAACAGCCTTGCGGCTGCATCGGTTGTTGATCGACCCTTTGTAAAACCATACTGCTCAGTGTGTAGGATTTTATTTAAATTAAAGTGTAAAAGCAGTTGGTTGAGCATTATTTTTCCGAATATCTTGCTGAGAGTTGGCAAAATTGAAATTGGCCTGTAGTTATTCGGGTCACTCTTGCTTCCCGATTTAAAAAGCGGTATTAGCTTACTACATTTCATAAGGTCTGGAAAAGATCCAGAATCTACTGATTTATTAAAAATTAAAGCAAGATATGGCGCAATAATATCAATTATGTTATGAATTATTTTAACTGATATCCCCCATAGATCTGCTGTTTTCTTATTTTGTAAAGATTTAAATGTTTTGACTATGTCATATGGGGTAACGTGTTCAAACCTAAATAACTTATTGCACTCAGAGACATTGCTCCTTAGAAGACGATAGACTTCTGCTGGCGAGGAATTCAGAGAACTGGTTGTAGTAATTGGAATATTTTTGAAAAAGTTCTCAAATGTATTTACAATTACTGTATCGGAGTTAATTACATGATTATCACTTTTAAGCTCCAATTTATTATTATTATGTACCTTATGTTTACTCATTTCATCGCCGATGATGTCCCATGCTGTTTTAATTTTATTATCAGAATTGGCAATTTTTTGTTTTATGTGAAGTGACTTTGCTTGTATGCACACATTTTCAAACAATTTAGAATAGTTTCTTACATATTCAATAAACGCGGGGGAATAATTATATTTTTTTCTGCATATAAGTCAAACAGCTTATTTCTACTTTTATAGATTCCGGCAGTTGGCCAGTTACTAAACTTAAGATCTTTAGACAGTCTTTTCTCTATCACCTTAAAGATAGAGTTATATTGTGAGCTTAACAAATCAAAAAACTTTTGATTTGTGAAGATGTTCAAAAACCCTCGTAGCCCAGTTATACAGTAAAAGTGAACTTAAGTTCTTTTACCTGCAATAATTTTAACAAAATATTGAGTTCATTATTCTGCAAAAAGCAACTAATGTTGTTTAGTTCGTTTTTCTTTTTAGATACATCAGCAATTTCTAGTATATTAATAAAAGCTGAAACCTGTTAACGCAGGTTAACATGTATTAACAGAATAATATTGACATAATGATAAATCAAGCAACTACATCTGAAAAGTATTATAATACAATACATTGTTTTTGTGGTATAGATTTATAAATCTAAATTATTTAAATGAGTTTAGTTCTTTTTTTAAGAAGGTAATTAAATCATACCTGTAGGTAGTTGCTTTTAACTCTAGCTATCTCCGTAAACAAGCGTCGTAGCCGACAATGGGTTTTACCTACAGCTTCGCCGTGAGTTGAGGAGTCGATTGATATATTTAACCTAATTTTGGTACAAAAATGCAGATAATCGGTTTTTGCAATAAGGGTACGATATATTCCCAATGCCCAAGACCGTCGATATCGCTTGAAGTTATGACATCTCGACATACAAAAAATCTTACCTAATCTCCTCGTCCCCCTATCAGCTGAAGCGGCCCTCGGTCTCTGCACTTCACCCTCTGCCTCCGAGCTGGATTCCGACCGCGCGACGCTCGCTGAAACAGTTCTTATGCAGTGCGGCATAAAGCCGACTATCGCGTGCGTGCACGTGTATAGGCGACTATGTTAGCATGTTAGCGACAACGCTGCACTTTTTATTGTCTCGATCAAATTATTCTCATGTTCTTGCTCGCTTAAGCGCTTTGCAAATTCAAATTCAAATTCAAAATTAATTTATTTCATGTTGGCTAACTTGTAGCTCTTATGACACGTCATAAATCTACCATCGGTTCGGAATGCAGACTCTGCTGAGAAGAGCCGGTAAGAAACTCAGCAGTTGCTCTTTTCAAAAAAATTTTTTTTTTAATTTTTTTTTTTTTACAAAGCTATGCTATCGTTTGCATCGTTGTAATTATGTTTTGCTGGACTTATTTGTAGTATCGATACTTTTGGTTCGATACCTAGCAAAGCTTCCGAAAGCTGTACCACTCCATCGAGAGAGATAACGCTATACATCAGAAAGAGAAAAGTATAGACTATACCGTCTGCTTACTTAAGGTAGTTTTCCAATTACTCGATACTTTTGTCCCTAACTTGATCTTTCTTAAATATTTTATACTAAATGAAGGTTTTAGCCATGTTAGGATTGAACTACTGTGAACTTTACTAGAGGTTTATTTATAATGTTCGTTACCTGTGCTGTACGAGTTAGCTAGGCCGCGCCGCCTGGCCGTGTTCGCGGCCGCCTTGTTCGCGGAACTGATGGTGGGTCTCATCAGACCTCCCGCACGGGGAGGTTGCGCACGAGATGGGGTCGGGTCAGATTCAGAATCGCTCTGTGGGAAAATCATTTTTTTTTATCTCGTATGAACTGCTACGCTCTGGTGGCATATTGCTTTTAAACTTGGGTATCTTCAAATCGAGAGTGATTTAAAGATACCTAATTTTCACTAGCTTTTGCGATGAAAAGAGCAATGCGATATAAATGCAAGTCCCACCTGGTTGTTCAAAACACCAACACTGGAGCTCCTCGTCATGTTGGACTTGTTGGTGTACCGCGGCGCTGGTCGCACGAACCCGCTGGGCGATTTGCTCGAGTTCTGGTTGATTTGTTGGGTGGGTTTGGTTGACGCTACATAAAAGGCGTATGTTAAAAATTTATATATATTATTATGGTGAAATTTGTACACATTATGCTAAAGT
This sequence comes from Hipparchia sbordonii, assembly GCA_038048805.1. Lineage (NCBI taxonomy): Eukaryota > Metazoa > Arthropoda > Insecta > Lepidoptera > Nymphalidae > Hipparchia > Hipparchia sbordonii. Next base: position 10,965,874 of record CM076107.1, read on the forward strand.
ACTATATTTTTACAAAAAGGTGTATACGCATAACTATATAGATTGAAATATAGAAAAGCATTTTATTATTAGAAACCATGCAAGCATAACATACGCTAGAAAAATTAACAATTTAAGCTTTATCTCCATACAGCATTGTGACCAAACACTGTTTTAAGACATGCCATTTCCAAAGTACGGGTGTTCTTAACTCTGATTAACATACACTTAACGCTGTTTGTTTTAATATACTGCAGACAATTAGGACAGCTTTGTAAACTAGAGAGTTGTTAAAATAATATACATACATACTATCCAAAAATCCCAGTAAAATAAACTAACTAAGAAAAAGATGATATTACTTTATTAACGTGCCTCTCCGTACTGTGCTTTAATAATGCGATTCATGCAATAAAATTTTATTCCAGAAACCGAAAAGTCCATTCACCATAAGACGCTAAAAAACATTAACTGAAGAAGGCAAGATCAATGGTAGAAAACTGGGCGATTTCCAGGACCCACAAAAGATACTATTTAATGACCATAGAACACTAATATTATGTTGGATTGTTTTCTCTGATAAGAAAAATTTTCAACGAAGAAGCCAGAATTATACGACTAGGTAGATACACCTTTAGTAATTTGAGTCAAGTCTTCTCGTGATCAACATCTCAATCAGTGTCTTTAAAATTCTCAGTTTTGACGCTAAAATGTGGTCGCCAAGGGAGCTATAAGGGCTGTTTCAGGAAGTTGCTTGTAAAAAGTTTATTTGAATAAAAAAAAATATTTCTATCTATCTATTAAAAATGTAAGAAGCGACGGTTATTGCAGCCGTAAAGCCTTATGAGTGGAGTGTAGTGTAATAGTGTAAGCGTAGTATGGGTGCTCAACGCATGATGAACTGATGGTATAAAGAAGAGGTGCTGAAGAGCGTCTGAATGAGCAAAGTCTAAGATGAAAGTGTGGTGGCGCTCATCAAGGAAACCCTTTAATCTTACACAAGTTGACATGATGATAATGAAACCCGATTGTAAGAACAAGAGTTTTAGTACTATTTGAGAATTTAAGGGTTTCAAGATAGCCCAACGATATATTCTGGTCTGGCGGGAGGCCCGGCTTTGGCCGTGGTTAGTTAAAACCCTACCGTCAAAAACGTGTCGCCTCTACCTTTGTCTTTCAGTCCGCACTTTGGACCGTTGCGTTATTGAGTGTATAAGCTGTACTAGTGTGCACCCAGAGTTCCACCACCACAGTTACCTTGCGGCGTCCGCGGCGCCGGCACGGGCTTGGCGGCGAGGTCCGACAGCGATATTGCGCGCCTCATCCCCGTCTCTTCGGGCTCCGAAGAGGACAGGTGGTTGCGCGCTGCTGCACGTACGTTACGTTACGTTACACCACATGCATGGTTCATTACACCCAACTTGGTCAAACCTCACGTACTTTGCCTCAATATTTTTCAACGCCATTCTCTATTATAGTATTTTCTATGAATCACTAACATCGACTTACACCAATCTGCTTAACCATCTTGTCTAGTTAATGTTCAAAATGGTGTCATTTTACTTACATACTTTTGACTGTCTTAGTAAAGGATTTAAAAACTTTACTCTCTTAGTTAACGCTTCGATATATCTAAGTATTATAATATTATAAATGCGTAATTTTGATTGTTTGTCGGTTGTGGGTTTGTTCTTCAATGACAGCAATGGAGCAATGAATCAATGTGATTTTTGATGGGTATAGTTGACGACATAGAAAGTGACATAGGCTTGTCTTTTATCCCAGAAAATAGGATTCCCGTGGGATTATTAAAACCTAAATCCACGCGAACTAGTAGCAGATAATATCTTTGTGACTTGTGTTCTGTCGATATCACCAAAGTTAGTGATACAGGTAAATTGACCTTAATGCAATGGTCTCAGCAATGTAGCTATATCATTACATTATGTTAAATAGAAAATAGCGTAATTATTAATTAATGTGATACTAGACGTTTATGTTTGACCAATTTGAGATACAGGCAAAGGCAATAAATATCGCTTTCAATAATCATAAATTCATAATATAAAAACCGTGCGACGTGACAATACAAAAAAATATCCAATCAAAAATAACATGCTTACATCGCAATAAAGCCATGACTTGTGATGTGTTGTGATTGATGAAATCAATTATTCAAAGGGTTATTTCGGTGCTGATTTGGATGTATACAGTCTCAAAACTACATTGGCAGGTCTATAAATAGCGCTATCTCCTTCCAAAATGAATCCTTCAGAAGAGGATAGCACTACTTTTAATATCAATGTAGTTTAGAAATTATGCACAGCCTAATGAGCATAATTTTTTCCGCCATTAAGGTAGTCACAAGATACCACAAACATAACTAAAGCTTTTCCTAAAAAACGTACATAGAACCAAAGTAAAATCTAGAAGCACAAAAAAGGATCGCCACGATATCTAAGTCTCATGCGACTCCAACCTGCTATTGGTGAGAACTTCGACGGCAGAACCGGGGTAATGGGTAACTTTCGAACTAAACCCCTTAGCACGCATCCCGAATTTAAAACCGGTCGTATTCTACTAGAAGATGCACCGTATTGATTTTCCGTATACATTCTAGGAGGTGGTTCGCGAATTATTTTTCTGAACGGAACCTTCGGTCTGTTAAAGCCGTAAATAGACATCCTTTTGGGCGAATTAGTACAGCTAGAGCTTGTTGTTGAAGATTCATAATTTTCACTGTCCAAGTGCACATCAGTTTTCGGTATAACCATTTCGTTATAAACCCTCTGTGGTAGAGACTTTCGAGGTTTCGGTACGTTTTGAAACGTATTATTCAACTGTGTCTTAGGTTCAGGTTCTTTGTCAATATTTTCGTTACCGGCGTCGTTAGATACATCTACACCTCCAACAGTCAAACCAATATGATCTGTATCGAGTATATCTGGCAAGCTCAAATTGCGCTTGATTTCTTTATTATCCGAATTTTCGGTGTCTGTGTCAGCTTCTTCTAAAGTTAGAGAAGCAAAGTTTGGAACCGTATTTTGTTTCTTGGCTAATTTTTCAAACTTCCTTGATAAAACTTTAACTACGCCTTTCCCGTCGTTTATATTAGCTTTCAAAGGTTTCATACGCCATTCTTTTAATATTTTTTCCTGCAATATTTTACGTTCTTCCATTTCTACCAATTTGTTAATGATTTCTAGCTTTCGCTCGATATATTTGTATTTTTCAAAATCATCATTCCCAGGAGCTATATTTTCTTTGGCTTCAATATTTTGGCCGCTATGAGATGGAACAGGTTTATCTTGATGCTTTTTGGCAAATTTTAAATTTGTCTGATCTTTAATAGTCTTACTATATTTTTTATTTTCTTGTTCAGCGTAGTAATCTAACGAATCTTTTGCAAAATCTTGACTATCTTCAATTACGTCTAAAGAATCCATGCTCACGTGAGTCATCTTTTCTCTCTTTTGCATAGCATAAACTTCGAGACTATCCATTTGTATTTCAGACCTATTCTCATTCACATCCTTTTCTTTGACGAAAACATCAAACGTTTTCTCTGAATTATCATGAGTATCTTCAAGGTTAGAATTCTTGTCTTCTTGTTTCCTATTGGATACATAATTTTTATTTTGCAATCCATCCAATTTCGCTTTATATTGGGAGGTTATGGAAGAACTAAGTGTAGATTTTTCTAAACCGGCTTTTAAACGATTATTAAGCTTAACGGAAGACGTTCTTTTAATTGGTTTAGGAGGTTTATGTGGCACAAATTCCATGGTTACTTTGGCATCATTATTATTCTTATTCTTTTGACTTGAATCTCTCTCTAGGCTTTTTGTTGCGTTGTTAAATTTAGAAGCGTTAGCTTTATCTGTATTCAGCTGATTCTTATTTATTTTAGTTTGAGTATTCTTTCTAATTTGTTCTTCAAATTTTTCTAAATTCTTTTTTACATGAGAATTCCGCTTTTCCATAAGATTTTTTAACGGATTTGGTTTAGAAGCTGGTTCTAAGACAACTTCAAAGCTACAACTTTTGGATTTTATCATTGCATTTGAATCACAACCTTCCATTTCACTCTTGTATTTATGTTTATCTGAGAATTTTGGTTGAAGGGACTTACTGGTATTTGCCATATAATCTGCTTTCTTCAACCTCGGTATTTCATCAACCTGTTTCTTTTCTTTGTTGTACTGTTGAATGTTATTTCCATCAAAGTAATATGCAATATTCTTAGCTGGTGGTGGTTGCTTAGAGGCAGAGTCATATAGGCTTTTCGAACGCGTAACTGTTTTATGACCAGAAAATTCTCCTGTAGGTACATCAAATCCATATATTTTACTTGCAGACGGCTTTTGACTTACGACGACTGGCGCTAGATTTTTATAGTCCATTTTTGGACTACATCCTTCACCAAGATAATTATTATACATATACCCGGTTAAATATGGTACATTATTTGGACTTGAACCATAACTTTTTGATGTATTATCAAATTCGTAACAACTTTGGCTATTTGGTACACCTACAGGATTGTTTTTCTGGCGGATCGGCTTCGTTCCTTCGAATAGCATTTCTAAGGGTGCACTCTTTGTACATTCAGAGTCATCAGATAAAACACTTTCCAAAGAATTACAATTAGTTCTTGACATCTGATTTTCATTATCGAGAAATTCATCTGACAGAACTGATTCTTGACTGCAACTTGACTTCATATATTTCTTCTGGTTCAAGAAGAAACTAGCACTGCTATGTCTGTGGTTTTCCAAATATTTCATATCAGGTTCATTAATATTTTCGAACGAACAATTTTGGGAATCATTCAAATTATAACGACTATCTGTGAATTTTGCTTGTTGAAATGCAACCTCATTGCCATATTTAAGGAATATTTCATTAGATACACTAGAACAGTTAGAATGATCGCTTAACATCGACTCATTGGATCGAGTTATACATCGTTTTGTTAGGACACTTTGACATCTATACATATTAAAATTTGGATGCATGTCTTCATCCATAATATCATCTAAATTCGACGGCATATTTCGCGGCAAAGTTGAACTTTTCTGTGAAGTACAAATCATTTTAACAGGAACTGTAGGCTTATCATATGTCCCATAAATTTCATAATCGGAAACTGCTCTTCGCGGCATAGTGTTTCGTTTATTATGTTTCCTGCATACTTTCTTAGAATAAAGTTTATTCTTGCAACTAGCATCTTGACTTAAACTACAATCTTCAAGGGAATCTGATGAGAAATTCCCATCATCTTTTTCCTCGAATTCTCTAGTTGGTTGTAAATCTAAATCACCTTGAACATTAGGTTCAAATTCATCCAAATCACCGTACTTCTTCGTTATTTCTGCAATCATTTTTTCTGTGTCACTCTTTATAGTGTCTACAATATTTTTGCTATCTTTAATCTTACTGTCGAGACCAATGAAAAAGCTAAGCGAATTTCTTTTTCTTGCGTCGATAGCTTTTTCTTTCGGTTTTTCTTTCGTTTGATTATTTTCATGTTGAGCAACTTTATCCGCCCATTTACATTCTTCCGATACGGGTGAAACGGGACACGATTTATAATTTTTGAATATACTCCTAGCTTTAGGCTTGGGTGTTTTCAGTTGTGGTTTTTCATTAAGATTTAAATGAAAATTTCGTGGTGGCAATTTTGGAGGTTCCTTTTCTTCACATGCGGTTGGAAATAAACGATTAAAAACTTTGGACACAGGTTTCTTACTCATATCAATTGTAAATGACAAGTTCTGCTTCTGTGGTACATTGTCTTTAGATACTAACGGCCTCGTATTGATCGGTACATTCATATTTATTCTCTGATTTTGGCTTGAATCCAAGTTAACTCTTGGCGGTATATAGGGTGGTGTATTGTCAAAGTATTCCGGTATCATTTTGTGGTTTAAATTAGCGGGAATGGCGTAGGGGTTTTTGTTTCGATAGTCCAAATTTGCATTTTGATAGTTTAAACTATCAAAGAAGTTAGACGATAAGCTATCTAGATTTTCTTCGTGGCAAATTGAGGGATTAGGAAATCCTGGTCAGCATTAAGGGGGAATACATTTGGTTAGTAAACAGTGTATCATTAATGATATAACATGAAAATGATTTCATAGCAATTTTGTTATAATTGTGGCTGATTTTATTATAATCTTTCGACTTCATCAAAATATTTTCCTAGTTTTTAGTTATAATCAGCCACTTTAGCAACAGCAAAACAATACGCGTCCGCCTAATAACTTACCATAAGGTCTGGAATTGCTCGGTATGGCCATAGAAACTGGTCTATTGCGTCGTGAGCCATCTTTCTCTGGGATGTAGGACAGGTCTGTAGTGGACTGACTCGATTTAAGATTAGATCGAAACGCCACCTGGTAACAAAATTAAAGCACTATTTTCATCATAATTTCTTGTTTTTAGGTAAGAAAGATATTTTTCTCGATATACCATAACATTAAGGTATACGTACCTACTTCAACTTGTTAATCGCATTACAGCTTAAATATGCCATGAAAATTCTCGAGGTCAATATCAAGCTACTAAGCACTGCCATAAGGTAGATTATAAATTGCACTGCTACTATACATATTTATTACATTATATTATATAATATACAGGGCGTCCCACGGCGATGCCACATGGAGGGGAAGTACCTTAAATATTGTAGATGGAACATTTTACTGAAAGAAGACTTCATTTTAATTTAAAAAACAATTTAAACTGCATTCATAGATTTTTAAATAATTGCCTGGTTGAACCGGGACTCGAACCCGCTATACGAGAAAAAAAATTAACCTGTATCTTTATCATACCGATCGGAAGGCTTCATCATAAGGATTATTTTTTGTTAAATAACATAGCATGAGAAATAAAAGGAAGACCATGAATTTTAGCCTTTGATGTTTGTGTTTGTCCTTCAATCCCGCTGCAACAGAGCTACGAATTGCAGCGGGATTGAAGGACAAACCAATAAATCAACAAACAAACACATTTTCGCATTTATAGGTAATATAAGTAAGGATTAGTAAGGATAGTAAGGATCGGGAAATGATGCGTACTTCTCAAGTGGGTACTCATTAGTAATAGTTCATGTCAGTTGTATGTCGATACGCCAATGTCAGCTTTTCATTTTTCTGAACAAAATTTTACATCAAAGGCTAAAATTCATGGTCTTCCTTTTATTTCTCATGCTATGTTATTTAACAAAAAATAATCCTTATGATGAAGCCTTCCGATCGGTATGATAAAGATACAGGTTAATTTTTTTTCTCGTATAGCGGGTTCGAGTCCCGGTTCAACCAGGCAATTATTTAAAAATCTATGAATGCAGTTTAAATTGTTTTTTAAATTAAAATGAAGTCTTCTTTCATTAAAATGTTCCATCTACAATATTTAAGGTACTTCCCCTCCATGTGGCATAGCCGTGGGACACCCTGTATATTGAAAGTTGTATGTAAGTAACATAAGTTCAACTTGTGTAAAAATCACTAGCGAACTTAACAATGTTCGAAAACAATACAAATTACAATATTAGTAGGATGCAATATGTTCAATTCTGGGAACTGTTTGTTATTGTCGGTAGTCTAACCAAACTTATAATGCATATTCACAAATACCCACACTTTCTAATTGTCGCCTGGTCTCCAATATCCTCCTTTGCAGTTCTTCTCGTCTTCTAGCCGCCTCGGGGTCTACTCGCGGCGGCGGACCGCGGGACAAGTGTTGAGCTGATAAGGAATTGTTGCCTGCGAAATTATTTCAAAACAACGTTGATACCATTACAATATTAATCAGTGTCAACAACGTCGCGCCTAGCCTACATTATGAAACTAATTTATTTTACCAAGCCATTTTGTAATTGTGTTGCTATGCGGATGACATTTATTAGACTAGGCTAGCAACAAACTTTGACAGCATCTTTATTTATTAGGTTAGATCTGCACCAAAAAAAAAAAAATCCCAAGCTCGCACACTAAGCGCTTCCACATTCCTGATACGCACCGCTATTTGAAATGCCATTCCGGCTCCCGTTTTTCCAAGCAACTACAATTTGGGTGCCTTCAAATCAAGAGTGAATAGGCATTTTCTAGGCAAGCGCGCTCTATCGTATGCTGCATCTTCATTTAATTTCAGGTGTGATCGCAGCTAAAGTTCAGCCGTTCAGAGAATGCGTTCCTGACACCTATCAGTTAGTCACGACTAGTGATGGGCACAACATAACACTGAGTTCGTTACCGTTCCTCCAAAATGAACCGGGGCATTATTTTAAGATTATTTTCGTTTTAAATTGGCGGAATCATTTAAAATTTATATTTTAGTTATTTAAGTAGAAACCAAAAAAAGGTAATATTCATATAATAAAATTGTTTTATTTATTCTTTGTTACAAAGTTACTTACAATCTGTATTTCTATGCAATAAAGTAAGTACATTGAATTGAATATGCGTACAGAATATTAATCAGACTCCGATTCGCTTGAAGAAGTGGTGTCTTCAACATCTTCGCCTACATGTATAATTATATTATTATCAATAACAGAATCAATCCTCATATCTCGGTCAAAATGTTCCAAAATCAGATTTTTAGTCTATTATAGTATAGTAGTATATTATAAGTATAACTGTATATAGTATAGTAGTATATTATAAGTATAACTGTATAACAGATTACGATACTTGCCTGTTATTTTTAGCACAGCACTACAAATATAAAGCGCTGACATAACCTTGTAATAGCGCAGTATAGATTTAGAAAAATATTGTTTACCAAGTTATTTGACACTCAGTTTGGCACAAAATTATAACATTCATTGATTATTGATATAATAATGTTGTTTTAATGCTCATCAATTGTTAAAACGGTAAACAACCAGCAAAAATATTTTTATCGTAACTGCAACGCCATTACAAAGCTACGTCGTCAGTTCAATCGCGACGTGTCAGGAACGCATTCTCTGAACGGCCGAATTATAAGCACTAGTCTATTTAAAAAAAAATTGAACGTAATTTGAAGAATAGTTTTTAAGAAGAGTTGTTTACTCACTGGTCACATGGGTGTCTGCTTCAAGACCACTAAGACTGTCGAAGGCAGACTTGATGTAACTTTCTCTCCGCCCCACAGTGTCGATAGACTCACAGGAGCCCGACAGTGGATTTCTTTCTGCATTATCGCCGGATGGTGTCGATACCTGGGCATTAATACATACTAGCTTTAACCCGCGGCTTCGCACACGTTAGGTTCGATTTTTTAACTCCCTATTTAACCCTCTTGGGGTTGAAATTTTCCAAAATTCTTTCTTAGCGGATGTCTACGTCCTAACAGCTACCTGTATGCCAAATTTCAGCTCGATCGGTCCAGTGGTTAGAGCTGTGCGTTGATAGATCAGTCAGTCAGTCAGTCAGTCAGTCAGTCAGTCACCTTTGCCTTTTATATATTTAGATAAGGTATTTTTCTAAAGAATATTAGCGATTACGATCGAAAAGGTAACATGTAATAACAATATTTGTAAAAACAGAAAGTACATCAATCAAAAAAAAAAAGTTATAAGCTGTTTTACTGTGACTGTATCCGTCTCTTTCTAAAACGAAATTTCCTATGGAGATGAAATTTGAATTACCCGCAATTTGAATTTTTTTGTGTGAGCTGAATAAATGTTTATTTATTTATTTATTTATTTCACAACGCGCGATAAGGAACTTCGTTCCAAAAGGATATAGTCGTCAACTACCCAATAGCAAGAAGTATAGACGTATACGTCAACCCACCTCGTCGTCCTCGGAGTCGTGCGGCGAGCCGCTGAGCGAGGCCGAGGCGGCGGGGATGTCGAGCCTGTTCTCCGCGCCCCAGCGCCGCGCGCGCCGCACCGACTGCCGCAACTCCAGCTGGTCCATCGCGTTCACCATGAACTTACTATAACAACATTCAATTCAAAAATATATATTTTTAATTGAGCATCTGGTATCTTATGGCGGGTCTCCACCAAAGAAAAGTTGCTAACTTTTGTGTTGCCAACACGTGTTGGTGACAAAAGTTGACAACTTTTATTGGTGGAGACGACGTGTTTCCAACTTTTGTCGGCAACAAATGTCGGGAACCGTGTTTCCGTTTTTGGCCGTAAACATCAAAGAAAGCGTGTTGCCAACATTCATGCGGATACGCTTGTTGTAAACATTTAGTTGAAACAGAAACATGTCTGACTCTGGACGTATTAATGTCACTGAGGGAGACAGCTAGTTGTGGACTAAAAATGTTTTCTCAAATTGTTGGCGACTTTTTCGTTTCAGTGGAGACACAAGTGAAACAAAAGTTTCTAACTTTTAGTAGAGTTCCTAAATGTTGCAAACACAGAAGTTGCCAACAATTCCGGTGGAGAGCCGCCATTAGACTAAAATCTATAGAGCGCTCTCTCGCTCAGCTCAAGCCAGAGTTAGAGAGGCAGGAAACAAAAATTTTATCCGCTGACAAGAGATAAAATTATCTTCTCCCTATCCTAAAGCATGGCAACAGGGGAAAGGAGAAGTATATTAGTTAAGTTCAGCTTGGCTGATATTCTTTAAAAAAGAAATTATTCTATTCTATTCTAACCTTGCAGTCTCATCGTCATTGTTGCCAGGATAGTAGGTGGGTCTGTTCCTGCTCTCTGATGACGACGTCCTCTCACCGTCCGAGATATCTTCGATATCGCCGTCGTGTTCTGTCGACTCTTGATCCTGTGAACAAAGCGATTTTATCTATAGGGCATTGTAGAATGTAGACCCTAGATATAGGTAAGTAATTCAGTGCACATGACGTGATCTAAGTGACATTTTAGTCAAAATCGGGTTCTGTGCATTTTCGCTTTCTTGAGATCGTTATATAGGTTTTTGTGGAACATTCCATCATTCTAACTGCATTTTAAGCTAGTGAAAATTTTAATGACCACATGAGATTTCTTTGGCGTATTAGCTCGAAACTTAATATACAATATCACTTGGATCACTTGTTCACTAAGGTTTCCAATTTATCGAGAATATTTACTACCTTTTGAATACCTCCAAAGTGGGAGGTCTTCCGGGCAAATACCAATTTTATAATTTCAGAGTTACCTCTGGCTTTTGCTATGGTATTCTCTTAGCTAAGACTAAGCCAGTGCGAAAGCTAAACGGTCCACACCCTACCAGATAACTTTCCGATCTGAATGAATTGGCGTCGCGTGACCAGCGGTAAAACCAATATAATTAATACGTTTAAAGAATGCCACGCATCATCGCGGACGTTCTACGGCTTAGCCCACGATCGCCGAGTCTTTAATCGTCATAAGCAAACAGTAAGAAAGTTAAAACAATATCTGGCACGACTCGTATGTATAATTCTTTGTCTTAATCCTTACTAATATTATTAATGCGAAAGTTTGTTTGTTTGTTGGTTTGTCCGTAACGCTGCAACAGAGCTATGGATCGACGTGATTTTTGCATGGGTTTAGTGGAGGACTTTTAAGGCTAACATGCGCGCCACGAGAAAGTTTTGTGTACACGTTTACTCGTAATCACTAGGTGAATCTCTAGAGATTCACGAGTAAACTTGTAGACAAAATTTTGTCGTGGCGCGCATGTTAGCCCTACTGGAGAGTAACATAGGCTACTTTTTATCCCGGAAAATCGAGAAGTTCCCGCGGGATTTTAAAAACTAAACCCACGCGGGACGAAGTCGCGGGTATCAGCTAGTAATTGATATTTTCAACAGAAGTTCGAATTGTGCTCAACATTTAAGCCACTATTTAGTTATTCCTTCACCTTTTCACTATTGGGGCTATTAGCACATCCACCCCAAGCGCAGTGTTTTTGCTGCAATCGTACGTTTCACTATGCAACTATCCCTTTTACAGCGGAAATGTGCTAACAGCTTTAATAGAAAGTATGGTAACAACATAACAGTTACATTGAGATTGGTCTTATACTCGAAAATAGGTTTAAAGAACTATAGGAGAAACCCGGTTTCCATACAAACTCGGACCTGATGTTACACAGGGCAAAATTGGACCTCAATCAGATCATCTAAGAGGTTGCCATGTGGCCAATTTTCACAGCTGTCTACAAAGGTCACATCAGTAAAAGTTGAGCAAAAAATTAGATAAGTTATTCATATCGATTAGTCACACCAACCTACTCGTTAGTCGCACATTAGGTTAAAATAAACCAAACACAAATAAGCGCTTAAATAAAAATGAAAATAAAATCAAACCTCAAATTTAAAACTGCCGAGGGAGGAGTCGTCGGTGTGGTGACGCGTTCTCGCGTCCAACGTTCGATTTTTCGATAAATTTAACGTCACCTATTGCCGCAAAGAAATAAAATTTGAACCAAAATAAACAAAAGAGTGTGCACTTAAATATAAAAAATACATTTTCGATACGTTAATATATTTAGTTGAAGTGATTAAAATGAACGATGAGCGTGCGTTGATGAATTGCTGCGAACGTTATCTAAGCAAATGTCTGCCAGTTCATAAATCTCTTATAAAAGCATAATAATTTATATCATCAGTTATTTATTCATTTAAAATACTGTTTTACCACATACCATTTTCAATTTCCCTACTTATAATTCTCTATCTAAGCATTAGGTATAAATGAATTTTAATCGTACAGGAATATGCGCAAACTAACCAAAGCTAAGAATGATAAGCGGTTACAAGAAAACTAAGCATAGCAGATACAGTAATTGAAAAGCGAATGAATTGGCAAAAGCAGAAAGTCGTAGCAGATTACAGGCTGACGCGCACTAACTTCGCACGGGTGGGCCAACTCTTCTAGGTACATTTTTTTTGGACACATAATATACAAAGTCTTCCTCAATTTTACATAACGATAGTGAAACCCCGCATTTGAATAAATAATTTAATTATTCATTAAATCCACTTTAGAAGTTATACACAAACACGGTTTCCTTTTTTGTTTTCTACTGTTTATAAAAATGAAGTAAGAAGTTAAAAAATGTGACATACGCGTTAAGATACATCAATCTTTTTGTATAGACGGTCGAACGTTAGATTTGTTATCTTCAAAACTGTTCTTAACTTCAAAATAGTAATTATTATAATATTTTTAACATTTGGAGAATTAGAATTACGATTACAATATTAGTTAAGTATCATATTTTTTTAAAGAAATATTATAAGCTGCAGGTGTACGAAAAGTGGTAAATAATGATCTGATGTTGTGCCGGCGCAAACAAGTAAAACACAAACAATGCGACAAACTTGCGAATCCAAATTGCGAAACGTAAAACTCACAAAATAATGCGATAATCGAACAAGCGAAAATCAATCACAATGCGAAATTAATAGAAAAGTAAAACCTTCTCGACCCTCGGCGATATTGACAAGATATCGTACGTTGTTTTCATGGTGGCGTCAAAATTGCGGAAGAGCGCCTCAACGCGCGGCAGTTGGGATAAGTTGAGCGATTTCGGCCTCTATTTTGTATGGAATAAGGACCACAACCTCATGAGATATGTATGTCGGTGGTACGCGTTTTGAATTTCATTTTATATGACCTTTAGATCACCACTGCTGGAAAAAATTCTCTTGCTTGGACTTCCACAGGCTTTGGTCTTGCGTCGCCTGTATCCAGCGGCTCGATATAGGCGGCGCAAGATATCTTCGATCCACCTAATCTATGGGATCTGCCAACACTGCGATTTCCGACGCGTGGTCATCAGCACCAGCACCTTGAGAGATGACCCCAAAGACCATCAGTTCTTCGAACTATGTTGGTGTGTTCCAAATGCTAACTAGTATTTTTAAAATATGTATTAATGACAAAATGTCAAAAATTACACACACAATATTAATGACTAATTAAAATATTATTTCGTATTTAGGTCGTAGTTTATCAATTCCGAAAAATTAAATCAAATGAAAAAAAAAATGAAATTCAAAGCGTACCAAATCAAAAATAACCAAAACCTTCAACAACCAAATATTACAGTAGAAAATATACAAAGCATGTAATATTCAGATGTTCCATATAGTTTAATGTAGGAAGGAAAAATAATACAGTTAAATATAAAAATTAAACCTCCACCACAATGCTTTGTGAGTGATTAGACAGCACAAATTAGTGACTATATTATACAACTATACACATTATTTGTACAAGAAAAGACATACATTAAACTCGTCTCCAAAATTAATTAAATATTTATAACAAAAAGTAAAACTTAATTTTGCAAAACCCTGTGCGCTGTTAAAGCTGGAAGTGCACATTTGATCTAAATAAAATTCACCGATATATTTACCAAAAAAATCAAAAAAAAAATTGAAAAAAAAAAAAAAGAATATTTTTTGCTTCTGCGCAAAAATCTAACGTAAAAAACAGACAATTACAACATACATACAACCCACACACTGTTTCTGTTATCATATAAACAATACATACCTGTTTGCCGCCCGGCGAGCGCTTGTCATTATACCTTGTGTCCGTACCGCTGTCGATAGAACTGTCTTTAGACCCATCGGAATCGCCACGTTTATCTAAAAAAATTATATAAATAAGTTACATGGCGTTCGAATGGAACAGTTCGTCTTTATTGTCTTTAGAATAAAGTTCAAATTGAGAATGACTCAAACCTGTGTCCCACTCCACGCTGCAGGACATAGATCAAAAGGAAACTTTGCTGTCTTAATTATTTGAAGATTTTCCTCGATTTCTCCAGGATCCCATCATCAGATCCTGACCTGATGACAATGGGACCACCTGGGAAGTATATCCTTTCAAACAAAAAAAAGAATTTTCCAAATCGGTCCAGGCGTCTTCGAGTAATCGGGGAACAAACATAAAAAAAAAAAAGATTGCGACGAATTGAGAACGTTCTTTTTTTTGGACCGTAGACTAAACCCACAGATAAATAAGTGTCAGTAATTTCTCACCAGGATTAGGTAATATTCTTGTGGCCCACTTTCCCCTGGTGGGCGGCTGTGGAGGCATCTGGCCGGGCGCGGGCCGCGGGGAATCCGTGGACAGTTCGTCGCCCAGACTTTTCTTGGCCCAAGACGGTAGACGACCTATTCGGAGCCTGCAAATAAAACGTCATATCAACAAAGCGACAGAGCATTAAGTCACAATCTATCTCGCTCTTATGTTTAATGTTGTTTTTATAGCAAAAAGTATAAATTTTAGACACTAAAATAATTGGTGAATTTTGAGTTATGTCACCCTTGTCGCAAATGAGCGATATGTACTTAGATTGTTTAATACCGTAATACCGTTTTTTTTTTTTTTTAAGAAAAATGAAATAAACAATCAAAACTTACGTATAGTCCGGCACAACGGGCGTGGTAAACTTATCTTCCGCTGTTATTTCGCGCGGAGGCGATCCAAGATGCGAATCCGTTTCGCTCTCTAGCCCCGACATGCCATTTGTAGGCGCTTTCCTGTAAAAAAAATAAACATTCTTATTTAGTTAAGGGTCTCTCTCCGGACGTGTCAGAATTCCGTCCCATCAGACCGTGAAAGTGAAAGAACAGAGAGCGTGCGTTTGTACACACATTTGTGCACTATATCTCCTGTGCAGATGGCTAATCTCTGTGGAGTTTTATTTCTGCCTCCAAATAAGCGGGAAGCTAGAAGTGGGTACGACAATAGTGCAACGGGTGGGGTTTGAATCTGCGACCTTTCAGTTTTCAGTCCGCACCTTTAACCGTTGGGCTATTGAGGCTTAAATTTCGATTGGCCGCCATGGCCAGATGAGGTCAGGAGGACGTTAATCCTTACTAATATATAAATGCGAAAGTGTGTTTGTTTGTTGGCTTGTCCTTCAATCACGCCGCAACACAGCAACGGATCGACGTGATTTTTTGCATGGGTATAGTTGAGGACCGGGAGAGTGACATAGGCTACATTTTATTCCGGAAAATTAAAGGGTTCCTGCGGGATTTTAAGAACTGAACTAGTAATTAATAAACTAATTTCTGCTCAGCTTACCTCCCCTGCCGTATCGCCTGCTGAGCGAGCCGCGCCCGCATGGTCACCACCATGTCATGCGGTACGCGCCACACGAAGATGCATCCGTCACCCGAAGCCGATATTAAATGCTGGCAGTCCGGAGTGAACCTACAAAGTTGTTCAGTATAAAGCTGAGTTAACTCTGCAGGCAGATTACTGCCCTCCCCAAGTTATAACGTCGTTAACCAACATTTATTTTTATTTTTTATGTACATATAAGGATTTACAAGACAACATATATTAGAAGAAGTAGACATAGGTGAAGCTTATCTCTAAAAAAAAGAAATTTCTTCCAGCTTCCCTTGAAAGTGAGTAAGGTGAAATTCTAGCATGGTATTTACTATATAATATAAATAAATAATAATCTACATAAACTCGAAGATACATAAATACATATAATACATAACTAAGTAACACATAACGAGAGATAGTGCTGCTTCACTCTAAATTTGAATGTGTGTATTGACCAACTGGCTCTAATATGTTCAGGAAGTGAGTTCCATAGCCGAGTAGCTTCGGACGAAAAAGAATAGTAAAAGAAAATAGTGTTACAACATTTGAACAAATACGATTTTTAATGCTATCTTACTTAGAAAAAATTCTCTCTCTTACTTCATATTACTGCTGTAGTTTTAGATATACCAATATGAGAAAAGTCGTTCATTAGATATCAAATGGCGTCATTTCTTTATAAATGCCGACTTTTTGGATTCCCGCGCTTTGGTAGTTAAGTTTCTTGGTAGTTAAGTTCGCTTACCTCAATCCAGTGACGATCTCGGAATGCCCGTACATGGTGGCCATACACTCCCCGGAGTAGTAATCGTATACACTGAGGATTTTGTCCGTACTCGAAGTAGCCAAGTAGATTCCGCTGCTGTCTAATGCCACCTGATTAACAATTAGATGAAAGTATTAGTACGTAAGAATTATGAATACACAAAAATGGTAGCACAAAAGGGCGCTGAAACTCCTAACTAACATTATAAATACGTTAGTATATTTCTTAGTTTGTCCTTTAATCACACCACAACAGAGTAAACGATCAACATATTTTTTATGATGACTCGGAAGGATAATATGTGTGTAAATGACAATTTTTTAAAAACTTAACCCCACGCGAGCAAAAACTAATTAACACTATTTAACTTGTATTTTTTTTTAAGAATATTAGCCAAGCTGAACTTGACTTATATTCTCCTCTCCCCTCCAAATAAGCGGAAAGCTTGTGCTAGGAGTGGGTACGACAATAGTGCAACGGGTGGGGCTCGAACCTGCGACCTTTCAGTTTACAGTTACCAGTTATCTTTAACCCGACGGCTATTGAGGCTTCAAATTTGTAAATAATAAAAAAGACGTGTGGCACTCGGGGACTGCCGCGGTAAAGCTATTGCATAGCATTTTTTATCAACGCCATCTAGCGGTGAGAGGAGTCCCGTGTCAGGTTATTTTCGTTACGAAATTTCTGGATTCGGTCTCCACGCTCAAGGCCCGCGATAGAAGCTATGCAATAGCTTAAAAATTCCTACAAAAATATTTTTACATATTCACAGTGGATCACTTCTGAAAAATGCTTAAAAACTAGCCAGTTTCTAGTAGAACTACCTTTATTAGGGTACCGTCTTCGGCCGTGGTTCCTCGGAAGGTTTTGGTGTGCCTGCCGTGCGCTGCGCTGTACACGCGGACGTTGCGATCCTATCAACACATTTTTTTTTATTACTTTTTTTTTTCTTAAAATATCATCATAATTAATATTAGACATTTTATGGCTTCCTTCGTCAGTTTTTTTTAATTCGGTGACAAGATAACCCTTGACTGCAATCTCACCTGATGGTAAGTGACGATGCAGTCTAAGATGGTAGCGGGCTAACTTGGAAGGGGTATAGCAGTGTAAATTCAACCCATACTCCTAATCGGTTTCTACACGCCATCGAATGCTAAATCGCTTGGCGGCACGTCTTTGACTGTAGGGTGGTAACTAGCCACGGCCAAACCCCTCTACCAGACAAAGATATTTGGCACAGAGATTGATCAGCTTGGGACCCCACAAAACAACATTTACTGATATAGTTCTTGCAATTCATGAGGGCGCGTGAGCTTTACTTGTGGTTACGTCGCGTATATGCACAATACACATTGCGTAAGTGTGCGTGCCTGTCAGGAGCCTAAGTGGGACCGGTCAGGCGCAGGCAAGTTCTCGCTCACACTCATACAGATACGATACACACATAACCGTGACCCTCGTGAATTGCAAGAACTATATTACAAACTGAACAAAATTGTGGGTATACCCACAATATTTGTTCACTTCTAAATAGATACAGATAAACAGCAAAGACGTGCCGCCAAGCGATTTAGCGTTCCGGCAAGATGGCAAGTAGAAACCAATTTGAAGTATGGGTTTCAATCAACATTGCCCTTCCAAGTTAGTCAGCTACTATCTTAAACTGCATGGTCAATTACCATCAGGTGAGATCGCAATCAAGGACATAGGAATATCTATCTTGTCATTGAATAAAAACAAAAGCAAAGACATTGTTCGCTGGCGATTGTCAATAGATAATAATTATACATATTATTAATCTATGGTTGCATAGAATACTTATAGAGGTCGGTGCGCCATTTACAATAAATTAGTTCCAGAGACACTCGTATGTCAAATGTGGCGCTTGAAATTGATCCATAATTTCAGCTGTCATTTGTGTATCGAGAGCCAATCCAGTGTTAATCATAGATTAATTATAGAGATCAGTGGCTTCTGTCATGATTGCGGAAAAGCTGCATCAATCAATAATGTCATTCTTGCTGCAATAACAATAGCGAGAGTGTATCGGAGAATCGCAGGTGATTGTGATCGTCATATGTAGCTGTCATTTTTAGACAATCCTGCGGCTATATAAACCTTCAACTCCCTTACCTGACAAGCAGTCAGGATGTGCCTCCCGCCCGCGTCGACCTCCATGTCGTAGAGCGTCGTCCTCCCCGACACGTTCTGTCCTCGCGCAAACTGGTAACTGCCGTCTTGCGTCTGACAATCAACGGGTATATTAAAAAAAATATATAAATATAGTTTTATTATAATTATTAATGATAGAAATTAATGTAAATAAGAAAAAAAAAATTCTTTCTTAAGTCGGTTTTGTAAAAAAATCTTTTTACAAAACCGACTTCAAACGCCACTACAATGTATATCAATTGTGCCTATAAAATTTGAAGAGTTCCCTCGATTTCTCCAGGATCCCATCACCAGATCCTGACCTGATGACTGTGGGACCTCCTGGGAAGTATACCCTTTATACAAAAAAAAGATTTTTTTAAATCGGAAAATGAATGGAAAAAATGTCCATCCCTTTCTCTTTCAAGCTAAATATATACCAAAAAATACCTTACCATTATCTGATCATGGTCAGTGGTCATGATGCCCAGCCCATTATTATGTGGTTAATGGAAAGGTCACGACTCCCAGAAGTGGGACGAGTCTAGACTCTAGACTCGTCCTCTTGATTAATGCTCTAGACTCTAGAGAGAGGTTAAGAGTGGAATAGAACAATTTTTTATTCAAATAAACTTTTACAAAGTGCCTTCGAATCGTAATAATAAGTTGCGAGGAATGCAAAATAACTCACAGTTCTTAGTTGCCTAAATAATATAGTTTTGTCTGCGCCACAAGAGACCATCTGCAAACCGTTCCCAGAACTTAGGAACCTCACCGCCGTGATGGAAGACGAGTGCTCATCGAGGGTCTGCAGGATCTGATAGCCCTGAAACAAACAATTAACAACTATGAGTATAGGTTATTGGAATGTTACAGAGAAACCAGTTAAAAGACGTATGAAATTGGAAAACAAAACGGATTTATGCTTTATCTATAGTCCATTCCAATGGAGTTGAGCTAAAAGGTAAATAAGTACTGATCACGTGATTTCATTTTGACATGACCTCTAGTGATGGATCATTTCCAAACTAAATCGGAAATGAACTATTGAACGAATTAACTCTGGACGCAAAAAAATTCATTTAATATACTATTATATTTAAAAAATAATTACAGATTTAAGAAAAACTACAAAGAGGAAGGTAGTGTTTAACCATCGATAAATAATCAAGTAAATATGTAAAATGTTTTCGAGGCTATGTATGATAATAATCTGTTAGTTTGGGTGAGCAGTTTTTCCCCTTAATTTTATGCGCCATAGAGACAACTCGCTTCTCATATAGAACTCCATTAAAAAAAAAAAATACTCATTTTTTGGTACAAGTGACAAACTTGTCATTTTTATTATGTGTGATGACTTCAATCCGTACCTATACTGGTAGCACGGTATCATTATCAATTTATCAGGGTTCGATAAGAACGTCCTCTGCGCCATTCTTAGCACGTCGCTTACGCATTTCTACGAGAAAAAAACTCGTTTACCAGTTAAGACAACTGTTACCGTACACTCACCCGTTCAACAAGGAAAACGTGCACGAGGCGGTCCCTCGAGGCCGAGGCGAGCAGTCGAGGCGAGGCTGCATACTCGAGGCATAGAACCTCCGCGTCGTGCGCCTCGAGAGTGTGCAAGAGGGTTCCCGAGCTGTCGAATATCCATACGTTTCCCGCGCGGTCCCCTGCCGCTATGTGCCGCCCGCAAGGGGATACGCGTACGCATCTGCAAATAAAATATTCTCATTATAGAGGGTAGTTTTTTTTTTAATTATTTTTTTATTCGAGATAGTGCAATCTCACCTGATTGTAAGTGACGATGCAGTCTAAGATAGTAGCAGACTAACTTGGACGGGGTATGGCAGTGTACTCATACCCCTAATCGGTTTCTACACGCCATCGTGAACGCTAAATCGCTTGGCGGCACGTCTTTGACGGTAGGGTGGTAGCTAACCACGGCCAAAGCCACCAGACTAGACCAGAGACAGTTTAGTAATTATAAATTTACAAATTGGCCCAGCCGCGAATCGAATAAGACCACAGCGCTCACCACTGCGCCAGGGAGGTTTCAAGCTTATCTGTCGTTTTGTTGTTGACTTATTCGAGTTTATTCTTCCCCAAGTCGGTGTAACGCTTTGTAATATGACGGACTTTCTTGAGGCGTAAATTGAGGAAAACATTCCTACGGTATTTACACCACTTGGGTAACATTATGGTTATAAAGTATTGCTAATTCAAGACAAATATACCAACTGTCAAATACCGTCGTAAAAAAATTTACACCTTGAAGATGGTTCAAAGTAAAATAACTAAAAATAGAACAGTAATGGAGAGACATACCTGACGCCGGTCTTGTCGTCATAGGTCTTAGATTTATCCTTATCACTAGTGGCCGTCAGATCCACGTCCTTGAGGAACTTCAGCTCGGGGTCAATATACAGTACTTTGGTTAGTTCCTGTACACAAAACAACTGCTATTAATTAAAAAAAGCAATACATTTTTTTTTAAAGAATATCAGCCAAGCTGAACTGAACATAATTATGTTCTATTAATTAATTTTTATCTTGACAGATATTCAATTCATAAACTTTCAAAAGGATTGTCAAATAAGCCCTCAAGAGTTACGATTTCAACAATACTTTTTAAATATTCTATTTGAAAAGAAATTATAAGCTCAAGGACTCCACAAATTTTCTAAATCAAAGCTTTGTAAGTTGGTTTTCGTTTGACAAATAATTTAGCGATATCATTTTCAGGGGCCTTCTTATAAGAATACCCCACACTAAGAGGGGCCTGATGTGTTCCTGATAAACAATTCACTTTACGAATATTCAATAATAATCGATTTTAGATATTATCCGGAGTACAATACAGCGGGGCTCCTTAACAGCATAACCTCTTAACATCACTTCACTTAATTTCCGTGGAAAGTTTACTCACATTGCTATAAATATTGGTTTCGTTGGGTTTTAATGCCCACAGCCGCACGGTGTCGTCACTGGAGCAAGAGAGGAAGGCCCCCGCGCCAAGGGGGCCCTGACTGATCATGTCCACTCCCCATATACACGCCGAGTGGTATAGCGCTGAGTGTGATTTGCCTACCTGTCCAAAAAAAAAATCCCATTTATAAGGATAATACAGAAACCCTGTTTGAACTTTTGCTTATTAGGACCCAAGTCCACAACAAACAGTTAAAGTAAGATTAACGAAGTTTAAGAATCATGGCTGGAAACACAAAGTAATCAAATAATATCAGCTACACCAAAATAAGGTCATCCTAGTATTGAAATTTAATTTTTGCTTATTAGGGCCCAAGTCCACAACAAACAGTTAAAGTAAGGTTAACGAAGTTTAAGAATCATGTTTGGAAACACAAAGTAATCAAAAAATATCAGCCACACCAAAATAAGGTCATCCTAGTATTGAAATTTAATTTTTGCTTATTAGGGCCCAAGTCCACAACAAACAGTTAAAGTAAGGTTAAAGAAATTTAAGAATCATGGTTGGAAACACAAAGTAATCAAATAAAATCAGCCACACCAAAATAAGGTCATCCTAGTATTGAAATTTAATTTCTGCTTATTAGGGGCCAAGTCCACAACAAACAGTTAAAGTAAGGTTAACGAAGTTTAAGAATCATGGTTGGAAACACGAAGTATATCAAATATCAGACACACAATAAATTATCAGTATTAAAAATAATTTAGATAAAGAAACTTAACCTTAGAGCATAATACCACGTTAATATTATGTATATAATATTACCGTGCTAATACCATTACATACCCTCTTAATATCTCTGACGTCCCACACGTATAAACTATGGTCGTTATAAACACAGGTCAGCTTGTGGTTGCGTTCGTCGTAGGTTAGAGCTATCGCGTCGGGGTACCTCGCGTTGTTGGGCTGACTGAACATATGGCTGAAACAATAATTTAACGTCCTTTAATTCCTTTAATAGTAATGAAGAATATCTAAATACATATATAAAAGGCAAAGGTGACTGATTGACTGACTGACTGACTGACTGATCTATCAACGCACAGCTGAAACCACTGGATGGATCGGGCTGAAATTTGGCATACATACAGCTATTATGACGTAGGCATCCGCTAAGAAAGGATTTTTGAAAATTCAACCCCTAAGGCGGTAAAATAGGGGTTTAAAAAATCAAATTTAACGTGAGCGAAGCCACGAGCAAAAGCTAGTTAGTAATATAAACGTAAAAATTCTTAAAACCGACTTCAAACGCCACTACAAAGTATATCAATTGCGCCTATAAAATTTGAAGAGTTCCCTCGATTTCTCCAGAATCCCATCATCAGAGCCTGATCCGATGACAATGGGACCACCTGGGCAGTATACCCAAATCAATCCAGACGTCATCGAGTAATCGAGGAACATCCATAAAAAAATAAAAAAAGATTTTGACGAATTGAGAACCTCCTCCTCTTTTGGAAGTCAATTAAAAAGATTGTGGATAAAGAATTATTTACAAGCTGAAATTTTAATTGCTGTTTATTATATTAATAGGATAGGATCAGTAAGATTGAAATGGAAGTATGGATTAATACTTACTTGATATTATGCCCCTGCGCAACATCGACGCCGAGGTAGTGGGTTCGAGGCAGCGTTGTGACGTACCGCAACGACGCGGGCGCGAAACATCGCACTATGCCCTCCGCGCAACCAACGAATATGTACTCGGACCCTATTGCCATGCAATTTGCTGATGTCGTCTGCGAACAATATGCATCAAATTGTAGTAATAGTTGGACGCACAAACGCAATAACGTTTCAACCCACAAAACTTTGTCAAATTAAATACATACATAATGTAAAGGAATAAAGTTATCTTTTCAATTGATAAGTTGTGTGGGGTTGACTCTTTATTGCATATGTGCGTCCAGTCGGTCGAGAACAATGTTGTTTAGTTAATTCACTACTGGCTAAGAGATGGCGCCACATGAATTTAACTCTAATTAAACCTAGAACAACGTGTTAATCGGTATGTAAATGGAATTACAAAAAAACTGTATTACATTATAAAAAGACCAAAATCACTTTCAATTTTCAAGATAATTTATAGTGCTGCTTGATTGATTTTACTAACCAATTATTCACTACTCGCCAAAAGATGGCGCCACTTGTATCAAAATAAACTATTTCAACTGAATAATATTTTTATAGTAGCTGATGCTCGCGACTTTGTCTGAACTGAACCTTGATTTTCCACGATAGAAAGTAGCCTATGTCGCCCTCCACCAATCATGTCGATCCGTAGCTCTGCAGCGTGATTGAAGGATAAACCAACAATCAAAGATACTTTCATATTATAATATTAGTAAGAATTTGTAACTACATATGTATTAGTAGTTTTAATAATATTTTGTAGTAGCATATATGAGATCAGTGTAAAAAATCCCATCAATCGCGTTGTTCTTCCGTTATATACCGATTACCGACCTCCTATTCCCTAGGTCCACATTTTTTTTTTTTTTTCATATTTCATCCTACGTTTCTTGGGGAAAGTTGTTCAGTTTCATGAGCACATTTCGTAGCTCACAGGAACGACAGGGTTTTAGTTACATATATTGTAAAGTATAGTGTAATATTTGCCTAAACCAATTTGTGAAGGACCAGAAAGCCATGTCTCACCCTCAACTCCACCCATTTGTCGAGCAACCTCCTGCTGTTGAACTCGCACAGCAGCCCTCCCCTTGTAATGGCGTACGTGCTGTCGGCCGCCTCGCCCCGCCCGCACACCACGTCACAGAACTCGTTATCTTTCTGCTCCCCCAGGATCGCTGACCGCCCCATGAGAGGAACTGGTTCCTTAAACTGGAAACAACATACATAGAATATTTTTTTATTTTTTCGGAATTTTTGATATGTATGTATTTATAAATCTATTAGGATATATAGAATATGATTTTATTCATTGCGCAGTGGCATAGCACCTTTCTATTTTGTTAAATACCTTCATCAATAAAGTATAATTATGTAGTTCTATAAAGTTTGAAGAAAAAAAGGAATATACATGGTATTACAATACAAGAAGTATGTCAAACAAACAGAAAAATACCTGGCCCCAAAACCCATTTTCATTGTATAATTCATTTTATAAAAGAGTAGATGTAGTAGATATATATTTTAAAATCTTTTCAAGGCTCAACAGCTGAATCGATCTTAATGAAATTTGCCACATAGATAGTTTGCAAGCAAAAAGATTTCATGAATTATCAAGTAAATTCAAAAAGTCACACAACTAGTGACAATCTCATTATAAATCATGTAGATAACAATATTACTGTCTACGTTATCAGTAGGTACATGCAAAATAATTTAATGTTTGCATAGTACAAGTGATAACAATTTTATGGTTGCAATTTCTAGGATTGTGCTTTTATGAGTACCTAATGAAGTCACTGTTTACACTGAATAGAAAATAGTATAGCATGCTGTTCAGGCTGAAATCTCTCTCACTCTCAGACTCAAGACAAAGATAAAAAGGGACAGATTTATGTCGGAGCATATTTTTGTCTCGTTTTAATCTTTTTATCTTGAATCTGAGCTAAGTCAGAGCACGCTCTATAGATCTCAGCATTACTTTTCATTGTTATTTGACATTTTGATTAAGCAAAACAAAATCTAACACTTACCTTGGCATTTCTCGAATATTCCAGATACCAAAACTTCACATGCCTAAAGCCGACTGTCACGAAGTAGTTCCCACTTTCAGAGAAACTGACTGCTTTGACTCGAGATGATACCTGGAAACAATAAAAATAGGCTTTTCTTACTTCTATTTGTAAGAATCACGAGGTTCAACCACTTTATTAAGTAACAACTATAATATACTTCCTAAACAGATGATTTTTATTATTATTAGGCGCAAAATATCTTCATCTACTATTTATTTCGTACGCGTCAAGGTGGCATCTGTTGTTATGTGCAATATAGCATAAGTCTCTTGTTGTTGCATTCCAAATCTAAACACAGAGCAACTAAGTCCTTATTTCGTTTTCTACTTGAACGAATATTATCCATATTTTTTTTTTCTTTTCTTTTAGATTACAAACATAATATAATTTATAAAAGAGGTCTTATTTTAACTATTTCCCTGTCCCATGAGTCACATGTGAGCATGGTCATTGTTTAACTATAGTGTCTGTTGTATGGACAGGGAAATTGTTAAGCTTATTAAAAGAATATAGCATGATACTTAACCGCGCCAAAACACTGGTCCATTGTAAGTGAAAATGTATACAGAAATTAATTTCACTGATATATAAATTACCTTATTGCTAGCAAGTTTCAGGTTGGCGCGCCAGTCCCAAACGTTGACTATCATGTCATGTTGTGAACCAACCGACACCAGATACTTGGAAGATGTCGAGAATGCCTGGAAAACAATCATTTTTGACTTAGATTAGTAGTTCATTAATAAAATTTAATAAGTACTCGTATCTACTATCTATTACATTCTATCTTATTTAACTGAATATTATTGTTTTAGGGGATTTTGTACCCTAGCAATAAATACTGCAGGTAGCCGGCGAAGCTAGTACCTATAGTAGTTCAAAATCACGCATTAAGGCTGAAATCTATAGACTGCACTCTCACTCAGCTCAGACTCAAGACAGAGTTAACACGAGACACATTTATGCCAGAGCATAATTGTGTCTCGTTTTAACTCTGTCTTAAGTCCAAACTAAGTCAGAACACGCTCAATATATCTCCGCATGAGGCTCAGAGTTAAAGCAAAGTTACAATGAGACGCAAATAAAACTTGACATCGTTGTACACGATAGACGTGTATCTATTTTGTTCTAACCCTTGAGTCTGAGCTGAGTGAAAGTGCGACTTATATATTCTACCAAAGTCATCTTAAATACCATCCGAGGATTTGATATATATACTGATATTATAAATGCGAAAGAAACTCCGTCTGTCTGTCTATTTATTAGCTTACACTGCTGAAGTCACGGACAGCTTGCATTTTTAACCCGGAAGTTCGGATATAGCTAGTTATACTCACCACACAGTTAACTCCGTGCGTATGTCCCGGGAACTCCGCAATCTGTACCGCACCAGACGCACTTGGATCCTGTAAAAAGAAAACAATAAAATATATTTCTCTTTGTCCACTCGACACTAGATGGCATTAGGTGAATAAGAGCAACGTTTTGTTTTGTTACTTTAATCTATACTTCTAAAAAGACTTGTCTGTGATATGTGCCGTATGCAAATTGGGTATTATTTTGGAGTTCAAAATAAAACAAAAAATAGACCGAGAAAAAATTTTTTTGACATTGATTTAAATATTATATACTGATTCATAATCTGTTTCTACACGCCATCGTACCGGAACGCTAAAACGCTTGACGACGTCTTTGACGACAGGGTGGTAACTAGCCACGACCAAAGCCTCTCACCAGACCAGACTAGAGACAATTCAGAAATTATAAATTTCCAAATTGCCCCCGCCGGGAATCGAACCCGAGACCTCCCAGATATGAGACCACAGCGCTCACCACTGCGCCAGAGAAGTGAAGTATTATGAAATACTAAGCCTGTCGCGTCGTCAGAGTGGATCTCTGTCCGCTAATACATGCGAGTCACGTTCTGTTTGTCTCTAAGACAATCCTAGAGTTCCTAAGAAAACTTCTATATTTGCCTCGTGCATATTTTGTACTCTTTGCGCGTGCAAATTGTGCGCATGCGGTCTAAAACGAAGGCTTTGGGTCTACACACTTCATCTTAAAACAAGCTATTTAAATGTCTTTTCGTTTTTATTTTGCATACATAACTGAAAGGTCATTCTGCGCAGTTAGACTAGATGTGCTCGCAACTTCGTTTCTGCATAATTAAACGCCTATTCACGTTCGTTTTAGAAACATTGAACTAAAGCGTTTCGTGTGAGAAGGTTGGATTTCAACTACGTAAGGGTGCGATCGCTTACGGTTCCTTCAAATTCTGTTGGAAGTACGAAGGTTGTGAAGTTCTTGAACGCACTCTCCAAAGTATATCACTTGAGGTCGATATCCCTGGTTCTTTTGCGGATCTTACGAAGTATGAACTCATGCATAGAGCCAAGAAAGCCTTGCTAACTCTGTTACACTCACCTGAAGGTCCCAGACTCGTACTGCTGGAGCGTGGCCACACTCCCCAGTGGCCAAGTACCGGCCGTCTGGGGAAAAAGCGACGCATGTCACGCTCTTCCGCGACGCGTTGAGCACGTGCGTCTGCCGATTCTTGCGCGGGTTGTAGAGGACTACCGTACATCTGAAAATGAAATATATGTATAACTTAATGCATGGGATGAGATCAAATCTATTCATAGCTGATGCCCGCGACTTCATAAGCTTGGGTTGAGGATTCTCATTTATTTTCCGGGATTAAAAGTATCCTATGTTCATCCCTATTACTACGCAAAATGTCTTCAAGATAGGATCAGAGGCTAAGCCTAGCGGTTTATATTTTTTTAACCTTAAATATTTTCAGAATGAAAAGTGGCCTACATTACTCCTTGTAGAACTCCCTACCTGCCTGTGAAAGTCTCGTCAAAATAGATTAGGCCATTCCGATCAGACGAACAAAATCTTAAAATCGTATTTGTATTATGTTAACGTTTAAAAATAATCATTTTGAGTTTGTAAAGAGACAGTCATTTCGAAATCATAGAAAAGCTTCTACCATTTTATTTATTTGTGTAGATACTATAAATACTCATTAAAAGAATTCGTATTTCCAACAACAGACACGATGGCATCCGTCCGTGAGAAAGGACACACATTCGGCATACATACAAATAAGGCTCTTCTATGCAGTTCACATTAGTGAGCGGAGAGTTAGAGGAAAGTAAAAAGCATGTGAATATTGAATAATTAGGAATAGGAAGAAAGAATACCTACCAAGCTGTTCAAAGTTTATTATTTCTTACTAATCATCAAATATTTCACCAAAATTTCAATGAATTCAATCGATTAATTAAAAAGGTTTAGATTCGAAAAAGACGAATTCACTCATGATCAAATGAATAACATTTCTCTATTCATTTATGTACTTTACTCAAAAAAAATAAATTGAAGTGTCTGTTTATGGTTTCGAAAAACTGTCTCTTACAATTTGATTATTCAAACGTACTCAAAACCCAGACTTTTTTTAATTATTTTGTCTCTGTGTCCATCCGGTCTTATTTGGAACAGCTGTATTGTATTTGAAGTGACTTTCGCGATTACTTTTTTAATTTAGGTCATTTTTTAACCTGGACCATCAATCATCATTATGAATTTAGTCGAGGGTATTAGCGAGTGTTAGAGAAAAACTCGCTCCTCTTATCACCGACACCACACTAGGCCATAACCTAAACCATGGTAAGTTCATGTAAATATTCACATACTCGCGGACGGTTAACTACTTTGTATGTAATGTATAACGTCGCGCCATGGGACGTGTGATGTGGTATGTGGCATCTTGATATCATAAGGTTTTAAAACAGTATTATTTACTTAACTATGTAATTAGAGCTTGCCATAAAAAGAATTCTAATAAAAATGGTTGTAGGACGAAACAGACGTACATAACCACGCAAGCTTGTTCAAACTTTATTTTTACACCATCAGATGCTTATTTCCAAAGATTATCTGAGTATCTGGCTCAAGATTCGTATAATCTAAATATATAAAAGGCAAAGGTGACTGACTGACTGACTGACTGACTGACTGACTGATCTATCAACGCACAGCTCTAACCACTGGACCGATCGAGCTGAAATTTGGCATACAGGTAGCTGTTAGGACGTAGGCATCCGCTAAGAAAGGATTTTGGAAAAGGAGGTGGGTTGATAAGGCAACAAAATCCGCCCCTCATACACTCGAAAAAAAAAGTTCCAGATTTCGACAAATTGTAAATGTATTTATATACTTGAAGATATAAACTTTATTGTAATATAAAGTTTAGGTGATAAAAAAAATAGTAAGTTACAGAAAATATTACCCAAAAAGAGAGTGTTTTCGGCTTTTTCATACATTTTGATCGTTTTTTAAGCTTTGATTTAATATTTTAGAATGAAGCGCTCCATGAACCATAGTAAACGTAACTGATAATGATGCTCCTTTTTATAAGCTTTCATATGAGTATTAATTTATTTTGGTTCATGGAGCGCCTCATTCTAAAATATTAAATCAAAGCTTAAAAAACGACTAAAATGTATGAAAATGTAAGAAAAGTACAAGAAACACTCTCTTTTTGGGTAATATTTTCTGTAACTTACTATTTTTTTTATCACCTAAACTTTATATTAAAATAAAGTTTATATCTTCAAGTATATAAATACATTTACAATTTGTCGGAATCTGGAACTTTTTTTTTCGAGTGTATGAGGGGCGGATTTTGGGCCTTATCAACCTACCTCCTTTCAACTCCGAAGGAGGTAAAATAGGAGTTTAAAAAATCGAACCTAACGTGAGCGAAGCCGCGGGTTAAAGCTAGTATTAATTAAATGACTTGAGTGCAAATTTTATCATTGTGCATCATCGACAATCTAACGTTTAATCGAGTAATAAAGGCTTTCGGACATTTTTTGTTTTGAGAACCTGCCAAAACGAGAAACGTCGTGACTCTGTGATAGTGCATTTGGCTCTTAAAATAATACATTGGATACTATGAAACGGTAAGAAAATGGTGAAAACCATTTCGATTTATTTAGAGGAACAACACAAAGTTCTCATTCGGAGTCGCCGTAATCACGGAATGGACTCTTACCGCAAAGTTACCGTAAGTCCCTGCACGCCGTGAAACACTGGACAATTTTACGGAAGAGGAAATAGCTGGGGTCGTTAAACTGAGGCAAGTCGTATTGTGTGCTCTGTGTTATGACGCTTTGCTGACATTGTTCACCCGTAGTTATTACGGAGAAACACAGCTTTTACTCCTTTATTTTATCGAAAAACTACTTAAATAAATTCTGTTTCCAACTCCTAAATCCTGTGCTGCAGGGGTACTGCACACCTAAACTGTAGTAGGGATTGAGAAAGTGCCGATTATGAATTGATATCTTAGGTACCGAATAAAAACTTCATCATTGAACTGAAGCAGCCGTATTCTCTATTTTTGACATTTCCAGTGGCTGTGGAAAACAAGGAAGAATCAAATAATTTTTTGTTTGTGACTTCATGGTGGAAAACAATGGAAAGTTGCTAAGAACTGCATTTCGTTATAAATGCGGGTTTGATAGTTCTTAGCAACTTTCCATAACCTTTGAACTGAAATAGAGTAAGCCCTACAGGCCACGACAGGCATTATGTGGTTAAAATCATTGGTTGAATAGATTTTAAAGTACAGGTAAGACAGGTAGAAAACCTATTCCAAACCTAGAGGTCAGTCTCGCTAGTTTAGTGCCTAGAATAATACTGAGGGTAGAACGTGTAGGTACCTATGCCGGATCGCGGACGGCATTACAGATATCTAGCTCGAAATAAAACTTCACTACAAAGCCGGATATTGATTTAAGGGTGCGTCCACACCGCGCCCCCGGCCACACCCGTCCGTCTGTATGTACCCACTCAATTACTCTAAAAGTCTAAAACATCCAACCCCAGTCAGTCCGTTATTAAATACTCCGAAAACGCTCGTGGGGTGAAATAATGAAGTGACTCTTTAGTGCTTGCTGATGTGCGTGCGTTTAAATAACAAAATATAGTGGGCTTGGCAGGCACAACGTTTTCTATGGTATAGTTGATATTTAAATAGGTACTAGCTTTTGCATACGACGTCATCCGAGTGCATTTTAGGTTATTACTGTCTCCTGTAGCACATTCTCTTTTACTTTCACAGAAGGCATGGCTTCACATTACATTTTCTACATTTTGATAAATACATAATTAAGATTTATTTATTTTATCTACTAGCTTTTGCCCGCAACTTCGTCCGCAAGGAGTTCGGTTTTTAAAAACTCCACAGGAACTCTCTTGTTTTCCGGAATAAAAGCTCAGTCTTCAAGTCCTCCGCTATATCTACCCAAGCAAAAAATAACGTCTATCAGTTGCTACGTTGCTGCGTGATTGAAGGACAAACAACCTTTGTTGTTTCACACTTTCGCATTAATATTATTATTAAGGATAAATTCCTTAGATAGTCCTGGTTTTCGTCTTCTAGCTACTTGAAAACTCGATGGAACCTGTTCCATCTAGAACTAAAAAAAGCTATTCGTTTATTTAGATAGGCATAATATCAGTAAAAATTTCCATTAAAGGCTTAATGATTCTTGTATGCATAGCTCAAGCGAGTCGCGTATTCCAATTAGCCAATAAAAGCGAGGGTTGATGAATTCTTTAGCGTTGTGCCGAGATGCCCCTTGTGGAATGAATAGGTTTATCATTTTCGGCGGCGCGGCGCGGGTAAAGTCAACCCTGTAGAGGTAGCTTTTTTAAATAAAAATCGATAGTTCATTCAATAAAATTATTTTAATTTAACTTTTTATTACTTTAAAGCATATACATTATGCGGTTGTGACGCGCTCTAGAGTAGAGTAGTTTAGAGGTGTGTTTAAAAAAAATTGTTACTTTGTTGTTTAACGAATTACAAATGGCGGCCTGAAAGCCTAAGTAATTTTCTCCGAGCCTACCAATGCACGTGCATTATAATGTGTAAACTATTTTCTTCCTGCATAACTATGCAAGAGAAATTTACTATATAATTATGTAATTACCATATTGTAGATTACATTACACATATAAATACATATTATATGCGTTCTGGTAGAGCTAGATGAATAAACTTTAAGCCATCGAACTAGTCTTACCCCTAGGGCCTAGACTAATATTTATTGATGTGGAAACTATTCAAGTCATGTGGACATTCGTAGAATTGCAAAGCTAGTAATTCCAGTGTTCCTGTACTGAAACCTTCCATACCTTATGTCAATGTTATGTCAACTCTAGGTGGTCAAACGCGGTCGATGACCACGCATCGCATAATAATGATGCAATACAGCGTCACAATCACATCCGTGCCCTAAACTTTATGCTAACCCAGGGGAAAACGTGGACAGCATTAAAAACAACAATATGAATGATATTTTTAATATTATTAGTCTGTATTACCTACGGCGTATTTGAATGAGACTTTCGTGTCTGCTGTCTGGCGTGTGAAATCTAGTAAAGCGATAAAAGTATCGAGTAATTGGGAAAGCATCGTAAGTAAGCAGACTATAAAGTCTAAACTATTGTCTTTATTACGTTATTTCTCTCGATGGAGTGGTACAGCTTTCGGGAGCTTTTCTAGGTATCAAACCAAAAGTATCGGTATTACTCAGGTGTCGATCCTTTTTCGAATCCCTAAGCATCATGCAAACTTGACGGCAAACTTGATCGTATGTGACCTCCCTAACTAGTTACTAAACTAGTCCGTCACGATACAAAATGTTCATACGCAGAAAGTGCATTTTCAATACGCAAAATATTCAATACGCAGAAATCAATATCATCATCATTCATCTCAACTCATCGGCGGCCTAAACTAGGGTCTACTCTCAAATGAAAAGGGTTGATGACATAGTCCACCAGTTCACACACCTTTGAGTACATTATGGAGAACACTCAGCAGGCATACAAGCAAGACAAAGCTGTGGACATCTGCTTTATGTCTTATGAAATCCAACTAGTTGAATAAACATAAAATTATTCCGTAAGCTTCAACTGCTGTATGTTAGCCTCTTTTTGAAAGTCGGCCGCTACGAGCACGTAGGTCAACAGCTTTATACCACTTTAATGTTATAACTACGAGTGCTTACTAGGTTTTTCGCTAATTCGTTTTCATAGAAACGGAACTAGTATTTTAAACGGTAATTAATCTTCAAATTTAGAAAGAAACAAAACTATATATTCGTATCTACTTAATTTTAAGTTTATATACTACTAGCCACCCGAGCCGAGTTCGGACGGGTGTAATTTACAATAATGAAGAATAGAAATTGAGATTTTCATACAATCCTTTCCGACCTTTCCGGTGGATTTTCCAAAAATTTTGTTTCAAGTGATGATCTTTATATATGCGGCAATTGATTTGTATACAGATAGAAGACTTTATTGCCCTCTAATATTAGTGCTAACCCTGTGTGCTGATGTCAGTAAGAAAGTTGTACATATTGGAGGAAAAGCAATTTCCTAAAGTACGTCCGCAATCGCATCGCTCGAGGAAACTACGTATATATATTGTATACTGTATACTGTACACGTCAGTAGACTATGGCATGTACGACTCATGTTATAACTTTCGATACAAATGTTATCTTCCAGGAGAACAGTACAAACTAAACAAGTCCTTGTAAGTCATATTTTAAAATAAACTCGAATTTATATGCTTACCGTAGTGTATTAATATTAAGATTGAAAAGACAACATTATTAAGTATTCCTAATACTGAAATTCCTGTCTATCTGAAGTACTGACTGAAATCTAGACTTTTTGATGACTAGCTGAGCTAATGAGGAAAAACTAGATTAATCATTGCTACAGTCTCAATTGTGGTGATTGGCTGAATGTATGACATTCTTGTTGCAACAATGCATTTAAGCCAATAGTGAGAAAGTATCGCCCAATCAGAAGTGGTTATTCTCGCATTGCATTGCAATCATTTTTAGACAATCCCATGACAGCCCTTCTATAATGCGAATAAAAAATCTATGTATAAATTAAACTAGTTAAGAATAATAGATCTCGTTTTTTCCTCAATTCAAAAAGCTCAATTTTTTCCCCAAAGTGCTTTGGAAAACTTCCAACATATTCGTTGCTTAGAAATAAACAGCGCAATATAATCTGGGAGGCCTCTAGCATTGGCCCAGTGACCTTTAACTGCTATGACGGAGATAACAAGTTTAATCGTGGTAGCACGTTATAGTAATCCTATCTTGGAATATACATCCTCATCAAATGCAAGTTTTTGTGGTGTAGAGAATATAATTTTTTTTTTCTTATTGTTTAGGTAAGTATACCTAAATGCAGTATATAGTATGCAGTAGCACGGACCCTATTGGTACCTAGTACCTACCCATACACGATAAGTCAGTGTACACAATAAAAAAAAAATTGGCGAGCAGCTATAAATAGTTCGCAAGAGACACTATTATTTTTTCACGAGCTCTGATGAGTTATCCTCCAAAACGTTTCTACCACTAGTTTTAATAATAACAAAAGTGACACCGAAGCTCAGTTAAATCTGCTATCATTTGCGTCAATCATCACGACCTACGGCTTTCCAAGTTCCATATGACATGACAGATTTACCTCAACTCCCATGTAACATTTAACTCGAAAACTATGCTTCTGATCGCAGTGTGACCTGAATAAGTATCCCTCTAACATTATACATAACAAGTTCCCTTACCCTGCAGGATAAGCCACTAGCTCCGTGTTGGGATCGCAGTCTAGCGCGGCGTTGCTGCTCACTGTCAACCCGAGGACGGTCTCCAACTTAATCTGTGAACAAAAGAAACAGTACGTTATTACGAGTATATTTACTGTACTAGCTGATGCCTCTCTGAAAAAATCCCGTGGGAGCTCATTGATTTTTCGGGATAAAAATTAATCTTAGATGTCACTCTCCAGGTCCTCCACCTTACCCATTAAAAACTTGTTAGTTGCTTAGATCAAGAAGGTGGGTAGTGTGACTTGATTAGATCAAGAAGGTGACAAGTAGGTACATCAAGCTAATTATTTATCTAATAAGATAACATAGGGCCTAGGGTTAACTGAAAATTATAACTCGTAAGTAAACAGTTAAAATTGGGTGCAAATAGAGGTGCAAGGTTATCCTCACTATACAAACATCCTAAACCTTGAGTGTAAGGACCAGTTCACACATTTTGGTACTATTTCTGATAAACAGTATGATTTCTAAGCCAAACAAAATCGACATAGCTTTTAATGCCTTCCTCTTTCCTCTTCTAAGTGGAACATTGTGACAGAATTGCATTATTTTTGCATTATTTTTAAATCAGTCGATATTGTGTACAGTTCTGTTTGGATCGCAAGCACCTAACCTTTATTTTACGAGTATGTTACACATAGTATGTTTAATCTCTAAAACTTAATGAATAATGATGTCAATGTCCCGCATCTTTTTCACCAAGGACGCCCGGTCGCCATTTTGTAGTATCAAGTGTTACCGAACCTTGACACCCAGCTGGATTTTGCTTCAGTTGGTGGTGAATATTTTAGAAGGATTTCATACGCAAGCGTTGGTGTTAATCTCTACTACTATTATAAATGGGAAAATTTGTTTGCTGGTTTGTTGCTGTGAGCACTAAATGTAGATTAGGTAATAGGTGTCAAATTACATTGGACTGGATCCAACAGTGCCCGGTTATCCTTTACACATTCAAAGGCATAAACTATAAAGATGAGATGAGCGTCCTTGTCGTATTATATTATGGTCATACATTGTGTCTATCGTCCTTGACGAGATTCCACAAGGTTGTGCTTTGTTAGCTAATACTCGTACAATATTATTAAGCTGTTCTCTAGTTTCATACTACCCACGCATGAAGGGATTGAGGTTCAAGTTCGCCAACAACATTTAACTTAGAAGATTGTGCTTTCAGTATCCTTGCTAATATTATAAAAATGCAAGTGTTGGTTTTTAGTTTGTCCGTTAATCACACCTTACGATTACGAAGTCTGTATTTTTGTATTTATTTAAATACATCTACTTTAATTTAGTACAGAGAGATTTAATAGTACCTACTGTGGTGTAATCATAAACTCCAATGTGTTTTACCGTACATCACAACGCGCGCCGTCGACAAAAGTTGTACCTACCTATATAAAAGATTATAACTACTCTAACCTTGTATTACTAAAAAACAAAAAAGTATTAGAATATAGAAAAACACCTTAAAAGTTTTAAGGTGTTTTTCTGGCCATGTGTGTGTTTTAAATTAAAACACACACATGGCCAGCGTGCTGGACTTTTTCTAAAACTTCTTCATGTGGGAGAAGACCCGTGCATAGTAATTATAGGCTGGCAATGTTTTAAGATAATGATTATGTTCACTCGTAAATGAAAAACTAATAAAAGCGAATTAAAAGTCGTGGACCTTTATAAATTGCGACAGAATGCAAAGTGTCGTTATAAACAAGAAACCACTCGACCCGAAGCAAAACCGGTCGTCCTTAGCACTTTCAAAGGCCTTATAAAGATACGCGTCCTTGCCGCAGTAGGTAACCACTCAAGGCCTTTGTTATTTGAAGCTAACAATTTCCAGTTTTATCTTAGCTCGTTAAAATTATTAAGAAACTTTAGCTTTGTTTTTCTTTTTAATTTAAACTTGAATTTCCGATTTCTTTCGGAAAAGGCCTTTCAGCTTCTAGCATCGAAAGTTCGTTTCGAATGTTGTGCGGGAAATAATTGTTGGGTACGTTTTCCTAACTATCGGCGGAGGCTGCTTTTCGATTCCAAAAGTTTCCTCTTTGCATTGTGTTCTACATTTCGCCTTCCATACTATTAGTTTAAGAGGTCGGCGATGTTTGCTTTTTTCTGAACCTACTCTAGTTCAGCTTTGTTCCCGAAAGACTTTACTTGCAAATCGTTCTATAATATAATTAGAGCATTGAATTGATCATCGCTCTTAATTTGTTAAGACTGCAAAGGACAGTTTTATAACAGAACGAAAATAGTCAGGCAAACAACGCGTCTGTTTTCTACAGCCGATTGTGAACTTTCGAATGAATGTTGAATTTTGCAATTAAAATTATCATGATAATCGTAACGAAATCAGATTACTTTCACTCGTTAATCAAAATCGATTGACTTTTAATATTTCAACCCGAGATTGATCATCATTAACCAGAGGTACCTACAAATTCTTTTTCAAATATAAATGAAAATCGCTTTAATTGTTTGCATGAATTTGTTGGTTGCATCCACGATGCCAAATAACTAGCCCGTATCTTGCAAAGGAAAACGCCCATTAGTCAATGAGGTTTTAGCCAAAGTGGGTCCATTTACGTATATCAATAAAATAACTTATAGGCATTCCGATTGACTTCATAGATGAAGAAACAAGCACTTTTTTGTAGACAGTACTCCGAGAAACTGTTATCATGCACGAATATCACAGAAATCAGTAAGACGGATCTACATGACGGATGTCTATGGTTAAGTTATTGACATTGTATTTAGTAATGTATTTTTGATATTGACATTTAATTATCCTGAAGCTTACACTCAAATAGGTACCTAAAAGGATTTTTTTGACGGTACACTATGGGCAGGCAAAGATATACTATTGGTCGGATTGCCCACCCGCAGCCAGATGACCTGGTGAGCGGAGATTCAAAACATCTGGGAGGCTAACCCGCAAATTATGAATGCTGAAGTTATGACTATATACCATAGGGATGTTGACAATGTGTTTGTTGCCAACTGATAAAACCAGCAACTCTTTATCCAGCGTCAAGACGGGCGCATAGTGTGAGCTTATATGAATTTTTTTGATAATAATTTCAAATGGTTATCACGTCAAATTAATAGCACCAACGTATATTTTACTTATTATAGAAACCCCTCTATTTAATTAATTTAAGGTAAGAAATAATTTATTTTTAAGAAAGCTGGAACATCCCGATTCGGAATTTGTGTAGGTGAAACAATTTTCAGTAGATTCTAAGTTAAAACTATTAGAACCTAGTTCAAAAATAGAAAGCTCTGATAGATCACGCGTGGGCGAACGACTAAGTTGTCTCGATGTGCGTCTGTCGTGTGTTGAAACGATTCTCGCGTTTCGTCACGTTTGTTCTTGAATGGACCTTCAGATTTGCATAACCTGTTATGTTGATTACATAATTCCTATTAAATAGTTATTTCAATACTGGCTTGATATTTCTTGCAAGTCAAAAATGCCTGTGGACATTTTTGTTTATTTGCGATGCGATTTCGCCTGATGTTTGGTTATGTCGTATCTATATAAATGGGAGCGAGAACTTGCTCGCGCCTGACCGCTCCCACCAAGGCTCCTGACAGGCATATACACTTACGCAATTTGCATGTACACGACGTAACCACAAGTAAAGCTCACGCTCCCTCGTGAATTGCAAGAACTATACTGGTAAATAACCACGTTAATCCGTGGTAACTTGTATCTATTATAAAGCTAATTAAGTAAGTTTACTTCATTAACGAGGTATTGAAGTCGACACGTTTTGCTCCGATACTCGATGTATTCAAAACAAGATGCTAATCTAACCACTTGTCAGCCCGGCCATCGTCCAGGTGTTATTATTTACGCCTAAACGAATGCAAGTGTTCTTTTTGACCATTCGTATGGAACAAATACAACGGGTGTGCCCATTACGTAATATGGACTCTACATAAAAAGAAGCCACAATTTAATCGATTGCAAACTTGATGTTTAGATAAACGTGCAAAGTGATTGTATTTGAATACTGGATCGTTTGTATTTGAATACCTGCTGGTGTACTTATATACGTAAAACAGGTAACTTCACTAGGAAAAATTTGGGTCGAGTGGGCAGAGGTAGATATTCTAGCTTCTAAACGACGCTACTTTTGTCCCGGAAAAATAAGTGTTGTCGCGGGAATTAAAAACCTCAACTCACGCGAAGAAAGTCGAGGGCATCAGCTAGAACTTACTAAAGCTGTTATCGTTCACAAAATATTATTTTACGCAGGTCATTATAGCATGTTCATATCACTAAGCTAAAACTAAAGCGAAGTCTTAACTTTATTTCCGCAGATAAGCAACATCAATGGAATGCTTAAAACATAGTATTTTAAATGTTTATTTGTACAGCGAAACCTTAGCAATGGTTAATCGTAAATGGATAATTCCGATCCATCCGATTAGCTTCCGTTACAAATCGATTAGTCGCATCGCTACTACGTATACTATAAAATTGTGACCTTGCACTGTGTCAGCAGAATTAAAACGAGAAAACAATTTCAAATAACTAATCCTTTTATTGGATACACATGGAATACACTTAGGTACTAGGATTAGAATAGAAAAGCTTATCGTTTTTTTACTAGGTAAACCTACAGAGTGGATTCTACCTACGTCTCCGATAATGTACACTACAGTACAGTAGCTAGCTAGAAGTAGAAGCAATATACCGTCATAGATATGAGTGACAGAGGCATATAAAGCCGAAGCCGAAGAGTACTGTATTTCGATCCGACGATCTTAATAAAGTACTTAGTGAGAACTGGTGTTCTTGGTAAGGTAGGTATCTCTAGCAGCAAACAGAACGAATGTGAAAATGATGCGATAGAGAATTAGTGGCACTCCGCACTTTAGGGAAAAGGGACTGGTCGCAAAAATTGTGGAGACTCGTTGAAGTAGGCGTCAGTTCTAGAATCATTTCATTTAAACGTGGCACGATTATTTTTAAGGTGTGGTGACGTCTATTATTTACGTCGCGTCTTACATTCGATCAGCTCAACAGAATAATAAAATAGAAGTGCTTATCGAATACAAAGTGCAGGCGACAATAATTATTCATTTATTGTTACCTGGAATCGGCAAACGGCATACTGAAGGTCGTGAATGCATTTAAAATATTAGTCGGATGAATGGATTTTTTAACGTGCAACATCTTTAGCTAAGCAATTATGTAGCATGACCATAAAAGTAAAGGAGTAGGTACTTTGGCCATATAATGAGGAATATCAGTCTCCTCAGAATATTTAACCTCCTGCAGGTAATAAATCAAGTCAAAACAGATAGCAGAAGACCACCTGGCCAGAGAAAGACATCTTGGCTTATGAACTTGCACCATATTGGTGGGCGAAAAGTATGCAATCCCAATTCTGTGCAGCTCAGCGTCCAAAGTAGGTACAGAAGTGCGCAGAAGAAGAATTAGCTAATGCGTGAGTATCTAGATATTAATTCTTCTTGTTGTTTCTCATCATTGTCGTCATTCGTCTTTTGTTTGCCGTTTTTCTTAACGTTGTTATAGTACACATTTTTGTTGTTTATCTTCGCTTTATACGTAGCATACGTTTTGTGTTCAATTTCGATATAACCGGTAGCCGGTTACGGTCAATTGATGACAAACACACCTATACATGGTAGATCCGATCCACCCACCAAACGACATTCCACGCGGCACCGTGGAAGGAATTCATAGAATTTGCTGTAGGGCTTCTGAGATAGGCTCTAGTAATTAATGGTAGCGCCGTGAGGTATTCAGTAGCCAATCTGGTCTTGTGCAATAGAATTACTATTATAGATCTGAAGCTTCATAGTTAGAAGAGCTGATCGTTGTTGGGGTCCTAAGGTGCTGGAGTGGCGACCCCGCACAGGGCAGCGAAGTGTTGGCAGACTCCCCACTAGGTGACCGACGACATCAAACGAGTCGCAGGGAGCTGCTGGATTCAGGCAGCGCAAGATCGAAGCCTGTGGAAGTCCATGCAGTCCTTTCACGTCTATCGGTTATGAAGAAGAAGAAGAAGAAGAAGAAGAAGAAGAAGAAGAAGAAGAAGAAGAAGAAGAAGAAGCCTCAACAGCTCAGCGGGCAAGAGGCAAAACTGAAATCCTTCGAATAAGCGTCAAGCTTGTACCTATTAGGACTGCATTCAACAATAGTGCAACTGATTGGGAATTGCGATTGAAGAGCCGACCTTTCAGTGTTCATATTATTATTAATAAAATAAAATTTATTTTCATCTCATCACCATTCAACGAATAATTTAGTAGGCAGTAGGGCAAACTCTAGATTGTCAGTGTCTCCTTGGCACACTCACTTATCTCTGTAACATTGAATATTCATTAGACCCGAGACCTACTTACGAAATAAAAGAACTGCATAAACCCACTCACACTTGACCGGATTTTGCATTAACGCTGTTCGGATTTGATTGTTTTAATGTACACAGTAGATAATATCATTTTAAAGACTTATGATGTGTTTTACGAGTAATTACGTCATCGTCGTGTTGTTACGTAGTTACTGTGTAGCAATTATATACCAATTGAAGACATATCTACTTACTTATTGAGAGGGAATAAATAAATTTTACTGAATTTATAACCAAACTGAATGCTGATAGATTGCGGAATAGCTGCGTCAATCATCTACTACCTACTATCTCAATTGCGGTGATTGGCTAAATGTATGGTGTTCTTACTGCATCACATCATTATAGCCAATAGCGAGAGAGTATCGGCCAATCAGAGATGAATGCGATCGTCACACGAAAATACCATAGTCTTACGTTTAGGCCTATAAGAGCAATGCGATGCCATAAAACACGTTGCGGCGTTGTAAAATGTTGTGATTTCGTCGAAGGTCGTGATTTGCGTGACAATAACAATTCTAATTATAGTGGTATCCTTTACAAAAAGAATATCTATCAAAATAGGACAGGACTACTACTAGATCTGTCAGTTTTGTTAACTTAAAAACTTATGATAAAGGTTCGTTATATGATATTGTAATAATTATGGAAGTATTCCAAAAAACGAAGTCTGACAAATATTTGTAAACGGTAATTTAAGGCAACTACAATATTTTTTCTATTTTAAAATTTTTATAATAATGAATTAGATTTCAATACACAATTTCCAAAGCTCTAAAAGCTTTTTGTCGTTCTTTGAATTAAACATAACGTTATTTACAATCGTATTATATCGTATCGTACAATTAGATACAAGCAACAATCATAATAATTTGTATTACTCACAATGTTCCAAAAAACAGAACACGTTATATAATTGAAATCGTGATTAAATGTTAATCAAAAACTATTATGAAAAAAGTAATTTGCGGTCTATAGGTAGTAGGTAAAGATCAATTAATGTTTTAAATATATAACTATTAAATCATTTTTATTGGTCGCAACTTCATTTATATAAAAAAAATAAGAAAAAATTAAGTAAATGTAGATCGCGGATGTTTTGTGTTTAAGAACAGGAATGGTCTTTGTTTTCAAGGACGAAATCATTCATATTGTATTTCTTCTTCATGACACATAAAATTCCTCTGTTTCTGCGGCGGGGGTACCTCAAACTGCAGTTTGAATTAAAATTAGACATGCATTAGGAAGATCCAAGATTCGTGATAAAAACTTTTCATATATATGAACTACGAGTTGATGCCCGCGTCAACGCGCCATCCATCCATCCATACATCCAAACTTTCGCATTTATAATATTAGTAGGATAACATCCTTAATTAGAAAAAATTATGACATTCTATTATTTGCCTTGCAATGGTTTTCTAATTCAATACCTATTTGTTTAAACATGGAGACATCAAAAATTAGATAATCCGTGTAAACTGAGCTATTAAAATAGAATAGGAGCAACAAAACAAACCTGTTAGTTAAGCGTCAATGAGCATATAAATTACAGTCCGTCAAATAAACATTTCAGAAGTTGAATCTATTAAACTGGACTCACTCACTAGACGGAATGAGGTCACTTTTGAGTTTAGGCTAGTGTAACCAAATATTAATAACGGAAACGTAATGGTCTTCAAGGGCTGTGATTTGCCCATTACCACTTCAGCTTTGCAACTCTGTGAGCTATGTCGGTAAAACTGGTTCTCCTAAGAATCTCTTCAATTTTGATTTAATGATCCGATTCTGAATGACTCCGATTATTATCCATAGTAAACGACCACGTTTTGGATCCATAAATCATCATACGCATTGTTTAAAAAACTTACAACAAGCTGTTTAAAAAACAAACAAGCGGCATAAGATCTCGTTCTGCTTCTGTGGCAATCCTTTCAAGAGACCTATGCCCAACAGTATCGCCTATCGATTAAGGTAATGAGGAAAAGAGTGGAAAAGAGTAGTCTAAGCTTTAAATGGAAGACATTATTAGGTATTAAGGATGCATAAGCTCCTGATTAGGGAACTTTTAATAAAATATGTAAAGTAATTTAAACTACTTACTTACTTAATATTAGAAACATCAATGTTTTTAATCTATGGTCAACCTATTCTCGAGAACGAGCAAACCATCATAAACGGAATGAAGTGTGGGCGTTGCACTTGAAATAGCAGCTGATTCAAAGTAAATAAGAAAATGAGATTCATTATCCAAGTGCTATCAATCATCATTCATCATGCATAAACGTCCATAAAAGATTAAATAAAAAGAAATTGCACCATCATCATTTGCATTCATTATGTTATCAGAACAACTCTACTAGATTTGGGAATGAACTGTTAATATTTTTTATAACACAGCGAAGCTCGTAAATGTTTTTGACTTAGACTAGCGCTTGACTGCGTTCTCACCTGATGGTAAGTGAAGTTGCAACCTAAAATGGCTTGTCTAGAAGATGCCTATTCACTCTTGATTTAAAGACACCCATAGTTATTTGGAAGAATGGAAGCCGGAAGGGCATTCCAAATTTTTGCGGTGCGTATTAGGAACGAGGAAGCAAAGCACTTAGTGCGAGATTGTGGAATATTTGATAGATAAGAGCTGAATCTATAGACTATATTGAATTTAAAAAAGATACAAAACAGAAATCACAGACGCAGATAAAGACTTTATTTCATACTCAGCTTCAAATTCAGCTTGGTTAATATAATTATTCTTTATAAAAAAATACTATATTTAATTTAAGAGATAGAGACTAACACGGTGACCCATCGGAATCGCTCTTCATAGTGGTGTAACTTAACGCGTTCCGCTCGGCCGCAATGGTAGACAGGTGAACGAACTAACGTGATAGAATGCGAACAATTTATATTATTTATTAATCTTGCCTAGGTCTCGGTGGATGCACTCGATGGTTTTGTTTCGGAAGAGATCACAAATCTAGCAGTTAGAATATTTCAACCAATATTTGTTGCGGAACGTTTTATACTACTTA
Source organism: Hipparchia sbordonii (assembly GCA_038048805.1). Lineage (NCBI taxonomy): Eukaryota > Metazoa > Arthropoda > Insecta > Lepidoptera > Nymphalidae > Hipparchia > Hipparchia sbordonii. The sequence continues at coordinate 11,010,641 of CM076107.1, forward strand.
TATATTTTTTTACTCGTATACGTGTGTAAGAAGTTAAGAGATATACTACATATTTTGTAGATTGCATATGCGTGAAGAAGCTTACTTATCGAAACATCGCGCGCTCCACAAGGATCCGGAAATTATCAAATTTAAGATCTCTTTAGAGTTTAGACTAAAACTGTCCTAACTCAATACTAAGCCTTCCTCCTTGTTTTTTTGTGAAACTAGATAGAAGTTTATGGGGGTGATATATTAGTAAGCTGAGAAGCTGAGCCGAGATCGGTTGGGAAGATGATAAAAAGTCAGCGAGCCAATCCCACCGTTTTTAAAGCCGCGCTACTTTACGTCTATGTATGGGCTAGCTTTTGTACTCGCCACTTGATTACTCGACCATGAAATCCGCATAACTTAGAGAAGTTCCGTGGACGCATAAGAAGAACATCTTACCTCATAGGCCGGCATGTGCAGACTGTCCTTGATGACAGGCATGCTGTTCCGCGGTCCGATGAGCGCCATTTTCTCATTTTACTCACGCTCACATTGATATCACTGGCACACACAAATCAACGCGTTTCCACAAAACCACAGATTGAATGATCACTACACACAATACACTACCACTTATCTGTTAATTTTATGGTACAGATTGCTTAACTTGACACTTCAATGTTGGCTCTTTTTGGTATTTTTCTTCTTCGTCGTCCTATCCGTATATTTCGCATTTAATAGGGCTGAATAGGAAGAAAAAAGATGGAATTGATATTCATTAAATCGAAGAAACCGATCAGTTTTTAGTTTACCTATCGTTATATTTTGTGGGTACTAACGAGTGAGGTTAGAACCATTATACAATATGTTACATATCTTACTATCGTAAGGTTAGTAAGTACGTACCTTTAATCATTCGGATTTCTACTGTCTTTTTATACTGTTAGTTTTCAGACTGAATATCTAATTAAAAAAAAAAAAAAATTATCAATTCTGCTCAAATACAGGATTTCCGGAGTCAATCTTCAGTATTGAAAGGACGTGACAGCGGACAGACAATTAAAATTAGCTTTTATTTTAATTGTAGATAATATATATCAAGTAACCAATTCATTTATCGCATGATTAGGAAGAATTGCATTAAGTGCTAGAAATACAACCCTTCAAGATACGTATATTCAGCAGTGGACGTCCATATCCATCATCAATAGAAAAGATGCTATGTCACTTTCTATAGATACGGTATCGGATTTTTAGTGTTAGTCATCACGGTTAGACAGTATTATACGGTCCAATTTGTAATTTTCACGGTCTTTACCGCTCTCCGGCGGCACTAGCGGTTACGATTTTAGCACTCGTGTGACCTAGTGATCGGGATCGGTTTGATACGGTGTTCAATCAAGCATGACGGACACGATTTTGAATTTAGGTTAAAATTGGAGCTGTTATTTTACAAATCGAGATGACTCAAAACAGTTACATGGCTACACGATCGGCGTCCATTCAATCTACGATTACCGTCAAAATGTAGTCAGATTGAAGGTGGATACGCTTTACTGATTGATTTATGATCATTGGCCTGCCTTTAGTTACGTACGTAATGTTCGACATTCTTTCTGCAACTGTGCCATTCAACTAGTAGCTATTAAGACTTTCATCCGTCACAGGTTATTACGATCATCACATTGTAGCTATCAATGTTTGATAGCTGACTGATGCCGGAATAACTAGCAAAGCTCGAGTAATCTCGAATTCTCATAAAACACAGTTTTACTTTAACTTGGAAACTACTTGGAACGGCATTCCAAGGCAGTAGTGGATTCAATTGACCATTCAAAGGCAACTTGTTGTTAAAAGTTTATTTGAATAAAAACTATTGTATTATTTTACATTGTACATGTCGGATTAATATTTGTAACGTTTTGCATGGGAGCTTACAGAAGAAATAAGTTAGCTCATCAGTCACGTGTCAATGAGCTTTTAATTTATATTGAGTTCAAGGTCATGGAGTGAACTAATGCCGAAATCGGCGTGTATTCTCAGCCTTCGAATTTTTATACAACTGGTTTTATTAACTTTTAGTTTTTATAACTTGCGAACCTCCACGGCTTCGTACGGGGAGAAAAAAATTTACCACCGGTTTTGGCTTGTATTTTAATTTGAGTATTGTGAGTTAAATCACGAACATTTTTCTAGCTCTTTTTAAGTAAGCATTGACTTCTAATAATGCTCGGTTTACGCAGTAATTTCACGTCATAGTTCACAGGGTCATCATAGTTGGCCTTTTCACTTCAAAATCATACACCCAAACCTCGTAGAAACAGGCTATCAATTGATGAAAACCGAATGAAAATCCTTTCAGTAGTTTCAAACTTGGAGGAGGGACTGTTTTATTGTAGGTACTCGGTATAACTAAATGGTTTGATATTTAAAGTCAATTTAAAAAAACATAGTGATTTTTTTACGAAGAAGCAACGCGGTAATACAAAATACTACCTAGTAGAATAAATAAGTTCCTTTATTAATACACATACATAGCACTAACATTGACCAAGGCCGGAGGAAATTAACACTTTTTGCCAGCTCCGATGCTGTACTAATCACGTGTTTATTTGAGCACTTTGCTTTTAATACTGTAGAACGTAAAAAAATTACTAACAAGTTATTACTAAAACCAAGATGTTACAGTTCTCATCACGAAACTGATAAAGTTGAAACTATACAGATTTCAAGCAGAGCGACGACAGGCACGGTCATAAATGTAATACACCACAACTTTACAAGCGCTATTCACTAAAAACTCACTTGTCAATTGTCTCAAAATAAGGAATAAATTGACATAATTGGTAAAACAGAACAAGATGAAAGGTTGGTTAAATGCTCGTAGGATGATAGAGTATGGATAAGCATTCGCTTGTATTTTGTATTAGGACGAGTCTCATCAACTCATCACCGCTTTAGTTTCCTTTACCTATTCCGTGATTGATGAAATGAGTTTGCTTTCAAAGTGAATTTGTATTTTACTGAATAGCGCTGCAGTAATAAATAATTATTAGGTATGATAATAGTCATCTAATACTTATCATGATAATCTTTTTTTTCCTCTTTATAAACTCTTTTTTTTTTTCTTTAATAGGGTGATTTCGGGGGTTACGCGACCGGGGTCAGTTAGCCGACCACTAACAGGTCCTACGGCATTAAAACGAAAATAATAAGAATTCTATTCTTCTTTGCAAATGAAATTCACTTAAGTAAAGAGGGGGATAGACCTATTAGTTTTACCTACAATAGTTGGCAGCTTTGTGTTTACCCGAAAGCAAACAAATCTTAGTTCAATCCGCCGCTCATACTTTCGGCGCATACACGTTCCCAAAACAACGAAAAAAATAGTGAGTAAGTGAAGCGTTCGAGGTAAGTAGATCGTGATGTATTTATTTGAGTCAATTTTTTAATGTTCTATTAAGTGGATATATATATGTTTTACGTTATTTGTACATTTATTACATGTAATATACAAAATCAGGTAAAAAAATTAAATGGTCGCTAACTGAAATTGGAATTATCCAATAACTTCAGTTGGCGACCACCTGGCCGCCAATAGACATTTAGAAAGAAAAACATTTATTTTTATTTTTTATAGACTACAAATCTAATTCGGAATTTAATCACTTTCAATTTAATTTGTTTATTTTTATCCGTGTATCTTTTAGTTTACGACCACCAAATTATTATTATAAAACATCTTAAAATGTATGGGTATCAAGTGGTCGCCAACTAAAAATGAGCAAATTAATATGTGGGTTTACGACCATTTGCAATCACTACTTATAATCTTATATGTTTTTTGCATAATGTAGGTGATTAATATATAAAATTTTCATTACAGATGTCCTCCACAAACCGTATTAGAAAATAACACCGGCTTATTCTCAAAGAGATCTGGAATGTGCTTTAAAAATATAAGAGAAGGAGGACACGGTATTAGAAAAAAATTTAAAATGTATAACATCCCGAGATCTGATGATCTGATGATTTGATTCTAAACTTTTGTAATTGTTGTTTAAAGTGATATTTTTAATTTTGTACTTGTGTAGGAAAATGTATTATACTTGCTAAGATTCATTTAAGCTTAAGCTTGAATATTAAAGTGTACCTTTGATCTCATGAAAAAATGTGTTTTAATAATTTATTAAATGTATGAATAATAAAGCATGAATAATAATTATTTTTTAAACATTAACACAATCATATTTTTAATTTTTAATTAATCAAATTTAGTTTTCCCTAGCAAATCGAGAGGTCGCCAACTAGATAAGGGGGCAGTCGTCAACTAGCAAAAGTGGTCGCCAACTAGCATTTCACATAGTTTTTAAGATTTATTCAATTTAAAATGTTTTCACAACTGTAATTCTTATTTTTTTACTTTTAAATATAACTTGACAATATCTAGGACCCCGTCATATAACTTTAATACATGTGCTTTGGGTGCAACATACTTAAATATTGACGTAAAGTTGAATATCCCGCTAATCGGTCGCCAACCGGCGAAATCACCCTACCAAGCAAAAGCACTTTCATAACAATGTATTGTAGCGCAAATCTCAAAAAGGTAAATGCGTGCAACGCCTGGAGGCAATGGTAGATCGAGAAAGTGATTCAATCAATGTACCTACTAGGTTTCTCCGGTGAAAGTCTGAACTAACTCTAGGGTGCTAGAACCTTCTACGGGTATACCTATTGCAATTTCTGATTATTTATTGCAACTAGCTTTTGCCCGCGACTTGCCGCGTGGAGTTAGGTTTTAAGAATCCCGCTGGAACTGTTTTTTTCGGGATAACAGGTACCTATGTCACTCTCCATTGTTTATGTCACCATTTTTTAACTATACCCATGCAAAAAAGCATGTCGTAGATCCGTTGTTTCCTTGCTGCGTTATTGAAGTTAAAACAAACAAACACACTTTCGCATTTATATTATTAGTAAGTAAGGATTAATAAGGATTCTGTTACTCAGGGTCATTCGAATCTATCTTCGGTATAAAAGATGTATGATGCTTTTAGTATTCAAATACAGATAAATCTAAAATAGGGCCCCAACTACAAAGACATAAATGATGATAATAAAACAACATCGAAATGAGAGACACCACTAAATAAGTTAATAGATATAAATACAGCCCTGTTCGGTCTACAAATGTGTCCTAGTCCTAATTCGGTCAGAGACAATGTCACGTACGGAAGCAAATATTTTCTTGTATCCTAAGCCTTATTCCCTGAACAATAAGGATTACCAACAAGGCGTGAAAACCATTACTCAAGAATCAGAACAATCGTATCGGGTCAAGTGCTTGAAAGGCATTTTGCGTGTGGGTTGCCACTTCGACGCAAGATTTTCAGATGTAGGCAGTTAGATGTAGTTATAACTTGTGTTTAAAAATACGAATCTATTATGTATCTCCTCCGTGGGTCACTCAACTGAAAATGTATCGAACTTATCATCCTACCATCTTCGTCTCGGCCTACCCCACGCTTGATGGATTGGGTGAAGGGGGGAGGGAGGCGTTCCCAGAAATAAGCAGATTTAGCCCACAAGTCATCTAGCATACGGCTCACATGACCTGTTTAAAAAAATGCGAATCGGCTACAAAAATGGTTGCCGACGATCCCAATCTGATTTGCCAAAAATCCTCTCTATAGCTATTGCTAAAGTCAAAGTGTATTATTGCAGGTAGAACGCCATAATAACGCGGCTAAAAGCCAGTTTTTTTTATAAGAGAAGCATCGATTACATAAATAAATCGGTAGCACTTCTGGTTACTGGCTGATTCCTGTGACATCATCCGTGATCAATTAAGGTTTTTAGGATGCCCGGGAAATGATCTTATTTCAATTAAATTGAAAGGTACAGTACTGCTTAACAGTTTCATTTAATCATATTTGGGTTACCCAAAAAGCAAATATTTAGAGCACTGCAGCACACTGGCGTTGAGTGTAATACACGTGTTCAGGTACAAATACTACAGATTTCAAAGGCCTTTTCATTTCCATTCACGAGCCACCAGTGATTTGTGTGAGAAGTAATGAATTAAAATAGCATGAAATAGGTAAAGTAGAAAATAGAACATATTAAAAATGTGCGGTAGGGTGGCGGTAGGTACAATAATCCAAAAAATCATTATAGTTAATTGTAATCTTTTGTGTGTACCGGCTGACATAAAGGTCACCTTTAAAAGTCCCTTATAAAATTAAAGAAATAAAAAAAATCCTTACTAATATAATAGTAAAAATTAATCTTATATTAGAAATGCGAAAGTGCGCTGGTTTGTCCTTCAGTCACGCAGCAAAGGAGATCACGTTGAATCGGGATTCAACGTGATTTATTGCATGGGTACCTGTTGAGTGACATCCAGTGACATTTTTAAAATCCCGCGGGAACGCGGGAAGGGATTTTTCCGGGATAAAAGATAGTGATTCTACTCTTCAATTCCTCAACTATGCCCATTCATCATGTCGATCCGTTGCTGCGTAATTGAAGGCCAAATCAACAAACTAAACTGTGTTATGCTCGTATTAGTAAGGACCGAGATTCAACTCAATCCAAGTGAGACAGGAGTTCTAATGTGGTGGTAATGACAGATACGCACATACGCACTAACAAGGAAGCTGGAAGTTCCGCAGTGAGATTGAATGAAGGACATCAAGCGACACGTTCGCGCGTCTAACAGCACCAGAGTACAGTATTACAATAACAAAAAAAGAAGAATGGAAGAATGGAACCTTGTGCAACAAGCTAGCAAAATGAAACACGGTCATTAAGCAATTCTATTTATTATGTTCCAAGTAGACATGTCACGATTATGGCCGCGGTCACGAATACGATTCTCTAGCCACGCCTGTGATGGTGATCTATATTGATTCGAGATACAGAATATCTGACAATGATTCCTGTGCGTATGAGAAATTCGCAACCTTTTACTGGAAGCTTATGACTTCAAGGAATGCTTTAATATGTGAGATTCGATTAAGGGAAACATTGTAGGTATTCCTTTGATGAACATAAGAATTACTTAAGAACTTAAAGGGCCGACTTACACCAACCTTAGTTAAATTTTGTAATGTTGACCAAGTTTATTTCAGAGTTGCCAGGAAAAAGACAGGTTAACAAGACTTAACTTAATTATATAAATAGCAGGTTGATGAAAGTGGACCTACATAAATAAATAAAATATCTGACCTATTATTTCATCGTAATTTTTAGTTAGCATTATCTAGAATATTGCAACCAACGAGTACGAGTATCACGGAAATAGGCAACATAAGACAATAAAATCTGACTGATTGCGTAGGCAGGCAAGACGCAGTTAAGACTTTCTGATTACCACCGTTTCCGTTGCCAGCGCGGAAGTTAAATGCGAACTTATCCACAACTTAAACATTATGGCTTAATCGTTAAAGATGAATTATAAAAGTTTATTTCTAGCAAGTTTAAAAGTTCTGCAGAAATGAGTTATAACAAAAGACCCCAATAGGGACAAACTTATATATATAAGCGAATTTAAATGCAACAAAAGAATACAACAAGCGTTTTTAATACGATTTTCTTTAAAATAAGACTGAATTGGCTATATTTTAGGCAAGGCCCTACTCATTTACTACATAATTACGAACCATCAGACGAGGATTTTTTCTAATGTGAACATTGAGCGAGCGTGTAGGTCGGTAATCATAATGTTAAGCGACTAATATCTACAGTATGAACAGTTACAGCAGCCAAAGAATCGTCAACGCGTTGCCAGCCTATACAAGGAGCCAGTTCAAACTAAAACGTTTTTGAACCTTTCACTAAACGTGCAACATTCCAACGAATTGAACGGGTCACGAGAACTTGCTATCAACTATTGCACCTTCTCAGATGTATTATTCGATTCACGAGACATTTTGTCTGTACACATACCGTCAAGACGTCGACAAAAACTAAACGGTTTACTGAGCGAGATCGAAAGTGGCAAGCGTAGAATCTAATAAAGAGGCAAGTTAACTCTCAAGTACACTCCACGCACGCACGAGTTAGTATATGCATACGTATTGGTACGAGTACATTGTTAGTGGCTCTTTAGGTAACTGTAAAATGGTAGAGAGCAAGGGATTTCTATGAAATGATTAGCATTGAGAAGCAAATAGACAGGTATATATACTGTTGGGTGGGACTACCTCACTAGATGAAATTGAAAGTAATAAAGAGGTGGAAATCTAAAAGCGGTAACAGCAGTGATAACCTTAGTGGTTAAGAAATCCTTTTCGGAGGTTCAGGAATGCGAATACCAGGCACGCACCGGTCTGAGAGTTTCATATAATGTTCTCGAAGGTGTGTCAAAGAAATCAAGAAGTGTCAAGAAGGTGTGTCACTTGGCCAGAGATTATGGCCTAAACCCTTTTTGAGATTAGACCCGTGGCCAAAAGTGGTTAGAAAAAAAGAATATGAACCAAGATAAATTTGACCTAATATTTGAACTAAATATAAGATCTCCTATCCCCTCCAAATAAGCGAATAGCTTGTGCTAGGAGTGGTTACGAAAATAGTGCAACGGGTGGGGTTCGAACCTGCGACCTTTCAGATTTCAGTCCGCACCTTTAACCGTTTGGCTATTGAGGCTATTTGAGTTAAGATGATGATGATGATACACAAAGCAAGCAATTAGTCCAAATTGAAAGTGATAGACAGATGGCAATCTAAAGGCAAGCTCATTATTTTTGACCCGATAAAACCGTTGGATATCGATGTTTAACACTTTCTACCGCTTAATTAGATTGTTTTACTCGTTTTGTAAGCCTTGATTCTGTTAATTATTGACATCGAAAAATTTTATGATTCGTTTTGCTAATTTTAAGATATTAGACATCTTTCTCCCTCAAAACAGCTTGGCTATGTTGTGGAGTCATTCAGATCCAAAGATTTTGAGCTCGCCCCGTATTACTTTTCGAGCTAGTAGGTTACCCCGCAATAGCCCACTTTCGACATGTTTATTCTGATCACACGTTCTTTACAAAATTTCATGATCGCAGCTATAGAATAAGTATATTGTAATAATACGTTTAAGAAATTCAAAATACATGTAAAACATGCTTCTCGAATATAGCACTCCTTATAATAGGATAATAGCAGCAATTAAATGCCTAAACTGATAAAATAATGACTATAAAATACCAACATCAGCAATCACAGTGGTGATCCTATAAAGGTTTATAAAGGTGATTCCGCAAGCTCAAGTCTCCATATAGGGTTTTATGGAATCCTAAAAAGGTGGTTCATGTCGACCAGTCCAGAGCTGGTGTGTCCGGTACCAAGATAGCAGTGTTTCCGGTCGTCTGTCGCCATCGCCGTTAATGGTTAGGCTAACGGTATTCGATCAGTCAGTTTATTGTAGCGTGTCTTATTATTTCGTTTTCTTGACTTTTCTTACTGAACCTAATACCTAATTCTACCGCGAACATTTGAAAGTCAGATATCGTCATAATTATAGTAGTAATTGGAAAGCAATTAGTAAGTCTATTAAATCATTAAATTAACAGTTTACCAGCTATTCGAAAATTCGAAATGATTTATTTCATGTAAGTCATATTGTGGTTATAATGAAAAGTCTACATAGTCATCGGTTCGTAAAGAAAATTCTGCTAAGCGCTGGCAAAAAATTCATCAGAATTTTGGCTTTAGGCTGCCAAAACATCTCAGATTACAATCTGTGAATAACAAAAATATGTTCGGGTCTTGAACTTGGTTGAAACCATCACAAATAAGTTATGAACAATTGGAGGAGGTAAGAGGATATCTTCTCAACGGATAAAATAAATTATATATAGTTCTAATATATAATATGTACATGTCTTACACCCATACACAATCACCATTGTATGAGATTTCTGAGAGGCATATATCTAGTTATTGTTATCGGAACAGACACGCACATGAAAAAAAAGAAAGTCGATGTAAAAGTGTATTCGATCATCTGTTAAAAACTACAGCAAAAGTGAAAGACAATGTATGATTAAATGCTCGAAGATGATGAGGCTTACAAATCTAATACATTACGAGTGTTTGCATGATTGACACGGACGATGCATTTTTCATTAAGAATTTTTCCGAGGAATAATTACGAATTCCGATATTGACAAAATTTTGCTGTGGGATTGTCTTAAAATCGATCATAATCACTGAATTGCTGAATTTATGGCGTTCTTACTCCATCAATACATTTTTAACAATAGCGTGAGTACGACATAAATCTCAGTGGCACACTAACATAACCAATCAAAAGAAAATAACGTATCACATAAATCCCCCACACAATCCAGTCATTCGCTCGTGCACAAATGAGCAAAAGAAACTCCTGAATGGGCACTAACGAGATGCGGCGACCTTGCACGCTCCACGGTTCCCACATGGGAGAGCCGGTGAAAAGCACAATGAGTTTTTAAAGATAAAAAACCCGTTTTACAGTTTATATACTTTTATTTTCATAGTGTGAACTTTGGTATTTGATCTTACCTGTGAACCGTTGTGGAAAAATAAAAGTATTACTTATAGGTTTGAGGATAAGGCAGAACTTTGCTGAAACTGGCAGTTTTAGCCAAAGGAAGTACAGCGGCGTGTGTAGCGAGGAAATATAAAAGAGAATGTAGAAGAAAGCTGACCTATGTTATGTAAAATATACTTTAAGGGCGTTTATAAAAGTGGTTTAAATCGTGCCACCGCTGACTTTTCAGAGTTCACCCGGCTGTATGATTGCTTCTAAAATTGCCTCCAGTTAGGTTCAATTTAACTGAAATGTATTTTGCGAACCAATATACTTTAAGTCTATGCGAAATTATTTTTTTGTGTCAATATGTGGAACTTCTTTGCCTGCTCTACCTACTCCCTAACCTTGTGATTTGAAGTTTCAAACTTTTTTAGACGTTTATCTGGCTTAGTTTTCGGAATAAACCAATTTCGAAGGGACGCGGACGTTCACGTAGGTGCTTTTTATCCCGAAGAATAAAAGTTCCTATGAGAGCATAATAAGCATGAGTACATAATTTAAGGAAAGTATAACTATGTAAATACCTACAAAAGAAAAGAAATTGCACAGCTATTATAATATTCGTAATCCGCAGTTTAAGGGCGCACTTGTCCTTAAGTATTTGTGCTTGATAAACAAAAATTTATTCACTGTACAAAACTTTCCACAACCTCTTTGCGAGGAAGAAGGGTTGAAATTAAACGCAAAAATATTTTCAATATAAAACATCCAAACTGCAGACAAAGTTACAAGTTAGTTAAAGACAAGAGAGGTTTTATACAATCTTTTATATTCTAAATGTATAAAAGGAAAAGGTGACCGATTGACTGACTGACTGACTGATCTATCAATGCACAGCTCTAACCGCCGCGCTGGACGGATCGGGTTGAAAGGCATACAGATAGCTATTATGGCGTAGGAATACGCTAAGAAAGAATTTTGAAAATTAAACCCCTAAGTGGTAAAATAGGGGTTTGAAAACGAGCAACAACTTAAATTAAATTAAACTGCTAGTTTTATACGAAACAAACGGGCTTTTCATATGAAACTAGCAGTTCAATTTAATCACACGATCTCGCTGTAAATCTCACCACACGCGTGCGATTCGTTACATAGCTACACTTACGTCACCTCTATGGTAATTATAGAACATCTTTAGATATGCAATTCATTCACATTATTGTTCTATCTGTATTGAGTTTATAACTTAAATATGTATTATATCTCATTATGATACTTTAAGATTACATAAGTTATTTCTACTAATTTACATGCTGAGAATGAGATGCATTAAAATTAACGCTTACGGCTCGCTTCTCTTTAACTTAAAGCTACGCTACATTATACTATATACTTAGTAGGTACATAATATCATATTCTGTAATAGATAACTTCTTTTCTGGTCTTCCTCGACTATCCACTGTTGGACATTGGCCTACTTCAAGTAGCGCCAACGTTGCTCATGCTCGGTGTTTGGCATCCAATCGATGCCTGCCACATATATCAAAAAACTATTATTTATCCTAGTATCTGCTAACTTCAATAACTACGACCATAAAGTTAATCCTGCAAGCATCATATTTTGATATGCTAATAGACAACATATCCTACGCATGTCGAATTAATAATGTTTTTCACAGAACAACAAATATACCATAAACGTTGGCATAAGACAAGTATTTTGTTGTTAAATCCATTGCAACCTCCAACTTTCCAAGTTTGTTACTTTGATGATCGTCCATATTTAATAAGGCAGCACCGTAACAGTCATTACGTGTTACGCGGTAAGGCTTTTTGTTTCACGTGTAAAGTCAGTTACTTCACGCTCGATTATAATAAGAAAAAATTATTCAATTGCCTTCCGTCCTGTCTACGAGGTGCCGTCATTTTTAAGGTCCCGTACTCAAAGAGTGCCAATGGAACCCACTTACTAAGCCTCCACTGTTCGTCCGTCCATCCATCTGTCTGTCAGCGAGCTGTATCTCATGAACCGTAATAGGTAGATACATGGAATTTTCACCACTGTTACTATGGTACGGAACCCTTCGAGTGCAAGTCCAACTCGCACTTGGCTGGTTTTATTTTTTAGTAAGTAATGATATTTTAAAGATGGCATTAATATACGATTACACTGTTAGGCTCATCAATCATCATTATCAGAATGATAAAGAAACACTCTAAATCTAGCAATAAGAAAATTCAATCTCATTTGAAATTCAAATATCTACTTACGAGTACCTACTTAGCTGAACTGCAAAAAGTGCAAAATTTTATTTAAACCATTGATTTTTATAGGTATGTAAATTTACTTATTCATATTAGCAACAATATTCTGGTAAGTATGATTTATTCCACCGAGAATGAACAAATTAATAAAGAATTGAATGAGAATTGAATGCTAAGAAAACATACCACGCGTAGGTAGTTATTACTTTCAGTTACGTATTATGAACTACATTTAGCGACGATTTCACCATTGTCTTATCTGAATGTAAAGACATTCTGACAGTTTTTGTATTGAAAATCTGCCAAAATATCAAAACGCTCGGATAAAACTTATTACCCGACTGTTTATGTTGGAGAAATCGGCCCTTAGTATTATTTCAAAATTTGGATATTATTAGCTACTTTGACAAGCTAATCTAAATTCTAATCTAAACATGCCTGCGAAGTGCGAAGTGATCTAAGCATAACAATTTCCGTGTTTCAGATCTCATCAAACTGACAATTTACTAGTTACCATGTATAAATAGATAGGTAGTAAACGTAGTTAGGAGAAATCTTCGATATCGGGAATCCATTAGAAGCTAGCTGGTAACCAGCAAGTAAATTATTCAAATGCTTCAGGCATCAAAACGTATAATTAAGACGGAATGAAGTCTCGCCATGCCTCTCGAGTAGTGATCATTAGAATATGATGCAACGAATCTATCACAGAATGTTAATTTAACGAAGAACTGACAAGAAATGGAAATAGGAACACTAGCAATTAAAAGATTTTAAGAATAAGAGAGAAACAACGAGATCTCGCAAGAAGTTAATAATACAATAAGTAATAACTAAGGCGGAACGATTAAAATTCATTAATGCTCGAGTGAATTTTTGACCGCTTTTGGTAACAATTGGGTATATGACTGTTGTGTTAAATGTGGATATTCATTAATTACAATCGAAAATATAACATAATAAGAATAAAATTAATTGTAAAATCAGAAAATTAATTATTAAATTGGGTATTTGACAATGTTATTTAATTATATTAAAAAAGATTTGTCAAATATTCAATTCGCACACTTGTAACACGAAATGTTTTCAAAGCAAGGATATGGAGAGGATTTCTAAGTATGGATCATGGAAGTATAAAAATGTCTAAGGATATGATCTGAAGGTATACCAATAAGTCAATTTAAAATAAGTAGCGCAGAACATAAGCAGCAATGATTTTTGTAACTTGGCGTAACCAACAGCGTGTCGTATCGACACCAAACACGAAAGCAGGAGTAAAACACGAAGAAAAACACAGCGAAATTGAGACTTCGACCACAAAAAAATTACTCAATTCCCAATAATACGGTCAAGCAACTCATAAACGGCTCACTAATGAGCACAGGTCTGCTCTCAGAGAAGTGGTATTATACTCATAGGCCATATTATAGTCGACAATACTAGGCCAATGCAGCAAACGTCACAAAATACATAGATCGTAGTATCAGAACCAATGTATTTTTCATTTGGAACAGTGAAAGAAAGAAAGAAAAAACATTTATTTAAGAAATTATGCCACACATCACGAGATACACTTAATTACATTATCCCGACACTTCCACCTCTCAAGCATATTTTAAAAAAACACCCAAGCAATAGAAGCGCTGGGTTAACATATTATGTCATGTGTGGCACAACCCGAAAAAAGGTCCGAGCTCAGCAAAACCCAACTACGACTATACCCAATAATATTGGTAACAAATCAAAATGGCGACCTTGCAGACGGCCTCCAGTTGCGATGTGGGGAACCACTTTGTGCATAACAGCATAACTCACTGTCTTCACACGACACGGTCTGGCGCTTCGCTTGCGTGAGCGCGGACTACTTTTTACTTAGTTGTTTTAACACATAGTTTGAAGGAATCGCATTTTTATTAGTCAAGTGACTGAAGCTGCACCTAAAATATAACATACCTACTTGAATTTTATAGTGAGTAAGCTTAATTAACTTACTACTTGTATCATTCGAAGACTTTTGGAACAATTCTTGGAATATCTGATAAATTCACTCTCGAGTAAGACCTATTCAATGTTGGCGAAATTGGACATAAGTGTTGGCACTCCACTTTCACCAATTCGAGTTTAACCTAGGGATTTTGACGTTTTGCCCGATTTTCAGTTACGCGACGGTATTGAAATTAGCACTAAGAAGTGCTTGCAACGTAAAAATCTCAATTACATTTTTATCCTCTCGCCGACCTTCCTTCGTTTAACAGGAAACATCATATAAAACGGTGGAGCTGTAAACAAATTGAGATAAGTGGGGTTAGATCATAGCTATCTAGGGAGACGTGAATTTTATTGCGTTTGTATTGTCTGATAACCAGGAGGTGGTGAATAATGCGTGAGGCATGCGATACTTGCATTTCATTCCTATATTAGCATGTTTGTAAATTGTTAGAGCTGCGGCATCGGTTTTCTATTAGGGGAGTCCCAGTCGCGGATTTGATCCAATGGACGCACTTCTGACTTTTGGGAGTTATGTGCTTTTAAGCAATCAAACATTATCTACTTCAACGCTGAAGGAAAACATCGTGAGAAAACCTGCATGCCTGAGAGTTCTCCTTAATGTTTTCAATTTGCAATGGACCCGCGGCGTGGTGGCCTATGGCCTATATGTATATAACCCGTTGATGGGTTGCGGATGACCATGATGAATTGATAAAAATTATTGCAGGCAAGAATAGCTAGAAAAACAACCAATGAGAATTAAAATTGATGAACTTGAACTCCACTCCTCGGTACAAATACATAACTATATAAAAACTTTACATGACACTAGCGGACCCGACAGACGTTGTCCTGTCTTAACTATGTATATTGAAACTCTTTGACGAAATTGGCAGCACGCATTCTGTCAATGTTATGTCAATCGCCATAAGGTTACATCAAAAAAGTTTGAATTGTAAAAGCGGTTACATTTACCCCCTTGGGGGGAGAATTTTCGAAAAATGTAAAATACGTAATTCTTTATTTTTGATCAAGAGCCAAAATATCAAGTTTCATAAACATAACTTGAAAAATAACTTGAAGAACGAAGGACTATCATACAAACATTCAACCCCTATTTAACCCCGTAGGGGGTAGAATTTTTTAAAAGTGTGAAACACTTACTTTTTTGTTTTCAATTTAAAGCCTAAATACCGAATTTTATGGGTATAGCTTGAAAAATGACGGAGTTTCATACAAACTTTAACCCCCCTTTTTACCCCCTTGGGGGGAGAATTTAAAAAAAATGTAAAATACGTAATTCTTTATTTTTAATCAAGAGCCAAAATATCAAGTTTCATAAACGTAACTTGAAAAATAACTTGAAGAACGAAGGACTATTATACAAACATTCAACCCCTATTTAACCCCTTAGGGGGTAGAATTTTTAAAAACTGTGAAACACGTACTTTTTTGTTTTCAATTTAAAGCCTAAATACCGAATTTCATGAGTATAACTCGAAAAATGACGGAGTTTCATACAAACTTTAACCCCCCTTTTTACCCCCTTGGGGGGCGAATTTCGAAAATTCCTTTCTTAATGCTCGCCTACGTCATAAAAGGAACCTACTGTCAAAATTTCAAGTTTCTAACTTCAGTGGTTTAGGCTGTGCGTTGATCGTCAGTCAGTCAGTCAGTCAGTCAGTCAGGACAAGCCTTTTTATATAATTATAGATTACAGGTATCTTTAGCGAGAATAATAAAATTCCATATCTTTATCACGTAAGTATATTTTTTGCGAGCACCTATAGAGTTCCTCAGTTATTATTAAATTATTATTTGTATTATTCGGTTTTTATTTACGATTGCTTTTATTAGTGCGACGTGATTTTTTCATGGGCAGAGTTGAGGTCTTGGAGAGTGACAGGCTGCTTCTTATCCCGGAAAAAAGGCGGTTTCCGCGGAATTTTAGACAACAACATAGAATTTCATATACCGTCAAGGAATTCTTCAAATCACCCAAATTCGCTGGATTTTCAGAAACAAAAAGGAAAAGGAAGGAAAACATGCGACAAGTCATTCACAGGAAGAGAATTAGAATGTGGGATAGAAAAATAATAGGATCGTTATAGCTGGAGGTTGTACCCGGCACAAACATCACAATAAATGACATCACAGCTAGCTCACTACGCAGCACCATTAATTTTAGAGGCCTGGTCCAACTGGACACGTAGCGAGAACGATGCGCCACGTTATAGCCTGGAACTGTATGAAGACGTTTACATTGGGAATGAATTTTTTGACTGTTATTAAGGCATTGCTGATAAAATCTTCCATACGTACCTAATAAAATTAAAATATCAAATGTACCCTGATAGGCAGGATACATTTTAAGTACATATAATTAGTATGGATATACGAATATAATAAATGTGCCTCTCTTTTCAGTATAACGCTTTCTCGGCTGAACTGATTGCCAGCTTTGATAAAAATATTACAAAATATCTAGGAATTGCTCCATTCGTTGTATCTAACGTCCTGCCGCGTTGTATCTGTTCAGGGCTTAATACTGGCGCTTTAAAATAATGGATTTCATTACGGGTTTAACGTAGCTTGAAATATTTAAATGAACACCTGCTCATAACGTCTTATATAATTTTATTACTTACCGATGCTAAATTGTATTATATTTACCGCGTATACGTAAAGTAACGAGCTCTTTATTTAAACACATAGTATAAGAACTTAGAGGAAATAGTAAGGTGATTCGTAGAAAAAATTTCCCTTGGCGCGTATAGTCATATAAATTAATTTGGAAATGTATACAATTTGAAGATGTCTAAATGGAATTGCGATTATGACAATAATAATATCGAACCTAAAACTTTAATAGGAGGCTGCGGTGCATAATTTTTTCCAATGAAATCAAAAAATATCGCACACAACTCATTCTCGAAACTCGTCAAAGATCGCCGCCGCCGCCGCGCCGCAGCTGATTCTCTAACACAGAGTGTAGCCAAGCGAAATCGAGATAATAACTTCACTAGTGTTGAAAAACTTCCTTGCGCAAAACTACTGCGTGTCTTCACAAAAAACTAATACATATACATATCTATCCTTGTAAAAAGTTTTTGATGCGATTAATGCAATGCTCAACTACTGCCTGAAATTCGCATTTAGCAATTAAATGCATTGCACTAAGTTGCGTAATTAATTCCCATCATATTATAGACAGTAAACTAACAATTGTACGATTACAAGTTTTCCACCAGTGGTTATCTTTCTGATCATGCAGTCTAAAATGGTAATTTATTTTAGTTTTCCTTTCTTCTAATTTATTTAATCATAATAATTAATAACAAAACCTATTCGTATCTCTTTTGGTTGAGTTCTCCATAGTACTCAATGCAACTGTGTACGTAAACCTTCTTAACCATTTCAGTACATTGTTACAAAGCAAATCATGTAGCTATCTAACTTCCTTTACATTTCAACAAGCGAGTTCATTAATTCTTCCTTGTTACACAAACATAGTTACAAGCCTATGTAAGGCAGTAAGCACTATGCGCATTCTAAGTGTAAACACAAGTAGGTCTAATTATGGTGCATAGGAAGTCATTCAAACGCCATTAATTATGTTTTTTGTCCTATTATGGAGTCGCCTTCATCGAGTTATTTATTCTTTTATCTTTTATTTTTATTTATTTACAAGCCTGCCTTCGCTCACGTTATGTTCGATATTTCAAACCTCTATTTTTATCCCCTTAGCGGGTGAATTTGTTAAAATCCTTTCTTAGCGGATGCCTACGTCATAATAGCTATCTGTATGCCAAATTTCAGCCCGATCCGCCCAGTGAATTGAACTCTGCGTTGATAAATCAGTCAGTCAGTCGGTCACCTTTTCCTTTTATATGAATAGAAGATTTATTCCAGACAGATAGTAAATACCTAATGGAGACATCTTAGGTACTTACCTACTTATTATTTAAAAAGGGTTAGATAGGTTTAATAGTGGTTGAGACTTCAGCTTCTTTTTTGGATGGTTCAGAGTTCGAATCTTAGGCTTCGTAAATTTTCGGAGTTTTGGAGTTCGTACAATTAAATATCACTTGCTTGAACGGTGCAGAAAAACATCGTGAAAAAATCTGCATGCCTGATAGATGTCTGTATTGTTCTTAAAGGGGTGTAAAATCAGCCAATCCGCACATGGCCAGCGTTGTGGATAGTGCCCTAATCTCTTCTCATTCTCAGAGGAGACCCGGGACACTATTGGGCTGCGGTTTTTCAGTCTTTTGAATGGACAAAGTACCTCAAGTGGACCTCATGCATCACATTTGGCACCCGATTGAATCCAAAAATTCATCCAATTAACGATAGATATATTCAAATTGGAATATAAATCTGCTTGAGCGCCCCAGGAATAAAAAGCGTTTCTGTACAATGCCATGCAAAATTATGCGCGCTTTTCCTTACGAGTTATCAATGCATACCTACCCTCATTTATAAACTTTCAAACTCATAAACACGAAACTCATTAGTTAACGTACACCGTCATCACGAATTAATTGATGAGTTAAAACGCAGCAAGTTTGCCAATAACAATTCAAGGTGTGACCTTGCCAGGAAATGGGTCATAGCGAATATCCCACACAAAAACGATGCTATTAGTAAGTCGTAAAATAGTAATACATCATCGTTCAACAAATACACACCTAATGGAAGGCCCGACCTTAGACACGCCAAAATATCAACCTACTAGGTTGTTAAAGCCCACTGGTTGAGGAATGTCCCCACCATAACACTGTATAATATTTTATTGTAATTAATATTACAATAAAATATTACAATAAGATAATTCTTAAATAAATGACTTAAATTGCCACAGATAAACTACTTTTGACTTATCGGATAAACGGTAGGATGTGATAGAGATCTAATTTGCCCGTTTTCAGCAACGTTTTCTAACCTTTTTGGGCTACCTGAGCTAACTTAGATGACGCTTTCTGTCAATTTCGTCATGAAACTTTAGGGAACACCTAAAGGTGGAAAGGACATTGGGTAAGGGATTATATTTAGGGGCTAACTACATAAAGAGACTCCTACTTAGAGGATGATTTAGGTATGTCTGGTGAAAACAGGCATAAGATTTTTATAAATTCTAAACTTAATTTTTGCTGATATGTATTTAGAAGGCAGAAAATAGAAAATAAAATTTAAGCAAAAACAGAAGACAAAGAATTTTTGCCGTTGTCAAAGCGAACCTATGAGCAGGACAGACAATGTCTGCGTCAAGTACGCAGCTCTGTGTTTGTTCTGAACATTGTGTGGAACTGCGTCTTGCGCTGCTTTCATACGCTCACCCTAAGCAATATAGAAACCAGGGCATTTCTTTAACATGATATCAAAATCTGCTCTTCTTTGTTCTGAATACGTTACAAAATCTGAACTGCGTGGAATAGCGTCTTAAGCTGTCATCATACGCTCACCCTGAGCAAAATATGAGACGAGACATTTCTTTAACAGGATTTCAAAATCTTTTCTTCTTTTTTCTGTCTTTGCACCGGAATGTTCATAATTATATGATATTAAATTATAATTTATAGCAGCAAGCAATTATGAGACCCGAAATTAACAACTCCCAAGCCAATAGGTCATATAGGTCAGACCCCGGTTAAACAGTCAAATTTTTGTACCGGTCATCAACCTCTTCAAATTCTCTAATTGGATAATAAGTCTTAGGTCAATGTTGCATAAAACGTAACCGTTTGTGATAAGTAGATACCTACTGACATCTAATATTTCTTGCGTAATATTATAAAATTTTTAGAACATTTGTAAGTAGGTAGGTACTTACTAATTTTTGTTACGAGCTGACAAATTAACATTAAGTAACTGAAGCTTATTTTCGTGGCCTCTTTTAACCGTAAAATATTTGCAAACGTTATCGGTATTTGCTCACCAACTACACATTGTTTCTTTGTGGCTCTAAACGGCAAAGCCTAAAGCTACGGTCAGAAAGATGAACATTAAATGTACTTAAATAATATACAAATGGAACAAAACGTTCTCTTAGTCATTTCTAGGCCTTATTACAATGACATAAAACCAAAACATAATATGTAGATATAATTTTTGAATCTTGTACGAAGAAAGGGCATAGGTACACTAAATAAATAAATCTTCTTCACAATCGACAATTAACAAGTACAAAATTAATAAATAATTACTAGAGAAAGATCAAGTACTGGCGAGTAGATTGTATTGCTCTTGTTATCAAGTTTTAATATGACCTGTTCACGGAGAATTTGACCCATAAGATAATAAGCACACATGTTTGAACGCCCCTTTATCTAAATACCTGCTAAGTAAACAACTAAATACGGGCTAAAACGTATGTTTCAGTTATTAGGGAACTAGATGATGCCCACAACCTCGTCCGCGTGGATTAAGGTGTCTTAATTCCCGCGGGAACTCTTTTATGGTATTTTCCGATACCAATAGTAGCCTATGTAATAATCCTGGGTAGGTATGAGCTATCTCCACTCCACTCCATTCAGCTGAAACGGTTCATTCGTTGTGGCGTGAAGGAGTAACAAACATCCATCCATCCTTATAAACTTTCACATATTTTATAATATTAGTAGGATGAGCAACGAAAATTTCCTAAACCTTATATTTTACTTTCTTCTACAAAGATGAAACCTAAACTCTTCGCGGACGAGGTCGTCGGCTAAAGATAGTGTTCATAATTAATTCTTTAGAGTTTAGGATGATGAATTATGCCTCAGTATTTGCTTCATCGTGAAAATTACTTCCGTACCTCCATTGCAGAATAATAATTTTAACTCTGATTAATTATTTATGAACATGTCACCCAAATAATTTACAAATCACAATTGCTTTTTTGAGCATCTTGCAGGTAGTTTTCTAAGAACAGTTCGAAATCCGAATGAATCAAAGAATCTTTCTTATCTCGGTCTGCCCTCTCACCATTGTTTAATCATTTTCTTCACCTAAGGAACTTAACAGTGCGCAGATTGCCAGAAAAAAATCCCCGCGATAGATGACATAAAACAACCCGAAACCTCGTGTGAAACGTGACAGATGCTTGTGTAGTAAGTGCCAAATACATCATGTATTCTAATAACTCGAAAAAATTTTTTTTTAAATGCTTGTATCGTCTCTTATTAATATACAAAGGAATTTTATAAAAAGATTGGCTCTGCAATTTGCAACACATATTTAACCAATTTGCATTTATTGTCATAAATGCAAATTGGTTAAAAATTAGCTTCGTGATATTTTTTTTTTGAACAAATTTCATTTATTTTATGTTTCTACTCGGTATCGTCCCTCAGAAATATGAAATATGATGTAATTTATGCCTGTTTTTTGTCGGATAGTTAAATCTTGATCTACTGCTGGAAGAATCAAATCTCTTCTGCATCTGAAGATTTACCAGTACACGCGCTCTTAAGTAAGAATAACATCACAGATAAAGAGACAAACCGATTCCATCCGACTTTAGGATATTACGCCGCACTGTTAAAACTCAGCGTAACTTTTGGGACACTTGCACTAAACACAACTGCACTGATCACATAATATGCGAATTTCGTAACCGAGCAATTATTTTAGCGGTAACTGTAACGATTATTAAATCTGTGTGCGATTCGATTTACAAACTACTCGGAAGGAGCAATTATGATCAAATGCGAGGCACCACCGTGAGGCGCGCTCGACGCGTGTTGCGATACTGGTCGGTAGTTACACCGCTAGGTTCAGTGGGAGCTTAGTTACTTATTATGGTGCCATGTTTTAAGCTAGGTTTACGTCTCGCAGGTTTTAATATTAATGTCGCTAGTACTGCTGTACATAATCTGTTAAAGTAAAGTAAACTGACAAATCTAAATCTAGTGCTATGACCTTCGATCATAGAAAAATAAGGCTATGACTTTCCCGCGGGGGAGAAGCATTATGAAAAGGATGTCATGATATATACAGTGTGTCCGGTAAAACGTCACGATCCCGTTGAGGGGTTGTAGAGAAGGTCAAATGCTATCAAATGGACCCCCTGATACCTAAGGGCGAAAAAGGCACGTTTTTGGATTATTGATAGTTTTGTTTTTAGAAGAAACGCGGATTCTACGGGATCGTGACGTTTTACCGGATGACCCTGACCCTGTATATTGACTTATCCATTTAGTTACGTTTATCTAATACGCACATAACCACAGAATAAATAAATAATTAATTACCTATCTGTTCTGTTGGATATAAAAATCAATGGGTAAGCTAAGCTGCCATGCCTGGGGACTCAGTTATGAATTAAACCGTTGGTAGAAAAGGTCTTCAGACTCTACGCACCTTCACTAGGTGGTCGACGATTCAAACTCCGCCTGTTGCACTGTTGTTGTCATCATCATCATGAGAGACAATAAAATTAACTTTATATATAGGTTATAGGGTTTATATGCTGGCCCAATGCCTATTGGTAGACTTCCCATACCTTTGAGAACATTATAGAGAACTCTCTCTTATTGCATAGTGGTACCGACCCAGGACCCTAACACGAAGATTTCCGCTTATTTGGAGAGAAGAGAATATTTATTTAATACCAAGTTCAACTTGGCTAAACTAGCTATTTACGTTTAAATATTTAATAATGGCCAGAAAAATACCGCGCAACCTTAAGCGTATCAAACAAACGTGAAGCCGATTACGTTCATCAGTAGGTACACATTATTATGTGGGCAATACATGTCCCCTCTAATTGATGACAAAGCTCCTGCTGACCTCGATATTATAATAGCAAGTGACGATGCAGTCTAAGGCTGAGATCTATGTAGCATTCTCTGACTTAAGACAGAGTTAAGACGAGACACAAATAACTAAGGTACTATATCGTGATATGTAACGTATGTATTATATGTATAACTAGCTGATGCTCGCAACTTCGATCGCGTGGAATTAGTTTTCAAGATCCCGCGGGAACTACAATTTTTTTCGGGATAAAAAGTAGCCTATGTTTTGATCCAAGGTATAATCTGTCTTCATTTTAAATTTCAGCCAAGTCGGTCCAGTAGTTTTTGAGTTTATTCATTACAAACATACACACAAAAATACAAATCTTACCTCTTTATAATAGTAGTGTAGATAAAAATAAAGTAATAGAAATTTCTATACACTTCTCATCTTGCACAGCTACACGTGTTGACGCATGTCTACAGGTAGACCGGCAGAAAATGCTTTAGCATTAAGTCCGCCTACTGTACTATTTTTGTGCAATAAAAGGAATAAAAAAATATATTTGTCCCGAGTCCTGATATAAATCTGTCTCATATTCACTAATTTTTTTTAGCTTTTAGTTGTTTGTAATAAATGAATAAGTTCAATATGTGCAGGAAGGGAGAGAAGTCTTCTAAAGTTCTGACGTAAATAACGGTTAACTGGTTACTAACATCAGTTAAAAATTATACCTACCTCATGTCTCTAAAAGTGAAGGTAAGTTTCGCTTAGCTTAAATAAAAAGCCTCTACAAAATTCTCAAGATGACCCCCTTAATCGCTTGAAGTGCTCTCACTATCCGCCAAAGGGAAGCCTAAAGCTCAGCTTTGTATCTTTGAAAAGAGTTATGGTTAATGCCACCTTTACTGAATAAGTAGGATCATTTACTGCTTATTGTTTTTCTTGTTGTTGATAAATAGTAACTCAAACCAAAACTACAAGTAGGCACCTATTTAAATGTCAAGAAAATTTATATTTTAATTTTTTTTACCTAAGCAAAAATTCTGTCAAGATAGAGGGTAAAATTTTGAAATGGGTACGTGAGGCGAAGTTTTTTTTTTTAATTTTAAGCGGATATTGTTCTCATGTTTGTATAAAGTATAAATTATAATAAAATGTAAAATAACTCACCCGATCCGAAATAGCTTCCTCCATTTTTCCGCGTTTCAGTCCTGGAGCGCGAATCACGTTCGCCGGTGGCGCCATGACGGCGGGTGGCGGAACAGTTCCGCCTACATTCCCCGCCGTCACCGGTATGAAACCGGCCTCCATTGTCAAGTTAACATCACCGCTCGACAACAGATGGCGGTGTACAGTAACCGCGCGAACAAATCAATTTCCCATTGCGAAATTACAACAAATAAACTACAACTAGCACTTTAATTCACTTGTAAAAACACTTCAATTCACTGTATGGACGTATTAAATATAAGTCACTAGCCATTATAAGGAACTGCTTTTGTAAACCGATTCGAGATCGACATTTGCGTAAACGAATTTGAGCGAATTAGGAACGGAATGCGACGTTTTCAACACATGTAAAAACACTATTTTACATCTCAAATATTAGAATCACTGTTAAAAACACTTTTCACTTATATTTATAGCAAAACATTTATTTTTTTATCACAACAAGAACGACGCGTTTACACGGCAGCGACGGATCGTATTCTGCAATTTGGCGAGACGAACGATCGCTTTCTCTTTCTTCTGGCTGTACCTGGGAAAGAGACAGATAGATCATTATAATAATTGACAAACTTATTTGAATAATACCATCAATTCTATGATTAAATTTTATCGAAGATCAAGGTTTGTCAGATGAAGTTTGTAGGTATATTGGTGAAAATATGGCTGAGATGAAAGGTTTATTTGGAATCAGCCATTAAATTCTAGGAAGGTTGCAGTTGATGCAACTTTGGATTTTTATCCCTAATAATTAACCCATCATTGACCTACGTCAATGCTAGCTTAACTACTTAAGCTATATTTTTAATATCAATAAAATTAAACACCAATATTGCTACATATATACATACTAGAAGACGTCTGATTTAATTAAATAAATTGAGCAATTGATGCTTATCATATCTCCAGATAGTAAGCAATAATTTGAAATTTATAAATGTACCTACCTACTTATTTATCTTGATCTTTTCGAAATTACATATTGAAGTGCGTTAAAGTAAAAAATATTTGTTTATACAAACGTATTCGTATGCCAACCCCATATGCATGGAATTTTTTTTGAAAATTGGAAAAATACCAGAACAAGTAGGTATGTGATTGTTCATTTTTACCCAGACGCCCAAGCTAATTTTAAGTTATAACTCGAAAACTGGCGGATTTTCATACAAACGTTCATACCCTCTTTAGTCTCCATCCAAGGGTGTAATTTACAAAAATCCTTTGTTAGTAGGTGCCACGTACGTCTAAAAGGAACCCACTGACAATATTTCAAATTACTAACCCCAGTGATAAATAACATGAAGGCTGATAAATCATTTAATCATTCAATAAGGACAAGTCTCTTCAAAATTTACATAATTACATATAATAATAATTATATATTGTGTTAGAATATACAAGATATTCACCTTGAATTTAATATGTTCGATGTTGAAACCGAACCATATGAATAAAACAATCTTACTATCCGAAATAGGTACAGATTTGTACCTAATATCTGGTTTTTACATATAAGTCACAAGCCCATTTATAATTGAATAGCTGGAACGAGAAAATATATCTGGCTATTATAATACAAAATATTTACTAATGTTTAGAATTTAATATTCCTATCTTGAATTTCTGAACACCTATAAAGTTTTGCTTGAAAACGTTCAAGTCACAGTTCTGAACATTATTTTTATCACAATGCACACGCACAAACCTGAATAGCAACCTTTACTAGAAATGTCATATTCTACACTGAAGAATTACGAACAGCAATTATACAGGGCGTCCCACGGCTATGCCACATGGAGGGGAAGTACTCTAAATATTGTAGACAGAACAGTTTACTGAAAGAAGACTTCATTTTAATTTAAAAAACAATTTAAACTGCACCCTGTATATGATTATTATACATATTAATGAATTAAGCCTTTGAAGAAGACAATAATATTAGAGCCTCAATAGCCCAACGGTTAAAGGTGCGGATTGAAAAATGAAGGTCGCAAGTTCAAGCCCCACCCGTGAATTTATTGTCGTACCCACTCCTAGCACAAGCTTTTCGCTTATTTGGAGAGGCGAAGAGAATATAGGTCGAAATCTGCTTGGCTAATATTCTTTTTTTTTTAAAATAAAGGTAATAATGGCTTTCATTACTTTCGCAACTTTACAAAAATTTATGACATTAATGCGTACTTATATAATTGTTTAATGAAACATGTATATTTTTAAATAATAGGTAAGTCTATACATACCTCATACAATTTTATGAATTCATAATTCGCTATATATAAAATACATATCTTAACATTCCTACTATAACACATTCTTGTGTCCAATTTGCATATCAAGGTTAATTCTTTATAAATAATCCATTAGATATATTTAACAAAAAGACAACTGTGAACTCGCTACCTCGCAAATTTACTTTTTGTATAGTCAAAAAATTGCTTTACCTTATCTTTCACTATGACTAATCCCAAAAAATCACCCTGCGAAGCAATTAAGGATTTATTTAAATAATTACTTTTTCTAGGCCTATTTGTACATATTTTGTAGACCTCTTAATCAATATACTTCAGTTCACTTATTGTTGAATATCCACTTATTAAGATTTTGTAGAAAAATGCTTTGTTTATTTGGTAAAAATAAAGCTTCATGTTTAATTTCTCATTCAGACTGAAAACTTATAGATTTTATCATCACCGGCGCAGAAGTGAAGGAAGCCAGAAGGCGACGAAGTTCACTTAGCTTAGCTAGACTGGTTGGGTAGAGCTAATTCACTGGCCAAGTAGCTCTGTAGTTTGCATTGTGAACTAAAGTAGGTATCAAAAGATACTGAACCTACGTGAGCTAAATTGTTCGCGATATTGCATATACGCTTTACAAAAACGCATTTAACGTTAAAAAGTATTAACAAATATAAAATCAATGCTTAGAATTTTAATCAATAAATTCACACTTCACGAAACATTTGTTCCACCACGCTCTATAAAACATAAAATATGACATAGTTTATCTAATAGCTAAAGCAAATGTTTAAACTTCAGTAGACCCCTTTCTAAACACAACAATCACCTATTATATTTTTGTTTTAACTAAAAAATAAAATGATTCTAATAAAAAATAAATAAATAGGAAATTGGTGTCTTTCGGTAACAATTTATTTGACTCTCGTGAGAGAAGATAGCATCAGATCAATTTTAATGATAGCGTATCCGGCGATCCGATCTATGTAACATGAAACTTTCACTTTTAGCGAACGATTTAGAAACTGTTCAGCTAAAGGCTAGTACTGAGTTTATTATCGTTATTTGAATCTATTTGCTTTCTTACAAAACTAATATAGACTACGACTTGAGTACAAAACTTTTAAAACCTTTTACTTTTTTGGTCTCCTATTAAATCACTTCACACAAACTTCTTAGTAGGAAGTCTCAATAGCCCAACGGTTAAAGGTGCGGACTGAAAACTGAAAGGCCGCAGGTTCGAGCTCCACCCGTTACACTATTGTCGTACCCACTCTTAGCACAAGCTTTTCTCTTATTTGGAGGGGAGAGGAGAAGATAAGTCAAGTTCAGCTTGGCTAATATTCTTTATATTCGTAAAAAAAAATGAGAAGGTGGAATAATTACCGGCTCATATATGCACCTACTCGTAAATGGAGATAATCGCAAAAATAAAACAAATTCTCTATCTACGTTTGTCTGTTTGTACGGTTAGTTTTTTTAAACTACTTAACGGATTTTGATAGGGTTTTCACTATTAATTATAGTGATACTCTGGCTAATTCTGTTATCAACAATCTCTGAATTAAACTAAAACAGGTCTAAATCTGGAGCTATCCTTTTCCCTGCAGATAAGAATTGCTTTAGTCTAATTTAAAAATTGTGTACACCAGAATTAGCCACAAAGTCAACATGAATAAAATGAATCCAAACAATACACATGGGTGAAACCCACACGTCGTCTCTTAGGAAAATAATGAGTACGGTTAAACGATCCCATTTATTTCCTTAAAATTAAAATAAAACACATCTATCTCACCTAAAAATTACCGACCGACCGATTTAAAACTCAACAATATACCTTTTTGAATCCTTTTTTGCTCATTGCCCACAGATTGCAATTTTTGAATTAGGTCACTTTAATTCTAAAGGTGCGATATGTATTTTGTTCTGTACTACAAGCACATTCATTACAGAATCGTAGGTATACTGTTCATTTGAGAGTCTATTGTTCAGGTCTTGCTCCAGTAAACTGCGACTTCAAATATTAAGATCGAGACAAATATGAGATGAGTGAGGATTGCAATAGGATAGGACAGAATAATACGATTAATTTGAAGAAATCTCTTATACTAACTGGCAATTTTTAAGGACTATCTAGGTGTCCTCGGCCTTCTTAAAGTTTGAAGAACCCTTGGCGTTTCAGCTTTATTAGATACTAGATGATGCCTGCGACTTCATCATCATTAAGGTTTCTGGGATAAAATGTCGCCTATGTGTTAATCCTGGGTATGAGCTATCTTCATTCCCCAGCCAAAACGGTTCATTCGTTGTGGCGTGAATCCATAATAAACATCCATCCTCACATTCGCCTTTACAATATTAGTGTGATTAACCATATTGAAACAATCACACATGTCTGTCGAGACGTGTCCGTGTACCCGCCCACAGTTTCCTGCTTTTACCGGGCATCGAACGCGCTATAGGTCAATGAAAGTTTTTCTTAATGGATCGCATAGAACTTTTTCTTCCGCACTTTCCTTGTAAATACAATGTGGGAGTAATGTGTAATACAAAACTTATATACTATAGTCGCATGTTAGGAGAGCATAGCGTGAACGTTAATTGTAGGTACCAACAATATGCACCATGTCATTATCGTTGTTGCCAACTTATCTAATCAGTTAGGAAGCTTGTATAAATAGTGAACTTTAACGTCATAAACTTTAA
The DNA here is from genome assembly GCA_038048805.1 of Hipparchia sbordonii. NCBI lineage: Eukaryota > Metazoa > Arthropoda > Insecta > Lepidoptera > Nymphalidae > Hipparchia > Hipparchia sbordonii. Next base: position 11,040,275 of record CM076107.1, read on the forward strand.
CGTCTCGAGTGGAGACCGCGTATTGGCAAACGGAGTGTAGGGCGCCCCCCGGCTAGATGGAGCGATGATATCCGAAAAGTGGCAGGCATCGATTGGATGCGAAAGGCCGAGGATAGGCAACGTTGGCACTACTTAAAAGAGGCCTATGTCCAACAGTGGATGCATGTGGGCTGATGATGATGATGATGATGAACGTCATAAACATTATAGGCACTTTATAGTAAGAGGATGTGCACTTCACGCATCTTCTAGGCAAGCGCGCTCGAACCTAGATCTCATGAGTAATTTCCATCAATGATCATATCGTCAAGCGCAAACAAGAAAAATTCCTCCATTCAGTAATAACTATTAATTGAATAGCAGTAATTATAGCCTAGTGGTTATTAAAACTGCGGTCACCTATTTGGAAGGATCGCAGGTTCGATCCCGGTCCCCTTTGACTTTTCGGAGATAATATGTGAAGGAAAACATTGTGAGGAAAGCTTCACGCCTGAGGGTCCATATAATGTTATGTCCATAGTGTGAAGTCTACCAATTCGCATTGGGCCAGCGTGGTGGGCTATTGCCTATAATCATTCTTTGAGAGACCTGCGCTCGTTAATGGGTTGTCCATGATGATTAATTGAATGGCAAATTACAAGCAAGCCAATACCAAAACCCTATGACGATCTCCCTGGCGCAGTGGTGAGTGCTGTGGTCTTGTAACAGGGAGGTCTCGGGTTCGATTCCCGGCGGGGGCAATTTAGGAATATATAATTTCTAAATTGTGTCTGGTCTGGTCTGGTGGGTGGCTTTGGCCGTGGCTAGTTACCACCCTACCGTCAAAGACGTGCCGCCAAGTGATTTAGCGTTCCGGCACAGTGGCGTGTAGAAACCGATTAGGGGTATGGGTTGAGTTTACACTGCTATACCCCTTCCAAGTTAGCCCGCTACTATCTTAGACTGCATCGTCACTTACCATCAGGTGAGATCGCAGTCAAGGGCTATCTTGTCATCGAATAAATAAATAAAAAAAATATGATAGACGTCATAGGTATCTTGTAGCGATACTCCAAGGTCTTACATAAGCCGCCTTAAATGTTCTACTTGAAGGAAGTACGGCCACAAAATGAGCAATATATTTCAGTCTATTTGTGTCCGCGAATATTATCAAGAGGGTCAGCTACTGACAATTTTAATGACAAAATTCCACGTATAAGGGTGCGAGCACACATGCTTTATTCCATACCGAAAAGTAAAATCAATCAGATTCAGCATCAGAGCTTTACAAATAACGTGGACATAATATTACGAGTTATGACGTATTCTTGTAGCCTCAGCCATATGAAAGGACTACGTAGAATAAAGTTATCTTTTCATTATTTCAACTTTTTATAGCTATAGGAGATAGCTTAAAGCGCTAAGGTCGCCTTTAGGCACTTTGACGTTTTCTATCTAGAGCCAATGTGGAGCCAATAATCCCAGCACCTAAGATACAATCATAGTTCACATTCTATTACTTGATCAGATAGATATAAAGATGGTCTAAGTTTACACTTGGCAAGGCCAGCTTGATTTCAGATAACTCTGCCATTACACTTTTCGAAATTTTTTAATTACTGTGTATTCATCCTATATGCAAACTGGCATCCATCCAGCGGAGTTTAAGTCCTTATATATCAATTTTCTGATACAACTTTGTATACAAACAAAATTAAACGATAATTCAATGCGGCAGAATTCATATTACCAAGTTGGAATCACTTACTATACTCCAAGATAAATTATACCTTAACACATTGAAATATGGTAGCATTTAGAGCTGACATATAAACTTTAACAGCTGATACGATATTTCAATTTGGGTCAGCGAAATTTGACTTTAATAATGCATGGATAGAGATTAAGTTGGCTTGAATACGTAATTTTGGATGTTTGTTTAATTCCAATCTAATGAGATATTCGAGTGCAATTTTACCACATTAGCCTTTGGTAATTCCGGCTAGATACCTAAAGCTACACTATCCTGTATGTTTTACCTTGTATGTATTTTGATTTTCAATAAAATGGAAATCCATATTTATATTATTAAACTAGCTTGACTTGTGCCCGCGACTTCTTCCGCGTGGAGTTAGATTATTAGAAATCGCGCGGGATACTAAACAACCAATACTTATGCGTCTACCAAAAAAATTAAGTTAATACGTCATTTACGAGATTTTCAAACTCTCCCTTACCGCCTACCTCATCTCCGCCTAGTTTATCTCATCTAATAGCGTAGAACATAAATAGACATCTAAAACTGTATTGAACTAAGTTCCACGTAAGTATATATTATACGAGTAATATATTGATATCGTCTAAACCACAATAGTATAAAAGTAAAAATTCTTTTTACAAAACCGACATCAAACGCCACTACAAAGTTGTAAATTGTGTATAGAGTTCCGTCGATTTATCTAGAATCCTATTATAAAATCCTGACCTGATGACAATGAGACCACCTGAGAAGTATACCTACCTACCCTTTCAAACAAAAAAAGAATTTTGCAAATCGATCCAGGCGTCTTTGAGTAATCGGGGAACATAGTACATAAAAAAAAAATTTAATATTGAAATAGATACAGAAAAAAGAGATTCCCAAGAATTGAGAACCTCCTTCTTTTTTTGAAGTCGGTCAAAAACAACCTCTAATAACGTAGCTAGTAGCTACGCCAGACATAAACGAACAAAAAGGTAAAGTCCGCTCGTAGATATCTATAGATGCTGCTGTGGGATTGTCTAAAACGATTGCTACATTGTGATGATCGCAATCATTTGTTTATTTTTTTTGTCCAAAATAGGCTTGCGCTTGACGACAATCAGTACTAGATAGCACTGATGAGGTCTAGGTTGGAGCGCGCTTGCCTAGAAGATGCCTATATACTCTTGAAGGCAAGAGATTTCTGATTAGTTGGTAGGCACTCTCTCGCTATTTGTTAAAATGCACTGATGCAGCAATAAGTCCAAATTCAGCCAGTGAAAAGTGATGGCGATTATCATATTATAGCAATCATTTTTAGACAATCCCACAGCTGTAAAATGTCGAGGGTATCGTCTATCAATAATGTCCCCAGCGGCATTACATCAATAATTAGATTAACAATGCTTCATTGTCTCACGTCACATGCATGTATGTCTGTATGCCTGTTACACAATACACAATAAACCGCGATGGTTAGCGAAGCGAGTAAACACAAAGGCAGGATATGGACGAGGTAATAAATTTTTAATGCAATCTCTTTATGTAGGCTCCGGTTGCATTGCAAGTGCTATGCTATCCAATGTGAATGTGATTTGGTTGATTTGTCATTCAATCACGCAGCAACGGAGTAACGGTTATATTGTTGAGGACCTGGAGAGTGATATAGACTTCTTTTCATCAGAAAAAAAAAAGTATTTCCTGAGATTTTTGAAAAACTGTCTGTGACTTCATATGGGTGCAGTTAGTAATTAATAATATAGCTAGCACATATTACAATGTACTAGCTGATGCCCGCGACCTCGTCCGCACGGATTTAGGTTTTCTAATTCCATGGAAACCCTTTGATTTTCCGGGATAAAAAGTACCTTCTCACTCTTCAACTACACCCATGCAAAAAATCACATTAACCCGTAGTCGTAGCTCTGTTGAAGCACGATTGAAGGACAAACCAACAAACAAACACACTTTCACATTTCTAATATTGTCACGCATCGTCGTATCGGATAGTCTTAGAGGTCTCTTTCAGGAATTTCTACAGAATATCTTGTGCTAGGTACAGCACCTGCATGGAACACACGATCAAGCTAGGTTCGTCCAAGAATAGAGATTAGAATTCTTCTCGACTGGGCAGTGTTCAGCAAAATTTATAAGTGTTTTCGTTTAGAATCGTCAAAAGTTCATCAAAAGCCGTTGTGTCAATGAAGATTTACTATCCGAAACAAGGTTGCCAACTATGGGCCTCATAAGCGATAGAAAGATAGCTCCTCACATGTTGGTCAAACAATTACCTAAACTGTAGAGATATTCAAATAGCTGGATACGTGGTACCATCAGCGACTGTTACGTGAATTCTTTATAAAACCTAAGAAGAATCCTCCAGTTATATTCTCGTGGCGCGCATGATGTTAGCCCTACTGGAGTAGAATAAATGTTTAAATATTCAACTGCAGCTACCGTAGCTTTTGCTATATGGCTTTTCTAACGCTTTTCTAAGTTAGAGGGTACTTAAGAAGGTTTATGAGTTCCGCTTTTCTATAAATTCTACCACGTACTAGCGCCGAGAATATGGGGAGAAAGAAAATGTCTGGTATGGATAAATAGCATTTGTAATAATACTTAAGAATGCAATCCATTCTGTATAGGGCAGGTAATTCATGATATAGAAAGAGAATAAGAGATTGATGGTGAGATGGACTGCCCAAAACAATACAAAAAATCGGCTGTACCTAACAGATAGCAAAAAAAATCCTCTTCTCGAACCTTACTTGTATTGCGTAAATATAATATGTAGGTATATATATTCTGCAAGAAAAGTATTTGCAATTTTGGATGAGAAAAATATTTTGGTCCTTATAAACACAAATCCAAAGGGACATAGACTTTCAATATTCCTAGTAGGTATTCTTCAAACCACAGAATGTTTTCCAATCAGACCAATAATTGAGATCAGAGTCCTAAAAATGTCAATAACCAAAAAGTATGTAGACTTTTATGGATGAAACTTTAATAGTTATTGGATGAAATGTATCTCAATTATTTTACCAACAATCACCGTACACATAACAATTAAAAAGATACGAATCATAGAAAGAATCTCGCCTTTCATAAGTCGGTAAGTACACAACCGTTTATCGACACAACGAGTAAAAACTCTATTGCATGCAAATCTCTATAGAAAACGAACAATACTCTCTACTTGGATGTCATAACTCATCATTGAATAGATATGACCGTATTTTAATATATATATAGCTACTCGTGCTGATTCACTGATTGACTGACTGACTCACTGACTCATTGATCACCTCTCCTGTAAAATTTTGTATGGAAAAATTTTTTTTCACTCATGGTTTCGTATAGAGGACAAAAATTCATTCGGAACAAAAATATGGAGAGAGCTGATGATTGAGGGTTTCGGAGACGGGTGAGGAGCACCGGCCAGGGTATCGAAGTTAGGTGGGGGGTGTTCAACCAAATGTCACTCGAAACCTCATCCAATTGGCAGAGAGCTGAAAAAAAACTCCAAAATGGCGGATTCAAGATGGCGGCCATACAAATTTCGTCGGTGTCTATCTCGGAAACTATAAAGGATGGAAGAGTAGTTTCTTGGAAAAGGATGATCAGGACTCAAAAGTCTACTTGATGAATAGAAAAAAAATTCAAGATGGCGGAATTTATTTTTTTCCATACAAAATATATGCAAGACTTTATGCGGCTCCTTTTCAAAATTTCTGATGGTTTCGTATAGAGGACCAAAATTCATACGGAGCAAAAATATGGAGAGAGCTGATGTTTGAGGATTTCGGAGACGGGTGAGGAGCACGGCCAGGATATCAAAGATAGGTGGGGGGTGTTCAAACAAAAGTTACTTAAGACATCATCCAATTGGCAGGGAGCCGAAAAAAAATCCAAAATGGTGGATTCAAGATGGCGGCCATACAAATTTCGTTGGTGTCTATCTCGGAGACTATGAATGATGGAAGAGTGGTTTCTCGGAAAAAGATAATCAGGACCCGATGGTCTACGTGATGAATAGAAAAAAATTCAAGATGGCGGATTTTTTTTTTCATATAAAATGTGTGCAAGACTTTGATACGTTCCTTTCCGCTGATGGTTTCGTATAGAGGAAAAAAATTCATTTGGATGAAAAATATGGAGAGAGCTGATGGTTGAGGATTTCGGAGACTGGTGAGGAGCACCGGCCAGGGTATCGAAGTTAGGTGGGAGGTGTTCAACCAAATGTCACTCGAAACCTCATCCAATTGGCAGAGAGCTGAAAAAAAACTCCAAAATGACGGATTCAAGATGGCGGCCATACAAATTTCGTCGGTGTCTATCTCGGAAACTATAAAAGATGGAATAGTCGTTTCTTGGAAAAGGATGATCAGGACCCGAAGGTCTACTTGATGAATAGAAAAAGAATTCAAGATGGCGGAATTTATTTTTTTCCATACAAAATCTATGCAAGACTTTAATAGGTTCCTGTTCAAAATTTCTAATGGTTTCGTAGAGAGGACGAAAATTCATTCAGAAGAAAAATATGGAGTGAGCTGATGATTGAGGATTTCGGAGACAGGTGAGGAGCACCGGCCAGGGTATCAAAGATAGGTGAGGGGTGTACAACCAAATGTCACTCGAAACCTTACCCAATTGGCAGAAAGCTGAAAAAAACTCCAAAATGGCGGATTCAAGATGGCGGCCATACAAATTCCGTCGGTGTCTATCTCGGAGACTATAAAAGATAGAAGAGTGATTTCTTAGAAAAAGGTGATCAGGACCCGAAGGTCTACTTGATGAATAAAAAAAAATTCAAGATGGCGGAGTTTATTTTTTTCATATAAAATGTACGCAAGACTTTGATACGTTCCTTTCCGCTGATGGTTTCGCATACAAGACAAAACTTCATTCAGAGGAAATATATGGATACAGCTGATGATTGAGGATTTCGGAGACGGGTGAGGAGCACGGTCAGGGTATTGAAGATAGGTGGAGGGTGTTCAAACAAAAGTCACTCGAAACCTCATCCAATTGGCAGAGAACCGAAAAAAACCTTCAAAATGGCGGATCCAAGATGGCGGCCATACAAATTTCGTCGGTTTATCTCAGAGACTATAAAAAATGGAAGAGTGGTTCCTTGGAAAAAGATGATTAAGACTCGCAGGTCTATTTGATGAATAAAAAAAAATCAAGATGGCGGAATTTATTTTTTTCATATAAAATGTATGCAAGACTTTGATAGGTTCCTTTGCAAAATTTCTGATGGTTTCGTATAGAGGACATAAATTCATTTGGAGGAAAAATATTGAGAGAGCTGATGATTGAGGATTTCGGAGACAGGTGAGGAGCACCGGCCAGGGTATCAAAGATAGGTGGGAGGTGTTCAAACAAATGTCACTCGAAACCTCATCCAATTGGCAGAGAGCCGAAAAAAACTTGCAAAATGGCGGATTCAAGATGGCGGCAATACAAATTTCGTCGATGTATATCTCAGAGACTGTGAAAGATGGAAGAGTAGTTCCTTGGAAAAAGATGATCAAGACCCGAAAGTCTACTTGGTGGACAGAAAAACCGCGGTTCGCTTTAGCGAGCCGCGCACCCACGCGCCCTACTAGTTTATTTATATGTTTTTCAGAATGTGTTTATTGTCTCTCTAACTCCCAGGGTCCCAGGATCAGTTTTTACGACTGATGGCGCAGAGGCGCTACGTCTTTTAAGAATAAACAACTTTATACACATAGGTACGGTGGAAAGTGGATAGTATAAGAAAATACGAAATCGCTCTGGCAGCAACGAGCAGCGAGACAAGTTAAGCAGACTTTACCAAGATCGTTATGAATAAAAGACTGCACCTAGGCGCCACTCTGCTGTTTTTATGGAATTTACAGCTCAGCTTTTATTTATCAACTAGTTGGTGCCCGCAACTTTGTTCTCGTAGATTAAGGTTTTTTAATTCCCGGCGGGAACTTTCTTATTTTCCGGGATAAAAAGTAGCCTATGTGTTATTCCAGACTATAATCTATCTCTGTGCCCAGCCAAATCGTTAGTAGTTGCAGCTTTATTGAGTAAAAAAACATCCATCCATCCAAAGATCCTTTCGCATTTATAATTTATAAGTAGAATAAGTAGAATGTAGTAAGAATGTGTAAGTATTGAATGTGTGATATCACCACCGGATACTACTTAATTATATTGAATTCATTTCGAAGCAGGCTTTACATCAAAACAATATTTCATACGATACGTGTAGCTTTTTAATATTGATTTATTAACAATAAACTGTATGAATGAACAGAGATTCTATAAGTCAACTGCCACATCAAATCTTTGCAACTCTATGTTGTTCTTTAAGAAAAAGTATCGACTATTAACATTACTGGCCTTCCTGAACAGTGGATTTGCATTAAAATGTATAATTATGTATACTACTACTACGCTACTCACTCAACACGATATTCTTTCTGTTTTGTAATTTAATAACATCAAATTACAAAACAAAGATCGCAAGTTTGCCTACAGAAAAAAAAATTGTCTAACGGTCCATTTTTTTTTATCTCGATATAAAGGTAGTGGATAAAGTTACCTACGAAGTACATATTAGAACTGGGCGCATAATTAGAACAGTGAATGTGGTGCAAACGGCCCTTCAGACCTCTAGGCTCTATGGTATAGCACTGAACATATAAAGGGAGCTGAAGTGTCTTTGGTGCGATAGAATCTAACGTGTTGAAGATAATTTGGGATTCTCAACAAGTCGAACTGAGTTTAATATCGGACTAAATCTCGGAGGAAAAAAAATTTTGTGTTTGTGAGGCTAAATAGACGGAGGTAGGTATTCAGGGTGTTTCGACTTTCGGCCCAGAGATACATATTATTGTATATTAAATAAATTATGAATCCTGCTATGCGCTCTATAAATTAAGTAGTTATGTCAGTTGTTGTGCGCAACATTTTCATACAGAGATGTTTCCTTGTTCAGTTTTCTTGTTTTTCTACTTTTGCGGTCGCGTTGTTGAGCGGCCCTGAAGGACGAAGACACAGATCTGTTAGTATATTATAAGCCTATAATATGACCTATTTTGGCATTTACAGTGTGCGGTTTTCCTCCCAGTGGCAATTTGCACAGGTAACTAACCGCATTCAGTGGCAAATGAAGCATCAAATTATTATCCCTCGCTAAAGAGGGACAAAGCGATCTAATAACGTGTTAATAATTTAATGTCTCAAAAAATTAGATATTAGGGAACGATTAGAATTTCCCTAACATCTAATTTCTTTGTCGTTAAATATGCACTGCACAATATGTTATCGGGCATGTATATGTGGTGCAAATACGGAATTTCTTATTGAGACTCACATAAGAGCATTTTGTATTACTTCAAAACTGCGTGTCTTTTCAGTTTTACATGACTCGAAACAATTATTATATTGTAAACAAAGCTTTATGGCCGGGTCACATTAATCCAGTATCTGGGAAAACTTCATTCTAACACTGGACTGGTATAGATCACTCCGCTCAGACTCAAGACAAAGTTAAAACGAAGTCAGAGCTTATTTGTGTCATTTTAACTCTATCTTAAGTTAGAGCTAAGTCAGAGCACGCTCTATAGATCTCAGCATAAGATGCAAGTGCGGCGAATTCCCCCAACTCTAAGATGCGAGAACAGCGTAGAGATTTAATTATATCTTGAACAAACACAAAACGACGTACATTAAAACGTTATTCCACACTGTTATAGCTTCCACTATATCCATTGTCCGTTTCCCACACGACAACGGTACACGTCGCGAACTAGTTCGACGCCCGTTAAGTGATTCATACTCTCATACTCTCATACACTCGTTAGCGTGACTAAGGGCCAAGACAAAAGACGTGCGAAAATAGCCCAACTTTATCGCTGCATACGATTTTTTTGTTCGTAAAGCGGGGCAAAGGTAAGCAAGCCGCGTATACTTCGTACTCGGTCAATAATCAAATCTCTGTCGTCATAAAACTAGCACATGCATCTTGTTTTTAGGCACACACCTACCGTAGAAGAGTATGACTTAGGTACAACGTCTTTTTGATAACAACTCAAACTAATCTAATTTTTTTTTAAAAGAATATTAGCATAGCTGAAGTTGACTAATATCCTCCTAACCCCTCCGAATAAGCGGAAAGCTTGTGCTAGGAGTGGGTAGGAGTTAGGACAATAGTACAACGGATTTGAACTTTAGTTTAGCACATCACATGTGATGTGTGAATTAGAGAAATGGGAGAAAAGTTACGGTTAGTTTCCGCAAAATCGCCAACAACCAAATTGACTAGTGTGCGAAGAGAGGGTAGCCCCCTAACTTGCCCCTAACCTAGGGGAGAGTCGAATAACCATTGGATACAAGCCTCAAAGACCTCAAAGGTATCGTAAACATAAAAAATTGATTTTCGACAAGAACAGGGCGGGCCTTTAATCGAATTTGGATCCTTCTTTCCAATTACATACTTCAATCATTCCAACTCCAATATTTCAATTATTTTTCCAATTACTTACTGCCATTTATAAGACGACTAAATAGGTCCTGTTTTCATTATTAAAAGAACACAGACAAGTGATATTAAAAGCATTTAAAACTGAACTTATGTAAGTAATCCAACAAGGACGAATAAGTAATTATTCAATATAAAATGAAATAACAATTAAAATGTAACTGCCGTTATTCAACAACCCGCGGTATTACCTATCCATAACAATATTTTATGACGTAATAAATTGGATTGAACAGAGCACCATGACTTAACAAATTAGAAAGTAACTATTAATTGATTGCTTTGGTGGATAGAAACGAAAGTCTTTCTGTTAGGGTGAATGTCCATAGGCCAAAGAAACCAAAACCTTGATCTAATAATATATGGCTGGCGTTCCAGCGATTCTCTGTTCCCTTATAGTACGAGTTGGTATCGATAGTTTCGAGAATCGAATGAACTCTAACTGAGCGGAGATGGCCTCCTTGTCGAGGAGTTCGAGGTTCAATCCCATCTCACATACATCTCTGACTTTTCAGTGTTATTTGTGTTAGTTACTTTGATTAAAAATATGACTTGCTTCGTGCTTGAAGGAAAACTGGTAAAAATTAAAATGTACACAATTAGTGCATCTGTGTGCTATAAAATCAGGAATTGAATTATTAAAATTCAGTCACTGGCTTGAGTCTACGTGGCTTAACTAAATAGGTACAATAAACAAATAACCGCTCACTCTACTAGGCCGTACCTCCTCCATGTAATGTGATTAAAAACAAAAATAGTACCTACTCCTAGTTCCAAGTGTTCCCTAAGGACTTTTCCTTACCGTTACCGTCCTTTAACGGTAATGTATTTTCATCCAGTTAATTCAACTTAATGTAAGTCTGTAAGTACATTTAATTATTATCTTACTAGTTGATGCCCGCGGCTTCGTTCGCGTGGATTTAGTTTTTAAAAATCCAGCGGGATCTCTTTGATTTTCCGGGATAAAAGTAGCCTATGTCACTCTCCAGGTCCTATACAATGCAAAAAATCACGTTGATCCGTAGCTAGCGTTGAGGCGTGATTGAAGGACAAACCAACAAACAAAAACACTTTCACGTTTATAATATTAGGATTAGTAAGGATTATTATTTTTATCACTAACCTAAAAATATGAAAGGTCCTAAGGTTTACTTGAGCTACATGTATGTAGAAGAAATTGCGTTTGTGGTGGTTAACAATTATTATTGTGGTTAAAAAAAGTCGACCATTTTTGGTGATTAAATGTAGAAACTGCTTATCTCTCAAATCAGGGCAAAGACAACTAGCAGAGCGTGGTTAAAATAAGCAAATGATAGGTCAAAAAATAGATAATGTGATGTATCATTACAAAATCGTTAAGGAAAATTACCTACCTTTGACGATGATCTCTCTGCCGCGGTTGGGTTTGATTTCCGGTTGCAATTTAAGGTATTATTTTAAAGAGTATTTACTAATTTAGCCCATATATAATAATTTAAAGGTTCCTCTGAATTTTGTACATAAATTATACAAGTCGGTATTATTCACTTTAAAAAATTAATAATCCTTAGATATAATTTTCATTGCAAAAGTAATCGAAATTGAAATCAGGAGTATTTAAGGTAATTTTTAATTTTCACCTATTTTAAAATGACGCGACCACTAGCTAGGCTTATTCCCGTCTAAAGCTAATTAATTATTACATATTTACTAGCTTTTGCCCACGTTTTGTTAGATTTTTCAAACCCCTGTACCCAGCTATACCCACTTAGGTGTTAAATTTTCAAAAATCCTTTCTTAGCGGATGCCTACGTCATAGTAGCTATCTGTATGCTGCAGCCCGATCCGTTCAGTGATTTGCTAGATCAGTGCTGTGCTTTGATAGATCAGTCAGTCACCTTTTCTTTTTACATAGAAAGATTATAATAATAATTAAGCCATTGCTGTTTGCGCTACATTGCTCGGCCGGTGGACGTTAAGCCTAAGAAATTGAGCATAACACACAACGCGTAAAGAAATTAAAAGTTGTAATTGCTTTCTCAACTAATTCGAAATTAATTTTCCTAATAACTTGAGGTGGTATGAAATTTTGCTTTGGCTTTAAAAAAGCTTCTGATGAACTTTAATTAAAATTAAACAACCTACCGCACCAACACGTATGTACTAACTACACGTAAAATACCATTTATAAATAGGAATGAATTGGCCCAATTTCTCCTAGCCCTATGGCCAACTCGAACCCCTTGGCGAAGATTCGCTCTATAGTCAAAATGATGTAAGTACGATTTTTTTATTCGATGACAAGATACTCCTTGCCTGCGATCTTACCTGATGGTAAGTGACGATGCAGTCTATGATGGTAGCGGGCTAACTTGGAAGGGGTATGGCAGTGTAGATTCAACCCTTACCCCTAATTGGTTTCTACACGCCATCGTGCCGGAACGCTAAATCGCTTGGCGGCACGTCTTTGACAGTAGGGTAGGGTAGGGATTGTTGTTTAACTATTTAAATATGTATTAATAAAATGATATTTTATTATTCCCCTCTTTGATGGTTTCATGTATTGATTCAACAAAATATATCACCCCAGCAGCACTATGCCCTAGTTCAAATCAATCTTACCTTTATCAGTTATGTAAACCATGGCTTTGACTGATAAGAAAAAAATTATCACCACTTTTACTACCATATCTAATGAATTCACTGATAAGTTTTAGGGGACCTGCTTAATGCTAAAAAACCTTTGTTTTTGTATGATTGTAGGTGTTTTGATACTCTAAAACATCTGCTAAAACAGCAAAGAGCAAACAACAGACCACTCGACTAAATAAGGAGAAGAAATGGTTTTTTTTTAAAAAAGGAATGTTAGCCATGTAAAAACTTGACTAATATTCCCCTCTTCAACTAATGCAATCGTGAAGCTTGTGGATACGATAATGGTGCAACAGGTGGGGATTGAACCATAATCATTTCAATTTTCATTCTGCACCTTTAACCTATTGAGGCTGGAATATTTAACCACTCACAATACTCTGTAAAGCAGTGATAGCCTAGTAGTTAGGACTGTGGTCTCCTATTTTAAAGGGTAGCAGGTTCGAGCCTGGGCATGCACCTTTGATATTTCGTAGTTATGTGCATTTAAGTGATTAAATATCACATACTTCAATGGTGAATAAAAACATTGCTTTACAATGTTTTAGTTAGCAGCATTTTTAATACTGGGTTATTTATTTAAATAAAATATAAAATAAATAGATGAGAAGACATAGTTCAATCACATTTATGAACCAAAAATTATTATTTAAAAATATGAGATGTGTCCTTTTCAAAACTGCCATTTCAATTAGGACTTAGGACCCTACCTTTAAAAATAAAAATAGAATTTAAGTATATAATTAGGTACATCAATCAAGATTCTAACTAATCTTCTAGTTTGGACAATCTTAATTGCCATAAAAGAATAATGTTAGTTAAGGGGTGATTAAACATTCCTAAAAAGCTGACAATGCATATTGCTTGCTTGCTGCCAATGTGTATGTTTTTCTAGTTCAAACATTCATGGGTGGCAGAAATGTGTATCATGTGACTCAACTTCTCCTTAGCAATCCATATATAGTAAACTAAATATTTATTTATTAATTAAAAATACCTATAGTATACAAATAATGCTTTTAAAGCTTTTGTACTGTACAATGTATAGTATCAGTGAGATACAGAGAAATTGTTTAAAATTCACAGGCCATATATTGAGAAATTGAAAGTTTGGCAAAAATACTGAACCTTGAAATTAAATGTTGACTTTTATTTACTTGCAGTTTTCTAATTTCACACTTTGGTGATGGATTTCCTCTCTGATTTCTCATTTGAATAGAATTCACTATGCAAGTTTTGTTTGATAAGTTGAATATACTTATCGAGCAATTTTGGTTTCTGCGCGAAGCAATACGAAGATACGATAGCGTAAAAAAAATCGTGAAAGGTCATAGAAATGAGTCTCCCTGTTTCTCATACTTATAGCATTTTGCAACCTTTATTAATATACTTTCACCGTGTCAATGAGATCCGCAGATTCCGGTTATCACATCGGTCACCGAGTAGATTCCATCACAGAGAGTACCTGCTATTAAAATTAGCCAGGAATCCGTTGGCTAATTTGTTTACTATATTGATTCATAGAATAACAGATAAATCAACTCACCTGCGTTAATTACGTGATTTGGACGTTAAGAGTTGCAGCGGAATAGGTAATTATGATAAGAATACGCGATAAAAACTAATTATTTAAACGTAAATTCGTCAAATATTGTGCGTTGCTATAGCAATACGTCGCGGTCACTCACGTCTCACATTGTTCATAAAAGTTTACTGCACAAAACAAATAAAAAAACGACGAGCAGTTGAATACCGATACACAAATAAAAATAACGGGTGATAAAGTTATAGTATAAATCAAATAAATTAATAAACAATGCAACAACACACCACTCGCAAGATTTTATTTTTTTAATGATTTGTTTTAAAGGATTTTAACAGATTATATATATCCTTCTCATTTTTCCACAAACATATAAGAGATTTTTCATTCAATATTTTTTATATTTTTATAGCCCATTAGTCTATGGATACAATAGTACGCATAAAGTAAATAACAGTCCAAATAGTCTGAGGTAAAAGTAAAAGTGGGCGTGTAAAATGAAGTAGGTAGTACTCTCGCTCTCTCACATTAAAAGATAAAAAAGAGAAAGAACAGAACGAAATTACCAATTCGCCACACCATAGACCAGGAACAACTAGACACTACACCACCACCACACCTACTACCAGTGTGTACTTTGCTTTATTATTCATTAATACTGTAGTCTTTGATTCATCTTCAGATTATAATCTCTGTGAGAAAAAAAGTTTGTGTTTTGCGTAGAGAGAGAAGACATAGAGTCAGTGACGATTTCTTTCTCACTCACACTAAAAAGAGAGCAGAGATAAAGTTATTAATGTGATAAACAGAGACGCAGCTACCCAATTTTTTGTCCCTCATCGTGTAACCAGTTTTTTTCAAGGTCGACACACTTTTGTGCCCAACAAACTGACAGTTAATAAGAAAATTTAGTATCTATGTGTGTTGCCAGCTTTAGGTACCTATACAATGTCCCGATTTTCCCTATCCTACTTATATTATAAATGTGAAAGTTTGAATGTATGTAGGGCCATCCATACATACATCCAAATTTCAGCCATATCGGTTTAGTGTGGCGTGATTGAGTAACAAACATATGGATGTTTGTTACTCAATACGCCACACTAAACCGATATGGCTGAAATTTGGCACGGAGATAGGTTTTTTTTAGTAATGTCCTCTGACATACCGTAACGGCGGGTTACTTTGGCTACTTTTTCAATTTTTTTTTTAATTTTTGTTGAAACAAAATAAAGTCGTGATGGAAGAAATGAATATTATGAGAAAAGAAAAGAAAGATGATGGATACTAGAATATAATATATGTCGGCGATGATTAAAGTGTATTCAGTTAGATAGTGTCGGTTACTGTTCTGAATCATCCTGAAGTTTCGTTCGAATGTCCAACAACCAGTCGAGAACTGTTGGCGATCTTAAGAATTATTTTATTTACAAAGTTCTTAATTTTTAAAGCCATTTTTAAATAGCTAGAGGCAGACTTTTAATGTTTTTTTTAAATAATTATTAACTTAAACTATGAAGAGTTGCAGTTTTATACGACTGCCTGAAAAAAGGAATATACTGTTAATTTCATTAATGATGATTTTGATGACTAAATATACAATTTTTGTTGCTTTTAATTCAATAGCATTACTCGATCGAAGGAAAATTTTAACTGTTCATTACAAATTATTTTGTGTAACATTCTTACTAGTAACGAAAAAAAATTTTCCTTTGTGTTACATACATCTTTTTTCAAAGTGACTCACATATGCTAAATTTCTATTCGGCATTTCAATATTTTTTTTAAGGAGCAAATAATTATCTAGTGAATTGGTCCTATGAAAGTACATTAAAAAACTTTAGTATAAAAAAAAATATTTTTAAAAAACCGACTTACGTGTACAAACTAAAATTATTTTATACTTTTAAGTGGTGGTTGAAGTTAATATTGTGTGCAATAAAGAATAATAAATTCTTTATTGCACAAAATATTAAGATATATGTAAAAAATAGAAGCTTACCCTAATAGGTATGTCTCTCCCAGACAACCTTATATGTGTAGGTATGTTATTTAAAAAATAAAACAGTTCAGCATCTGTTTTGTCGTTTTATTTAAAAATCCTGGGAAGAATTTTCCATCTAATTTGGGGTACTAGGGGAGTGCAGTTATTGTGGCAACATTAAACTCGAACTTGTCATGTGACGTCATCGTTACGTCATGTTATCTCTATTTCAGTCGCGGTTACACAGTACCTTGGTCTATTGCCTTCTCTGTCTACGGTGTTTTGTCACGGAGTGATTACATTCTCTTGGGTTTTGTCTTTGTTTACGATAAAAAAAATCTTATAAGATTGTCCAATTCTTTATTTTCTTTTTGGCAGATCAAGAAATTTTGACTTTAGTGACGCCTTCACACGTTACCGATTCGATTTGAAGTAATAATCGATTTTATTTAAGAAGAAATTTCAATCGATTTAATGAAATATTTTTTAATTTTGATTTAACGTACTTATATTTTATTATATATTTTTAATCACTTAGATAAATTAATTTGACATATTATGTTTGCGGTAACAGACAAACAGAAAAAAATAATAAGTTGATTTGGGTTCTTTATCGATAATAATAATAATTAAGGTTTTCTTTCAAAACATGTTTAACTAGCGACCTGCCCCGACTTCGTCTGGGTTGAAATATTAAATATTTGTTTTTACGGGGCTGCGATCGCACAGAGCTTCTTATAGGAAACGATTGTTAATAAGATCACCACAGGAACCACAGGAATCTTCCGCGCCGATACCTGCCACCTTGCCCCGCCGCACCGGCTGGCACCATTTTATTATTTTATCACGCGGAAATATTCATTTTCTGATAACTCCGATATTAATTTAAATTGTATAGTTATAAATCAGATCAAGTTATTTATACCTTTGCCTTAATCCTTACCTAAATAAATGATTTCTCAAGCAAGGCAGTTTAAATACCTGTAAATTACTTTTTAGTTTATTAAAATCGGACATTCCATTCGAAACATATTACGAATTTAATAAAATTGCTTAGTGAAATGTTTTTAAAAATTACGCGTTGATGTCACTTGCCCTGCATTTACTGTACGTTTATGCCAAAATGTTTAAAAAATAAATGTCCAGCCGTGCGAAGCCAGGACGAGCCGCTAGTATTTAATAATTTTACTTGTTTCATTTGTATTGTACCCAATTACGTAGCTAGTTTGTTAAATAAATAAGTAGGTAGGTATGTGATTTTCCAAGTATATTTGCTCATAACTCTTGATTTAAACTTGGTTTAGACGTTATTAACCACGCGTTTTGAAGTTAACTCAATTCACTAACGCGTGCATAGTTACATTTTAAGGCAGCCGTCAAAAAAAAAAATGAAAAGAAAAATTTCTTTACCCTTGGTTAGAACTTAAATTCCAAGATTTCAACTTAATTCCTTGCAAATATTCAATATTGGAGTCATAGTTACTATTTTTATTTCCTTTTTTTTATTAAATTTACAGAAACAATACTTACACGAAGTCAAATTATTTTTATCATAATTGTGAATGATTAATCGTCTTTCAAGAACTGTGTTTTAGTCTGTGGTTGTTTGTTATGCACAGGGCACTTCACTAAACGTCAATAAAGTACGACATTATTTTAGTACATTATTCCGAAAACAAAAAAACGGTAATTTATAGGCGTGATCTGCCAAAAAGAAAATAAAGGCTTGGACAAAGCATAAAATACTATCTAATAATATTTAATAATAAAATTAGTAGGATACCTATAAATATAAGGTATATAGAATGTAAGTATTATTTATTGAGCAAATACAAATAAAGAAAAGTGATTTAGGTAATATTCCAAAATGTCGGAAACGGATAATGTGGTCAGTGATAGCGCGGTTCCTGGGGAGGAGTTTAAGAGGCCTATGGTCTATAAAAAGCCCTCGAAAAAGGTGTTAGTGGATGCTGAGAAGTCCGGAAGCAGTGCAGAAAAAAACAAAAGTGACTGCCAGGAGGCTCTTCTATCATATTCTGAGATACCTTATAAGGTTCCTAGCTGGTCAGGTCTATGCCCTGAAGGTAAACTTTACTACTAAACTTACTACTGTAACTATATCAAGTCTTATACAATTTGTATTATAATAAACATTTGGTTTGCAACATCCCTGGCACAGTGTAAGCTGTGGATTTATATTACGTTCTGTTTTATGAATAGAATATAATAGAATAGCCATTAAAAATCTAAATTGGTTCAAATCTTCCCAAAAGTGGGTCCCAACTGTTTAAGTCAATATTATTTAACTGAATTCTAGATTAATGGACTTGTTTTTTCATTTTCAATTTTTATTTATGCAGTCAGGTCTTTGATGTATTTTAAATATTTTATTTTATTATTAGTAAAATTTATATTTGTAGGTACAGATTATGCTTTGGAAGTGCTTAAATCTGGTATGATATTAGAAAAAATAGAGTTGACTGCTAAATCCTACTACATTTTTGGGCGATTAACTAATTGTGAAATAATGATGGCTCACCCTACAATATCAAGGTACCAGTATTATACAATTATAAAATATCTATCTATCAAGTTGTCATGTTAGACTTTATCCCAAAAATGTGATAAAAGTATTAAGTGAGCTTCAGCTTTTCTATTAACAAAATAACATTGTATATTATATTATGCCATGACCGTAGACTTATTGTAAATGACCTTTTTAACTAAATTGAGATTTTTATTACAAGCAATATAAGGGCCACATCAAAATTCACAACATCAAAGCTTGTGAGAATGAAAACGTTACATAGATAGCTTACGGTATTAACCTTTGATCATAAAGTATATGAAATAAATTATTGTTCATGACATTGAAAACCTATGAAATCGATAGTTGAATGAATTGAATTTATAAGATCGAAGCCTTAGCAAATCAACAGGTTATGATAATATTGATGCCTATTGTATTATATTTGTATTGATATTAAGGATAGAAGTGACTATGAAAAAATTATATAAAATAGGCACATCAACTCAATTTAGGTAAAAATTTTGCTTACATTAATATGTCTGCTGTCATGGCTCAATAATGGTGCTATTTATTATGTCTATGTGTTGATTCTTTCTTAAATGTTTCAACATTGGTTTTGAATACTTGGGGATTTAATTTCTTCAGACAGACATCATTTTAACTGCACTTCAGTTTTGTTATTTTGAATAGGTATCATGCAGTTCTTCAATACAAATCTTCAGAGACTGAAGAGGACCCGTCAGGCTGGTATTTATATGACCTAGGCAGCACACATGGCACTTTTTTGAACCGACAGAGGATTAAAGAAAAACATTATGTAAGGGTCAGAGTTGGGCACCAAATTAAATTTGGACTTAGCTCTAGAATTTATATTTTGTTGGTAAGTATCGTTTATTTAATAGCTAGTCTCTGCTCAGACCAAACAATTTGTCCGATAGTCTCTGTTGAAGGTCTCACTGTCTGCAGAAGTTGGACATTCTCAAAATTAATATCAATTGAAACTGAAACAGTTGTGAAAGCTCATTAATTACAGTGTAGAGTTCTTTCATTTCATGAGGGCTCGTGGCTCATGGTTGTGTGTGTGTCGTATCTGAGAACTTGCTTGCACCTGACCATTCCCACCTAGGCTCCTGACAGGCACACACTCTTACGCAGTGTGCGTGTACACGACGTAAAGCGCCCATAACTTCGTGAGATAAACATACTATAACTCACATAATGTTAAATGTTTTTGACAACCATTAATTGTGCAACAATTTTTTTAACAAGATTATTTCTTTTTTTTTTTTTTAAATATGGAAACATTAATGTTGAAACAGGCAAAAGAAACAATGTATTACATAACTAAAGCGCATGTTCATTTGCATTTCACAGGGTCCAGATTTTGATGCTGAAGGCGAATCTAGTTTAACCGTTACCGAAATAAAGAAACGAGCGGCAGAAATGATGGTAGAAAAACAGAAGATGATAATTGAGACAGGACAGGGAAATGATGATAAACTGGATACAGAAGCAAGAAGAGAGAGAGAAAAGCAACTCCGTCTACAAGAAATAAGGGAAAGAGAGGAGGCAAGACTGAAAGAAGAAGCATTAAGAAAAGAGAAAGAGAGGATGAAAGAAAATGAGGGCATCGATTGGGGGATGGGTAAGTAACACGAAGGAGTAGCTTAAAATTCATGTTACATAATGTTGGTCTACATAAAGGATTAGAGAATGACGGTCTACAGTTTTTGCCTCTAAATTAATTTTTGTGGATTATGCTTTTTTAAAATCCTGTGGAAACTTTTTCCGAGTTCAAAATTAGCCCAACCTAGTGTGAGTGTGAAATTACTAACTATTATGTTTTTATGTGAGAAAATATTTATTCTATTTGAATATTTTTTTCACCCAGGTGAAGATGACCCAGAAGAAGAACCAGATCTTGCTGACAACCCGTATGCGTCGACTGCCAATGAGGAGTTATACCTTCAAGACCCTAAGAAAACTCTACGAGGATTCTTTTCCAGAGAGGGTCTTGAACTTGAGTATGATTGTGTGGAAAGAGGTGTTGGACAGTTTGCATGTAGGTAAGTACGGGTTCAGGTTCAATCTTGAGCATGCTCCTCTGATTTTCAAAATTATGTGTATTTAAGCAATTAAATATCTGCTTCAATGGTGAATGAAAACATTGTACATATAGTGTATAACCCTTCACTGAGAGGAGACCTGTGCTAAGTGAAATGTTAATCTTTAACTGTTTGCTTATAATGGAATATATACATAGTTATCCTAATCATCACACTTATATTATAAAGGCGAAAGATTGTATGTGTGGTGTTTGTTACTCCTTCACACCACAACAAATGAACCGATTTGCAATGGAGATAGCTCACACCCAGGATTAACACACAGGTTACATTTTATCCTGGAAAATTAAAGAGTTCCTTTGGGAAATTTTTAATAAGACCTTATTGTATTAAACACGTTTTTGTTTTTAGTGTGGAATTACCAATAGACGACGCCCAAGGTCGGCCTGTAATCGCCGAGGTGATACATCGTGGTAAGAAGAAAGAAGCAGTGGTGGCCTGCGCTTTAGAAGCTTGTCGGATACTAGACAGAGTAGGCCTTCTGAGGCAGGCTAAACATGGTGAGGAAAATCTTGTTGTCTAATAGTACAATCCTGAGAAGCCGGCAACTCATTGGTGGTGCCTCTGGTACTACAAGTGTTCATGGGCGGCGGTAATCACTTCACATCAGGTGACCCGCCTGCTTGTTTGCCCGCTATTCATATTTAAAAAAATTGATGCTGATTGTCCGACTTTTGATAAATCCTGTGGGATCAGTTCCATATGAATAAAAATTAGCAAAAAATAATATTTAAAATATGTTAAGCTGCCGTTCAAATTATAAAGGCATTAAAATACTAAAAATTCAAAAGTATATTTTTCATCTAGTCTAGCTTGTGACTCTTATGACAACTTAAGACCATAACCCATTTGGAAACCTTCGTTGAGATGAGAAGAGGTCAGATGAGAAGTTGTTATTTTAAAAATGCTATGTGCTAATAACCTTAAATTATAAATGCATTTTCATCATTCAAATGATTGTTTACCTTCAGAATCACGTCGTCGCAAAGAACGCGATTGGGGCGCGGATGACTATTACGATTCTGATGAAGATACTTTCTTTGACCGCACTGGCATTGTGGAGAAGAAGAGGAAAACCCGCATGGTCAAGCTAGGCGTGACGTCACAATCCAGCAAACCTCTTGATTACTATGAACTGGTATAGTAATTCTTAGTGTAGTATGTTTGAGTAAATCTCTACCTAAGAGTAGTAGTTTTATCAAAATTCAAGGAGTATTTAAGTTTGTCACACTAGCAATATTATTTGGAGGGGTAAGGAGAACATAAGTCAAGTTCAGCTTTGCTAATATTCTTTAAAAAAAATGAAAAGCAAAATCTGTTAGGTGTGATGTCACAGCAGTCCATCAAAACACTTTTTATAATATTTAAGATAAATAATTAACTGATTAACTTAGATTTACCCTAGACTTTGCATTACTATTTAAATATAATATGCTGTTATATTATGATGTTAGATGTTGTTAAAGAGCTAAAAGTTTTTTTTTATTGGAGTGATATGCACTAACAAACAATTTAATACTAATAGAGTTTCCTACATATCTTACCAAACTTTCTTCAAACTACATAATCAAAAACATCATTTGAGTTTTACACCTATATTTTCAGATTAAAAAAATTGAAGAACTGGAGTCTAATATATCGAAAGAAGAGGCATTAATGGACAGTTTGCGAGAGGAAATGAGACAGAATCAACAATACAAGGACCATGTAGATGATTACATGAAGACAATTGATGCTATACCAAATTATGTACAAACCACTGAACATAAGGAGATGATTTCAAAATCCAAGGTGATAATGTTTTTGTTATCTATAATACAGTTTCACCATATCAATTTCATTCAATAGCTTTCTTCCAGAAATATATCATTTTAGGAACCAACATTTCTTTATTATTGACAATCATTTAAATGCACAAGGTCAAGGTTGCTGAAATTAATTTCATCAAATTAATCTCCTTTCAGTTAAAAATAAAAGAAATGCAAGCAGAATTAATGGAAATGCGGCGTCTAGCAGAAATTGCGAAACCTACTCAATTACCAGAGCTTATCAAAAATACAGCGCCTACTATTCCCATGAAAAAAACAAACTCTGTTATCTATGGAAAAAGGTAAATAGGTAACAATTTTACTAAGTACAGTTGCACCTAACTTAATTTTTTAGGTTTTAGTTTATATGTATCAGAAATTGTTGTTACACATTATTCAACATTGTTATTTTTTATATCAAAAGTTTAAAATTGGTTTTCTTACTTCTTTTATTAAACTGTAACACTTTTTATTACTTAAAGTATATATGTAATATCATAACTTATTACTTGTTTTCTCAGCAGAGTCAGCATTTTGAACCAGTGGTAGATTCTTGATTTGTCATAAGAACCACAAGTTGGCGTACATGAAATAAATAATTTCGAATTTGAATAATTCGAATTTTTTAATTTCAGGATAAGGTTAAAAGGTGACTTAATGAAAAAACTTCCTGTTAACCAAGTAACAAAGCAAGAAACTCAAGAATTTGTTGAAGAAGTAGACTCTGATGAAGAAGTAGCACCATCTACAAATAAAGAAGAATCTCTTAATCCAGAAACAAGGCTTTGTAGTAATACAGAAGTTATCAGTGGAAACAAAAGCCTTTCTGCTAGTGAAAAGGCAACTTCCAACAGTACGGGAATGGCTATTGAAACCGTTCCTTCAGAAACTAATCAACACTCTGGACCTTCTAGTTGTAAAGACATTTCTAATGAAGAAAAAAGATCTTCAAGTGTGAAACAAGATGAAAACCCAGAACAAAATGATGCATCAAAAGAAAAGAAAATGTACGGCCCAATGAGACCTCCTGCAAATTATGTGATACCAGAGAGTTATTTTGATCAAGAAACTGACAGAGATTTACCTGAAATGACAGATGATACTGATACTTAATAAATGTTTTAAAATAGATCTGGTTTATATTAATACTGATATAAGTAATACTTACTTAGTGGGGCGTTCTAAATTTTCTTACAGCTTACAAAAATTTGAATATCTCCTACATTTAATACGGACATTTGTACTATTGTAATTGGTACGCCTTTAGCCTATTTATTGAGACCAAAATATATGACAGTCTGTAATTAGAATTCATCAGTGAAAAGGGGCAATATTGCAAATAAATGTTGATGAAAAAACAGCAAATTTTACATCACATACTTTTAATTACCAAAACTTACTCTTAAATAATATTTACATACACTTCAAGTACACAAACCACAAGGGATTTGAGGGTTTGCACACAAGTTTTAGGTTATATTATCTTGTAGAGACGGTAGCCTCCTTCCTTGCCGCGTCTTGAAGAAGCTGCGTATCCACTTCATCAGCCGGTAACTGCACATAGCGTACCACAGAACCTCTTATAAAGCAGTTCTTCACCGATAACATGTGAGGATATTTGTCGGGGTCTATAACGCTTATGTCCGACAATTTTATATTTAGATACTGGTCTACGGAATGTAGGGTCCCACAAATGCTAAGATCATTTTTTAGCTCCACTACTACGTCCTTACCGACGAGGGATTTAAAAAATGAATAAAATAACATTTTTGTTTATTTTGATTATTAGAGTTAAAACCACAGATTAGGTATTAGTTACCAGCCTCTAGAAACTCTCTTATAAGAACATTTTATTTCTTTGGGTTAAGCAACATGCCGAAACTAACGGGTAACGTCATATTGCCAACATAATAGTGTCAAAAAGGAGTTATTTAAAAAGAGTTGATTCTTGGTTCGACTGGCTGCGCATTATGAAAAGTCATCAAAAGAAGAAAATCGTTGTCACTTCTCAGTCAGTTGTCAGTATAATAAATAAGAGAAAAATATTTGTCAAACATTTTAAATAAATATTAATTCTATAAATACGAGTAATTAATTACTAGCGGGAATTGTTTATTTGTTAATTCCTCAATTAAATTTGTGAACCATCTTGGAGGATAATAGAAAATGTGAAGTTTGCAGCATGAATGATAAAAGTTCTGAGAAGTTCTTGCTTTTCCCAATGGTATCAAACCGGTAGAATGCCTACCTACGATTATTTTAATTTTTATCTGCTATTTTATCGAATGGGATAAAAAGAAGACTGCAGTGATGACTTTGCTTTGCTTAGCAGATAAAAAGATGCTATTGCATTGAAAAAACTTCTAGAAAGAAAGAAAGAATTCAGTTTAAAATAACTAATTTTGTTTCAACTAGTTGTAATATTGTGAATAAAAATGAATAAATACTAGACTCATATTGATCCTTGTTTTATTTACGCAACTTTTGAACTTATTAAATAGATTTGGTAGCACATCCCTGTTTTTTGTCGATATCGATAAAATCTAATTATCGATAAGACATATCTATCGATACATTACATCCTTAGCTTTGACAATTCTTTCTTCATTACATGGGTTGGTAGTTTTGTTTTTCTTTTATGAAGTTGGCTAAAATAAAAACAAAGTCTCGAAATTTTTTTCTTTGAAGTTCCGCCTCTTAAAACGGAGTGATTACATTCTCTTTGTTAGTTACTACGTAACAGATGCGACAGTGACTTTTTCCATCTAGTTTCCAATTGTTTCGTTTTGGCGCTGCTGTAGCTTTGCAGCTGAATTGACAGTATAGGGCTTACCCGAGTCGATAACTCGTTTAGTCATTATCGATACTTTAGTGATGTACTTCTATCGATAACAAAATAATGTAGGAATTTCTTAAATATTTAAAATAAAAAATAAAAAATCAAACAACACTTACTTATTTACACTTATTTATTTAAAACTTTTATCCTTAATTTAAAACATTTATACTTCAGATATGCTATTTCTTGAATATCAGCCATTTTTGATCTGTATTTTTCTTCTATGTCCCCTTTTAAGATTTTATTTAAGATATTGTACCAATTGTGCACATGTAATCTTATTATATGTTTTAAAAATATGTTTTTTAATAATTCTTTATGGGTGAAACAACACCCCAACCAGAAAAACCTCAAACGAGTGTTTAAAGCAGCTTTTAAATTTGTGCCAATATTTTTTTTATGCCCATTCTTATTTAGATAATTATGTATAAACATACTCGCATCCCTGTACAAAATTACAAAATTTTTGCTAGGATATGCTAAATTATTATTTTTTAAGTTAGTATTCCCTGAATAAATTTTATCATCCATAGAGTTGCTTGTGTAAGTTTTTAAACAATTGATTATCAATCTGGGATAAAAATACTCTATGTTATAATTTTTAAATAATAATTTAGACAATCTTATAAAGCTCTCTAAGGTTCTGATCCAACTTTCTAGGGATGGAACACGCACAAGTCGAGGTTTTCCTGTTTGTATTGCTAGTTTACTAGTAGTGTCTTCAAATGTAAATTGTTTCATTTTACAATGGCTTCTGTCCAAAACTTTATATAAAACAAATTCCTTTTCACTGCTTTACGCAGTTTTCCTTTCGCTGCACCGCCTGGATAGCAATTGACACTATCAAAAAGTTTGTCAAAAAATTCTAAAACTTCTGCTGTTGTCTCCATACTGCTTGTCCTTCCAGTGTGTAAGTTATCTGAAAAATATTAAATAAAGATAGAAATGAGTAAAGTATGTAGATTGATTTTTTTTATAATTAACCATCATCTATTTAACCAGTAATATTCTTCTTAACATTAACTATAAAACATGGTAGATTTGTGACTAATATTCTTGTAAATTATGCTCTTTACATAGAAATAGAGATAATTATATTAATAATAACTAGATGATGCCCGCGACTTCGTTCGCGTGACTTAGGTTACTGTTTTTCCGGGGCAAAAGGTCACTTTCCTTGCCATCAAAAACCCTGTTCAATATAAAATGTATGAAAAAATGAATTTTTTTCATAATAATTGTTTTTGTGATTTTTTCTGATATTTTAAAAGTTATTCTGCTATTCGGGACGGAGACAAATATAACAAACAAAAAACCATAAAGATCAGTCTAGCCGTTTTAGACTTATAAGTGTTCAAACAAACTCATCTTTATCAGTATACAGAATAAAAAGTATCCTATATCCGTCTCCTGGTTCTAAGCTACCTCCCCACCAATTTTCAGCCAAATCGGTTCAGCCATTCTTGAGTTATAAATAGTGTAACTAGCACATCTTTCTTTTATATATATAGATTATTATTATAGGCATCGGGTACTCTTAATAATTGTATGCTAATTCAGTCATACTTTATATACTTACTGAGTGCATTAGTGTATTTTAGCATTGCAGCGGTTCAAGCACTAAACACCTGAGGAGCAACACTGACTTTTATTTTTTTTATTTTGTCAGGGTTTACATGATGTGCAGTTAATTTTGGCAATGTCCTTGTGTGCCCTAATTTACCCAGAGATTATGCCCAGCAATATTGATGGTACCATCTGAAAAGAAAATAAAGTAGTTTAATGTTGGCATTCTATTTATTATAAGCTTTTTAATACTTAAGACTAAATCTCTATTTTTTATTTATTAGGGTTTCAAAGTGCAAGAGCAATTTTGAAAAGATCAAGATTATGACTGTTTATAGGCCACCTTCCATACTAAAATCTTCAAACACCTTTAAAAAGAGAACTGTATAAATGAAACACTCTTACCATCTTTGATGTTCTGAATGATTCGTTCTCGTACTGTGTTCTCCCTAAAAGCTTTGATTGCTGTTCTAAATGTTGATCCTTGGTCACATACACAAATTTCTTAAGGAATCGTTCCCGGGAAAACAATAAAGCTTATGCGTCTCATTAGTTGAGGTTCAACCACCGACACAACACTTAATTGGTCCCACGACGATACTTTCACGTTTCGCGACCACAATCCTAACAACCAAGATGCAAGCACGTATAAAATAATATTGTAATCTTTGCACGCAAACGTAGGAGAATTTGAAAATAACAAAAACAAATAACGACTGAAGATGGCGAGCAAAGATAATACAATGGCGAGTGGTACCGGGTGGTACCTATGTCTGTGGCTAAGCGAACGATTGCAGCGCCAAAACGACACATTTTGGAACTAAGCTGTCATAGCCCTGGTTAAAACCGAAAGCACAGTCGTCAAGCGATCAAGGTTGCCAGTGTTGCCAACTCTCAGAAATATTTACCCCTAAAGCGAAAATCAAAAACCCCTAAATTGCCACAATTATTTGAAAATTCCACCAAAAAAGAAAAACCATTTACTTATTATAATATTCTTTATTTACATTTACATCTAACATTTCAAAGATAATTTCGTTTTTTACTGGTGTAGAGTTTTTAAAATCATACAGTTGGGCATTAAATAAACTTAACATTTTAGTTTTAGTGGATGGATTGAATGTTATGCAAGATACACCATTTCGCTGCAATGTGAATCATCAAACTTTGTAGCATTTCAATCGATAATCTATTTCGCAATTTATTTTTGATATTATTATTAGACATAGAGAACCTGGTAAACATCAACACCAGTATAATTTTGTTATTTTAATAAAATAATAAATTTTCAGTTAAAAAATAAACGCAGCATTTTTAGTAACGAGGAACTGAACTAGATGTCGTTAAGTAAACAAAGAAAAATTATTGGCAAGTTTATTTTTTCATGGAGCTTTTAATTGTAAAAAAAACCCTAGAAATACCTCTAAAAATATAAAACACCTAAAATCCTAATCCTAAAAAATGCCATTTCACTTCTTTACCCCTTAAATTTGGGGGGAAACCCTAAAGTTGGAAACCCTGAAAGTTGTGAAAAATTGTTTTTGACGTTGACAATATGTTGACAGTGACAGATCACATTTTTCACTACACAGAGTATTTTAAATGTGCAATAGACTACAGTGATATAGACCACGAACATGGATAAAAACACAGTTAGATGGACTATTCGACTATTTCATTGACTTTAACCAAGACTTTAAGTGTCATACTACACGGGCGGTTCTCCCGCTGCGGGAATCCGCTCGACAAAGCTGCCGCAGACCATCAAACTACACGGGACGCGGTTTACCGCGCCAAGATCGCGGTTTACCGCGCCAAGATCCCGCGCAGAATGACGTAATAGCGGGAAACCGCCCGTGTAGTTTAAAACGGCGGTTATCAGCGGCGGTTTGACGCTGCATGCGGCGGTCGTATTTCTCCCGCCTGCAAACCGCGGCGGGAAACCGCGCCGTGTAGTATGCAGCATACAACTCTCATATTAAATTGTGACTAGAGCGGTTCAGAAGCGGTTTCCCGCGGCGGGAGAACCGCCCGTGTAGTATGACACTAACCATTATCACATGACTTGTGTAGTCAAGCTTTAATTGTTAAGTTGAAGTCGTTCTTCTGTGACTTTTAACGGTAAAAAGTAAGAGAATAAACCAAATATGAACTTTCACATTGAACTTGTCATTTTACATTTGTTTAGTGATGTGCCAAGTTCGCTTTTTTTGGTACTCGAGTATTCTGGTACTCGTTAAAAAAAGAATCGAGTCAGTACGAGTGGAGTGGAGGACTCTGACAGGTACTGGAATACTTGTATGAGTATTCGAATACTTAGTAAGACTCGATTCATTTTCGTTATTTTTTTTTCCAATGGAAGTAGTATAAGTTAAAGGATGAATTTTTATTAAGGTGGTTTGATCCGGTCAGCGGTCACATCAGCGCCAATAGATGGCGTAGATTTTGTAATTAGACTTATTTTATTTTTTTTATGAATGAAAATGTGAATATTTTTTTATAATAATATGGTTCCCGGTTGTAGCGGTATATTTGTAATATATCCAACTACGTTTCAGATGTATTTTAATTTTCAAAATACTTTCATTTCATGTGACCGCTGACCGGATCAAACCACCTTAATAAGTTCCACACCTCCGATGTTTTCTTGGGAGGCATCTCAACATTTGAAAAAGTAAAACAAACAAAAACAATACACTTAAAATCTTTCAAATGTTTTAAATTTCATATGCTCGCACACACACACGCACAGTCCTGCTCCTGTATCACAGTTTTAGGATTCGAATACTATAAAGTACTCAGAACTAGCATTCGAATACCAGTAAGGACTGGAACCAGTACTCGAATACAATGTATCCGAATCTTATAATCTGAGTAATCGAGTATGTGAGTACTTATTTGTATTCGAGTCGGTTCTCGAGTCAGCCTAACTCGGCACATCTCTACATTTGTCACTTGTCAAATTCGAAATTCCATTCAAATTGAAAGATGCATTGCATGGCGTGTGATGTGAGGATATGAGGCGTCTTTCTTTGAAAATTAGATTTTGAATCACTATTTCTTTGCTGTAGTTTGAAAACTATCTACTTTTTGCCTTTTAACGTGACTTATGATAAGTTTTTTTGTAAAAGTTGTATTTGCGAAGTGTGAATAAAGCGTACCAATATGACAGCGGACGAAAACGCCGAAATTGTAAGTAAATAAATAACCACGATCTTACGAGAATTGCTTCGGAACATTCGCAAGCTTTTAATGTTAGTAAAGTTTAAAGGTATATTGATTATATTTCTTTGTCAGGATTGGGGAAATGAGAGGTTAAGTCGCGCCCAGCGGGCGGTGGAAGCAAACATTTATGACGTCGACTCTTGGTCACTTCTGATCCGGGAAGCGCAGACGAGGCCAATAAATGAAGTCCGGTCTATGTACGAGAAACTTATCACGGCGTTTCCGACCACGGGGAGATACTGGAAAATCTATATTGAACAGGAGGTGGGCCGAAAATTTAGTTTTTAACATGTACTCATAAATTAATATCTCTTGCCTTTAGATTAGTAGACGCGACGGAGGGGAGAGGAAATGGGGGGTAGGGGTGAGGGAAGGATGTGGAACCAAACCTTCAACCAAAACTCCTCGATTCCCAATAGTAGTAAAAGTAATAGACTGATAGACAAGAACATGAATTATGGAGAGATTTTTTGAAGATCCATCTCTAAATGAGTGAAGTTTATGTACGGAAACCTTTATCTTGATCTAAATCATTGTAGATATATGCTAGTGTAGTTAAGGAAAGTTTATTATAGTTTTATAAGTTTTTTAACATAAAAATAAAAGTATAATTTTTATGTTTTAGATGAAGGCGAGAAACTTTGAAAAAGTAGAAAAGGTCAGTATGGCTGTAGCATAGGATAAATTAATTATAAGTATTGTCTGTGATATTAGTTTTGATAATAAAGAATTAAATAGCATAAACATAATTATATAGACACCTATGAGACAAAAAGGACTGATTTGTGTATAATTTAATTTAGTTTTAAGACGAAATATAAAAATATAAAACAGAATCTTAGTTATGTTTTTATTCTGCTAGGGTTGTTGTGTTCAGACATGTTGGAGGTGATTTTCTTTGGCAAATGTTTTTAATTTAATTAATTTCCTTATTCTGAGCGGATAATATTATGTTCTATTTCAAGATTGTATCACACACACCACACCAAAAATATTACTGCTTTTTCGTTTACCCCAAACCAACAATACGATTTTACCAGCTAATACTCTATTAGTCACTGATCCCCGGTGCTGATTATCGTACTATGCCATTACGAACCGCAGACGATGATTGGCTGCGTAGTTGAATGTCAGGGTATCAGATTAAGTACACTTATTTGTTTACACCAGCAGCACATTGTATGATATAGCATATTGTCAGCATAGTGAACGAAAAATCCAGTTTGACTTTATGTTTGCACTAATGTGGAGATCAATAGAGCATGCTCTGACTCCAGTTAAGACTTAAGATTGAGTTTAAATGAAACAATATGCTCTGATATAAATCTGTCCAGTTTTAACTCTGTCTTGAGTCTGGGCTGAGTGAGAGTGCAGTCTATAGATTTCAGCCTAAGGTTCGCAGTGAGTCTGCTCACAATCTGCGGCGGACTATCAGTTTCGTGTGACCACAGCCTTATGACTACAATCTCAATAAGTGGGCTGAATTTGTCATGTTCCTGCTGCATTAATGTATTTTGGCAAACAGCAAGAGAGTAGCAATCATTTTTAGACAATCCCATGGTGGATCATTTGCCATTGAAGGTCACTTTTGACATGTAATTATCCCTATCACCATATTTCGTTATTTTAAAAAAATATATTTTATTGTACACCATATAGACTTAATTATACATACAGTTAAAGTAATTATTTTACATTATCAATATCAATACACCAACACTCAACAGGTATCATGCGAATGAGCCTACACAGGTAGGCATGTGAATCCAAAACACTATATCTGCAGATATACATCATAACTCTTGGGCTTTAAACTCATAAACTTACCTAAGTATGAATTGATACCAAATTTGATCTGACAACCTTAAAATTTTTGCCTTAACTATTGCGCCATTGAGGCATTATTTATACATACTACATCAATGGACAATTTTATTTGATCTTGTATTCCTTTAATCCTATCTTTTCATAAATTACTATATTTTCATTAAATTTTGTAAGTATGAATAGTTGATTGCAACAGACGATGGAAGTTAACATTTTTAATTCAATGGAAATAATGAGGAAAAATGTTATGCCTCTATTGACATGTAATGTAATAAATCAAGCAAAAATTGAAAACTTCTGTCCTTGACAACTCGATTTGTTATTTGCCGTAATGGGGTATGTATTATTATATTATTTTCACTAGTATATTTGCTTGCGGTACTACATATTTTTCGCAAATGGCAGTAAAACCTCTGAGGAACGCGCCAGGTGGTTGAGATTTTCTATAAGTTTCATTGTTAGTGATAAGAACATCTACCTACATATACTTGCTCCGTCATTTATGCGGTTTTGCGAAAAGCTTACGTCTTTATTTTATAAGTCAGCTAACAAAATATATAGATATTTGAAAGCAGTAATTTCAAAAACCTGAACTTATTAAAAATACTGATTGTGATTTGTGAATAAGATCACCTATACATATTTACATATTAAGACTTAAAACTATCACAAACGACTATCTATTGAACACTTAAATTCTGGTGGCATATCCTCCAGAGGCCTGGAAGCCACATGGTATTATAGTCTACATACTATTTCTCATGCACATGTTCTGTGCCTGCACCAGTTGTTTCAGAGGTGCCTGATGAAGATCCTCAACATAGAGCTATGGCGTCTCTACCTCAACTACGTGAAGGAAACCAAAAGCATGTTACCCACATACAAGTATGTATTTCACAAGCAATAATGCTTTGTATATCTTAGACAGTGTTCAATGTATATCAGGAAATGTATGTGGCCAGGGGTACTCCCTTGTGGTACTCCATATCTTAGAACTCAGCTTATAGAGATGTAGTAAATTCAGAATAATAATAATTCAAACATGTAATTAGGAACCAAAAGAAATGAATTAGGAATATACATAATCTTCAATTTGGAATTATTTACGCGTAGTTATGTCGTAAGTAATAAACATGATCAAACGCTTTATTTAGATATAGACAAGTAATTTAAAATAAAATACGTGATTACATTTTTGTAAATGTTACTGCTTACGTCCATAATCATTTTTAACATTCGCAAGATGTTTATAGACTCAAATATTTCGTAAAGGCTGATTAGTTTTGAGATTGAAACGTGAACAAGATATGATGTTTCAGAGAGAAAATGGCGCAGGCGTACGATTTTGCATTGGACAAAATTGGTTTAGACATTCACGCATACCCAATCTGGAACGACTATGTGACTTTTCTGAAAGCTGTTGACGCAGTGGGCTCCTATGCCGAGAATCAGAAGATTTCTGCTGTTAGAAAGGTAAAAATAAAAATCCTCATTGACGCAACACTTGTAAAGCCAACCATACACAGATAGTTATACCTTAATTTCCGTCTGATCTGATTTAAATTCGTACCGTGTATGTATAATGTATATTACGACCTCAAGATATGGGCGTATCCAGCGGCCGGAACGACTAGCGATTTCACCACATCTTTGAGCAAACTGAAGTGAACTGATGTGATTTTGTAGTGTACGGGCATACAATGCATGTTTGCCTGTCCATGTTTAGCAGGTTTAACAGGTTAATCTTTACGACACATTCCACATATAGTGGCGATAATGAACATACGTTCAATAGTGGCGATAATGAACATACGTTCATTATCGCTACTATTGGGCGCCCACTGTTGAACATAGGCCTTCCCTAATGGACGCCATTACCAGTCTCAGGCTTTATCCAGCTACTTCCCATCACCCTTTTGTATCAGCGGGCGATCTTACTGGAGCTTAGGTTTTTATGTGAGCGGTCTCCATTTAGGAATATCCTACTCCAACGACTATCTCATCTGCATTATTTTGAGCCGTTTCAGTATACTTGATTCTCTTCCGGATCTCTTCATTCCAGATACTATCCATATCCACTTATGAAATCCTATTACTTTCTGTGTTTCTGGTGGGATAGATAT
This sequence comes from Hipparchia sbordonii, assembly GCA_038048805.1. Classification (NCBI taxonomy): domain Eukaryota; kingdom Metazoa; phylum Arthropoda; class Insecta; order Lepidoptera; family Nymphalidae; genus Hipparchia; species Hipparchia sbordonii. The sequence goes on from CM076107.1 coordinate 11,074,721, forward strand.
TGGTACTAAGTAGTATGCACGAGTCACGACTCATAAGTCACGGCGTAGTCCTAGTTTTATGAAAAGACTCGATGAAGTCATATAGAATTTAAACAAATACTTGAATTAGAAGAATATTGGCAATATTTAAAATTATTAAAAAAACTTCGCAGGTATATCAACGTGCTGTCATAACACCTATAATTGGTATTGAAACTCTATGGAAGGACTACATAGCATTTGAACAAGGCATCAATACTATTATTGGTAAGTACTAAATCCGTTAAATGCGTACCATACATATACGCCTGAAGAATTGATAACATGGCTTAAAAATCATTACAGTTGGTAAAAAGAGAGTCCTAAAAGTGTTCTTATTTATAGTTTTACTAGCTTATGCCAGCTAAGTACTTCTTCCGTGTGGAGTTAGGTAGTTATCCCGTGGGAATCCTTTGTTTAGGATAAAAACTATCCTATGTCGCTCTCTTGTTTTTTAACTATATCCATGAAAACTTCCTTTTCAATGCAAGGTTAGGTACATCCTGAAGAAAGTGTGAATACTTAGTCGAAATTTTTCTTCCCTTGCTCAGCAAAACAAGTTGAATTGGGTATTTCACTACATTTTTCTACATTTTTTTGTATGCTTAAAATAAAGTATTCTAATATTAAAACACAATATCATTTTTGTTTTTGTAATATCTTAACTCGTCTCGAAAATATACCTAGAGCTTTAAAGTATCCTATTAGACAGAGAGAGCGCTACTGATATATGGCGTCACAACACGTGCATACACTGTCTATACAAAATATCGTTTTAGAAAGAGACAGATACAGTCGCAGTAAAACAGCTTACTACTTATTTGTTTTTTGACGGATTTATTTTCTGTTTTTACAAATGTTATTCTTACATGTTACATTTATGTCGTGTACCTACCGAATACCTACTTAATATTTTTAGCGGAGCGAATGGCAATGGAGCGGTCGCGGGAGTACATGAACGCGAGGCGAGTCGCCAAGGAGCTGGAGACCGTCACCCGCGGCCTGAACAGGAACATGCCCGCCACGCCGCCCACCGCCGACCGGGAGGAGATGAAACAGGTTCCACACACCCAGATAGACAAAAATTAAAAAAAAAAATGTGAATTCGTCCCGTTACAATTTTATTATAATTCAAATCAAATCAAAATTTATTTATTTCATGTAGACCAACTTGTAGCTCTTATGACACGTCACAAATCTACCACCGGTTCAGAATGCAGATTCTGCTGAGAAGAGCCGGCAAGAAACTCAGCAGTTGCTCTTTTCAAAAAAATAATAATTTTTACAATAGGTAACAAAACTACGGTATGTATACAGTGTTTCCGCAATGAAGTTTCAATAACGCATACGTAGGTACATACAATCCAATAAATGTTAAGACGGGCAGACAAAGTAGACCCACTCCCGTTGGTGGCACCCGTTCACAGCATGACGTATGATCCAGCCGTTGCTTCGCTCAACCATATTTGAGGGAACGTAACAACCCGCACCATAAGTATAGATAATTTTATTTCAATGCTTGAATTAATGTATCAAAAATGCATTGCCAATGCTCTCGTTCACAGGTGGAGCTGTGGAAGAAATACATAACGTGGGAGCGTTCGAACCCGCTGCGCTCGGAGGACACGGCGCTGGTGGCGCGGCGCGTGATGTTCGCGATCGAGCAGTGCCTGCTGTGCCTGGCGCACCACCCCGACGTGTGGCACCAGGCCGCGCAGTTCCTCGACCACTCCGCCAAGCTGCTGCAGGAGAAGGGGGTTAGGAGACAAACATTTCCCTTTTTCTTTTTTTCATGTACCGTCAATATTTAAGAATTATAATGTCTCGATAAATATAAAATCTAATTAATGTCAAAATATTCATAAAAACACTTATTTACGAAAAACAACAAGAACATTTTTGAAACAAGACTCACTTAAAAACAGTAAAGTCTAGTCTAATGTAGTAGTCTTTTTTTCCACGTACTCTATCTACGTACGTATGTACGTAAACTGTATTTTATCCATAGTTTATTTAGCCACGTTAATATATTTTTATCAGCAAAAAAACAAAACAGCCACAATAGTAAAGACTATCTCACGTAAAAATCTATGTTAAAACCTTGTTAGAACCTTTGTCGGTCGCAAGTTGAGAGTCAAATATTTGTGACATTTGGCGAAATAACATTTAACCGCTTATCAATTCTCTATTTTGCTTACCGTTTTATTACAACAAACGTTGTTACTTATTAAATTCGAAATGTACTTAAACATGATCTATCCTATCTCATGACTGTTCATGATCCGTAGGACTCGAACGCCGCCCGCCTGTTCTCGGACGAAGCGGCGGCAGTGTACGAGCGAGCGACGAGCGGCCCGCTCAAACAATCCACGCTGCTGCACTTCGCTCACGCCGACTACGAAGAAAGCAGACTACATTATAATAAGGTAAAGGAGACGGACCACTTTGGGTCAACTCTTGTACCATATACCATGAAAAGCGAAAAATTCAAAGGGATCATTAAAAATAAAATCTATAAGAAAATCATAATAAATAAATTGCAAAAATAAAAATGTATTTTCAAGTTTTTCGGTACTGCTCACAACAATTTTGACAGCTATCATCAGAAACATGAATCCGCCCGCCATGATTACGTATGTTATGTTGCCTTACGTGTAGAAAATAAATAATATAAGATGAATTCGTGGATTTGATCGATCAAAAATGGTTTTATATTTTATTTTATTACTGGTACAAAGACCAGACCCACGCTCCATACAATTTTGGACCGTCTCCTTTTTAAGACACAATCCACATAATGGCGGTTCTGCGCAATCTGCGCATTTCCGGTGCGAGGTCTCCTTAATAGCGCAACGTTTCAAGGCGCAAATGGCTCAAGCCCAACCCTTACTTGATATCTCCTTTTCACTCCTACACGAAAGAGACGCAGTATAGCGATGTCAAACAAGATAGAATGAGACACAGCTATGTCTATATCAGTCCCTCACTGCGTGCCACGTTTTAAGTTGTTGCTCACAATACATTGTGAGGTGATTGTGAGCAATAAGACGCGTTTTAATATTGTATGTACTTTATTACCTGTCCCTTTCGGCGACACGCTTGGTAGGATTCTAGAAGATACTCATTCTACGTTTATCTAAGAGCTTTAGGCAACTATTCAATCCTTCAAGCCTTTACGCAGATTTAGTACTAAATATATTCTGCCACTTTCTGCGGGAGGTGAGGTAATCACGTACAGCGCACACAGCACACATTTACTCACTTCCGCACACTCGTGTAAAAAACTTAATGTCTATGAACGCACACTAACTCAAAAGCTGTCACACTTACAAGCTGACACGTACGTTTGTACATGTACTTCGGCAGAGGGGAATGCGTGCGCTTGCCAAGTCTTGGCGAATTATTCAATCACTTAAAGTGCCCTTCGACTTACATACTCTTTTCTTTGTAGGTCCACCAAGTGTACACGCGCTATCTGGACATGGAGGACATCGAGCCCACGCTGGCGTACGTGCAGTACATGAAGTTCGCGCGGCGGGCGGAGGGCATCAAGTCCGCGCGGACGGTGTTCAAGCGCGCCAGGGAAGATCCCAGGTAACAGTTACCTCTGTGGGTCCATTATATCTTCCTCGTCATGAACTGATAGACGTCCACTGCTGGACAAAGGTCTCTAGCGTCATGTCGTTGATCCACCTAATAGGGGGGTCGTCACTTCAGCATCTTGGGAACGACCATTTCACCACTTCTTCGAACTATGTAGCCCGCTCATTTCCACTTCAGCTTTTGAAAAGGCCAAAAGAATTTTGTAAAAGGTTATTAAATAATAATAAATAATAAATCTTTATTTATTTATCAATAAACGTACATATAACATACTGTGAAGCCATGTCTCCTGTGGAAGTAAAAACTGTGTTACAAGAGACAGAATTATTATATTTTATCTTCTTCTAAATATATAAAAGGAAAAGGTGACTGACTGACTGATCTATCAACGTACAGCTCAAACCACTGAGCGGATCGGGCTGAAAGGCCGATATAGCTATTGTGACGTAGGCATCCGCTAAGAAAGAGTTTTCGAAAATTCAACCCCTAAGGGGGTAAAATAGGGCTTCGAAAAATCGAACTTGACGTGAGCGAAACCGCGGGTAAAAGTTATACAATAAAGCCGCCTTTGCACGCTTTATTACTTTAACACCTCCAAGGTTAGGTTGAAGTAGTTTATGACGGTGTCTAGTTAATAGATCATGTGTATCAAAGAAATATAGATTGGAACACCCTCGTTCCGCAGGTCGCTGTACCACGTGTTCGTGTTCTATTCTATTGATAGACTGTTCTACTCCACTGAAAGATAGATTGGAACACCCTCGTTTGTTTTTTTTTTTTTTATTCGATGACAAGATATTCCGCAGGTCGCTGTACCACGTGTTCGTGGCGGCGGCGCTGATGGAGTACTACTGCTCCAAGGACAAGAACATCGCGTTCCGCATCTTCGAGCTCGGCCTCAAGAAGTTCTCGCACATCCCCGAGTACGTGCTGTGCTACATCGACTACCTGTCGCATCTCAACGGTAACACGTTCAAATTTAAAATTATTTATTTCATGTAGGCCAACTTGTAACTCTTATGATGCGTCATGAGTCATGACTCTACCATCGGTTCGGAATGCAGATTCTGCTGAGAAGAAATGGCAAGAAACTCGGCAGTTGCCCTTTTCATAACAAAATATTACAATATTAATGTATTAGCTATACCATAATATAGCTGGATGCCAAGCAGCCAAGCAAATTGATTTCCAAAGTTTGTCAACAGTCTCTATATCTTAATCGGGTGTTAACAAAAAAATTATATACTTAAAAGGGTTTTTAATATTATAATACAATGCAATTTTTCTTTTTTTAATATCTTAACTAGTTTCGTTTCATGACGTCACATTTCAGTAGCTGCATACACTCTCTATACAAACTTTCGTTTTAGAAAGAGACGGATACAGTCGCAGTAAAACAGCTTATAATTTATTTGTTTTTAGACATAAAAAAGTTATTTTTTTAAAGTCATTGAAGCACTTTGTAAAAGTTTATGTGAATAAAAAAATTATGTATTCTACTAGTTGATGCCCGCGACTTCGTTCGCGTGGATTAAGGTTTTTTGATTCCCGAGGGAACGCTCTTATTTTCCGGGATAAAAAGTAGCCTATGTGTTATTCCAGACTATAAATTATCTCTGTGCCAAATTTCAGCCAAATCGGTTCAGGCATTGTGGCGTGATTGAGTAACAAACATCCAAACATCCACACTTTCACATTTATAATATTAATTAATTAATAATTAATAACTAGCTTTAACCCGCGGCTTCGCTCACATTAGGTTCGATTTTTTAAACTCCTATTTTACCTCCTTCGGGGTTGAAATTTTCCAAAATCCTTTCTTAGCGGATGCCTACGTCCTAACAGCTACATGTATGCCAAATTTCAGCTCGATCGGTCCAGTGGTTAGAGCTGTGCGTTGATAGATCAGTCAGTCAGTCAGTCAGGCACCTTTGCCTTTTATATATTTAGATAATAGTAGAATTAGTAGGATTCTATTCTAAATGTTGTTCACAGAGGACAACAACACGCGCGTGTTGTTTGAGCGGGTGCTCTCATCGGGCAGCCTGAAGCCCGAGAGCTCGGTGGACATCTGGAACAGGTTCCTAGAGTTCGAGTCCAACATCGGCGACCTCGTCAGTATCGTGAAGGTGGAGAAGCGACGACAGGCGGTGCTTGAAAAGGTGACTTCATTACTATAATATATCGCTCATTTGCGACAAGGGTGACATAATTCAAAATCCACCAATTTTAGTGTCGAAAATTTATACTTTTTGCTATAAAAACAACATTACGCTAAGCACAAAAAAATAAGAGCGAGAGAGATTGTGACTTAATGCTCTGTCGCTTTGTTGGCCGCTGTGTTGTTTCGAGACCGCAGCATCCACAAAACATTACTCTCTAACGAGAGAATTCTCTCATCGTCGATTTTGAATTATGTCACCCTTGTCGCAAATGAGCGATGTTATACAGCCTATTTTTTATTTATTTATTCTAAACCCTAAGAATAAATAAATTAAAAAAGAGGGGGGTTCAGGAAAGTAGTATAGGACAAATTAATTATTGTGTAAATATTGTGTGTTTGAATAAAGGTTTTATTTATTATTTATTTATTTGCTAGCTGATACCTGCGACTTCGTCTGCGTGGAAAAAGTTTGAAGTTTAGATTTCTTTTTTGCTTGGGCTGTTCTCAATAAAAAAAAATGTTTGTGTTTGTGCAGATCAAAGAGTTCGAAGGCAAAGAAACTGCTCAGTTGGTAGATCGATACAAGTTTTTGGATCTCTACCCGTGCAGCATCGCCGAGTTGAAATCCATTGGATACACTGAGGTAAGCTTTTTATTTCATATACAATACATCTATTATTTTTATTTTTTTAAAGTGTTAATGTGTTGTTTTAATATAAAAACTAGGCATTTAATCGATACTGAAGGTAGTAAGATTTTTATTTCTTTTTCTTTGTTCAGGTGGCGTCGATGTCCAACAAATCATGGGCTCTAGGCGGACCTCTGGCCGGCATATCACCCGAACTAGCGGCAGTCATATTGGGACAAAAGTATGTACTAGGATTACTTGAGTTTTTATTTGTAATTACTTTTTCTCTAAATATATTATTGAGACTATAATTTTAATATAAAATCCTGTTTTAGAGATAATGATCCTAACAAAGACATTGCGAGGCCCGATACAAGCCAGATGATTCCCTACAAGCCAAAGGCCAACCCACTGCCAGGAGAGCATCCTATTTCAGGTAATTTCTTAGTCGTAGTCTTAGGGAGTTCTAAGAAGTTACTGGATCAGTTACTGTTATGAGAACTGTCTCATACATAATATAAACTGTTACGCAATCCAGTCATAACTAGCTATCACGCAATCCGGTCGTTTAGCGAAACTAGCCCTAAAATTGTCGATGTAATGTTTGTCTTTGATGAATCGTCGTCTAATAAAGTGCTTGAATAAAACACTTACTTAGGGACACCCTCACTGAATAAATCTTGCTTATTTATCTACGCGTATGATTGTTTTTTTTTTATGATTTATTTTTCTTTTTATTTCCGTTAGTATATGATTTATTAGTTAATAATCTATAAATAGTAATGCTTATTTATTTGTGTTATATTTATTTTTGTTAGTAAGTAATCTATAAATACCTATTATATTATTTGGATACAAGTGTAAATATTACTAACAGCGCCACCTTACCAACAAACTGGCAGTTTGACGAGATAGTAAATAGTAAACAAGTTTGCTTTAATAAATTTAAAATAAAATCTATTCAAATGTCAAAATTATCAACGTTATTCGCATTCGAATTTATATGCGCATTGTAACCGCTATGTTAATTCAAATTTTAATATTTTTTTTTCAAGATTTTTTATTTCATTTTGAGTAAATCACAGCACCAACATATTCTTTAAAAAAAATAGCAAATACTTTGAGTATATTAAAGCGCCAACATATTCTTAAATAACAACATGTTCCTCCCCCCAGGCGGCACGTTCCCGATGCCGTCGGCGGCGGCGCACCTGTGCACGCTGATGCCGCCGCCCTCCAGCTTCCGCGGCCCCTTCGTCGCGGTCGACAGGCTCATGCAGCTCTTCAACAGGATCTCGCTGCCCGACAAACGTGAGTAGGCCGCCTTAACAACTAGTGTATAGCAGGCCTTATCTCAACAGGTGTCACGGAGACTAGAGCGCCGTTCCTAGATCAGGGGCGGCTTAGTGGGTAGAATATTGGTTGATTTCGTTTTTTGGACTGTAAAAGTTTAAGCCTCAATAGCCCAATGGTTACAGGTCTGGAAACTGAAAGGTCGCAGGTTCGAACCCCACCCGTTGCACTATTGTCGTACCCACTCCTAACACAAGTTTTCACTTATTTGGAGGGGAGAGGAGAACATCAGTCAAATTCAGCTTGGCTGATATTCTTTTTAAAAAATGTCTTTTTACGCAGCGCCTGCTCCAAGTCCAGAAAACGGCTGCGACACCAAACTGTTTGACCTCGCGCGATCCGTGCACTGGATAGTGGATGATGACGGAGTCAGCACTTCTAACAAGGTGATATAAACATAAAAATTCTGTTTCTTAATAACTTCTGCATTACTTTTCGTTTGCCTCGCTTTCTTAAGTAAATTACGTATTTTTTTTTTATTATTGAAGTGTTAACCTACACTTAAAGGAAATATCCTAAAGATTTAAAAATTCCGAGGCCGGCGGGATTCGAACCCACATCTCTCTGGGAATCGCGCCCTGAGTGTGTTAACCGTTACACCACGGCCAAACCACACGTCAGCACGAAATTAGTGATATGTATCTACTTTTCCAATCAGTTTTATAGCAACTGTTAGCGACATCTAGTAGCGACACATTACAGTTGTCGATCTACTTTTTTCCAATACCCCATATTACAATGAAGCTCTTAAAAATTATAGATGCCACATAAATTACGTATATTATGTCCGTTTGATCTTTAGGCTCGAAGAAGAAAAGCAGGTGAGGATTCCGATGACGACGACCTGGGCGTGGCGCCCCCGGTCAATGACATCTATAGACAGCGCCAGCAGAAGAGAGTCAAATAAGCCCTGAACAGTATATACATAATTTTATAATTTTATTAAACTACATAATTGTATTGATATGAAAATTAAGTGTTTCAAATGAAATAAAATAATTATAATTAATGTGTTTTAAGGAAACTCTTCTTTTATTTGCGTACCCAAAAATCTGTATGTGAAGTCTGAAAAAAATTGCATACATTTTTTGACAAATAACGAGAGTTGCTTAATAAAAATTTTTGCTCGCTTTATAAAGGGGGCGGGGCATTATTAATTTCTACGTACTATTTGTTTATTATTTATTAGAGTATTCGTATTATGCAGATTTTTATTTTGATCTTTAAATAAAACTACATAAATAATATTGCAATAACTATAATTTTTACTTTGGGAATCTGGATAACATTAATATGGAATCTATAAATTATTTGATATAGGAATCTTGAATAACATGTTCATTTTGAGATTTCAAGCGATTTTTTTTTTAAATATTTATGTCAATATATTAGTTTAACGCGTAGACAGAGAAGACATAGACCCAGTGACGATTTCTTTCTTACTCACACTAAAAAGAGAGCAGAAATAAAGTTATTAATGTGATAAACAGAGACGCAGTTACCTAATTTTTTGTCCCTCATCGTGTAACCAGTTTTTTTCAAGGTCGCCACACTTTTGTGCGAAACAAACTGACAGTTAATAAGAAAATTTAGTATCTATGTGTGTTGCCAGCTTTAGGTACCTATACAATGTCCCGATTTTCCCTATCCTACTAATATTATAAATGTGAAAGTTTGAATGTATGTATGGCCATCCATACATACATCCAAATTTCAGCCATATCGGTTTAGTGTGGCGTATAAACCGATATGGCTGAAATTTGGCACGGAGATAGGTTTTTTTTAGTAATGTCCTCTGACATACCGTAACGGCGGGTTACTTTGGCTACTTTTTCAAATTTTTTTTTAATTTTTGTTGAAACAAAATAAGGTCGTGATGGAAGAAATGAATATTATGAGAAAAGAAAAGAAAGATGATGGATACTAGAATATAATATATGTCGGCGATGATTAAAGTGTATTCAGTTAGATAGTGTCGGTTACTGTTCTGAATCATCCTGAAGTTTCGTTCGAATGTCCAACGACCAGTCGAGAACTGTTTGCGATCTTAAGAATTATTTTATTTGCAAAGTTCTTAATTTTTAAAGCCATATTTAATAAGCTAGAGGCAGACTTTTTATGTTTTTTTTTTAAATAATTATTAACTTAAACTATGAAGAGTTGCAGTTTTATACGACTGCCTGAAAAAAGGAATATACTGTTAATTTCATTAATGATGATTTTGATGACTAAATATATAATTTTTGTTGCTTTTAATTCAATAGCATTACTCGATCGAAGGAAAATTTTAACTGTTCTTTACAAATTATTTTGTGTAACATTCTTACTAGTAACGAAAAAAAATTTTCCTTTGTGTTACATAGGTACATCTTTTTTCAAAATGACTCACATATGCTAAATTTCTATTCGGCATTTCAATATTTTTTTAAGGAGCAAATAATTATCTAGTGAATTGGTCCTATGAAACTACATTAAAAAACTTTAATATAAAAAAAAATATTTTTAAAAACCGACTTACGTGTACAAACTAAAATTATTTTATACTTTTAAGTGGTGGTTGACGTTAATATTGTGTGCAATAAAGAATAATAAATTCTTTATTGCACACAATATTAAGATATATGTAAAAAATAGAAGCTTACCCTAATAGGTATGTCTCTCCCAGACAACCTTATATGTGTAGGTATGTTATTTAAAAAACAAAACAGTTCAGCATCTGTTTTGTCGTTTTATTTAAAAATCCTGGGAAGAATTTTCCATCTAATTTGGGGTAACAGGGGAGTGCAGTTATTGTGGCAACATTAAACTCAAACTTGTCATGTGACGTCATCGTTACGTCATGTTATCTCTATTTCAGTCGCGGTTACACAGTACCTTCGTCTATTGCCTTCTCTGTCTACGGTTTAACGGGTTTTTGAATAAGTGTTTATAACATTAGGAACTTCAAAGTTAAAAGTGACACTATAGTGATATAATTAATAGATATTTTATGATCTACAAATGTTTTCTGTCAACATTAAGCATTACATACTACTCTGTAAACAAATATAACATACAGTAAGTTCTTTTTATCTAATTAAATGAATATCTATATGTATATCTTAGACATATATATTGCATAGTCTATCTGAAGGTGCCATTTAATAATTCAAACAGTATGGTCTTTATAAATAATTTATTATAACTTTTACTTAAAATTAAAATGTACAATTTAATCTACACTGATCGATCGCTTATGAGTTATGACGTCATTTTTCTATAACTACATTCTATCGGTCAATCTCTCCGAACACGACGTCGAGCGTGCCGATGATCGCGACGATGTCGGCCAACATGGAGTTTTTGCCGATTTTCTCCAGGGCCGCGAGGTGAGCGAATCCGGGGGCCTTAATTTTGCATCTGTAAAAATAATGAAATATTATAATCACACTAATATTATAAAGGCGAAAGTTTGTGTGTGTGTGTGTGTTTATGTGTGTGTTTGTTACTCCTTCACGCCACAACAAATGAACTGATTTGGCTGAAATTTGGAAAATTTTATCCCGGAATATTATAAAGTTCCCGCGGGAATTAGAAAAACCTAAATCAACGCGGACGAAATCTAACCTATTTTATCCCCTTAGCAGTTGAATTTTCAAAAATCAAAGGATTCTTATGTCTCCATGTCTGTTCCATCCAGTGGTTTGAAGTTTGAACTATGCATTGATAGACCGAATCCGGCCAATCTCCAGAGATTAGTCATCTGCGCGGGAGATATTATAGTCTACAAATGAGTGCACTCTCCATTCCCCCACTCTCTTATTCCGATAGGACGAAAATCCGACACGACCGGAGATCAGGCGCAGGACCGACAGATATACGTGCTGTCTCTGCCACATGAATGTGACTCAACACCAACTTCCTAACTCAGGGCTAGTACTATGAATTTCTTAACAGAAAAACCCAATACCAATTTTTGGGATGACCCAGGAATCGAATCCTCGTTATCGATAACTGAACTTGCTAACCACTGACCAATGAGGCAGTTAAATCTACGCTGTAGTAATTGTTAGACAAGCACAGCAGATATTATGTACAGATTTTACCTGTACGGCTTGGAGCCCCCGTCCGAGACGAGGTAGATGCCGAACTCCCCCTTTGGTGCCTCCACTGCTGTGTACGTGGCCCCCGGGGGCACCTGGTACCCCTGCGTGAACAGCTTGAAGTGATGGATCAGGGCCTCCATGGATGTCTAGAAAACAATTTAACAAAAAACTCTTCAGCTGTTCAAGTTATACAAGCGTGAAAGCGTCTTCTGTGATATGTGGAATAAATAGGTCTATGATGAAATTCCTGATATTTTTTGACATCATTCCTAGTTTCAATCGAAGTTATTCGATAGGGTATATACTAAACTTTAAAAAAAGGTATCACTCGTGACAATGTACCTACCTACATAATTGGGTATTTTACTGTTGTCGAAATGTGGATATTCATTCATTACAATCGAAAATGTAACATGTAAGAATAACATGTTAAAACAGAAAATAAATGATATTTTGTATGGACAGTGTATGGAGCTACTGAATTTGTGACGCCATATGTCAGTAACGCTGTCTCTGTCTAACAGGATACTTTAAAGCTCTTTATTTTCGGGACTAGTTAAGATATTAAAAAAGATACCGGCTGAATTTATAACCTCCTCCTTTTTGGAAGTCGGTTAAAAAACAAAAATTACATTATGTTATGTTTTAATATTCAAAAACTTTATTTTAAATATATAAAAAAAATTTAGTGAAATACCCAATTATGTAGTACATGAAAAATAGCTATTCGACTATTGATCGGCAAAAATGTTTGGGGTTAATAAAGGGAGCACAAGTCAGTTATGTCACCTTCATCTCCTCGCGGGACGGCGGGGTCAGCTTGGCGTCGTCGGTCTTGACCTCCCCGGCCGGCATCTGGTTGAGGCACTGCTCTATGATGCGCAGCGATTGACGCATCTCCTCAACACGGATTAGATATCTAACCAGACAAAAAATATTAAAGTACCACCATAAAAATAAACAAAGCCTAAAGGAGACCAAAAAACATATTTGTGGTAGCCCTTCTGAACTCTGAACTCTTCAGTATCTGTTGGTAAATTAATGTTTCGTAAATAATTACTTTGAAAGCTTTTATTGGATATATTTATTACTTCGCTAAGCCATCTACAAAACATGTTTTTTTGGCCCGTGTAAAATTTTGTCAATCACACTTAAGTACTAGGTTTTGAAATGGGGCAGCCGTTATGTATCTACACCTAAACTTCAAGTGGGGTGGTCTATAAACCTGCTCTGATGTTGATATCCTTGTAATACAAAACTCTCTGTTTGATTTCCAGCAATAAAAAATAAAAAGTAGCATATGTCATGGCTTATATTCATTCGCTGTATGTCACTCTCCAGGTGAACTCTTGCAGCGTAATTGAAGGACAAACCGATAAACAAATACATTTTCGCATTTGTAATATTAGTAAGGATTATGTTTAAATTTCTTGTCAATAGAGGTTAGGTTTGGGAATATCTTTTGGATTTTTAACCCAATTACTTGCCTATAGTCCAGTCGCCGAACAGAAAGAATTTCGTACAATGACCTCTTTGCCTACTGACAGTGGTCACAAACTTTTTTCTATTAAGTGCGGTTTATATAAAATATTTGAAGGAGAAAAAAATTAGTAGCTTATTAAATAAATTATTTATTTTTAAACAGTTATAATAATCGAGTTATATTTACTTGTTACAAAGAAATAAAAACATTAAAATTCAAAAATCAAAATCCGATTTCTCTGTATCGGAGTAATTACTTTCCGACGACGTCTCGCCTGTCACAGTTATAACGAAAGAATCTACAGTTTTGTCTATACTATGATCTAGACTACCTAAATTCAATTCACACGCAAACAAAAACAAGCCTTAGGTTCGCACGTAAAAAGGTTTACAATCCCCGAGGACGGCGGTCATTGCATCTGTGCGAGCGTGATGCATTATTTTAATGCGGGAGTGACAGAGACAGGTAGTAACAGGTTAATGTACGAAATTCTTCCTATTCCGCGACCGCACTTTAGCCACATGCATAAGTGTGTTTTGCCTCAAGACAGTTTACAGCGATCATCGTTCTAATCTGTTTTAGCATCATTTCTTTAACTGTGTGGAAATAAGCGATTATTGTGAAATTCCTTGTTTCTAGAAGAAACACTCACCTATCATAGCAGTCTCCATTGGTGCCGATGGGAACGTCGAAGTCTACCAGGTGGTACGCGTCGTATGGCTGACTCTTGCGCAGGTCCCACTTGATGCCTGAACCCCGTAACATAACGCCACTGCAAACATTCAGTTTAGAGCCTCACTACCTCAACAATTTACCATTGTTCTCCATGCCACTGGGAGCCACTGGAAATGTCAAATCGCTCATTTGCGACAAGAGTGACATAATTCAAAATCGACGATGAGAGAATTCTCTCGTTAGAGACTAATGTTTTGTGGATGCTGCGGTCTCGAAACAACACAGCGGCCAACAAAGCGACAGAGCATTAAGTCACAATCTCTCTCGCTCTTATTTTTTTGTGCTTAGCGTAATGTTGTTTTTTTAGCAAAAAGTATAAATGTTCGACACTAAAATTGGTTAATTTTGAGTTATGTCAACCTTGTCGCAAATGAGCGAAATATAGAGAATACGGCAGCTGCTTTTTAGTCGTGCATATTTAGGAAATATAAACCGATATTGCCACATCGCAATAGGTAATAACGTCACATCTCATGAGTAAATTTTCAGACACTTCCATAATTAGGTAATCATTTTCTGTGCACCTAAAACCTTTTGCCTTTTTTTTGTCTTCTTTTTATAGAGTGCTCTCACTCCCTATTTGTTTGGACTTCGATTGATAAATCAGAGTAATTAGAAAAACTTAATTGTTTAAGTATATATGAATGGACTATTTCAAGTGTGAGCCAACTCTTACCTGAAGCCATAGTTGAGCGCGTCCTGGGCTGTCACCACGCCGATGTCTTTGGTCCGCTGCACCCAGATACGATTAGTAGTAAGAATGTCTTCCAGCTCGTCGAGCCGCTCGCCGTACTTGCTCGCGAACTCGTAGATGTCATCCATCAGACCGAGCGGCATATCCTGATAACAATGAACGAACATTGGTGCTAAAACAAACAGGTCTAATAATATTGACACTGAATAAAAAATCTGATAAATAATAATTTGTTTACATAAATCATATAGCATGGCATTGCTATCAAAAATTCCTATTCAGTTCATTTTAGTACAGTAAAAGTCAATAGTAGTTCAGAAACAATTGTTTCTGAAGAGAACATTGCATAACCGATAATACTACAAAAGTCATTCAATAACAATAAAAGCATAGAACTACAAATTGGATCTTTTGGCGCGTGCGATCTTTTGTCTCTTTGGTGTGCGTGCGTGGTTGTGTGTGTGTGTGTGTGTGTGTGCGTGTGGTGTGTGTGTGCGTGTGTTGTGTGTGTGCGTGTTGTGTGCGTGTGCGCGTGTGTGTGCGCGTGAGTGTGAAATGAGTATTGTTCATTATAATTATTGTCTTATCTATGTTCAATGCGTGAGCTTCTATTGAAATGTTGTGCTTAAAGAGTTGGGTCATCTTACCAAGGACACACCGCCGGGTCGTATGTACGCGGCGTGCATCCTGGCGCCGCTGACTCGCTCATAGAACTCCATCATCTTCTCGCGCTCCTCAAACAACCAGAAGAATGGCGTCAAAGCTCCCACGTCCAGAGCATGGGTTCCCACTGCCATGATGTGGTTGAGGAGTCGGGTCAGCTCCGCAAACAAGGCTGCAAAGTGAAACAATATCACCAATCCATATACAGCTTACTACTGAGCACAATTTTCCTCTCAGAAAAAGTTCACTGCCTCGTTGTTCTAGTGGCTATCAAGTTTGACTGAGTATGAGGAGGGACGGGGTTCGATTCCCAGGTTGGGCCAAAGAATGTATTGGGTTTTTTGTCAAGAAATTCTCAGTACTAGCCCAGAGTTGCAAAGTTGGCAGTATATCACCCTTGTGCCTCAGTGAGCATATAAAGCTGTTGGTTCTGCACCTGATTTCTCTCTGGTGTGTTGGAATTTTAAGATTTTATGACGTCATGAATAGTTGTAAAGGTGACAAAGGATACTTACTCCTAATATATTTAGCACGGAGAGGTATATCAATGTTAAGCAGTTTCTCCACAGCTAAACTGAAGCACTGCTCGTTGCACATCATGGATACATAGTCCAGACGGTCGAAGTAAGGCAATGCCTGTGTGTACGTCTTGTATTCTATCAGCTTCTCTGTGCCTCTGTGAAGGAGGCCTATGTGGGGGTCTGCACCACGGACAGTCTGGGTTGAAGAAAATTTTGTTTAAAATACATTTATATTACTTTAAACTACTATACTTACTATACTTTTGCGGGACATCCTGGCACAGTTATAATACTTACCTAAAAGGATGCCCCAGCGACGGATAATATATTTGTAACTTTTTATTAATAAATCACTTTTTCATTTTTCATTTTCACTTTTAACTACTATACTTCAAAGAACCATCTACTATTTTTAAGTCTATGCCATCTTTCATAGTTTCCTATTAATTTTTACTAACATAAAATAACTTGTTTTCTGCAATTTGTTTAAGTGTTTACAGTCCTGTGTCCCCAATACGAACTCACACAAGTTTATCCTCACAAGTCTGTGAGCCCATATGGGTTCAAACAACTAAGGAATGTGTACATGTTAGAACAGCTAATGATAAATAAACTATAGCATTTTATGTTAGACAAAATATTAACATTACCTCACCATCCAGTTCAAGTACAAGTCGGAGTACTCCGTGAGCAGCCGGGTGCTGTGGTCCAAAGTTAATGATCATGTTGCGCACATGCTTTTCACTTGGTGCCACTATGCCTGCAGGGCAAAACAAGAATAGCTTGGATAACTTTCTGTCACTCTTTGGAACTTTTAGTCTGCTCATGCCATTATTTACTCAATCACTATTTTTAGACCTGTCAATTTAGTTAAGAGATTGTGTAGTACAAAGTTAGTGCCATCTCAAAAAAAATTTAGGCCTATTCCACCATAATCTTGCTTTTAATAAAACATTTAAATAAATGAATGGGAATGCAAGGCATGCTGAGATTTAGCTGTTAGTTTAGCTGGCTAGATAGTACTATTTCTCGGACAGATACTCCAACAAAAATAACTTTTATTGATAGAAAATAACTTTTGAAACTTCGAGTGAATTTACCACTACTTGTTACTTCTATTAAGTACTTACTGTTGTATGGTGGGTGCTTCATCAACGCAGTTACACCCTCCGGAAACATAACAGCCCCCTCGAATTGTTTCACGAAATCCGTGTCGGGCATCCATCGATGGGCATTCCGTTTGGAACTACGAATTACAGACTTTTACAAGGTATATTTTATAGATGAATAAATACTGTTCTATAGCTATTTTACAAACTTTTGTTGCTAATTATATACTACTAAATTATTCTGATTTAAAAAATTAAGGAAAAACAAACAATAATATTGAAATTGCGCATAACCTTAAAATATTACATAATTTTAAATTATCTTTTTATCTTTAAATTAAAGAAATTATATATTTTTGAGAACAACAACACTCACTTCACATTATTAATTGCTGGTAAATTGAACAACAAGGTCTTGGAAGAGCCCAAATTTGGGGATTTTCGCAGCAAAACATTTACCAACGAAGCCATTTTTGAAGGGACTGAGTTCCGTTACACGATGATATCTGTAACTTCATAAAAATTAAAATAGACAATTTTTTTGCTGAGAATTGAGAAGATCAATAGTAATCTGATAGTAATAGTGTTCTGTGAGATCAATACATTAAGCTGCTTAGTGAAACTAGACTAATGATGATGTCAAAAGAAATACTAAAATATTTTCACAAAGTAAAAAATATTGATTGATTATTAATTTAGCGTGAAACAGATTGTTAATTTTTTATTGTTTTTTTTTCTGGTCTGTGTTCTGTTTTACGCTCAAAAATCATAGGCTAAGTTGTTAGCTGCCTTTACACTAGACGCCCATTCGCTCGCGACTGGAGTGTGTTGGGAGTGTACACGATGGAACGCGAGAAAGCTTGCACGCGCAATCACGAGTGATTGTTAATAACCAATTTTTGGCTGTCGAATCATTCGCGCGCGATTGTCTGCGTGATTTTCATCCGAGAAGAAAGAGTGCTCGTGTAAAGGCTAATCGCGCGCGATTCACTGCGGGATACTTTCGTGTCCTGGAGTGTGTGAAAATCACGCAGTTTTGTTAAGTCGCGTATGTTTTTAACTGATTTCCAAAAAAGGAGGTTTCAATTCAATTCGTCGAAATCTAGGCACTATGATATACCTACTTTGTATTACCGTTTGAAGTCGGTTTTGTCAAAAGAGCTAGAAATATTACACGAGCAGTTATGTATTATCTGAACCTCTTCCACTGCGCTGACTATCTGATACTTTTTTAACTCCTTACGAAATGACCCTTTTAAGCTTTTTTTTACCACAAAACCTCTGTTGGCATGACGGATTTCGTTATCGTTACAAAACTTAACAAATTTCTGGTAAGCTAGTTCCTTTAAATTTTTATTTTTATACTTACTCTCCAGATTTAATTTTCCACAAACATGTATGAGCTTTAATAATTTCCAAAAACTCTGAAATAAGATCCCTGCGCCATAATCTTATATCTGTCATTTTTATGAGACTGAACAAAAACGGGCATCTAAAGGCGAACTGTTACGCAGACTTGCTTGATGGATTAAGCACGTGATAGTTGCGCTAGCGGGTGGCACGTATCTTTTCTGGTCTGTGGTGGCACGGAAGCGCATTCCCTTTTCCTTCGCTTGTCTTTACATGTACGTTCTTTCTCGCAAGAAAGTCGATTCACGCGATAAAGAGTGCGTGTATAAAGACAGCTTTTCTGTCTAATTACAGAGCAGATACCTACAACTAGAACTTCATTTTTTCATCTGCTACATGCTGTGTTGCTTGCATTGTCTGTTGTGTTGTGTGCTGTGGTTGTGTGTGTCTGTTGTTGTTGTATAGAGTGTGTAGGTAGGTACATTTTAATTTATCAGTTTTCAATTCAATAAAAATACCTACATAAATCGTGCCTGGTGCATGTGCTGCTTGGTGCTGCTGCACATGGACGTCAAACTGCAGTGAACACTGAATGCGCTCATAAGAAAGTTCTCTCCTACTGTCTGATGGCTCTTATCCGCAAGTGATGCAAGGTGCCTCCATTAAATCGTTGTTTAGGATGAAACTATTCATTTTTCACATACTGATTTATGTTTAATACTCAATGGTTGGACTCGTTGGTCTTAACATGTGATTACAAATAAATATTTAATTTTATTAACGTACAAAATGGACGTGAAAGTTTTTAATCGTGGGTGTGATGTGATGTGATTAGAGTGGTGCAGTTCTGGATTCGTTGCAGGCTTTGCTTTTTTTTTGTGAATCGAGGCGAGCGATCGTTGACGTCCAAGCACTTGTCAAAGCCGCACTTGTTCGAGCTTCAGAAAAAAAAGTAAGTTGAATTTGTGTTTGGAACTGATTATGAGATAAATGTTATTCCAATTTGTTTTACGGATCTACTGTAAATTTTGCTTCGTAGCCCCTCGCCACATATTGAGTTCACATCTGCCTTCATCATGTTATATGAATTATGTTATGACTCATCCTCATAAACTTTTTGTTTTACTTTTTTTAGATAATGATATAAATATCTGGTGCAGCTGGTGCTGGATATCATAGTTTAGATTAGGGTCAGTTCACATAAGTACCTACCTATTTAAAGGTTTTAATAATTTTTCATGAAAAACACTAAGCTTTTCAGGATAAGTAATATATTCTGTAACTTATATTTAAAGATTTCTTAATCACAGGAAACACTTCTTCAAAATATTTAAATATTTAAGTAACAAAGAAAAGTCTTAAGAGCTAATGTGGGGTAATTTTGTTGATCAACTGCTGAATAGGAGGCAATTCGCCTAGTCTGAACAGATATTCATTCAAATTCGCTTTTGATTTTTTGTTGAACAAGTAACATTTCACTGAAGTTTACTTATAAGAAGTAGTAGGCTATATTACCTACCTTTTTTACACATTTAAAAAAGGTAAGTATGTATTATAGAGCACTTCTTATCACAGGAAAAACATTTTTAGATTATGCCTACTTAATAATAATAAATAATAAAAATTAAGCTTAGATATTTACAAGATTATGTTAAGTTTGGTTTTCTATACTTAGCTTATGATTATGTACTTTAAAAATTGATGACTGTGTATTATAATACCAAATTAGTATTAAAAAGTATGTGGTTATATTACAGCTCAGTTTTCTTATGTAGAAGTCACTAACATAAGAAATTGTAATTATGGCCCAAGAGAAAAATACTTGAAATTTCATTAGCTATTGTTAATTTGATAAATGACTATGTGACTGGAAGAATGCATTTTATTCATGAGCTGTCCACAATGTTTTTAATTATTAATGAATTCCCTGCTTATCATAATAAGTAGCTTATCTTGCAAACATCTCCATAAGTTATGCTATATTAAGAAGCAATGGTGACAATTATGATTTCATAATAAGTATTCTATTTATGAATACATAACTTACATGCAGATGATTTTTTTATAATAGTAGACATGGGTTGAATTATTAATGACTAGGTAAATCAATGACAAATGATACTAAAGTGAGCCAATCTACATGCCTCAGAGTTCGATATAATTGAAGCCTCAATAGCCCAACAGTTAAAGGTGCAGACTCAAAACTGAAAGGTCACTGTTTGATGCTTTTGTAAGTGGTTTTATTCCGCATTCCGTAGAGTGGCATAGAAGGAGGTACCGAGTGCAGTGCTGATCTGATTGGACCACTGCATAGGGCTACATCCTCTTTGGCTGGCAACAAATCTATCTATCAAGGTTTCTAGAAGTACTCACTAGAGTTGTCTTGGTTTTCTTTTTCATTTAAAGCCACATGTATTAACACTGCATTAGATAAACAAAAAAAAAGATACAGGCCGAATTGATAACTTCCTCCTTTTTGGAAGTCGGTTAAAAAGACCTCTAGCCTCTAGCAGTAATTAGTAGAAAATAACCAGTAACAGATTGCATTAAGTGGCTTCTACTTACAACATTACATATAAATTACTTAGTGATGTTTACATTTTTAAACTATGGGAGAATCATTATGTAATAGAGACATAATTAGACGTAGTTATAATATCAAAGTATATGAATAGACAATGAATACATACATGAGAAAATGAAAGTTGCTTTAGTATGATGTTGCATGTGATTTCGTCCGCATGTATTTTGGTTTATATAAATCCTGTGTGAACACTTTGATTTTCCGGGATAAAAAGTATCCATCTTTATAATGCAAGCTTGACTTCTTATGTTCTTATCTGGTCTGGATTGATACTAATTTTTTTTTTCTTTTGATGCAGGCTTATGCAAAGGGTTTCTTAGGCTACATTTGATCCCAGAAATGATTCTCTAATTTAGTTACTCTTTTTATCTTGGAGGTATATCCGAAAATATTTTTTTTTGCGACTAGTTATGTTGCGACTTGATTAAAAAACTCTCGACTTTTTCTACTCCCTATAAACTTGTAGGTAATCTAGCAAAATCTAAACATCCTATTCTAGGATAGGGTGGTTCGCGAATGTGGAGGGAGGGTTAAAAGTGTTGACAGACAGTTCCGAGTGCTTAAGTGTGTAAAGAGCCCTTGTCGGTTTAAAAACAGCCTGGAGCGCAAACATCCTCCGACTGCGGTACTCCTTTGTTTTAGGTTGGTGAATGTAAATATTTTCCTCTATGGAGCAACACGTCTAAAAAACCTGCGATCAACGTTTTTCTCTCATTTTCATCTGTCATACCAAGATTCTTAATAATACTTGATAAACATGATTAAGACCTATTAAGACTAAGCATGGCTGTAAGCCTCTGACTTTTAAATTTCGATATCGTTAAACATGCAAAAAACGAGAAAAATACAAACTAGCACTATGATATTCTGCTAGGGATGAGTTATATACTCACAAAACAAGCGAAAAAATTGTTCCGAACGACGAAGAGTATAATAGAGTACTTCATTGTTAAATAACATGACAAATTACCACAAATATGTGCCATTACGCGCTTCATTTACTGCACGCTTGTAACATATCCACTTCTTTTTATACATATACTATATCATAGCACTAGCATAGATTGTGACAGGTTACATTGCCGGTTTTGTTTCATATCATGATACTGAGGTGATGTTTGCTTTCCTGGCGCAATGTGGTTTGACGTATGTAACGTCGCGCCTCGCGCAATTATTAGCTGAATTTACGGCATCCTGCAACAAAGCATTACAGCCAATACTGACAAAGTATATCGGCCAACCAGAAATGATTGCGCTCGTTAAACTGTAGCATTCATCTTTAGACAATCCACATCTGATGTCTGGACAACAGAAACTATTCGTGTTCGCTCTACCCAGCCAGTGGAATCTGGTAGACCTTCGTGCACCTCCCGTCTCCAGGACAGTGCTGTGAGCGTCGGATAGTCAATTAGTAATAAGCCTTTTTCTCTCCGTGGGGAAATTCTCAAGGATACCACCGTGCCTGGGGAAGGCACGGAGATTATGTCGGACTTTTACCGACTAAAACCCCACGGTGTTCCTCTCTTCGCCTGTAGACTGAGCTACGGGACCAGACTCGTTCCGCGGTCTTACACAATCCTATATCAACCCTCTGTAACTTATACGGAATTATAAAGTTACCCTTGATGCTATGTCAGTGACCGCTTATCTGAAGCCAAAGGTCTGAAGGAAGCCGTGCATCACTGCAACGTCCATCAATCACGCTAAAATGACGGCTAATGAGCTTTTAGTTCCAGAGGCGGCCTTAACATTTCCTGTAGATCGATTACATACACGATAAGGACCAATTTGCCGCTAGGTTCATTTATAGTTAGCATGCTATAACCACTCAAGCAGATCCTTGCTTGACAAAGAAACTCCTAGGAATATTAGATTACTTATCCATCCATACTTATAAGAAACAAAAAAATGTAATTAATAGGAGAGTAGATTATAATTTCGTACAACTAAACAAGATACCAAAGATTTATTTTGTGCTAACTAAGCGGCAGTAAAAAGTTTTCGGTTGAGATTGGTGTTGCATGATTGACTGATTAATCTTTAACGACAGCTTCGACAATTTATTCTTTATATGAAACCCAACAGAGATGATAATTTATTATGACAGGTGATTGCGATTCAGCTCTTGCGTAACTTCGAGTTAATATTTATTGACAAAACTTATAGACGTTTATTGCTGCACAAGAGCTCTTGCAAGGATCTTCATCGTCACAGAGCACGATCTTGTGCCGATTGTGCCCAGCGGCTCCTAACGACTCGCTCCGTGGTGGGTCTTCCAAAAGTAACGTTAGTTAGGGCTTCGGCGTGTATTCAATCTGTATAGAAATATCACACTGGCTCTTCTTACAACAATTACTCCTATAAGCGTACAAATGACCATTTTGTTACTTGTTATTATGACAGTTAAACGAAGCCCAAACGATGCTTCCGTGGAAATTGTGCGAATATTTGGAGCATGACGTGGGCATTACAGTTAATACGGTTAGTTTGCTGTTGGTTTGCCCCGAAGCTCGCTCCCTAGCGGCTTAGCAGTTAGCGATATTGCCGAGTTACGAGTACGTACATAGGTATTTAAATAGGTTTTAGGAACGATTGTTACAATAATTTACGTGACATAGATATTTAGTCAGCCCACAGATCTGTGTCTGAATCTGTTATTAGCTTTGCTTCCTCGTTCCTAATACGCACCGCACAAATTTGGAATGCCCTTCCGGCTTCCGTTTTTCCAACTAACTATAATGGCATCTTCTAGGCAAGCGCACACCATCTTAGGCTGCATCTTCACTTACCATCAGGTGAGATCGCAGTGAAGCGCTAAACTATATATTTAAAAAAAATTAGACTAATAAAACAAGCGCAATGATCGCTTGCATTCCGGAGACGGACGTTGAATACCTAGAGATTATATGCCAGAGAGATCCCGGGTGCGATCAATGAATTCAATCAATGAGTTCCATGAGATTTTTAAAAGATATATATATCTATCGCACCTATCTGTAGCTACAAGTACCTATGTCCTTTTGCACCATATTTATTTGCTTGCCTGGGAGAGATCGCTAGCAGCACAATTGAATCATATTGTTATGGTGTAGTTCTGAATGTCATGTTGTGTATGATAAAAAAGTATATTAGTCAATTCATTCATACACATGGTAGGTACGTAGTCGCGGGCACCATCTCATTCAAGTTATGTAGTTAAACTATCGATCAATACAGTACCAAATACCAATATCTTTTTATCTCTTATTATATGTATGTAAAACTACGTAGTTGTACTTTATGTACCTATCTTTTTACAATACGAAAATAAAAGCGAACTATAAACGGCCGTTTACAAAAAATATATTTTAAACAAAATGTACACGTAAGTAATAAATTCAGATAAAAATTAAAGAAAAAAAATATAAAATACGTTTTTGACAGCGGTGGGATTCGAACCCACGCCCTTTCGGACTGGTGCCTAAAACCAGCGCCTTAGACCGCTCGGCCACGCTGCCTCATGTCTAGCTGATTGAAATTAGCATACACTAGCTGTTGACGATTTGTTTACGTTTTAATGATGTTTTTTTTTGTAGGAAAATTGTTTTTCTTTTGATTAGTTATCCTTATCAGCTTATCTTTACTATTTTATTGTTAATCTGAATTTATACTCCGCTGTTTTTTTTTTAGTCAATAGTGGGAGTCAGCTAATCGGAAGGATTCTATCTTATGTTGAGATCTATAGAGCGTGCTTTGACTCAGCTCAGACTCAAGTTAGAGTTAAAACGAGAAACAAATATACTCTGACATACTCTGACATGACTCTGACCGGTTCTTCTCAGCAGAATCTGCATTCCGAACCGGTGGTAGATTTGTGACTTATCATAAGTGCTTCAGGGTAGCCTACATGAAATAAATAAATTTTGATTTTGATTTCATAAATCTGTCTCGTTTTAACTGTCTTGAGTATGAGCAGAGTGAGAGTTTGGTCTATAGATTTCAGCCTGAGACTGCATGGTCACTTATCATCAGGTGAGATCGCAAATCGATATAAAGGGCTATCTTGTCAACGTATGAAAAAAAAAACTAGTCTAACTGCTATGATATAGTATATTTCATCTGTGTCCAGCTGTACCAATGTATTTTCTAAATTTAGCATAGATGGGAAAAATCTAGAAGCTTTTATTGAATGTCAAGTGCTAGACGTCGCGTCAACAAAATAGATTCTCGGATTGAGAGGTCTAGGTCGTCGACTCGCGATATACCTAGGTAAGGGCTAGACGGGCTTATATGACTGTGTCTTATATTAAACTAGCTAACACGCCCGGCTTCGCACTGGTGGGCTTATAATATAGCTTTTGCCTTTTAATATGTACCTATGTATGTATTATACTCGTATGTATTTAGATTAAATTCGAATAACTGTTATTAATTGAGTTCAGTGGATCGAGTGTGTGTGAGCGCTGTGGTCTTATAACTGGGAGGTCTCGGGTTCGATTCCCGGCGGGTGCAACTTGGGAATTTATAATTTCTGAATTGTCTCTGGTCTGGTCTGGTGGGAGCCTTTGGCCGTGGCTAGTTACCATCCTACCATCAAAGACGTGCCGACAAGTGATTTAGCGTTCCGGCACGATGGCGTGTAGAAACGTAATCTGTTTCTACACGCCATCGTGCCGGAACGCTATGGGTTGAAACTTGAATGTACACTGCTTTACCGCTTCCAAGTTAGCCCGCTACCATCTTGACGGCATCGTCACTTAATAAAAAATAATGTCCTCCCGACCGAATCCGGCCACGATGGCCAACCTCCACAGAGATTAGCCATCTGCGCGGGAGATATTATAGTGCACAAGTGTGTGCGCAAACACAGGTGAACTCTCTATTCCCTCACTCTCACAGTCCGATGGGATGGAAAATCCGACACGACCGGAAAGAAATCAGGCGCAGGACCGACGGCTTTACGTGCTCTCCAAGGCACGGGGGTGACTCACCACCGGCTTCCTAACTATTTGCTAGTACTGACTTAATAGAAAACCCAATACATTTTTGGCCCGACCCGGGAATCGAACCCAGACTCGTTGGTCTAGTGGTTAGCAAGTTCGATTACGGATGACGAAGTCCCGGGTTCGATCATCACTTACCATCAGGTGAGAACTATCTTGCCATCGAATAAAAAAAAAGTAGTCATGTCCAGTTGCTTTATATCGCTAGTATCAAAAGTGAGCGCCAGACGTCAGCGCCTATGAAATAAGGCTTCCCAGATTGAGGGTCGTCGACTCGAGTCGTCGCAATCGATAGCGCAGGGGTTGGAATCAATGGGATTTAACATTCGGTCGGCTTGCTGCACGAGGGTAGCGAGCTCTGTGGGGTTGATGTGATTACTTTAATTAGTTTATTACTCGCTGTTCAGTACTAGGAATATTCCCTATTGTTGCGGATATTCAAAGAGTACCGATAGCTTTATAAATAAAATTTTTTGCTTCTGCATTGCGACTTCCTCCGCGGGGTTTAGGTTTTTTTAACCGATCTCAAAAAAAGGATGAGGTTCTCAATTAGAGGCGTTTTTTTAAAATTTAATTTGAAAGAACGTATCGTCAGGTTGGTCCCATTTAAATATAACGTGTACAAACTAAAATTATTTTATATTTTGTAGTAGCGTTTGAAGTCGGTTTAAAAAAAAAAGATTTTTTTAACGTTTTCTTTCCTTACCTTTTCCGGTATAAAAGTAGCCTAAAGATTACTCCTTAGATATCTTTACCTACCTTATAGTCCTTTCAAAAAGAGTAGCCGTTCCGAAAACGGGCAAGTAACAAAGTTCAAAGTTCTTAACTAAGAAGGTGTAGATAACTACTTGAAATTTTTTTGTTTCCCATCCTACGTTAAAATCCAGAAATCTAAAGTATGGTTAAAGTAAACCGTAAACTCTTTTCACATTTCAGGTAGTTACATATTTCAAATGAACACTGATTTCTATTGAAATACGAGTACACGAGTATTTTAGAACTAAGCTCTGCCTGTAACATTTTCCCACATAATATTGTATCCTACAGTCGCAATAGTTCAACAGCTATAGAGCAAAGTAAACTGAACCGTTTCTTTGTAATAACAAGAGCTACATTGGAATGCGGCGTGTAAAGTTAGTTCAGTTCTAGTTTATCAGTTTGCCGTGCGCATAACTAGGGAACAAGGAAACAGTATAACCGGGTAAATGGTGTATGGAATATTTCTGTTTGAATGGTGTTTGTTTTCCTACGAATATGTTCTATCCAGGACCTATACTACCAACGCGTAAAGCAATATTATTTCAATTTTTAACCGAACTTCCAAAAAAGGAGGAGATCCTCAATTCGTCGAAATATTTTTTTTTTAAATTTTTTAATGCCTATTCCCCGGTTACTCGAAGACGCCCGGATCGATTTGGAAAATTCTTTTTTTATTTGAAGAGTATACTTTCCAGGTGGTCCCATTGTCATTAATTCAGGATGTGATGATGGGATCCTGGAGAAACCGAAGGAACTTTTCAAATTTTATAGGCAAAATTGATAAAATTTTGTAGTGACGTTTGTAGTCGGTTTTGTAAAGAGAATTTTTACGTTTATAAGTATAAAACATAATAAGTATTATGTTTTGAAATATCTTAAAATATCAACCAGGCCCTTATGTCCTGTAGGACTTAGGCTGCATATTATCAGAAATTGGGATGTTGCCTATGTAAAAAATAAATTATTTCTTACTTAATGGATCCTTAACATAAGTGATTTGAGCCTATTCAATAAAAGAAGAATCATCAAAATCGGTTCACAATTGACGAAGATATCGCATAACAAACAAAAAAAATATAGTCGAATTGTGATCCTCCTCCTTTTTTTTCTTTGAAATCGGTTGAAAAGGCGCTTAATGATAAGATAACTAACTACCCACTTTCACTGATTTATTTAACTCCGTTCCATGAATTTGTACGATACATTTGATGGTTCCGCGAAATTGATAAAGAGGACTCGTGAAACATCCGTCTGCCTCGTCAGTATTATTTATTGTTTCCTTATTTATGGAGTAAATGATAATATTCCTTTTAATGCATTCCGATAGCTGATGCCCGTAGCTTCGCCCGCCTGGATTTACGTTTTTAATGTCACGTACCGAAAGGGTGCGCTGTCCGTCCGTCTGTCTGTCAGTGGGCTGTATCCCATGAACCGTAATAGGATACTAGAAATTTTTAGAATCTGTGTTTCTATTATCTCTATAACAACGATTCTCGATACAATAAACTTGTGCTTTAACTCGATCTTAATAATAGCTGGTATTTTTGTATATTTCGAAAAGCTGATGTTCGTTGGGGTTCCAAGATGCTGGATGGCTATCTCGCAGCACTACCGGGAAGCGCAGTGTTGGCAGACTCCCCACTCGGTGTACCGACGACATCAAACGAGTCGCAGTGAGCCGCTGGATTCAGGCAACGCAAGACCGAGCATTGTGGAAGTCCACGCAAGAGACCGCTGTCCAGCTGTGGATGTCTATTATTTGATGAAAAAGAAGGAGAAGATAAATTTTGTATGATGGTACGGAACCCTTCGTATGCGTTTCCAACTCACACTTAGTCTGTTTTTAGACTAATGATCTCACAGCAGCAAGGTGAGCATGGGCTGGAGACAAAAATTTTATCCCCGATTTTATCCACTGACAAGAGATAAAATTATCTTCTCCCTATGCTAAAGCATGGCGATAGGGGAAAGGAGAAGTATATTCCTATAAGTATATCCAATGTGGATATTATTTTCACCGTTTTTCCCATGCTCGACGGGTGGATAAAACTGAGCTAGGGGGTAAACATTTTACCCTTTCCCCGTGGATGATATTTTCACTGTCTGCTGTTGTAGGTACAGTTTGAAGGCAACGCATATGAATGAAGCGCGTGAAATGCTAAAGCTATTTCCCGAACGAGTTACGCGTTATGTAGTGGTTGCTCTGTAGTCTTCACGCGTAAAAGCAATCAGCTAAAAGGCGCCCCAGATTTTGTCTAATGCCTATCGGGACTTTGTTCCACTATCGATGTCTATTTCGAGATACTAATCGCTCGTCTACAGACAGTACGTGTTGTGTTATCGGATTGTGGCCAGTAGTTTCTATGAATGTTATTATGGGAATTAACTATGTACCCACCTACTTAAATTTTCTACTGTTGGGTTTGTCATTCGTTCTCGCGAAAAATATTACACAACGTTCGATTTCAAAATAAACAGCCTCTTATTAAGCCAAGATACCAACTACCCTATACTACCAACGTGCTACCAACGCTTCAAGCAGCAGTATTTCAATATTGCTTTGACATGTCATACAATTTTAAGGCTAATTTTTCACGGCTTAATCTACGAGTATTTTGACAGGACTTATTAGTTAGGTAGAAGATTTTCCGAGGAGTGGATAATGGACTACTTTTTATCGCAGATAGAGAAATGTGACCCCAATTTTCAAAAGTTTCCCATAAGATTAAAACTTGATTCAAACAAATTGTTCGCGATGACGTAGACGGGCATTAGCTTGTAGTATGTATAAAGTTTAATGTACATTATAATTATACGGTTGCTCACGAGCAACCGTATAATGGTACGAGTACCAATTTAGCCCGAAAAAACAGACATAAATTTTTTATCAAATTGTGTTCGAGGTGTATGCACAATGCTGCTTTCAAATATAATAAAAAGCAGCTAATAAGCTACTACATACCATAGACGGATATTAAAGCTTTATTTTTTTAGATTTTTATAGATTTAGTTGGTCAAGGCAGAACATATTTATTTACCTGTTGATACCGATTAATTCGGATTAAAGTAGGTACGCAGTCAAGCTGATTAGTTGCTGATCCGCTCAGTAGGTACATAGGTGATGCTTGCCTTTTAACAGTTTTAGTAATGTTTAAGGAAAGCCTGCTAATCTATTGGAGATAACACTATAAGTTAATGGTTAGCCTAAGCTTCAATAGCTCAACGGTCTAAGGCGCGTACTGAAAACCGAAGATCGTTGGTTTAAACCCCACCCGTATACCTATAATTTGAGTACTTTAAACGCAAGGGTGAATAGACATCTTCTAGGCAAGCGCACTCCAGCCATTACCTCGTCTGTGCTTTCCATCATTGATTCTTGTCATCTCGATCGTCACACTGCAACATACATTTATAGTTTATAGAGAATCGCACAACCGTATTTTGTATTATACGAAATGCAGATTCACCAATTCTTAGCTAGTAACTTTCCATTGTTTTCCATAGACACTGAGGCCCTCGGATGACCTAAAGTTTCGTTTCCCCGAAATTTTGGAATGCTTTCGGACGGTCCAAAGCAAGAGCAATCAACTAAAAGCCGTCCCAGTTTGAATGTCTATTGCGTCGTTGAGTTGTCATGTCCAGCACTGTTGACTAGCTATCGATAGTCGATTCAACGTAGGTCTGTATAGGACAGACATCTTGCAAATACAGAAGCGTATATTGAATAGACAATAGCATTGACAGCCTCTAGACCTAAGCCACTAGAGTGGTTATAATTAGGCCTCCTTTTGACAGAGTCCTGTGATACGATTTCCTAAGAATAATTGCTACAGTGTAACGATTGCAATCACCTCTGATTGGCCGATTCTCAATCGCCATTGGTTAAAATGCATTGTTGCAGAAAGAATTCGTTCTAACCTGGAAAGTTCTCCATAATGTCATTAAAGATGTGTAACGTCTGTCAGTACGTACTTTGCAACGTAGTAGACAATGATCTAAATCTTTCATATTCTGAGAGAGAGGCCAGTAGTAAGTATTTTTTTAATCCCATAAGAATAATTTGATGTCATATAGGTACATATATGTATGTAAGCCAAGTCTCTTGTACATAATTAATCAGGCCGTGAAATTCCCACCAGAATCGATTCAACCGTTCCGTAGATTAGCCAGACAAACAGACAGACGACTATTTCTGAACGTGTATTGGGGTTATGCTCTTTCAAAATATAAACAAGAAGAATTATATGAAGTCTCAAAGTTTGGAGTAGTTGTTTTGACACCAAAGAAAGACACTTTATTTGTAAAGATGTCTAGACACTAGACGTACCTACACTTTATTATAAAACCTGAGTAGATGTAACAGAAATAAGCGGTTGTGTCATCACTCACGATGAATGAATGGATAACTAAGATAAATAGGTACCTAGCTAATTAGCTATTGATCTTACGGAATTCCAATGTTGACCGCAGAAGTCATTTGTGTTACGGGTAGTATTATCAACTTCATTTCAGCCTTGCCTTCATTTTAGCTATGCCTTTCCCACAGAATGGCGCCAGATACGTCGGCCGATCTTGCACAAATGCACAATTCACTTAATTTTCGGGTAATAATCTCTAAATATATAAATGGAAAAGGTGACTGACAGACTGAGTGACTGATATATCAACGCACAGTTCAAAGACCAGACCATCAAACTTTCAATAATAATATTGACTAGGGAATAGGAGGTAGTAGGAGTATTAGTAACACGGGTAACGAACGAAATTATTATAAGCAGCCGGAGTCACATTACGAGCAAATAAATAGTTAAACGACTTCATCTCTCATTCGACTTCCTTAACGAAATGAAAAATATGTACCCATATTATTTATTGAGTAACATTACTGTAAATAGCGCCAAGTTCAACATACTGTAAGAAATTTTAATGAACCGTAACCATTTTTGACGTTAACCAATGTAAACATATGCGTTTACCGGAACGAGTTATGTCCGGACTTTATTATCTTGAGCTTAAAGTCTCTTTTGAATGCAACACAAATGCAATATTACGAGTATATTATACATTCATAGACTAGAGAACAACTATAGACCTGAAACAGGCTGGTTAAGAAAATGTACCTATCCTAAAACTATGCTTGAAGTGTATCTCATCTCTAGAATCATCATCATAATCCTGCCTCCTCTGCGGAAATCCGCAGTTGACCATGCTGGTCAACTGCGGATTTGACGACTTTATACACCTTTGAGAACAATATGGAGAACTCTCCAACGTATTTCTTCATCGTCAAAGCATCTCTAGAATGCGCATTGGAAAATAAACAGCGTCCCTAGCCGACCATTTTACGAGTAAACTCAAAAGGAATTTTGTTTTCTTAAAAGCTTAAAGCCAAAGCTCTGGCTAGTGGTAACACTCACTGAGTAGCCGACTTAAAAGCATTTTCACAGCTCTAAACTGTTAGCCTTTTCCACCTTCCTTCAATGCTCGCTTGTCTGACTACGAAAACAATTATTGCACTCCGCACGAAATATACGAACGATTGTGATCAGATTTTTAATAATTCTTTTTTGTTGAATGATATTTTTCTATTTTGAAAATTAGGGGAAGATCCCATTCATTGAATTTGAAGACGGTTTCTTTAATATTTGTTCTCGTTGACTCCGTCTACGTTTTCTTGTGGTCTGTGAACATAAATTATGATTTGTATGCAAGGTGTATCGGTTGGTTAGTCAGCAGTTGCTTTTACGTCTCCAATGCATTGTCAAGAAGATAATGAAAACATTGGATGATATTATCTATGCATGGCTGGATTTATGCTGGGTGCATCACCTGTCCCGTTATTACAGAACTGCAATATGAATTACCTCCTAGTTTGTTAACTCGTAACGAGCTACTCTCCCGAGAGGCATGCGGTGGGGTACAAGTGTGAATTAAAAATTTAAAACACTCCCCCTCATGTAAATCTATGACTGGACTATGTATGATTTACCCAACACCCTGTTACCCAGTTTTCTGCTACATCTAATCAACGTCAGAGTTATAAGTTTGGCGTGTTTATCTGTGTCTGGCTGTTTCTGCGTATCTCCCTAATGTATGGACCAATTTTGATGTGGTTCTTTTCCGTTTGAAACGTAATGTGATCGAGATTTGACGACCTCCCCGGCGCAGTGGTGAGCGCTATGGTCTTATAATTGGGAGATCTCGGGCTCGATTCCCGGTGGAGGCAATTTGGTAATTGACTCTGGTCTGGTCTCGTGGGAGGCTTTGGCCGTTGACAGTTACCACCTTACCGCCAAAGACGTGCCGCCAAGCGATTTAGCGTTCCGGAACGATGGCTTGTAGAAACAGATTAGGAGTTTGGGTTGAAAATACACTGCCATACCCCTTCCCAGTTAGCCCACTACTGTCTTAGACTGCATCGTCACTTACCATCAGGTGAGATCGCAGTCGAGGACTAATGATGGACCAGCAATCTGGGTAACAGGATGCTCGGTATAACATGAATTTACATGTCGGGGGTGTTTTAAATTCTTTATTTACGCTTGTTGAAAACACAAAATCCTTGAAGTGCTATGTAAACGGAGAAATATATCACCACCAACACAATGTTGATAGCGAGTTACCAATTGTATTTGATACGAAACAAATGTATCGACATTTTAGCCAATAAATATCGCCGATACCGATATATCAGTATGGATGTTGGAAGCATCCCAACTTTTTAACATTTCAGTTTGTGTTAGAAAGGAAAGAAAACTCCTTTCATTCGCACAATGTTGCAGATAAATATTTCAGTGCCACAATCATCATCACGACGCTATTTTGTCATTGTTACAAGCGTCTCGTGGGAGGCTAGTTACCAAACTACCGTCAAAGACGTGCCGTGCCAAGCGATTTAGCGTTCCGGCACGACGGCGTGTAGAAACGGATTAGGGTATGGATTGAATCTACACTGCCATAGGCCCTTCCAAATTAGCCCGCTACCATCTTAGACTGCATCGTCACTTACCATGAGGTGAGATCGCAGTCAAGGACTTGTCATCGAATCAAAAAAATGCCCTGTAATCCTATTAATATTATAAATGCGAAAATTTGTATGTTTGTTACTCAATCACGTCGCAACGACTGAACCGATTTGGCTGAAAAAGCTACGTTTTATCCCGGGAAATAAGAGAGTTCCCGCAGGAATAACAAATCTTAATCCACGCGAACGAAGTCGCGGGTATCAGCTAGTCCTTCATACATTAGTCTTAAAAAAGTAATAACACTTCATCCGTGTTGAAAAGCTTTCGTCTCTCATACAACGTGTATAGGAGATGAGCGTTGATGAGACGGTTTAGTTTGAGCCTTAGTAGGCGGGTATCATTTCATTCGTACACGTCAAATAAAACCGGCTAAGTGCGAGTTATACCCGCACGTCGAGTTCGGCACCTTATGAAATGTCCACTATCCTTCTTGGCTAGCGTTTTGCTTGATAATAACACGAAACTGGACCGTTAATGATACAAACCTTTTCCTTTCAAAAAAAATTCAAAATTCAAAATTTATTTATTTCATGTAGGCTACCCTGTAGCACTTATGATACGTCACAAATCAAATCTACCACCGGTTCGGAATGCAGATTCTGCTGAGAAGAACAGACAGACTGACGGACCGTTTGAACAATTATTTCCATACTAGTTCCATTTTTGCCATTTTGCGAGTTGTTATTGCACAAAAATTGGTGTTCCGTATTATGGCTCCTCGATTTCTGCAAGACATTGCATACGCGTCCTAACTTGCATGATCTCTTAGGTTGAAATCTATAGACCGCTCACTCTTTTCAGGCTCAAGATAGTGTTAAAACGAGACAGATTTAAGTCACAGTATATGTATTTGTCTAACTCTATCTGAAGTAGGAGCTAAGTTAGAGCCCGCTCTATAGATCTCAGCATTAGTTTTCCGTTTCTCCATGAGGAATTACGGAACCCTAAAAAAAGTAACATTTTCAAGCTGCGGTGTTAAAGCAAGTGCAAGACGAGCTTAACACTCTATACAAGTGTAATAATAATAGCAAGTAGTAGGTCCATGTTAAAAAGCGCTCTTCCCCATACAAGTTCGTTGCACCGGGGAACTTTTTTATTCGCACGTGTTAAATTATGCGCGTACATGAAAGCTGGATAACGCGAGCCCGTGCCTCGTCATAATAGAATGAAGAGCTCTCGTACGAATTTCGAATGAGTTTGAAAGGGCGGTGTGGGTGTTAGGGTTGCCTTGATTTAACATCGATAACTGTACTAATTATACATTTACTTACTATAAAATTGTGACAGTTAGCTGCTAAATTTTTGGCGTTCATATTGCACATGTTGAATAAGTTAAGTAATAAACATAGGTTACTTTTTATCCCGGAACATAAGAGAGTTCCCGCGGAAATGAAAAAACCTCAATCAACCCATGTTGGTGTTCTCATCACGATCGTGTGATAGATAAATTGGACAATAGATAACTGAGGTCTAATAAAGAAAGAGGAAAGAGATGAAAATAAGGTGAAGTCTTAAATAAGTTCAGACACCAAAGAAAACCAGTTGTTTTGCTGCGTTAAAAAGCTAGTTTCTTAAAAACTGGGGAAGGTATAAAATGTATACCCATAAAAGTATGAAGCTAAAATTACAAACTTTATTACTACCCATAAAAGTTTTATACATTGAATTTTTATCACATTCCCGAACTAAAGCATAAACAAGTCGAATTATTTATGTCACACATTAGTTAGCCGCTAACACTAACATGGTCGAAACAAGGACGAAAGACTAACTTACATAATTATATGGTGGGTACATTAGTGCCTATTTTAATTTGTTTTAATCGTCATTCCGTTAAGTTAAAAAGATTTATTTTAGGGTTACGCAGTGCGTTTATCGTAGCAGTTTTATACCGTAACTACCTATGTATTAATGCCTCCAAGTTCAATTACTCGTAAATAATATATATAACCGATTTGGCTGAAAGACATAGAGATAGTTTTTTTTTTAAATATGAATGAACACTTGCAGTACCAGAGGCACCACCAATGCGTTGCCGGCTTTTCAGGAATTTATTGGTCCGCCCCTGAATAACCCCATATTGTAATGAAGTGGGAACACTGTCGAAAGGAGATGATTCCACATTTGGTAGTACGTGGAAAAAAAGATCAGGAGCAACGGATGGTTGAAGTGCTCCAGGCACCCAGGTGGTGAGGGTAAAATGCCAGATTATAGTCTGGAATAACACATAGGCTACTTTTGTCTCCTTGTGAGCTTATGATTAGTGTGCGTCGTAGTAAGGAGTTTTATACAAAGAACACTGGACGGCTCCAGTTGATACAGTGACGATCCCTTTCCGAGTTGATATGTGTGCTGAGACCTTTACTCGCCGTAAATGCCTAATCGCTATCTTGCCTTAAAAGTAATCAGATTATACGAGAGTAATTACTCGTGTACATCACCTATTCACCCTCGAGTCACCTTGCATTGCGATATAGAAGTGCATAGTAAAGTTTATAACTGCTATTAACGAACTAAAATGGCCAGTACGATCCTCGAGTGTAAATACATACATAGTTGTGTGATCACTTGTCTTAGGTTATAGATAAATTAAACTTTATTAATTAAATAGCAATAATTGTAATTGCTTTTATTGGCATTGTTACTTGATATTGTTTACTGTTTACATTATCAAATATATTGTAATTCGGACATGTCTGCGCTAACTGCTAACCAAACGGGTTCGTCGGCTCATAGTTTTCAATATTAATTACAGAAACCTCATCGAGATCAATTCCTTTGATCTTAAAAGCAACACTTTTATACGATAGGTAAATATTTTGATTCTAATTCGGGTCAGTTGAGATTTGCAGGTTTCTAATTTGAAATTGACCCAAATATCCGAATGTGTGTTGTTTTAAAGCTTCACTCGTACTTATAATTAACTGTACTCTCACAATCTCTTAAGTAAACTTTGACCTACCTAATACAGCTTTCCGGTGCGGGGTCGTCTTTCCAACTTCTTGGGACCCCATTGACCTTCAGTTCTTCGAACTATGTGCCCCGCCCGTTTCCACTTCAGCTTCATAACTCGCTGAGATGTGTCAGCAACTTTTGCTCTCCTAAGGCTCTTCTTATTTCGGATTTGATCTCAGCGCAAGAGCAAGGCCCGTGGAAGTCCATGCAAGAGACCCTTGTCCTAGAGTAGACGCCTTTGTTGAGAAGGAAGAAGTACCTACCTTGCCATGTTCCCACTGTTCTTAAGTTCGAGGGCTTCTGGAAAAAAACTCTTCCTTAGAAATAAGCTGTCCTTGTGCTTTTCTATGTTTATGTTTTATTTCTTTATGTTTCCTGGTACTAAATAAATAAGAAGTACGTGACTCTTCTCTTTAAAACAGTAGTCTATATTATTTTAAATTATTACATAACAATGCGCAGAATACCGCAGTGGACAGTGCGAGCCGCAAGGTCACTACTTCGATTCCCGCTCGCAAATTACATAAACAGACTGAACTGAAGTGAAGCCAAAATTCAAGCAAGGTTTAGCCAATTGCAAGTCTGATTTGACCTAATTATTTTATAGATTACCAGCAACTTCGTTCGTCTGGAGTTAGGTTCTTAAGAATCCCTCCGTAACCCTCTGTTTTTCCGGGATAAAAGATAGCCTAAGCCACTCTCCAAGTCCTCAGCTATACCCATCCAAAAAATCAGGTCGATCCGTTGCTCTGTTGCTGTGTGATTTATGGCCAAACCAACAAACACCTTTTCGCATTTAAATTATTAGGGATTCAGAATACTAGACATATTATTGCAGTTGAACACGAAATAAGCTTTAAAACCTCCACTGTACATAAATTTCCCTAATTCGGCTCGCCTGTTAAAAGTGGAAAAAAACCCCCTTTGTGGGTATCCCGTATCCGCCCCTTGCATAGTCGAGCACCTTGAATTTTTCATAAACGTCCGGACGTCCGACCCCTGAAGTAGATTTGTGCATGCCACGTACGTCATATTTAAATAGGGTTTACCTAACCTAGGCGTTCCTGGATTTTCCAATACTAATTCTGCGAAGAACAATTTCTGGTGGTGGCGTCAGTTAAGGATGAATACCAGGTTTGGTTGGACTGCAGAAGAACTATCTATTTTTGCTTTTCCTGCGTGTCTATGGACAATTCATGCTGCAGGTATATCATATCTTAATGAATTTATCTGGTTGTGGATAGCAAAGTAAATTGTAACCTTATTTTGAAACATCGACTTTGAAGTCACTTACCTACTGCTATCTTCTCTTTAGCATTTTCGAAATTTACTTTGTGGCTTGACACTTTTATAAGCTTTTATAAGTTATTTGTCCTATCTAGTAACAGTAAAGTAAAAGCATTGCTATAGTGGCTGTTCTTAAAACAAATACTGTCTCTAAGCAAAAAGTCATATTATTCGTCCATGTAGACGAGACGGGAAGACGGTAGTTAAAATTAATTTGTAATAGTAAAGAAATTATAAGCATTGGCAGTTGAAATGAGTAGGCGAATCGGAAATATGTAATTTCCGCCGCGCCATATTAGTGACGAAGCTCGTGGGTATCAAAATTCAAATTATAATTTGACATTGTATTAATAAGTAGGTAAATTATGGAAGGTCACTTCCTAGGAGCTGGTACGACGCCGCGTATAAACCGATAAGGGGTAGGAAATTAATAACTTTAATTACTCTAATAAGAGTAATTAATAACTCATTAATTACTCTTATGTCCCTAGAGAGTACGTAACAGTACGTAACGTTAACTTTTGGGTTTTGGCCTTGTCGGTTTGAACGGCATTCCGAACGAAACCGTCAAAGACGTGCCGCCAAGCGATTTAGCGTTCCGGCACGATTGCGTGTAGAAACCGATTAGGGGTATAAGTTGAATGGACACTGCCGTACCCTTTCCAAGTCAGCCCGCTACCAACTTTGACTGCATCGTCACTTACCATCGTTAATTTAAACATAGCAGAAATAGGTATTATAATAATTTATTTCATATGTAATCTTCATCTTCATCTTCTTGAGTTGTGGCTATGCAGGTCTCGAGGCCCTGTAGCACGTTGACCGTCGCCGATCTATTGTGCTCGCCACTATTCATATTTCCTCGCCGATGCTCGTTGCCGCCAGGAACAGCAGCACTTTCTTGGCTGGAATGAGTATAGCTTCCTCGGGGTGAACTATATGTTTCCCCAGATGGATGCTACGTTTATGCATTATAGCAGGGCAGTAACAGATGATGTGCAGCGGTGTCTCCACCGCATCCTGGCAAAGCCTGCACACATCCGAGCCCTGGAGCTTGAGGTTATACATGTGTCTGTTTAGGCCACAGTGTCCCGTCAAAGTGTTCATATGTAATACACACCAAGCTTGCAGCTTCATCAGATATTCTTCAAACACCCGTTAAACCGGAATAAAGCTGAAGAAAAATGTTCCTACATACTGCTTCTGTTTCGTACTAAGAGTAAAAACACTTTTAGCTCTTGCTGTTATGCAAATTCCAATCACAAGTAACGTTACAATTAACCTCCAGATCCTTTAGCCACCTCGTAAGATGATCATCATCGTACCACTTTTAAAATTGTGCCTACTCTAAAAATAACTCTTATTCTTTATGTCATAAAGCATCATTTTCCCCTTTGCTTGTATGAAAAATGCATTTCCCTCTCAATTCTCAATTGCCGGAAGCCTGTAGACGAGCAATTTAAAAAAGCTTTATCTATGTTTTCGTAATCTGAACTTTATATTTAGATTTATTAAGGTGTAAATTGTTATACTGTAAATCTGTTAAGTAATTCAAAAACAAACCGTACAATGAAGACGCCTTTGTATACTATATTTTTGAGGGTAACCATCAGTACATGTATGTGAGGTATATACTACCCAGTATAAATACCATCAGAGGGGTCTGTGCCCGCAAAAAATCTATGCCCGTCCTCTTATAGAGCCTTCGCTGGCATACCATACCATAGTAGCGTAATGATAGCATGTCAGAGAAAGATAACGAACTTATTGTGAAAATTCCCTTAATGAAATATAGGACAAATTACAGAACGTAAAGTTTGCCTCAAGCTTAGACCTACAACCGTCGAAGAGGAGAAAATATGTAACATCCGCAAAATGACTAGCACTTAACCAGTTTTTATGTCGCGACCCTATTTCACCCCCATGAAAAGGATGAAAAGCTATTGAGACACTGGGGCTAAGTCTTTCAGAGGCCTTTCCAGACCTAGATTACGTTTTATTATGACGTGGAACGGGTATATTTCGGGTACCAATTATAGCTCGTTTAAATTATGTCACGAGTAATATGCCAAATAATTTAGCAGACTCGGCAGATATATTCCTTGAAAACGATATGTCATAAAGCTAATTGGGATTAATTATAACATAGTTTCAACATATAATATGTGGAAAACTAATTTAATAGTTAGTAGATGCTAATAGAAATTTTAATCTGAGTCAAATCTACTTACTGCTAGTCAAAAACTATTCAGTACGTTATTTTTAATCTGATTTCCTTTTGTTTCAGATAACCCAGGCAGACTGAAGTTCGGACCCCAACATGTATTATCATCAAATAACCTAAAAAAGAAACTATTCGTCTATAGAATGACTGGAATCTCCTTCGAACCTCACGTATGTGATAAAAACCTACATAGACCTATTTTAATATGATGAAATCTTTTGCAAAACCCGCGTTCCTCTAGAATTAGTGTCAATTAGAACCAAAGTATCCCTCCTTCAAAAAGGGTGGTGATTTGAAATTATTTTTTCTAATAACCAAAGTTAGTGTAAGATGTCGAATATGCCAATTTATAGTCAAGTGGTGCCGAAATCTCAGTATAGGGCGAAGAATTCCAAAGGCCAATCCTCCAGAGAACCCCGAGCTCCGATTCCCGGTCGAGAATTCGATCCTCTGAATTACAATCACGGGGGTAACATACAACTTTTGAATGCGCCTTTGGAAAGTAGAATGGAGAAGTTAGAGAAACGGGAGTCCAGAAGGAAAGACGAGACGAGGTCTAGGAAGACGCAGAACCGAAGTGATAATGCGAACGAAGGGAAGGTGGAAGCCTATTTGCGGCAGAACCAGGTCAGCATCAGGCAGCAGCAGCATCGGCATTCTGCAGTCAGGCAGGCGGAACATCGGGTTAATTTAAGGTGAGTGTACCTTATTTTTTCGTTACGATGAAGGAAAACATTGTGAGGAAATCTGTGTATATACCCAAGAGTTCGCGCTAATGTTCTCAAAGGTTTGTAAAAAGTCAATCCGCAATTGATGGCGAAATGGAAAATGGCATAAACTTTGGAAGGAGACCCGTGCCCAGTAGTGGGCTGGCAGTAGGTTGAGATTAATGACGATGACGTATCTTCTCGAGCTTTTACCCGTGACTGTGGTCGCGGCAAATGGGGTAAAAAAAAGTAGCTAAGCTGAACTTGACTAATATTCTCTTCCAACCATAGAAAGCTAACGTAAAGTGCAATAGTGCAAGGAACAAATAACGGTGGGGTTCTAATAGTTGACCTTTCAGTTATCATTAACTATTGAGGCTATGAGGTATATGTCATCATCAGCCCCCTTGTTATGGGTCGCAAAGCGCTTAAACCTTAGGTACTAGTTCTGAATCTACAATTTTTAATCCGCAGCCCGTAATTGCTTATTCTGAGGGAGCAGTCTTGAATTGTAGTCAATTAAGCTAACTGTTTGCGTAGTAATTACGTGACATGAATTTTAAGGAACCGACGCCGGAATCCAAGTTAACGTTTTCATTGGGACCCGATGGAGACATTGAGGTCTAATTAATGTAAGCAAATTATACAGCTTTGTATGCTGCAGTTTTTAAAAGTATACTATGTTATAAGCTGTTAATATTTTAAACCTGATGGCGACTTTAGCTTCGTTTGCAAACCTGGAAATCGTTTAACATGTGATGTCTGATTTTTCCAAAACAATTATAGGTTTTGCTTTGTATTTACCTGACTGCAACAAAGGCAAAAGATAGGGGTGGTTTTAGTAGTCTATTTAACTATTGGGCCGATTTTGATGAATGAGGAGTTAATTCGTTATTATGGTCCGAGTAACATAGGCAGGCTAGTTTTATACAAAATTAACATTAAAGATATTCCATCTAATTTTCCAGATCTCTTCCTCTAAACGAGGTGTCTTCGCGCGGCCACGATCGGACACCAACTGATCGTCATCGCGGTTTCCCGGGCGACAGGGATGCGTCCAGAGAATATCGGCGTGAAAGAGAAAGGGATAGAGAAAGAGACAGAGAGAGGGATAGGGATAGAGACTTTGATTTCGATGGTAAGTTCGATGGTGATATTATCTACAATATTTCTTTACTTATACCTATAAGTAGACCTATGAACCTATACCTATAAGTAGACCTATGAACCTACATACATTCTAAAATCTATCTTGCACCGAATCGCATGTCGATGAACAGAACAACCATAGATCTACGCTGTTCTATAGAACTTGTCGTATTGGTACATATAGGCTAAAATTGTATTAATTAAAGAATAGAGAAGATATTCTTTATTCAAATGAACTGCTTTTGCAACGTTAAGTGAATCCACCTGCTTTAGAATGAAATCGGAGGTTAAAAAATGGAACAATATTATTTTGTGAATGAATTACTGGAGCGAGTAAAACGCTTCTATTGTAGGTATAATATGCTAGTAATAATCATTATAGATTTTATATTTGTTAAATACAGCCCATAACAATGTAATAATAAATAATCACAGGTTCACCACTAAGTCCGATGGCTCCAAAAGGGGACAAGGATCGGCCTGTGCGCAAGTCGACGTCAGCGCAGCGCGTGTCCGAGATGATCTCGGCGGATAAGCGGCGCTTTTTCTGCAGGGAGTGGGTGTTTCAGAAGATCGCCCATTGCTTGGAGCAGCGGGCTGTTAGTAAAACAGCCGGGGCTTTGATTTTAGGTAAGTATCTTTTATTCCGGAACAATGGGACCAGAATCAGAAACAAAAAAAAAAAATTAAAAAGCAGCTATGATAGGTATTAGATATCGTTACTTTTTACAGCAGTGCAACGCTACTAAAAGGTTAGTCACTCAGCTTGTATTCGGGCTCCTAGCTCCACAGACTTAAAACTGGCGATGTCACCAAGTTTCGCATCTGTTGGTGCCAGATGCCGCAACGCTGATTTTCAGTGCCCGCCTTTAAATGCTCTTCTGATCCTGTGGGGCTTCTGAAAAACCTAACCTAACCTTACATCTACGCAGACAAAGTTGTGGGAAAAATCTACTAAAAAACCCTGCAATTATAAAATCACTTAGGACCATCCTAATTGACCCATACCTTATTATTTATTTATTCCTTACAAAGGCTATCTTGCGACGATGCAGGCGATAATAGCGGGCTAACATGGGAGGGCAGTTTTTTAATTTAACCCATAGTCCTCATCAGTTTCTGCACTCTATCGTGCCGGAACGCTAATTTGCTTGGCGAAACGTCTTTGACAGTAGGGTGGTACGAGTAACTAGTCAAAAAATATAACCTAATGCATTTGCCTTTAATGTTTACAGAAAGTTTGATCAGATTGTTTACAGGCATGGTAGAGAAGAAGAAGAAGTAGAAGTCACCGATATAGCTCTGCGAGTTGCGAAACTGAAGTGGAAATGGGCGGGGCACATAGTTCGAAGAGCTGATGGTCAGTGGGGTCCCAAGGTGCTGGAGTGGCGACCCCGCATCGGGAAGTGCAGTGTTGGCAGACCCCCCACTAGTTGGACCCACGACATCAAACGAGTCGCAGGGAGCCGCTGGATTCAGGCGGCGTAAGACCAAGGCCTGTGGAGGTCCATACAAGAGACTTATGTCCATAAAGAAATGTGATATTCGGTTTACAGGCGATGCAGGGAGCGGAA
The DNA here is from genome assembly GCA_038048805.1 of Hipparchia sbordonii. Lineage (NCBI taxonomy): Eukaryota > Metazoa > Arthropoda > Insecta > Lepidoptera > Nymphalidae > Hipparchia > Hipparchia sbordonii. The sequence continues at coordinate 11,118,373 of CM076107.1, forward strand.
AGACCGCGTTGTGTCAAGAGCTAAGTCAGCCCGGCAACGGTCCGCAGGCCAGGCAACAACGCGCTTTGAACAGGCGACTGCTGGCTAGGCATTTCCTACAGGTTGGCTTTTCCATCATAGTTCGATAGATGGTTGATTTCCTACATTTTTTTTCATACATTATAGGCACACCCTTGACACACGTAACAAGATTGAAGACATGGATGTTTCCATCAAAAAATTAGTTAACCCTCACCACCTGGGTGCCTGGAGCACTTCGACCATCCGTTGTGCTAGATATTTTTGTCCACGTACTACGAAACTGTGGAACCAACTTCCTACGACGGTGTTCCCACAAAATTACAACATGTGGTTATTCAAAGGGTGGCCAACAAATTCCTGAAAAGCCGGCAACGCATTGGTGGCGCCTCAGGTGCTACAAATGTTCATGGACGGCGGTATAGTTCTTACAATTCACGAGGGCGCTCACGGTCGCGTGTGTGTCGTATCTTTATAAGTGTGAGCGAAAGCTTGCTCGCGCCAGACCGCTGCCACCTAGGCTCCTGACAGGGACGCACACTTACGCAATGTGCATGTACACGACGTAACTACAAGTAAAGCTCACGCACCCTCGTGAATTGGAAGAACTATTGTAACATCAGGTGACCCGCCTGCTCGTTTGCTCGCTAAAAATATACAAAAGAAACAACTGCTCCATTATGGAGCCATTAAATCTTGCAGCTAGTTGTAGTTGCGTTTTAGGACAAATTTGGAAAAGGGGGTCTTTCTTTTTCATGCTGGGCTGGTATCCACACTTAAACCAGTCAAGGTCTGTTGTGTGACTTATGTAAAGGGGGTTTTATGTAAACTTGTTATTTTCCCAGGGTCCAGGAGAAAGCAGCCAACGTCCGGGCGAGTTCGTCCGCTCTCTCGCCATGCAAATACTGAGCCACTCGTCCCACGCGCGACCCAGCGAGCGAGAACACTCCCCTAAGGACGACGCCACGCCTAGTAGCAGCAACAGGTAGAGAGAGCCTTGCCATGTCACTAGAGGTATTTTAACTCACTCTGTGGTGGTGTCGTGTGATGCGGGTTGTTACGTTCCCTCAAATATGGTCAAGCGAAGCAATGGCTGGATCATGCGTCATGCTCGTGAACGGGTGCCACGAACGGGAATGGGTCTGCTTTTGGCTGCCTGTTTTAACATGTATTGGATTGTATTTATTTGTATTTGTATTGTATTTATTTTCACTTGTATTGTACTCAGGAAAATTCATCGTGGAAGCACTGTATACATAGCATAGTTTCATTAACTATTGTAAATTTTTTTTTTTTTTTTTGAAAAGAGCAATCGCCGAGTTTCTTACTGGCTCTTCTCGGCAGGAAAGGCATTCCGAACCAGTGGTAGATTCATTGACGATTCAAAAGTGCTTGTAAAAGTTTATTTGAATAAAAAAATATTTCTATTCTATTCTATTCTATACTCTGAGAGATCTCAATTTGTAAATCTCGGCCTAATTCTTGGCTAGAAATACACCGTAAATTCCGCCAATAACAACAATTGCGACAATTTTTGAGCTGAAGCCTTACAATCTTACAATGGTTTATTTTCAATTTTTTTTAGGAGAAACTCCACCGAAGAGAATTTAATACAGCGGTTCAGAGAGATGGGCGACGACGGGGAAGAGAGTTCAAAACCTTTACTCGCTGATAGTGAAGGTAAAAACTTTTGATTTAAAAAAAAATTACGGATTTATTAAGAAAGATAGCTTTTACAGTCGCTGGAGATTTATTATTGTAATTATGGCGCTTGACTATCTTAATCCAGGTCCTCAACTATATCTATAAAATAACATCGATCTGTAGCTCTGTTGCAGCATGATTAAAGGACAAACCAACAAACAAACACACTTTCGCATTAATAATATTAGTAAGGACTAGCTGTGCCCGCGACTTCATTCGCGTGGAATAGTGACTTTTCGGGCAGCATACTTTGAATTACATATACCGTCGACGCTCAGGCGCGAGGCGTGTAGTACGTACTCTGTACGTTAAAAATGTTCGCCGTGATTCTTTAAATTGACATAACTTTTTTATTTATGAACCGATTGACATGAAATAAACACTAAATGTTAAGTGAAGCTTACTACAATATATTAGTGAAAACCGTATCTAAATCGAATAAGCCGTTTCTGATATTAGCGTGCACAAACACACAGACAAACAGACAAAAAAAAAATTAATTACAATTTCGGGTTCGGCATCGATATAATAATAACCCCTGCTACTGTTTTTTATATATTTCCATTGTACAGACACCACTTTTCTACAATTTTATTATATGTAAGTAGAAGATAACGTGTAAATACATACGAGGGGAGGTCCAAAAGTTCGTGGAATGGAGGGGATGGAGTGGGGATAGGTGCGCTCGTTTAGTGTCATACTAATTGGGGACTCATCATTAGTATATAAATTGAGTTTCAGCATTATTGCGTCGTTCGTTTGCGAACACTCGCCTGCTAAACAAGTAAATCCGGAAGAGAACTGAAACTATGGAAAAAATATTGAAGACCGTGCTGTGATAAAATTCCTTACCAAGCAAGGAAAGAACGCTCAGACCATTTTGAATGAAATGGAAACCGTTTATGGGTAACAGTGCCCTAGTAAATCAATGATTTACAATTGGCATGGTCTTTTCAAACATGGTCGGGAGTCGGGTGAAGATGACCCTCGCTCAGAAAGTTGATGGCTACTGTTTTTTGGAATTGTGAGGGGATAATACTGATTGATTACAAGGAAAAGGGTAGGACCATAACCGGAGAATACTACGCAACGATATTACACAAATTAAAGGAGGCCATCGAGGGAAAAACGTCTAGGAAAATTGCCCAAAGGTGTGTTGCTCTTGCAAGACAATGTGCCGGTTCACAAGAGCAAAGTTGCAATGGCTGCTCTGCACATGCATGGCTTCGGATCATTAGTCCACCCACCCTACAGTCCACATCTGGCCCCAAGTAATTTTTATTTGTTCCCCAATCCAAAAAAAGACTTAAGGGGAAGAAAATTTTCCGACGACAATGAGGTAAAGGAGGCAATTTTGGCTTATTTTGAGGCAAAAGATAAAAAATATTTTTACGATGGTTTAGAAAAATTAATTCATAGATCTAATAAATGTATTCAGCTTAAGGGTGATTATATTAAAAAGGAAAAATAGATTTGTCGTTTTATTTTACTTAAAACCCTTCCATTCCACGAACTTTTGGACCTCCCCTCGTAAGTACCCGTGCACAAATGCTTGTCTCTCGTAGATCAAAGAACGGACGAAGAGGACGTGAACGCGCGCCAGCGGACCGCGGAGCGCATCCACGAGCGCGACGCGTATCAGGACTGCATGCCCGACGCGCAGCTGAGCGGACAACACGTGAGTCGACTATGTATCTACAACAAGCATAAAACATTTTTTCTAAATATATAAAAGGCAAAGGTGACTGACTGACTGACTGACTGATCTATCAACGCACAGCTCTAACCACTGGACCGATCGAGCTGAAATTTGGTATACAGGTAGCTGTTAGGACGTAGACATCCGCTAAGAAAGGATTTTGGAAAATTTCAACCCCAAGAGGGTTAAATAGGGGGTTAAAAAATCGAGCCTAACGTGAGCGAAGCCGCGGGTTTAAGCTAGTTTTATATATTTTTAGCAAGCAAACGAGCAGGCGGGTCACCTGGGGAGCGATTCAGACCTGTTCGATAACATACAGTGTCGATACGATTAAATATCGATCTCGTAAAAAATTTTTTGTCGTGTGATTCAGAGCGTTTGGTTTGAGGATACGATTCGGTATCGACTACGTTATCGACATCGACAAGATACATTCGATTACAAGAGCATTTACGAATTGAAAATACATATATGTTATCGTACGGTAACAAACCGAATCGATCGATAAATAAGTTATCGGAAGGGTTCCCGCGCCCATGAACATTATGAATTAACTTAAGAAAAAATAAACCGACTTCAATATACTGAAATAAAGAATAACTGAAAAGGAAAACTACTGAACCAATTTTGATGAAATTTTTACTGTTCCTTAAGTTGAAGTAATTAGATAATTCGATTAGTAGTTTCGGAGAAAAGCATGGACACATATATACACGTTATATTTGTTTGAAAGCCTTACCCATTTTTGTCTCAGCTAATCTTTGTGAGGGTATATATTATGTATACTGATCATTTTTAGGTCGAAGACTAGCTAGGATTTAGGTTACTTTTCATCGCAGGAAACCTCTAGATTCCTTTTAAAATATTAAAAAACGACGTTTAACTACATACTGGTTCATAAAAATAAATTTTAAAAGACCGCCATCATTTGATAAAAAAACCATTTCCTTTCCAGTTGCCAGAAATCTTGCCCAGAGCAAGTATAAAAACCACCAATCCATTCGTAAACAACGAAGAAGATTTCCGCCTATACGAGAACCACGAGAACCTGTTCCTTCGCAACATTTCACAACGACAATCAAAAGAACTACGAAATTCCCGATTATTACGACAAAGCTCCGAACCGTTATCGGACAAAAAGCCTACGGTACTCCAAAAAAGTCTGTCCACCGAACAGGAGGAGAAACCGAGAGAAATTAATAATAGCCCGCCAAAATCGAGGATCCCAGTCGCGAATTTCCGCTACCCGAAGAAAAACGAGTTACGACCGAGTTCCGCGGAAAATTCTCCGAAAAAATCCGACCCGCGACCGACTACCCCCAAAGACTTAGAAACTAAAAGCGAGCAGCCGGAGTATCAAAATGTTTTAAATCCCAACATACCAAAGAACGATTTGCAAACGGACTTGGAAAAATTGCTAGAGAAGAAACGATCTGCTTCGGATGATGTGCCCCCTCCCATCCCAAGCCTACCCGTCAACCCCAGGACGTTGATAGCAAACTCTTATTACGATAGACTGTTGTCCGAAACTGAAATACAACAGGCGTTGTTGCCACAGAATTTGGACAAAAATCCTGATGAGTGTTTCAAAAAGGCAATTTTGTTCCCGTTGCTGGAAATTGATCCGCCCAAACAGTGTCTGTTCTTGTTGGTGGATGCGATTGATGAAGGCGCACTGAATGGTAAGTAAAATAAGAATCTCTTCTTTACTGTAATGTATTTATAGTATTAAGGAAGGTAGTTGGAAAAGTAATGTCAATGAGAAACCTCAAGAACAATAAATCAGTCTTGAGTTCAATGCCATCGGAGTTTTACTAAAATTTACTTTTACAAAATTTCAGTAAGCTCTAGATTTTAATATTATTTCTAATATACTTAAAGAAAAGCATATACGATAATAGGGTTGCTAAGTCGCCATTTTTTATTTTGGTCTTACTCAGTGTAACGCACAAGTGAGCAAGACAGAAACAGAAAATGGCGGCTTAACATCCCTCTTCTCATTTTCAATTATACGTACTTATGTAGTCCAGGAAAGAAAAAATTACGGTATTTCTATAAACTAAGATACATTATTCCTCAATTGAAATGAAGGTGAAGGTTTTGTTTAAAAAAATAGTTGCAAAGTATTTGTGTTGTCATCGGATTGCGTAGCCAAATGCGCAAAGCATGCGCAAAGTTCTAAGAACCGATAGACCGATTGAGAATCCAAGGAATGGCGACCTTGAACGGAAAGTATAGTTTTAGCAGTCCCTTCACAAGTTCATCAACGAAATGAGAAGAGTAAGAGTGTAAAGAGCTAATAGATTCAAGAAGTCTATGTCCAGCTATGGCGTCTTATCTCTTAAGACACAGATGACGAAGGTGTTGGGTTACAAGTGTATAATTTTTTTCTAGGAGACGTAAATGAGGACGGCACCGAGGGTTCCGTAGCAGCTCTGCTCGCGAGACATCAGCACTTACTGCCGCACTGGTTGCTGCTGGTCGCTACCGCCAGGCGGCATTCGAGGCAATCGCGACCGCTCACCAAGATGTTTACAGGTAAAATGCGTTTCAAATGACAATAGGAATGAGAAGCCGCCATTTACTGTTTCTATCTCACTCAGTGTAAACCTCATATGAGCAGGATAGAAATATAAAATGGCTGTTTGACAGTCCTATTCTTATTTGAAACGCACTATAATACGTCTGCTTTATCAAACTGTCAGATCTTTAATTGCTGAGAAGACAGCCCTTGACTGCGATCTCACCTTATTTTTATCCTCTAAAATCCTCTAAAATCTCATCAGTTCCTAGGCGCCATCGTGCCGGAACGCTAAATCTTGTCTTTCACGGTAGCGTAATTAAGGAGATGTTTCCAAATATCGGGCGGTTTTCGGAACATATTATAACGAATCTAACAAAATAAAATGAAAATAAAAATTACTACACATAGATTGGTCCCTAATCTCCAATGTTGATTTTGTGCAAAATCTCTATTTTTAGTATAAATGATTTTCCGTCACCTCTTCACACAAAATTCACGATTTTGGAGCGAGTTTAGGTACATTGCTTCTATATAAGTATAAATTAATTTTAGGGTTCCGCAAAATCACGCTGGACGAGTTGCAGCGAGCGCATGTGTCGGCTGACGTGCAGCGGTACGTGCTCGCCAGACTTGACACGGAACCTAGATTGCGGTGAGTATATTACAATTAGGGAATGCAATCTCGATCTCGCGAGATCTCGGCCTTTTTTTAGCGAGATTGATCTCGGGCGAAAAACTCAGCAGTTGCTTTTCAAAAAATAATTTTTTTTTTTTTTTACAATAGGTAACCAAACTGTGCTATGTATACAGGGTGTCCCACGGCTATGCCACATGGAGGGAAAGTACCTTAAATATTGTAGATGGAACATTTTACTGAAAGAAGACTTCATTTTAATTTAAAAAACAATTTAAACTGCATTCATAGATTTTTAAATAATTGCCTGGTTGAACCGGGACTCGAACCCGCTATACGAGAAAAAAAATTAACCTGTATCTTTATCATACCGATCGGAAGGCTTCATCATAAGGATTATTTTTTGTTAAATAACATAGCATGAGAAATAAAAGGAAGACCATGAATTTTAGCCTTTGATGTAAAATTTTGTTCAGAAAAATGAAAAGCTGACATTGGCGTATCGACATACAACTGACATGAATTATTACTAATGAGTACCCACTTGAGAAGTACGCATCATTTCCCGATCCTTACTATCCTTACTAATCCTTACTTATATTACCTATAAATGCGAAAGTGTGTTTGTTTGTTGATTTATTGGTTTGTCCTTCAAAAAATGAATTGCAGCGGGATTGAAGGACAAACCAATAAATCAACAAACAAACACACTTTCGCATTTATAGGTAATATAAGTAAGGATTAGTAAGGATAGTAAGGATCGGGAAATGATGCGTAGGTACTTCTCATGTCAGTTGTACGTCGATACGCCAATGTCAGCTTTTCATTTTTCTGAACAAAATTTTACATCAAAGGCTAAAATTCATGGTCTTCCTTTTATTTCTCATGCTAATATTAAGTACCACAAGTAAAGCGCCCGTAACTTCGTGAGATAAACTTACTATATCAATATTTATAGAGCGCGAGTGTCGAGCGATTCCACGGCAGCCGCGGCCGCTGCGGCGGCTTTGGACCACCTGCGTATAAAAAGCGATGGCTGTTTGCTGTATTTAGAAAAGGTACGCTATCTATGGCTGTTAATGCTAAGATCTGTAGAGCGTGCTCTGACTTAGCTCGGACTCAAGATAAGTGTTCAAACGAGACACAAATATGTTCTGACGTTCATCTGTCTCGTTTTATCTCTATCTTGAGTTTGAACAGAGTGAGAGTGCTGTCTATAGATTTCAGCCCAAGTGCCCTAACACGAGCCTCTCTGTTAAATATTCTTAAAAAAACAAACGATAAATTAAACAAGAACCAAAGACAAAGAAAAAAATAAAGTTCGTGCTTATTTCGAGGAAATAAAAATAATTTTAAAAATTTTCTACAGCCACGGCAAATATACAGAATATGTAAATTCTTTTAAAATTTTCAAGCTTGTCTAGAAGAAATCGTTTAAAGCGATAAGACCACTTTGCGCACCGTAATTAACTATAAGATTCAATAAATTGTAAAAAAATCATCTCTTGTGTATAGCAATAAAAAAAACTCTATCTATATGTATATGAAAAAGTGAGATTCAAATATTGTTTTCGTAGGTGCTCGATGGCGTAGCGGACGGTTTTATCGCGTTGCGGGAGATCCGCGAGATACCCGGGACACTGAACGGACTCTACTTGTGGCTGGCACAGAGGTTGTTTCACGGACGACGATTTAATAAGGTCAGTATAATTAGTCTGTATATTATGGCATAGTACAAACAGAAAAGTAGGTTAACTTCATACAAAGTGGCCGCCGTCGGTTTGAATGTATGCGTGAGCAGCGGGCGCCGTGTACGCACGGAAGTTTCACGCACACATTCGCATAGTCTCAACGGGCTCAAGCGGCCGGCAGTACGGGCCGCGCCGCCGTGCTAATCGCGCGCAATTGCGTATTACCATGTATTACGTCGCACGCTCGCTCTTTTTTGTTTGTTTAATTTTTCAATAAAAGTAGTAACCTACCCATTAATAACAATTATGACTTAATTAAATTATGACGCAAATAATATTTAATTAAAAATAAAAGTGCCAACCCTAGGCGTCAACGCAGGAGTAGGTAATTAACTCGCCGATCGGCCTTAGTTAGCCTACTATTCTGTTTGTACTATGATTATGGGGTACAAACTACTACAAAGCCTTAAAATTATAATATTATATTTATATATGATAATGTCAAACTGCCACTTTTTATTTCTGTCTTGTTTAATGTAAGACAAATGAGCAAGACAGAAATAGAACCAGGCTTAAAGGAAACAGGTTTGAAATATGCTTATGCGATTGTACGATTACTACTGCTACATATATTGTGATGAAGATAGGAATGTTAAACTGCCATTTTGTATTTCTGTCTTACTTATCTACACGTGAGCAAAACAAATAGAAATGGCGGCTTATCTTGATTGCATCAAATAAGTGGTAGTTATAGTTCTTGCAATTCACGAGGGCGCGTGAGCTTTAATTGTGGTTTCGTCGTGTGTACGTGCCTGTCAGGAGCCTAGGTGGGAGCGGTCAGGCGCGATCAAGCTCTCGCTCTCACTTATACAGATACACGCACACAATCATGAGCCACCCGCCCTCGTGAATTGTAAGAATTATAATAATAATTATTTTTTGCAGGTCCGTCTCCTATTGGACGTGCTTCTGGCGGCGCGCTGTGGCGTCACAGAGGACATGTTGTATAAATGCTTGCTGACCAAAGAGTACAGTGTCACTAGGGACGACTTCAACAGGAGGCTGCATCTGTTGAGACGGTGAGATTTTTTTTTCGATGACAAGATATAATTTCACCTTACTCACTTTCAAAGGAAGGTGGAAGAAATTTCTTTTTTTTTTAGAGATAAGCTTCATCTATGTCTACTTCTTCTAATATTATGTTGTCTTGTAATTTTGTATTACATACCTTATATGTACATAAAAAATAAAAATAAATAGTCCTTGACCGCGATCTCACGTAATGGTAAGTGACGATACAATCTAAGATAGTAGCGGGCTAACTTGGAAGGGGTATGGCAGCGTACCTATACCCCTAATCAGTTTCTACTCGCAATCTTGTCGGAACGCTAAATCGCTTGGCGGCACGTCTTTGACGGTAGGCTCGTAACTAGCCACGGCCAAAGTCTCCCACCAGACCAGACCAGAGACAATCCAGAAATTATAAATTCCCAAATTTTCCCAACCCGAGACCTCCCATTTATAAGACCACAGTGCTCACCACTGCGCTAGGGAAGTCGTTAAAAACGGTAAAAAAAATTACGTGCTCTCCGAGGCATAAAGGTCAGTCACCGCCAACTTCCCAACTCCGGGCTAGTACTGAGAATTTCTTGTCAGAAAAATCCGATACATTTTATGGCCCGACCCGGGAATCGAACCCAGGACCTTGTCATTTGCAATCGAACTTGCTAACCACTAAACCAACGAGGCGATCTACTATATAAAAATAAGTCGGGTTTTCCTTCCTGACGCTATAACTCCAGAACGCACGAACCGATTTCCACGGTTTTGCATTCGTTAGAAAGGTCTCGGGCTCCGTGAGGTTTATAGCAAAGAAAATTCAGGAAAAATTTCACGGAAAAGCGGGAAATCACCAAACGAAATCTAAATATATAAAAGGAAAAGGTGACTGACTGACTGACTGACTGACTGACTGACTGACTGAGTGATCTATCAACGCACAGCTCTAACCACTGGACCGATCGAGCTGAAATTTGGTATACAGGTAGCTGTTAGGACGTAGACATCCGCTAAGAAAGGATTTTGAAAAATTTCAACCCCAAGAGGGTTAAATAGGGGGTTAAAAATTCGAACCTAACGTGAGCGAAGCCGCGGGTTAAAGCTAGTGTTACATAAAATGAAGCCATCTGGTGGCGAAACGGAGTTCGCCGGGTTTGCTAGTTGTCTATAATTAGTTTTCGATATAACAGAATCTTGGTGATGGAACGCGTCACCGGGTACCTCAGTCTCTTCCACCACTCCTTCGCGTCGTGGCTGGTGGACGTGAAGCATTGCACGCGCCGCTATCTGTGCGCGCCGCCCGATGGACACGCAGCTTTAGCCATGTACTATACTCTTGATGCAAAACGGTGAGCCATTTTGATCTCAAAATTATTTTTTTTATATTTGACGAAAATACTACAAGTATTTTTTTCACAACCAACGAGTTTTAAACCTGAAAGATATTTATTTATTTATTTCATTTCGATTTTTTTTTCGAATAACTACTTCTTTTGAACCCATTTGCAACATCAGAGGAACCGGTTGCATTGATTTGCCGACATTTAAGTTGTTTTTGAACGATCCCAAATATTCTTTCCCGAGTTTCATGCTGGTTCTTCTCGGTTGGAACGGCATTCCGAACCAGTGGTAGATTCATTTGACGATTCGAAAGCACTTTGTAAAAGTTTATTTGAATAACAAATTATTCTATTCTATTCTATTATTCGAAAAGAAAAGATAGTTTTGGTTCTCAACTCTTCATCTAACATATAATACCAATCAGAAATCTCAGAATAACAAAAAAAAATTGTATATAAAGCAAAAGACGATATGAAGGGCTTCGCTTTACAATTCTAAAGTTTAGAATCGATTATCAAAATGATTGCAAAAGGGTACTTGCGTTTTAAGTTAAAAATCCTCTTACAGGTTAACCGCTCTGGAAATACACAACTATGTATATCACATGACACAATTAGAACAGCATATGGCAACGCAAAAGAAGAGCAAATCTACTACCACGTAAGTTTTTTCACATTAAGTATTTTTTTATTCGATGGCAAGATAGTCCTTGACTGCGATCTCACCTGATGGTAAGTGGCGATGCAGTCTAAGATGATAGCGGGCTAACTTGGACGGGGCAGTGTAGATTCAACCCATACCCCTAATCGGTTTCTACACGCCATCGTGCCGGAACCTAAATCGCTTGGCGGCACGTCTTTGACCGTGGTAACTAGCCACGGCCAAAGCCTCCCACCAGACAAAAATATAGATATTAAACAAAATCGAAAATGTAAAATTATTTATTTATTCCATAATTAACAAAAAAATGTTAGAATTATTTTGCTGTAATCCGCCAACAAAAAAAATCTGTACGGTCAAACATGCAGTTAAAAGCTAAGCACCGCTTACTTCCCCAACCAAGCAATAAAGCAAAGTTCCCAAGCAAGCAATACCACCACCACTGACATGCTCCACCACACAAGACTTTTATACTACTCTCGACAATACAGCATTGTAAAGTCGATATCTCCTGAGGATGCTCCGGTGCTCCGGAGCTCCGGCTCCGTAACTTCTATACAAAACCTAAAAACTAGTGTACTATTTCAGAGATGATGAAGAACAGATTGACTTACATACGTTAATACTGTTATGGGTGTTGGACTCGGGGTGTGACGTTGAAGCCGCGTTAAAAAGAGAGATTGATATCAAAGTCGTCGATATTGATAGCAACCAGGTAACTATCACGATAGTTGCTATGAATTAGAGAACCAAACAATCACACTAATATTATAATAAAACCGACTTCCAAAAAAAAGAAAAAAGTTCTCTTTTTTTAATTTTTTATGTATGTTCCCCGATTACTCGAAGACGCCTGGACCGATTTGCAAAATTCTTTTTTTGTTTGAAAGTGTATACTTCCCAGGTGATCCCAATGTCATCAGATCAGGATCTGATGATGGGATCCTGGAGAAATCGAGGGAACTCTACAAATTTTATAGGTATAATACTTTGTAGTGGCGTTTTAAGTCGGTTTTCTAATAAGAATTTTTACGTTTATATTATTTTATGTTAGTAATGTAGCTATGCATTGTTTCAGAACGAAGGCCCGAAATTAGAAGAAAAAGATGGCGACCCAGAGTCCGAAGGAAAGGAATCTATTTCGTGTAAATCATGTAAGTTTCCACTTTTTTTTTCTAATAATTGTAAATGCCAAGATATTTTGGAATAGATAATAAATGGATGATAGATAAATAATTGTTTTAAAACGAACGAGTCTAATTTAATAATAAAATTCTACTTTAATATTCACTAATGTTCGCAAATTGTATAATTAATTAATTAATTAGTACTGCGTTTAATTGACGATGTAAACAGTTGACGCATTAAGGAGTACGGAATTTTTTTGTGACGAGGAAAACACCATATTGGACATTTTTGTTCTATTTATTAAAGTTTCCTTGAAAATACCATTATATATGAATATGTGATAATAGAGGAATGTGGGTATTTTATAAATCCCAGGAAATTTTAAGACCTTTGATTGTTTTATTATAATTAAACAAGCTTACCGCATGTTGCGATCTATTTTTAGACATACTTAACCATTAATTTAATCCTAAATTATTATTAAAATTAATATGAAGACGATTGCAAATAGGTATGACGATTTTTTTTTAAAGAAGCCAAGTCGAAATTGACTTTTATTCTCCTCTCCCCTCCAAATAAGCGAAAAGCTTGTACTAGGAAATGGGTACGACAAAAGTGCAATGGATGGGGCTCGAACCTGCGACCTTTCAGCATTCAATCCTCACCTTTACCTTCAACTTTAATTTGTATGACAAAAACCATGTCTTTAATATATTTGAACTTTATTTATTATCGTTAAATAAATAAAAGTTGAGTTTCGGTTTTTCTCGTATGAGTTTGAGTTTACACTTATAGAAAACTAGATGATGCCCGCAACTTCGTCCGCGTGGATTAAGGTTTTTTTTTTTTATTCCCGTATATAACTCTTTAATTTTCCGGGATAAAGTGTAGCCTATGTTTTAATTCTGGGTATGAGCTATCTCCATTCCCAATTTCAGCCAAATCGGTTCATTCATTGTGGCGTGAAGGAGTAACAAACATACACACACACACACAAACTTTCGCTTTTATAATATTAGTAGGACTAGTCGATGCCCACGGCTTCGGTCGCGTGAATTTAGTTTTTAAAATACCGCGGAAACTTTGTTTTTTCGGGATAAAAAGTAGCCTATGTCACTCTCCCGGTCCTCAACTATATCCATGCAAAAAATCACATCGATCCGTTGCTTTGATGCGAAGAATATTGGTAAGGATATTAGTAAGGATCATTAAACACACAAAAATATACACACAAGGTTTCAAGACATACATAATATATTGTGTATGCCTCGAAACATGTGGCGCCGTTTACTGATTACAGTCCTGATAGGAAGCACTATCGTCGCTTACAATGACTTAATTCAGCGATTCTCCTAATTTTATCTTTATTAAAACTAATTTTCAACATCACCATTCGAATAATATAAATAATAATTAAAAAAAATCGTCTGTTGGTATTATATTCCTTAGCATTATAAAATTGAAAATACTTTTAAAAAACATTTACACAAATATGTGTTGTAAATATGAAGCTTCTTAAAGAATGCAGGCCTAGCGCACTCCGCAGTAAATTGCGGAGCCAAAAGTACATGGCCTACCTCTTCTAAAAGCCTAACTTCAGAGAGTGCGAAGGGATAAGAGTTACGTGATAGAAAGAGAGAAAAGTCTAGGTGAATAAGACGGTAGATAAGTAGCGCTGTGTGAACCTGAATTGCACTTTATTGTGTGGTAACTAGAGTCGCTATTTATTTAAATCATTTTGCGGAGCGAATCTTCTGTACCTTTAGGTACTATTAGATATTCTGTGACGAAAGTTTGTGATAGGGGTCTAACTAAAAAACCGTGTTGTTGTGGGAACCGTCACAAATACAGCGATTAAACGCATCTCATTGGCTGGGCAGCCCAGCGAATCCAAATGAGTGAGCGAGATCGAGATTCTTCTGTCACTTTTCCCGCGATACCTTAGGAGTTTATTTCATCGTTAGGAAACTGACTTATCTATAAAACGAACGAATAAGTTCTGATGAAGGTAAATAAATAAAGGTAGGAAAATTCAACCAAAGTCGCGTAAATCAGTAGTCTTGTTTAATCTAATTACTACAAACCCAAGTAGCAAAATTTGTCCTGTAAACGGTTATAAGCCTAAAAGAAAATATCTTATAAGAGCCATATTATCGTTAATAAGTGTGTGTTTGGGCGCAACTTATAAAGCTAACAACTATATAAGTATCATATAAGTACTTTATTAGAAGCTAAGAATTTCTTATACATGTTTTAATACAGCTAGCAGTAAGTTTATTAAACTAATATCTGCTACATTAAAATCGCTTACAACGGCAATGTCCTTATAATTGCTGTACCTAATCCTTTAATAAGGGCAATCATTCCTATAAGCGACGCGCGACGTAGCGATTTTCCAGCAAGTATTATTTTCATGTTATTTGACAGATAGCGTGCCGGTGATAACATTATATATTTAAAATATGGTCAACCATTTTGGTAAACAAGGTAAGTACTTGATTTGTTTATTAAAAACCTGTTTTTGTGCTATTTAAATGTAGAAAATTGTGTGGAAATTAATTTTTATGAGAATGTATGGTATGTTTTATGATGTATTTTCAACGCCCCCTCAAAAAAAGGCTTTTAAGTGTGAAAAAAGTAATTAATTATTTTTTCTTGTCTTTGTTACCGCTACTATAAGGGCAAAAGTAACTTACACAATACATACAAGGGTTCTATAAAACTAACACCTTTATAAAACTCATATTCAATGCCATGTGTTTGCCATATTGGCTATTTTTGGGGTTCCTTAACGATCAAGTAATACCCAAATGTACCTACCTACTAATAATTTTTTTTATCCCTAGAACCGCTGAATACAATAAAATGGTTGCCCTTATGGACGTAGACCGCTTCCTTAAAAGAGAAGACTCATTACGTTATTCAAGATGGCCTTGGCATAGCACCACTTTTATTTAGTGTCAACATTGTAGGAAGTTCATGATTTACAATCATTTTCCGGATGATGAATGCGAATATTATCTACCTAATACAACAAGTATTAGATGTAGGTCGTCTTTAAATAGTTGCAAATTTTCTCGTAAATAATATATATATATTTTTTTATTTATAATTTTTATTGTTATAATTTATTTAACTTTAGCTTTAATTTAATTCAAATAAATCATTTCAAATAAATCTTTCTTTAGCATTTCAAATAAATCTTTTTTTTTTGAGTTTTGTACACTTTTGTATAAGTACTTACTTTGGTATTACTATTGTATAATCTAAGTCATATCCCGCAGTTAAACAATTAGAAATAATAATAATAAATTATCAAAAATGAACATAAAACAATACGTTTAATCCTCGTAAAATTGTATTCTTTTTGGACAATGAGTGTTGCGTTAAAAGGTAAAATTTGATTGCCTTACAGCCCAAGGTATTAATTAGAATAGGGCGAACCACTAGTTAGTAATAAATATGACAAGTTCCTACTAAATTTATCTAAGACTGATGATTTAATTATGTTCCTACAAATTACATACATCTCATCCAAATTAGCTGAAATAAATGAAACTAAATTAATATTTTGTGAATGAAACGAATTATGTAGGTAAATGAATCTAAACAAGTCTTTCATAGTGAAAGTAATTTTTTTTTACTATACTTTTGTCTAACAGTTTCAGCTAATAATATTCAGGATTGTAATTTATTAAAGATGATAAATAAAGCTCATGATTCTATGATATTTTGTTTTATTTTTTACAAAGTGTGTATTAGAGTTATGAAATATATTTCAGAACGGTATTCTACTCTTAATACATACTTTACATTTTATATTATCACAAATGGCATCCCTTTCCTCATCTATACTATTATAATAAAGAGAGAGCGCGAATTTTGTGAGTTTGTATGTATGTCCGGAGCAAACTTTGGAACCACCGCACCTATTACAATAATTCTTTTACCATTTCAAAGGTACATTATTCCAGATGGTTATAGGCTATAATTATGTTAATAAATGTATTATGGCTAGATATTATGTGCAAATTTGTTAAAGAAGTCGGAAATTTTTTTGACTCTTAAACGTTTTCAAGGCGTGCGCTGGGTCATATACTGTTATTGGATGAAAATGATGTATGAGTGAATTGTTCCTCTTAAAGAGTTCTAAAAAAAAGTCCGCGATAGCATATGTCTATATTCTAAGGATAACTTACAGTAACCATTTCTATCTTTCAAATTTTAATTAAAAATAATGAATTATTTTCGAAGCTTCTTTAACCGATGTGATGTCAATCTATATCTAAATAAATATGTTTATTATCGTAAGTATTTAATTTAGAACATATTTGCCCTTTACACTATACAATTTAAATAAATATCTTAGGAGTTATCGGAAAATTAATAGTATTTCCGCGCGACAAAATAATAAAATGGTGCCGGCTGGCGCGGCGGGGCACGGTGGCGGGTATCGGTGCGGGATATTCGTGTGGTTCCTGTGGTGATCTTATTGACAATCGTCTCCTATAAGAAGCTCACAAGAACAAATATTTAATTTTCAACCCGGACGAAGTCGGCGCGGGCTTCTAGTAATTTATACAATCATTATTCATTTCTGTGTCACTGCTGTATTCCAAACATTCTTCTTCGGAAAACATATGTGACTGTTTAGTCATCTTCATTAAAGAACTTAATTGTACGGAACCGCTATCACTTTCGACAGTTTCGTTGCTATTTGATAATATTCCAGTTAATGTTATGTATATTTCTTCAAAATGGCTGACTTGGTTATGTAAAAGTTATGAATATAATAATCTTAAGAATCATATTCTTATAATTACTATATTAGTGATTACTGATTACTTGGAGTTTTCTAAAAGCCATGTAAACAACAAGTATTCATTTATTATATAGACGCTTTTTAAAAGACTTTTATACGGGTAAAATCTTCATAGCTACTTTAAATATTACTTTAATAAGATTAAAAGACTTTGTTAAAACCTTTATGTGGCCATAAATATTATATGGCTAATAAGCAATGAAACGAACATTTATAAGAGTAATCTTACTTCAAGGTTTTATAGTAGTCATATTATGTGGCTGTATTAACGCGTACCTTGCTAACTTATAAGAATGATCAAACTCTCTTATTATGAGCCGTTATAGGGTTTAAGGATATATTCAATGCTATTTTAGAACGATTATAAGAGGTCTGGTCTTATTAGAATTCAACTTTGCTCCTTGGGAATTCTTTATCATATCCTGCTATTGTAATATGTGTTGCTATGTTTCAAAATGACTCTTATTTGTTTTCCAATAGGGGACAATTTAGCGTTTGATACAATTACAAAATTGTCATCGGAACTAAATTAGCTTGTAGTTTAATGTAAGTCAATATAGGGAAAAGACGTGAATTATTAATGTTATTAAATATAATTAATTGTTCATTACACAAACAACATAATTTGTTATATTATTTAGAAACTGCAAAAGTGCACAGTTATACAAAAAGTGTAAAATTATACAGTGTTTATTGAAATGACTGCATTAAGTAGTTCATTTACTTTTACGGATGTGATGAATATTTACGACTTTATAAGTATGTATTTATTTACTCAATTAATCAATCATTCCAACCCATCGCCGGTATATCTTTGAGAACATTGTTTTTTAAGATTATTAGCCAAGCTGAACTTGACTTGTACTCTCCTCTCCCCTCCAAATAAGCGAAATGCCTTGAACCCTGGAACCTCATGATTCGCAGCCGAATCGTAGCTTTGTTTTGGCAGCGGCAGTTCATTTTGTAGTTAGATTTTTTTTTTCATGATTAGTCATGAACTTAGGTTAGACCATTCAATGTCGCTTCATTTCTCTGAATTGAAGTTGGCTATATGGGCCTTTCCTGGCAACTTTTGCCAATACCATTTCCTTATGTTTCATATTTCTTGTTGACGTCAGTAGTTGGTCAACGCATCGGTCTACCAGAGCACATAACAGTGCGTTTTCACTTTCAAGGCGCGTGTTTTTACTCTTTATTTTCGACTTATAAAAACTGCAAGCATATCCATGTTTTTGATAAAAAAAATCTATCGTTGTCGTCTGCGTATCTAACTATAGACACATCCTCCACTCCATCCTCCACTTAGTAAAAAATAAAACGGTTCTTTGTTCACAGTGGAACCATCGACACTAGAGAGCATAATGCCTGAACTTGTGAATGGCAACACCACAAGATGGCCGCGGGATCGACGCGTGCTAAAAGCTTTATTGGAATTGAGCAGAACTGATTCTATTCCCACTGAGCCGGAGGGTGAAGATCTCAATGATTTGGTAACTATTTTAATAGAATTTGTCTGTAAAACATACGGGTACCAGTCAGAAAAATGTACAGTAACGAAAAGGTCTACATCGTCTTACCTTAATAACTACAAAACTATAAGTCTTAGAAATATGAATCCAATGTCATTATTTAGAGTATATAGTCATCTCGCTGCTAAGACCTTGAGTTAGCATCGGGGCCAGGCGGGGCGGCGGGGGAGGGGCACTGCGTAGAATAACCGAAACTCGCAGATATAGACGTTTCACGTTAAACCCAACGGCCGTAGGTACCGACACAGCACCACCCAATTTTTACCCACTGTTCTATTGTCACTGTTATCAGATGTCGACAGACCAGGTGCTGGAGAGTGAAGACAACGCGGATGGCACCGGGGACGAACACGAGGAGACGCTGCTGCTGGACCCTAGCACCATACACGAGCTGGCCACCAGGGGCGACGAAGACACGTTAGCGGCTCTGTTGAAGGTATTTAAGTGTTCAAATGGACTTCTATCGCATACATGTTTTTAAGTTACTAGTACTAAAACACAGTCATCATAAGTTTCGTGGAATACTTGTAAGAGTTACACTGATTGCTTGTCTAGAAGTACCTATCGGTAAATAAGCAGACGATCAAAAGTCCTTATAGGACCTTTCCTTATCTAGGATAATAAGGATCTTTCCTTATCTCCTAGGCATCTAAAAATCCTTAAAATAATGGAAACATTATGTCACGTCAAATATGACTGTAGTAAAGTAAACCTCAATTGAATTCCCGGAACATTTGAGGATGAAAAAGATTAACCGGGAAGATTATTTTCAGCGTTGTCCAGAACTCGCGAACGCGACCGACGCGGCGGGAAGCACCCCGCTCCACTCCGCAGCTCGAAGCGGGCGGGCGGGCGCTGCTGCGATCCTGCTGCAAGCCGGCGCGTCCGCCGCTGCCGCTGACGCTGATGGCTGGAGCCCGCTGCGAGCTGCGGCCTGGGCGGGGCATACCGAAGTAAGTAGGCTACACAAGGCTGATACTATTCAGTGGTAGTCCAGCGTGTAAATAGCTGAACTCCTTTGGGTGGATGCGTTGCGTTTAAAAAAAATATAAAAAGCCAAAAATTTGACTGCGTTTTTGAAAAACGCCACACAGACCAGAACAATGTACAGTGCAGAAAAATAACATTATCTATTGGCAAAATCACTCACATGGCACTCGCAGAATCCTCCTGGTGTCCAGCTGGATCAGGTGAGATGCGGCACGTCAGGTTCAGCGTCTGGAGTAGCGGCGTGCGTATGTACTTAGGCGTATTGCAAGCGTAATGCTCGTGACGCGGACGCGGCGATTATTAAACATCATTTTTTTTTCAGGTCGTTGATGTGTTGCTGGAACATGGTTGTGATGTCGATTGTGTCGATGCGGATAACCGAACTGCATTAAGGTAACTGCCACCAGTCCTTTTTGAGTTGTCCGTACTAACAGGAAACTTAAAAGCTCTTATATTAGATATTAAAAAAGAAAAATGGCTGTATTATAATATTAAAAAACTTTTTTTTTTTTTTTGAGTAGGTATACTTCTTTTTTCAAATACCCAATTATCTGTTACAGAGCGGCGGCGTGGTCGGGCCACGAAGCGGTAGTAGCGCGGCTATTAGCGGGCGGTGCGGCCCCGGAGCGCGCGGACGCGGAGGGCCGCACGCCGCTAATGGCGGCCGCGTACATGGGACACGCGGACATTGTGAGGCTGCTACTCGACGCCGGAGCCAGTCCTGACCACGCTGATCACGATGGTGAGTGTATTTCAAAGAGTATGTATTTTAGTGTATTTTATATGTTCAGAAACTGACAGATATTTTAAAGCCTGAAATATATTGTTTACTAGCTTAATCCCGCGGCTTCGCTCACGTTAGGTTCGATTTTTTAACCCTCTATTTAACCCTCTATTTAACCCTCTTGGGGTTGAAGTTTTCCAAAATCCTTTCTTAGCGCATGTCTACGTCCTAACAGCTACCTGTATACCAAATTTCAGCTCGATCGGTCCAGTGGTTAGAGCTGTGCGTTGATAGATCAGTCAGTCAGTCAGTCAGTCACCTTTGCCTTTTATATATTTAGATTATAAGTGAATTTCTTAATGGCAAAGTTGCTTGGAAGCTATCGGCTTTTTTTCAGCTGTCCACAAGATAGTTAAAAGCTGCATATTATTATAATATTTTCGTTTTGAAAAGAGCAACTGCTGTAAAATAATTGTGCAGCAGTGCGAATTTTTTATTTTTATCCCGGTACTCCATATTATAGTGGATATATTGTAATATCAGTAATTCTGTCACCAGGTCGCACAGCTTTAGCAGTGGCAGCGTTATGCGCAGCAGGTGGTGCGTGCGCTTCGCTGCTGCTGGAGAGAGGTGCCGACGTGAGCAAGGCTGACCGCGACAAGGCCACACCGCTATTGGTCGCTGCTTTTGAAGGGCATACGTGAGTAAAACCTTATTTTGAAGCGAAACTTTTTCTGTGCGGTCTAGAATTTTCGTCAAGAGTATAACAGTTACAATTATTAAGCCCATACCCCTTCAATTTAAGTCGAATAGGTAGTATCAAGGAGTTAGCCTCAATTTTATTTTCATTTATGGGCCTAAATCATTCATCTTGAAGACGTCGTGCACTTGAACATATTGAGTTGCTTTTAGGGTTTTTATAAAATCTAACGGACCTGCGTGGTCGAAAGACAACGCAACAAGGGCGAAACGTGGTGGCTCTCGCGGCTTGTGTTGTTTAGTTCACAGAACGGCCGTTAGCGGCGCTGGTGGCACGGGAAACGTGACGGAATTTAGCGACATCTAGCGGAAAAGACGTGGAAAAGGCTTCATATAATGGAGTTTGGAAGTCAAACGGAACACATAATGCTATTTTTACTTAAAGGTTTTTCTTTACATTGTCTTGTTATAGTACAAAGTTCTTTCCTTTGTACAGAGAAATTTGCGAGCTCCTTCTGGAAGCGGAAGCGGACATCGAAGCATGCGACAGCGCCAGCCGGACGGCGCTGTGGGCCGCGGCGTCGGCGGGACACGCGGACACTGTCCGGCTCCTGCTGTTCTGGGGCGCGTGTGTGGACAATATGGACTGCGAGGGCCGAACTGTGCTCAGTACGGCTGCTGCGCAAGGTATGACGTTTAAAGCTGATGGCTTACCGCTTGACGTCCTATGACATTGTATTAACTGTCTAAAAATAACTTAAAAATTTCTGGTGCTAACGCTAGAGGTTTGCACTGGAGCGGAATTTCGAGCTCCGGTGAAAATCACCGATGATTTGCCATTCTCCGAAGATGGTAGATCTCTCTATAGTACGAAATAGGATCCTATATATAGGTACCTACCTAGTAGGTATAGTGTAATATGGGCCTTACCATCTAATAATCCCCGGTGAAACACCGGTGTTTTTCCGGTGTTTTTACCGATTACTTTCGCCGGGGAATCACCGGTGATTCTTCACCTGTGATTCTCCGGAGCTTCTTCATTAGCTAACGCCATCAACACAGTTTTAGTTAAGAATTCTTGCACAAACTAATTTTATTAATTTTATATAAATTTTATAGGCAACGTAGAAGTTGTACGTCAGTTACTAGACCGTGGCTTGGATGAACATCATCGGGATAATTCTGGATGGACTCCGCTTCATTACTCTGCTTTCGAAGGTAAATACTTTTTCATTTAAATTCCATGCCTAACTAACTGCTGAGTCACTGATTTGATCTTGACAAAATTATAGCTTTCAACATGTTGTCGGACTTAGGATACTATTCTCTCTGAATATAAAAAAGCTTTGATTTTTACAAGCCTAAATCCACGCATTGCCTGAGAGTACTCTAAGGGCCGATCTATACCGGAATGGCCGGCAACGGCGCGGCGAGAACTTTCAACACGAAATAATTTTAAACTTTATCTACATAATCGATAAAGAGCAGTATCGCTTGAAAAGCTCAAAAAGGTCACGGAGCCGCCCGCGTCAAGCGATACTGCTCTTTTGCGATCATGTAGATAAAGTTTAAAATTATTTTACGCTGCGCCGCTGCCATTCCGGCATAGATAGGCCATAAATCCACGCGGACAAAGTTGTAAAGTATTTCAAAGCCTTTGGAAAGAGGTAGCATTAGCGAAATGGGTTATTATTACAAAAGAGAAAAATATCTTTAACTGGTAATATTTTCAGGTCACCTCGAAGTCTGCGAAGCTTTACTCGAAGCAGGTGCTAAGGTCGACGAAGCGGACAACGATGGGAAGGGTCCCTTAATGCTGGCAGCTCAGGAAGGTCATACCCGTCTAGTGGAGGTGTTGATAGACCAGTGGGGAGCCCCGGTAGACCAGAGAGCTCATGATGGAAAGACTGCGTTAAGGTGAGTGGCTATTATTGCTTATGCTGGTCTACGAAGTTCAAATACGCAGGAGATATAACACACGTGCACTCTTAATTCGCTAACTTTCTTTTTTTTTTCTTTTTTTAAGCTATTGCATAGCTTCTATCGCGGGCCTTGAGCGTGGAGACCGAATCCAGAAATTCCGTAACGAAAATAACCTGACACGGGACTCCTCTCACCGCTAGATGGCGTTGATAAAAAATGCTATGCAATAGCTTTACCGCGGCAGTCCCCGAGTGCCACACGTCTTTTTTTATCTAGTTATCGCTCGGAAAAGACCATTGATTGCAAGATGGTGTTTCTGACAAACTGCAAAAATTTTTTATTTTTTTTTATTTTATTCTATGACAAGATAGCCCTTGACTGCGATCTCACCTGATGGTAAGTGACGATGCAGTCTAAGATGGTAGCGGGCTAACTTGGAAGGGGAATAGCAGTGTAAATTCAACCCATACCCCTAATCGGTTTCTACACGCCATCGTGCCGGAACGCTAAATTGCTTGGCGGCACGTTTTTGACGGTAGGGTGGTAACTAGCCACGGCCAAAGCCTCCCACCAGTCCAGACCAGAGACAATTTAGAAATAATAAATTACTAAATTGCCCCCGCCGGGAATCGAACCCGAGACCTCCCAGTTATAAGACCACAGCGCTCACCACTGCGCCAGGGAGGTCGTCGAATTTCAAAATGGAATTCAATTTAAAAATTTAAGTGTACGCAAAAACAGTTCAACCCACAAACCTTTGTCAAATTAAATAAATACATAATATAAAGGACTAAAGTTAACTTTTCAATTGATAAGTTGTGTGGGTTTGAATCTTTATTGCATAAATGTGCGTCCAATTATTATGAACGTAACATTGATTGATATAGCAAAGAATTTTGAAATCATTTTGTGAACATTCTGTGCGCTAGGAATTCACTTGACGAATCAAAAGGAGAGTTGTTCTCAATAATAGGCCGGCTAAGATGTGAGATGAATGAATGAACGAAAACATATGGATTCCTTCACAGATTAGCAGCTCTGGAGGGGCAGTTTGAAACAGTCACAGCGTTACACTGTCGCGGCGCCGACGTTGACGCGTTGGATGCTGACCGACGCAGTACGCTGTACGTGTTGGCGTTGGACAATCGGCTGGCAATGGCGCGACAGTTGCTCGCGTGCGGAGCGAGCGTGCATTGTAGCGACACCGAGGTGAGGATATTTTACGCGTTGGACGCTGACCATTTATGTTGGCGCTAGCGTTGGATCTTAATAAAAAAATTCAATGTTTTTTCTTTTCAGGGTCGAACACCATTACACGTGTCGGCATGGCAAGGCCACACTGAAATGGTCAATATGCTTATAAAAGTTGGTGAGTTTCTATTTCAATTTCTGGTGAGTTTTTTTTCTGGTGAGTTGTTCTTTCAAGTTTTTCTAATTTTCTGAATGACACTTTTATTAAAAGTGCTAAAGGGCTCCTGAACTTTGTGTTGTGCGTGCGTGCGTGCGTGCGTGCGTGCGTGCGTGCGTGCGTGTGTTACTGCAAGCGCGAGGCATGAGACTATAGTTTCCTTGTAACGTTACATAGTTGGCACTACGTAACCGTGCGTACTACTAAACGCATTTCACAGTGTAGAGCGGATCATCAGCGCGCTTACGAGCCCGCGATGACGGTAAGCGTGACTATACAACCACCCTCGTGCTGCAATAACATAATTTTACTATGACGTACTAATTCCATTGTCCACAATATTTAAAGTAATCTAAAGTCTGCAGGAGCTATCCATATTCATAGTCTATTATGTATAGGTGGCGCGGCGGTGGACGGGCGCGACCGCTGCGCGCGCACCGCCCTGCACGCGGCCGCGTGGCGAGGCCGCGCCGCAGCCCTACGAGCGCTTCTGCAGCACGGGGCTTCGCCCTCCGCCGTCTGCACGCAGGGCGCCACGCCACTTGGTGAGCACTGCAGGCTTCAATTGGACATTTGACACAAACGTCACTAGACAATACAGCGTTGTAAAGTCGAGAACTTCCAACATAGGGTTATTCAAGAGGCGGACCAACAAATTCCTAAAAAGCCGGCAACGCATTGGTGGTGCCTCTGGTGCTACAAATGTTCATGATCGGCGGTAATCACTTAACATCAGGTGACCCGCCTGCTCGTTTGCTCGCTAAAAATATATTTAAAAAAAAACATCTGAGGATGCTCCGGT
This sequence comes from Hipparchia sbordonii, assembly GCA_038048805.1. Classification (NCBI taxonomy): domain Eukaryota; kingdom Metazoa; phylum Arthropoda; class Insecta; order Lepidoptera; family Nymphalidae; genus Hipparchia; species Hipparchia sbordonii. Next base: position 11,143,728 of record CM076107.1, read on the forward strand.
GTCGGGGCGTAACGTGCGTCGAAAGTAGTACAAAAGTCTTGTGTGGTGGTGCATGTGAGTGGTGGTGCCATTGCTTGCTTGGGAACTTTGCTTTCTTGCTTGGTTGGGGAGGTAAGCGATGCTTAGCTTGTAACTGCATGTTTGACCATACAGATTTTTTCTGTTGGCGGATTATAGCAAAATAAGTCTAACCTTTTCTTGCTAATCATGAACTTCCGCAAAGTATCGCCTAATATTTGACTGAATGTCAAAATGAATATTCATTGATTAGTAGTGATAGTAGATAGTGTACTCCTTTTCACCAAGGAAAAGTACGAGAAAAGGTTTATTATGAAAGGGAAAGTAAGAGATTTAGATCCACAACTGGATTAAACTGACAAGTTTAGTTCAGTTGTGAATAATAGAATTAGCCTCAATGTATGTTATTTCAACAGGCATAGCGGCTCAGGAGGGGCACGAAGAATGTGTGCTGTGGCTTTTACAACATGGCGCTGATCCTTTGCAAGCCGACCATTGCGGTGAGTTCACGAGCATTGTACTTATATGAAGTTTATATTGTAAATTGAGCCTATGATGCATTTATTTATACCTATAAGTAGGGCTCGGATTAATATGTAAATACATATTTTTAATTTACACTATTTTCGGTCTCAAATGTGTTTTCTACATCGATTATCATATAGAGATTGTGAAAAACTAATTTTTATTTTCCATGTTTTTCCATATTTTCCCATATTTCATGGTTAAGTCCATATTCTCGATATTTTCATCCATATTTTCGATTTTTATATCATAGAACATGAGTTAGTTCACAAAAATTGATATAATTTTACGTGTTTGCATTCTCGCGTAATATTTGTCGTATATTTAGACAAAATCAACAGAGTTTTCATTTCAATAATTTAAAAAGGCATGTGATTGTGTACTGCAATCAATTTAATAAGACAGATTTAGTGGAAAATTAATAAAACTTCATTTTTTATTTGAATTACCTAAACATTTCGCTATCTTTTTATAATTTTTTTTAATGTAACTGTTACTGTAGTAATTTTTCACAATAAACAATGTGTAACATGAAAGATATTCTTATTTTATAGTCCATATTTTTTCCATATTTTACATTTTTTGGTCCATATTATATGTACATATTTTGAATTTTTTAATACATATTTATCCGAGCCCTACCTATAAGTTACCATATAAATAACTATAATAATATAATTGATTGACCCAGGTCGTACCCCGGCTAAAGTGGCATGGCGCGCGGGACACGCGAATATCTGTCGACTCCTGGAGCGCTGGGCCGCGCCCTCCGCCCCGCCCGCCGCGCCGCCCGCCGCGCCGCCCGCCGCGCCGCCCGCCGCGCCGCCCCCCGACGACCTGCTGAGACCCGTCCGGACCGGTATGTGACTTTTAATAAGAACAAGTACTTAAATACGTCAAAAAAACCTCAAATTTAATTTCATTTATCTCAAACCTCAAAGGAGGTGGGTTGATAAGTCCCAATTTTCGCCCCCCATACACTTCGCCCCCTATACATTAATTTATTTTGGTTCCGTGAACGCTTCATTCTAAAATATTAAATCAAAGCTTAAAAAACGACTAAAATGTATAAACAAAGCCGAATCACTCTCTTTTTGGATAATATTTTCTGTAACTTACAATTTTTTTATCACCTAAACTTTATATTAAAATAAAGTTTAAATCTTCAAGTATATAAGTACATTTACAATTTGTCGAAATCTGGAACTTTTTTTTTCGAGTGTATGAGGGGCGGATTTTCGGCCTTATCAACCCACCTCCTTTAATTTCATTTATCTCAAAAATTCCGATATTTGCAAATTGCAGTATAAAAAATTTTTAGGACAGTCTTCTGATTTCATATAACAAGAAACAGCGAATTTTTTGTAAATTAATACTTAGAATCGCAGTGATCCATCGTTAATTAATCATAAGTAGTATTTAATTTAAAAAAAAATTATGTAATTTAGTTTGCAGACCAAATCAAATCGTCATATTGTCCCAAAATGTAATTTCTAAAGTATCATTTTATTAAGGAAACCTCTATAACCATTACTGATTAATTATTGAAAAGGGCGTGACCTTAGTAATGAGTAAATGATGCAGCGATTGTTATTACTGTTAACTTACAAAGTTACACTGAGGGCTCGGAATTACTGTTTACTTACAAAGTTACCCTGAGGACTCTGAGTAAAAAAAAAAATTGTTTTGTAGGGTCCCCAGATTATAAGCGGCGCAGTGTCCACAGCTCCAACTCAACAAAGTCATCTTCCAACATGACCGGTGGTTCCAACAGATCTCACGAGCATACCGAAGAAACAGTTCACGATAAGGTATGATGCATTTGAATGAAATAATTCAAGATTTTCCATATATTCTTCAAACATACCCCAATCTAAGATACAATTTAACCCGAATTTTAACCCAAACAGCAAAATGATCTTTTTTCTCTTTCTTTTTTTAAACTTAAAAAATACAGGTGGATTTGGGCGTACTTACAGGAGCATTTATTTCAATAACGATCTTATAGCCTACTTGTGCTTGTGAAATGCTATTATAGGTAATAGAGTGTAATACAATGCCGTTATAGGAGCTTTATTAGTATTGATAGACTTATAGTCTTTTTTTATAGGACTATTTTGCTAGTTGGGAAGCGTGTAAAAACGAGTTCAAGTAGAGTTAGGATTATGTCCCGACGCATAGTAGTACGTCATTGAGGGAGTAGAGAGTCTACATGTGTGCCCTATAATATCTCCGAAAAATCGACCAGTGAAACGTTTGTTAACAAACCGTGTGTAAAACTTCTAGCTGTCTCTATTTGCAGACAAATCGCGCAAATCTATCCCTCTCTTTCGCACAACAAGTGGCCCGCTGTGGTCGCACTCGTCGGGAAATAGACAGAGATGAACCTATACCTGAAAACCACGCGGTGGAAAAGGACGCTAAACTGAGGTATGTATCGATTAATTGTGTAAGTATAAGTCCCGTCAATCTTCTTGTTCACTCTAATATTCGTGGATATAGTTTTGCAATTCACGAGGGCGCGTGGCTCATGGTTGTGTGTGTGTTGTATCTGTATAAGTATGAGCGAGAGCTTGCTCGCGCCTGCCCGCTCCCACGCACGCACACTTACGCAATGTGCATGTACACGACGTAACCACAAGTAAAGCTCAAGCGCCCTCGTGAATTGAAAGAACTACCTTTGCAACATTGGTGTGGTCTTATTGGATAGGATCGTGTTTTGTGTCAATTTAAGAAACTACATTTTCTACAAAGACTCGATGGTTTAGTTTAAAAATTCGATTGTTTTATGATTTACCGTTCCTGCAAGATAACCCGTAGGAATCTATTATGGGTGAGGGAACTAATCATAAGAAAAAATTACACTGGCTTCACACCTTTTTCCAACGCTGGCCATTAATTCGTCCAAAATATGGGTTGACGAATTAGCCTTGGTTCCAACATAATTGCCATTATTGGGGTAGGCCGGTTTGTGTCAGTTTCTTAGAAAATACCCGCAAATACTTGTGATGTATTCATTAAGAAATGTTGAGGACAGCGTGCGTAGTCAAACTATTTCAATGACTACGCCAGTTTAATATTGTCACCGGTTATGAATAAAACACATATTTTTTAGGAGTTACGTTGCAAACGAGAGAGACGGTGAACTACGAGGCTATGCGAGAGAAAGGGACAGGAGACGGGAACAGAGACATGGTACCGCCAGTCCTTTATACGCGTCCCCTCCAAGGAGCCCTAGCGAACCGAGGAGTCCCTCACCTATATTAGCTGGTAAGTTAATTTTATTATACACTTAACCTATATTTCAAACTCTAAATTGAAATGAATAATCTCAACCCCCCTGGTCTTTATACAAGTGATTATTCCTCACGATCTCATCCCCCAGGTCTTTAAACAAATGATTATTCCTCAGGATCTCAACCCTCCAGACCTTTAAACAAGTGATTATTCCTTTAGGATCTCAACCCCCCAGACCTTTAAACAAGTGATTATTCCTCAGGATTTTAACCCCCCAGACCTTTAAACAAGTGATTATTCTTCAGGATCTCAACCTCGCAGGTCTTTAAACAAGTGGTTATTCCTTAGAATCTCAACCTCGTAGGCCATTAAACAAGTGCTTATTCCTCAGGATCTCAACCCTCCAGACCTTTAAGCAAGTGGTTATTCCTTCAGGATCAACCCTCCAGACATTCAAACAAGTAATTAATTATTCTTCAGTATCTCAACCTCGTAGGCCATTAAGCAAGTGATTATTCCTCAGGATCTCAACCTCGTAGGCCATTAAACAAGTGATTATTCCTCAGGATCTCAACCTCGCAGGCCTTAAACAAGTGATTATTCCTCAGGATCTCAACCGCCCAGCCTAACGAGCATGCAGCCCGTCGTGACGGACACGCACTTCAATCGCGACACGCACATGCGTATCATACTGGGCCGAGAAAACAAACCCGCCAACGAACGACACGACAGGTATGTTTAAGGCGCAGTTGCCATTAGGGAGTAGAATGGAGCCGAGGCGCAACGTCTTTTAAATAACAATTCAAACTCAAGTTCACTTTTGTCTGGTGGGAGGCTTTGGCCATGGCTAGTTATCATCCTACCGTCAAAGACGTGCGGCCAAGCGATTAGTGCAACAGACGAGTGCGTGCCGACATGATGGCGTGTAGAAACAGATTAGGGGTATGGTTTCACACTGCCATACCCCTTCCAAGTTAGTCCGCTACCATCTTAGACTGCATCGTCACTTACCATCAGGTGAGATCGCAGTCAAGAACTATCTTGTCATTGAATAAAAAAAAATACTTTAGCATAGCGGCAGCGGCGATACATTGCGCCGCGCGGTCTGCCAGCACAGACATTCCGAAATCTATCGTTGATTTATGTAATCATGCCAAAGCGAATTTCAACCGTATGTCTCTACAAATAAAGCTGAATTTAGGTTGTCATCATAAAGCTGCGCCTCGTGGTTGTTGGACCTAAATGTATTATTGACCTCTTATACCTAGATTGTTTCTTTACTAGCAACAAGATTATAATATCTAAAACCTGTGCTATTTTAGTATAATGGTAATGCTTGTGATTGTTTTTATATTTGTACATGTATGTTGCACATATTTTCGCATGTAAATCAATGTTATAATTATGTACAAAAAATATTTTATTAAAGGGTTGCATTATTCGTAAAATAATTTCTTAAATAATATGGAACAATAACGCTTTATTGACCACTGAAAACCATAAACGGGCGCTTTACTTGTGGTTACGTCGTGTACATGCACATTGCGTAAGTGTGCGTGCCTGTCATTAGCCTAGGTGGGAGCGGTCAGGCGCGAGCAAGCTCTCGCTCACACTTATACAGATACGACACATACACAACCATGAGCCACGTGTCCTCGCGAATTGAAAGAACGAAGCTATTATTTATTACTGACTAATTTTATTAATTTGATATGACCCATTGCTCTTGATGAAGGAAATTAAAATCAAGAGAGAAATGCATTCATATGGAAAAGCCGTAAAAATTACTTTACTCTACATTAAATATTCCTTATTTGTTTCTTTTATTATCCCTTTTTTTCTTTTCTTTTCGAAAATATGAACATAGCGAGGTGGTATTGGCGACGCGGTTTGTTTACAACAGAATAGTCGGCAGTTTAGGAAGAGCGAGAGGGAAGATATTTAAGAAAACGTGAGTGAAAAAGACAGATGTACTCGACAAAGTTGTATCAGAGCTATTAAATATGTATTGTTATGTTTTTACTTATGGGTTAATTTAGAATAGGTACTGGGAGCATAATAAAGTAATTTTTTTTACCGAAATATTACATTTTTTCGCTTTTTTATTTAAGTAAATTCAGAATAGACGCTTTTATCTTGTTTCTAGAAAAAAAATCGGAAAATTTTTAGATGTCGTCATAACTTTGTCGAGGTTTTGTCTCAGTTAGGCTGGTAAAATGCTGTAACTAAGTTAAACAATCATCTCGACATCATAAAAAATCATCTTCTTCGTTTCTTTATTGAATAATTTTTAAGGAATTCATATATAAAAAGTATACAATAACAAGAAGTTTCTGAACGTTTTAGTTATGACTTATAATTTGCGAGTATGTGTTGTGTATGCATTAGTATGTGTCCGTTTTTTGAGAGTGTTGTACGTGCGTACGTGCACACATGCGTGCTTGCGTGCAGACCTGCGGATATGTGTAAGTGGGGATGTGTGAATTTTTTGGCGTCAGTTCTGCTGATGGAATAACTGATTGGCATTGTTTTTTTATTATTTTATTTGGGAGAAAACGTGTGTGTAAAGCCACCAGTTAAGAAGAATGGTGGAATAAAAATGTCGGACGCTTATACTCAGCAATGGATATGTGGGATTTGTTTAACCATACTATGTTATTTTAATGTACATAAAATTGTTACTCTCACCTCATTTTAATTAAATAACTTAGTTACAGTGTACAGTGTTAAACTAATATTACTAACCTGGTTTTTATTTCGCTTTAATGTAGCATTCTAACCTAAACGCTTATGGTGTGCGCTTGCTTGGAAAAAATAGGGTTCTGAAGGGAGGCGTATACCTATGCCTTAACGGGGCTTTACGCCAAACACGCTCTCTGCTTACCATAGTTTAACCCAGTAAACAGATATATTTTCAACAAAAAAAAATTTGTTTAGCTATTTCGATAGTTGAAGTTTATTCAACAACTTTATATATGATACAAGTATAATACTTATTGAGAAAAAAAATTTCAAATATCACTAAGAACTCACTTTTACTAGAAAAACTGCTTCTGGAATTTCCATGAGCGTGAAATGTTCTACTGATATAAACCAGAAAAATAATTTATTTTTCAAAAGTAAAGGAATCAAAGTATATTCAGCAATTTTTATTTTAGACTTACATCTTTTCATTATTTATTGAAAAATATAATCATAAAACTCTCTAAAAAATTTGTATGGGAAGCGGTATATTCGGCGACGCAAGCGGCCGCAAGTCAATCGCTTTCGGGCTTTCGAGGTGGAAGGACGCTTCTCGGCGCACGCGCCGCAGCTCAGTTTATTTACGCGCGAATTTGTATGTCGATAGTGGAATCCGTACGGAGAGGTATCAAAATCGAGGAAGAAGGTTTATATTTTTATGTAATTTTGAATTTGTTTTTTTCTTAGGTTTTTATATTGTATATACTATTATATAATATAGTACCTACCTATAGCGCAGCACTTGTAATGTAGACGAGGTCCCAGGTTCGATTTTCGGGTCGGGTCACAAAATGTACCTACCTATTGGATTTTTTGACAAGAATTCGCAGTAGGTAGGTATCTACCTATCAGCCTAGTACTTATACTTATTGGATTTTTCTGTCAAGAAATTCGCAGTAGGTACCTAACTATAAGCCCGGAGTTCTCTGGTCGTATCAGATTTCCGTCCCATCGGGCTATGAGAGTGAGGGAATAGAGATAAGTAGGTTTTATAATTTGCTCAAATGTGTTAACTTTATACCATCAATTTCATACTTTTATTTGATGGTAGTGTGACTAGTACCTACCTAAATTTTAATTAATTTGATTGATCGTGTAAGAATCTGATGACATTAATGTCAAAGTAAAATGAACTTAATTTGTATATTCATAAAGTCGCATATTCAGTACAACTGATTTTAATTTGGAGTGTGTCGTAACTCGTATGACGTATAAGAATGCATAGGTAGGTACATGAAATTTTTTTAATCCATGACAAGATAGGTAGTCCTTGACTGCGATCTCACCCGATGGTAAGTGACGATGCAGTCTAAGATGGTAGCGGGCTAACTTGGAAGGGGTATAGGAGTGTAAATTTATCCCATACCCCTAATCGGCTTCTACACGCCGTCGTGCCGGAACGCTAAATCGCTTGGCGGCACGTCTTTGACGGTAGGGTGGTAACTAGCCACGGTCAAAGCCTCCCACCAGACTAGATCAGAGACAATTCAGAAATTATAAATTCCTAAATTGCCGCCGCTGGCAATCGAACCCGAGACCTCCCAGTTATAAGACCACAGCGCTCACCACTGCGCCAGGGAGGTCGTCAAAATGTAGTAGGTACCTACTATAGTTTATCGTATAAGAATTTGATGACATTAGTGTTATAGTAAAATGAACCTAATTTGTATGGACATAAAGTCACATTTCAGTACAACTGATTTTAAGTTGGAGTGTATCGTATCTCTTTTGACGTACATAATAAGAATGCATACATGAAATTTTTTTATTCGATGACAAGATAGCCCTTGACTGCGATCTTACCTGATGGTAAGTGACGATGCAGTCTAAGATGGTAGCGGACTAACTTGGAAGGGGTATAGTAGTATAAATTCAACCCGTACCCCTTATCGGTTTCTACACGCCGTCGTGCCGGAACGCTAAATCGCTTGGCGGCACGTCTTTGACGGTAGGGTGGTAACTAGCCACGGTCAAAGCCTCCCACCAGACCAGACCAGATACAATTTAGAAATTATAAATTCCTAAATTGCCCCGCTGGCAATCGAACCCGAGATCTCCCAGTTATAAGACTACACACACACACACAGCGCTCACCACTGCGCCAGGGAGGTCGTCAAAATGTAGTAGGTACCTACTATAGTTTATCGTATAAGAATTTGATGACATTAGTGTTATAGTAAAATGAACCTAATTTGTATGAACATAAAGTCACATTTCAGTACAACTGATTTTAATTTGATGTATAAGAATTATTAAATTGAAAGATTGAGCTCTAATGCAATGAAATTAGGGTTCATTTTACTTTGACGCTAATGTCATAGAATATGTAGGTGTACTATACTAGCTGATGCCTGCGTCTTCGTCCGCATGGGAAGTCTTTGATTTTTTGGAATACAAAGTAGCCATCGGTTGGGCTATCATTGGGGGTTCGTCGATTGACTCGGCTACCGACTCACCGCATCAATTCCCCGCCCGCCCTCTTAGGTACCTAGGTACTTCGTTTCCACTTAGCATTTCTTTTTTCTCGGCTTTCATAAGAGTCAGAGGTGCGGGTTGTTACGTTCCCTCAAATATGGTTGAGCGAAGCAATGGCTGGATCATGCGTCATGCTCGTGAACGGGTGCCACCAACGGGAATGGGTCTGCTTTTGCCTGCCTGTGTTAACATGTATTGAATTGTATTTATTTGTATTTGTATTGTATTTTCCTTCCTCCAACGCTAGGCTGCTAATGTAGTCTATACTCTATACTTAGTACACTACTCTGCAGTATCAGAATTAAGGAGCTAGGACAACCCAAAACTTCATGATGTAGTTTATGCTTTGTGATAAGCATATCAATTCGTAATCGATAGTTTCTATATCCGCACAATTTGGGTGGAAAGTACCCCTGCAGCATCAGGCTTAAAGAGTTGAAGGTAAAAAAAATTATGGGACCACCTCAAAAGCTTCCTCTATCGATTAAAAAAATCACGCGAATTGGTCCAGAAATCCTGGAGTAATCGGTGGGCATACATAGAAAATGAAATGAGTGTTATTGTGAGTAAGTTAGTAATAAAGTGCTGATTTTGCTCTTTCAATAAGAATATGTAACGGGCGTCAGTATGTAGCAAATCCTTGAACGTTAACAGTATAACGTCCGGAATAGTGCAAAACCGCGAATGTGCCATAGGTAAAAGGCGCGTATCTACACTAGACCAAGTTTAACAGGGGAAGGTTAAAACTTTATAAGTTTCTTATTTCTACGGCTAATGGGCTAATTTTTACACAGAGAGTGTGTTCATTCATGTATTCTATGTATTAATAAAAGTAGATATCTTTTAAAGTGATTAGTTTAGTCGCTACGGCACTTACGCGGTTCTGATTTAACCACAAACGTATGAAAATGGAGTCTAATTCCGCGTTCCGCGGTTTTGTAATCAAACAAGTAATAATGTTACAAAATAAAATTTAATAATCAAAACAAAACATGACATTCCAAATCTACTCAAAAGAATGTATCTCCAAGAGCATAATTAGATAAATAAAACAAAATCAAAAAGCAACTTTTCTCTAATGTCTTTTAGAAATATAAACACTGATAATACAATAATATCAATCGTAGTTTAATTAACTCTTACATTCTATTCAGCCTGTATCAGTAATTTCAATTGCCTTATTAGAATAGTATTACTCGTAAATATTTAAATTAAAAAAAATCTATATAAAGTAAAAGCACTTCCCCTGCTCAAAAAACTTATTAAATATTTTTGAGGAATAAACGTGATCCCAGTTTATAGTTAACCGCCTTCTAAGAAGGAGGAGGTTATCAATTCGGCTGGTATCTTTTTGTTCTATGTATGTCCACCAATTACTCCGGGATTTCTGGACAGATTCACCTGATTTCTTTTTTAATCGACAGAGGAAGTTTTCGAGGTTGTCCCATATTTTTTTACCTTCAACTCCTTAAGCCTGATGCTGCAGGGGTAATTTAGAGGTACTTTAGGTCTTAGCTCTTTAATGCTGCAGGGTAGTGCCTACCTAAAGTGTGAGAATTTAGAAACTGTCAGTTTCGAATTGATATTGTTGGCTAAGCATAGACTACATCATGGAACTCTAGGCCCAAGATCCACAATCCTGAGACTGTCCACCTAAATTGCGGGGATGTAGGAATTGTGGATTACCGTACCGTAGGTACCAATACCTACGGTACTTATTAACAATCCACAATTTCTAGTCTATACTTGGGTATAGACTACATTAGTGGCGTAGCGTTGGAGGGAAGGGAGAAAGACAGCAGGCACAAGCTACAATAAAAAAACTTAAAATAAAAATTCTTTTCAAAAAAAAAGATACCAGCCGAATTGGTAACCTCCTCCTTTTTGGAAGTCGGTTAAAAAACCGACTTCTTACGTCACTACAAAGAATAAAAATAATTTTAGTTTGTACACGTTTGTTGAAGTCGGACGGGCTTAAATATAAACGATGAAACCGATGCGCGGCACTCGCCTTCTGATGGCACATGAGAGGCACGTTTGTTAAAGTCAGGCGAGCATCGTGTATCCGTTTCATTAAACGTATTTATTTGAACTGGGTAATTTGCACATGCTCGCTTTATAATATTTAGTTATTTTTTGTAAAAAAGTGTAGTTATTAGCAAGGTTAGAAATGAAAAAAAACTCAAAATAAATTAAAACTGTATTCAATAACGATATTCAATTCGATAAGAAAATGTCACCGCCGATCACATACGCGCCTTCGATACTTGCCGGGAGTAGATACGCAGTATTGTTATTGGGCAATTCCTTGCTTTCTATTGACCGAATGAAACAGGGGTATAAGACGTAGCTGCCGATCAGGATCCTGCGTACAATGCCCGTGAAATCTTAAATTGGGTATATTTGTCAGATACGCGGAATAAACCAATGCTAGTTACGCGGATTTGTACTATCCCCGACGATAATCAAAATGCAAATGAAATGATTCTTGTTGTGAGTAGTTCTGATTTTGCTCTTTCATTACTAATATGTAACTGGCGTCAATATGTAGCAAACATTTGAAAATTAGCAGTAGGCACCTATAATAAAATACTTTAAATTATTATTTGTATAAGTAGGTATGTCATTTAATTTTAAAAGTGTATGTACAAATCTACAATAAAGGGCTTTAATTTATTAGGTGCTTGTTTCATTTACCGAGCATACCTGGACATGAGTAAAAACGGATAAATAGGGCGCCCATCATTTGAACAAACAAGCTTGTATCATCGTACCTACCTACCTACTCTCACTTTTGTGTTTTATAAATTCCCGTGATTTCGTCCGCGATTTATTTTATACTTATCATTATCATAACATTGTCACAATAATACTCGGATATTGCAGGATCTAAGTCTAATCAGAATCTTAAAATATCCACTGTATAATGAATTCAAAACAGTCATTTTTGCATTAACCTTTGGTAGGTATATATTACAGACAAAAAGACAAATTTCTAAAAATTAATTAGGTACTTATTATTTCAGCGTTTTGCTTTATTCATTATCATCCCATAGAAACCATCAGCACCCATCAAAAGCTCAGTGCAGAGCGCAGCTCTCCTCTCAGGGATGTTTGATTACTCCGACAAGTCAGAAATGCGTGACCGGGATCGAACCCGCGACCCCCCGAATACCTAGGAGACAGCAGTCCTAAACATGGCTGTACTAGCTAGTATACTTATTTCGTTACTATAGTATAATAACTTACCTACCTACTAGTTGATGCCATTGCTTTGCTCGCGTGGATTTAGTTATCTCTGATTTTCCGGGATAAAAAGGAGCCTGTGTAACTCTCCCGGTCCTCAACTATACCCATGCAAAAAATCACGTCAATCCGTTGCTCTGTTGTGGCGTATTTGAAGGACTAACCAACAAACAAACAAACACTTTCACATTTTTTCGCATTTATAATATAAGTAAGGATAGGTAGGTAGTAGGTACCTAGTTTTTCCAAACTTCGAAAAATGATAGTCAAGCGAAAGTTTTGTACGAGTTCACTGCCCACCGTGCAGCATATAGGTGTGCGAGCGAGCGCGCCGATCGGTCTGTGCCGGCGCAAATATACCTAAAACCGACAACGCCTCGCGCCGTATGAAACCCTTAATACCGTGCAACTATTTAAGAATAAGGTTGATGCAAAAGCAAATATAATCAAAAACCTGTGAATAAATTTAAAATTGGTTGTAGAAATAGATAGTATTTTATTTATAAAATATATGTGCTGAACATTACATTGCTAGTTCAGAAAGGCTAATTATTTTATTAATGTTTATTTTAGATTAACACATGAGGAACAGTTTAAAATTTTGATTTTGTTTTTTTTTTTGTTTGAAAGGTGAATTAGTCGTGAGTTTTCTTAGCTATGTTTGATGGAAATCGATCGAAGATGGCCACCGCCACAAGATGGCGGATTACATATTTTAACGATTACTAACTAGCGATTAGGATGTTGTAACATGTCGGGGTGTTTTAATTAAATTACACTTGTACATTATTATTGTTATAATATTACCATTAAAAACATTACAAAGATCGAGTAAGCTTTTTATTGTGTAATACTTTCATAATATTATATACTTATTTTGTTCGCAGTAAGAACAAACGCAACGGAATTGTGACTAACCCAGCGATGCGATTGGTGGCCAACGTAAGAAACGGACTTGGTACGTATCATTTTACTTTTTTTTTAGGGTATTTCATAATGGAAACACAGAATCTTTATAGGCCTTTTTCTCAAAACTACTTGAGGTATACAGTTGTTTTTTTTTTAATATGAATAGCGGGGAAACGAGTAGGAGGTCATCTGGAGGTGTTAAGTGGTTACCGTCGCCCATGAACACTTGGGAATTTGTTGGTCCGCCCCTTGAATAACCCCATGTTGTAATTAAGTGTTTATATTTTTACTAAGTATAATGTTTTAACAATTTTTGAATTGATCCGGCCAGGATTTGTAAATCTTAAACTCTTTGAAAGAACTTCGTCATTCTGACTATCAGGTAACAGTTTCCCACGATAGCGTCTTTTCAGAGAGATGTGGATTTCGTCACGCATGTGGCTTAGACTCGAAAGCATTCAAAATGTATGTAAGTTCCTCGAAGAGAAGTATGAAAATGAATTGGTCTCTTTCTCACAGATAATGCTGCTGCGAATATACGTCGCACAGGTGTAGCTTTAGCGGCCAGCGCCAGTTCTGCGAACCCCGCGGTGAAGACCAACGCCTTTCAGTGGAGGAAAGAGACGCCGCTATAAATTTGCTAATGAAAGAAAGAGAACGCACTAAATTCCCATTTTCTCTTTTATTACTCCTTTCTGTGGAGAGAAGAGACGCCGTTATAAATGTAGCAATGAGAGAGAGAGAGAGAACGCACTAAATTTCCATATACTCTTTTATTACTCCTTTTTGTGGAGAGAAGAGACGCCGCTATGAATGTAGCAATGAGAGAAAGAGAACGCTGTAAATTCCCGTATCTCTTTTATTATTCTTTTCTGTGAAGAGAAGAGATGCCGCTATAAATGTACTAATGAAAGAAAGAGAACGCACTAAATTCCCGTATTCTCTTTTATTAGGTACTCCGTTTATTGGAAAAAAGAGACGCTGCTATAAATATAGGAATAAAAGAAAAGAGATAAAACTAAAATTTTGCTCTCCCATACGGTGCAAAGGGACAGCGGTAAAAATTAATAATGTTACTACTTATAAGTTATAACTTTATATAAGCTATAACTTGGTTGGTTGGTATTGTCAAGTGGGATAACATTGATAAATATAATTATTCAAAATTATCGTTATGGCTATGTAATATTATGTATTACTTTTCATACAATAGCTGATATCAATACAAAAGAAAAAGTACACTTGAAACCCAAATGGCCTGATTTATTACAAATCGGACATGTTGAAAAATTTTATTATATGTCATAGCAAGGTGCTCACAGATCAAATATAAACTTTATCTGGTCTGTGTTCGTGCTAGACATTACGGCACCTGTGCCTCGTCCGAATAAACTCTCTGTACACTGTATACTAAATCAGGCCTTAGCCTGAAATCTATAGACTGCACTCTCTCTCTCCGCTCAGACTCAAGACAGAGTTAAAACGAGATAGATTTATGTCAGAGCATATCTGTGTCTCGTTTTAACCTCATTCTTGAGTCTTAGCTGAGCCAGAGCACGCTCTATAGATCTTGTGTTGCTTTGAGACACATTTGTCTTAACTCTTACAAGCAATAAGGCATCGCCTAATTGTGCATGTTGAAAACAGGGCCGAAATACTAAAAAGCTTAAACATAATAGATTTATAAATACATATCAAAAATTCCGAGGCCGGCGGGATTCGAACCCACATCTCTCTGGGATTCGCGCCCGAGTGTGTTAACCGTTACACCACGGCCGAACCACGCGTCAGCCACGAAATTAGTGATATGTATCTACTTTTTCAATCAGTTTTATAGCAACTGTTAGCGACATCTAGTAGCGACACATTACAGTTGTCGATCTACTTTTTTCCAAGACACCATAAGCTTAAACATACTTAGACGGTACAAAGATAATGTTGAAAAATTTAAGTACTCATAACTTACTTAACACATTGAATGCCAGCTACGCAATATTGCGTAGAGGTATAGTAATGCAGGGGCCAAATACGTAATACAACGTAGCACTTTCTTACAATTTAAATGGGTATTTGCATTATTAGGCCTCCTGGAAAGGACGTTATTAGGTTCGTTGGCATCTCAAATAAAACATGACATGGAAAAAAAGTAACTTTATTATTTTTAAACTATTCTAAACAGGATTCTAAACTCAACTCAAATTACAGTATTATTATGAGATCAAAAATTGTTCAAATTGAGATCAAAACACTAAGGATGATGCAATAATTCGATCGGGTGGCGTGATCTAGCTGGGAAAGGGATAGAAGATGAAATGGTCATCTACGTAGTACTACGTATTCCGGCACCACACATTACAAGCGGCAACATTTTGTTGTGCGGCACAAGCGGGGTGCCGAGTACGTAGTGTTACGTAGATGACCATTTGTATGGTGGCAACCAATAACGACCTGAAAATATATCTGGCACTCAATGTGTTAACAAGTAAATTGCTATAAAAATAGTTGTATGGTATAAGTATTAACTGGACGCAGATACGCAAAAACAGTTCAAACCACACACCTTTGTCACATTAAATACATACATAATGTAAAGGAATAAAGTTGAGTTTTCAATTGATAAGTTGTGTGGGTTGACTCATTATTGCGTATCTGCGTCCAACTATGGTTCACCAAATGTACCTAATATAGTAACTTAAATCATTAAAAAAGAATAATGCCTGTTTTCACCAACCATACCTAAATCGTCCCCTAAGTAGGAGTCCGTTTAGGTATTACCTCAAGGTTCGTGAAAACGAAATTGACAGAAAGCGTAAAAGTTACGCTAAAGGGAACGTTGGTGAAAATCGGCAAAAGTATAGTATACTAATAAGGCATAATCTCACTGCAGTTAAATTATCTAGCAAGACCGATTCGTAAAAAATATGTCTGAAAATGACGTCACCATTTCTTCGATGCTTTCGATGCAACCGAATCTTTTACACACATTTTCATTATCAGTGTAGAAAAGTGTGCGACTCATCGGCTGAAATCTATAGATCGCAGTCTCACTTAGCTCAGACTAAAGATAGAGTTAAAACGAGACGGATTTACGTCGGAGCATATTTGTGTCTCCCTTTAACCTCTATCTTCAGTCAGAGCCCGCTCTATAGATCTCAGCATTAGCAGCTGATCCTTTGTATATCACTAAAGGCAGCTTCTCATATTAACCAAATTATTAAACTTAAAAATTTACTGACTACTACACGATTATCTAAAAATAATTACTACATTGTGACGATCGCAATCACTTCTAATAGTCATTCTGTCTCGCTATTGGCTAAAATGCATTGTTGCAACAAGAATACCCTAATTCAGCCAATCATCACAATTCAGACCAGCAGGGTTAGTATAAGATTTAATTCGATTGGTCGTATTCGATGACGTTAGCGTCACAGTAAAATGACCCGCAACAGCGTTGAATTAGAGCTCAATGTTGTGCATGCATTCGTTTACGTATATGAATACGCTCCAAATTAAAATCGATTGTACTGAATTTGTGACTTAAATCTATACAGTTAAGGTTCATTTTACTTCGACGCTGATGTCATCGAATACGAATACGATCCATCGAATTCAAACTTATACTAACCCCACAGCTGTGTTAATGTTATCATTGTTGAAAATAGTATTAACTCATTAAATCTGAAGTCCTAATAAATCTTAAAAATTAATACTTAAACAGTAATTTTCAGGTATTTTTTAATTTCATCTAATCATTTCAAATTATTAGTTTCATTTAAAAAGAAAAGATACTTAATTACATAGAAACATTTGAAGCGATTTTTATAATAACTCCTAATAGATATATTTTAGTACAAACAATCATTTAATCAACGATCGACGATTAAAATCACTAACATTTTAGATATCATAACTAAATAGAATAGAAGTATATATAGGTGATAAACTAAAAAAAACATACACTTAATGTTGCCAAGTTATTTCTTTCATATTAGAATAATAATAATTAATAATTATGTTTCAAAAATTTAATGTAACAGTATTATGTTTAAACTTTAAAATTACTTAATTAACATTTCAAATATGCATTTGTTTATTTGCGTACAAGATTTTTTTATCAAAAAATCCCGACTGTTTTCTTATATCACACGCGATCAGTTGGGTACAAATTTTCCTGATCTCAAATCGAACAAAGTTAACTAACTTAGTTTTTTTTACTAAATATAGTCTAAAGCTCTATATAATCTTATAAAACTAGTCCAGAATAAGTGCGGTGCCTATTTCTGAAAAAAAAAAATACTGCTAGAAGTGATTTAAGTTATAGAAAAATGGAAGAGACTACGCGATTCAAATTTTGATGCATTTTATCTATTTCATAAAAGAAATAGTTATAAAATACCCCTAAACCTCTATATTATATAATTTTTATTTTCCGAATCAACTTGGATTATAAAGTATTAATTTTCTTTTTATTATTTTTACAATGTCAATTAGGTACTTAATGACTTTTCACATTGGATTTGATTTATTATATAATCAAAATAAGTGTCGAAAAATAAATTCTTACTATAACACCGCTTCTTACTGTAATCGCGTAGCGTCTTCATTGTGTTATTTAGATTAAAGAAAATATTATTACTTAGTAGAATTAGTAATGGTATGGTAACACCAAGACGTGTTTTACGAATGATTTTATTTTTCCTGACTACAGGAAACTGATTATGTAAGATTATTGTGAATTAATATAAATAATAGTGGAATTATTATTTTTTTAAATTACTTTGATATTTAGAATTCAAACAACATAACTTTGTTAACAAGCTTTGCGTTTTAAACTAGAGAGATGTCGTATTATTAGAGCGTGCAATGTCCTGCAAATTGACCTCAACTTGTCTAAATAATGTTAAGATACAGTCCTGGTCTTTGTAAATTCGTTAATTGGTACAGTACCTGACAGTAAAATAGGAATATTTGAAAAGTTGGCTTTGGAAAGTCGGCTGATAGTCGGCTACATTCGGCTTCCTAGAGCATCATCTCTGTCTTGAGAACAACAAAATGACATAAGTGTATAGGTGTGCGTGACAGTGACGACGCCCTACGAAGCAGAGGCAGAACCATTGTTTTCTTCTTGGGTCTCGATGAGTAATTTTTTTTGCCGGGTACTTTAAAACTAAATCGATAGATCTAAAAATAATGCTATCCCTTTCAAAACGTTTGCTGTCGAAAAGTATGGCATTTTTAGAGCTGTCTATTTAGTTAAAACTTTTCATTAGTAGTTACTCGTAGGCAAAGCTTTTGCAATCAGGTGAAGTCAATTTTTTGACATTAAAATAAGGTTTCATGCTCTAGTAAGTTATCATGTCATCTCTCTGGTTTTTGAAGTGCATCATTTAGTACAATTTTACAGACTGTCACTACAGTGACCTTTGTTAAAAACTTAACCGAGCTCGAATTGGGCATTTTGTAATAATATTAATTTGTGAAAACCTGCCACGAATTAGAAAAGTCATCTTTAAATCTCATACCTTCAATCTATCGATCGATATCTGTTTACTTCAAAAATACAGCCACATTAAATTATCTACTTTTGAAATTAAAAATTATAAAAAATGACTCGATGTTCCAAACGCTATATCGTAATTCTTTTTACTTCTTTACCAGTTAAAGAAGTTGAAAGAATTCAGTAAATAGGTGTAGGTAGTAATTTGCTGGTAGGATTCTATGCAAAGAGCGTAAGTATAAATAATTATTAATATGAGCATTTATTCATTTGTAATCGATAGAATCTAGGTGCTGTATTTTATTTTTTTGATAATAATTTGATGTAATGTACAAAAATGAATGAATTAAACTTGAAGTTAACGAATAATTATTATAGACTCTATAAATATGATAAATACGTAAAATTGAGTGCAAATAGGCATTGTTGCTTGCGAAAAAAGGGAAAAGGTGTTACTGATGGTAAAATTTTTCAAATTCTCTGTGGGTAGGTTGTGGTGGATATTCCGAATTCGCTGTTCTATTGAGCTTTTGTTTAAAGCATAACAGATATTTTTATGCCTTTATGAAGTTAAACGTTTCAAAAAAATAACTTACTTTTAAAGTTAAAAAAATTTTTGGCTCTTACCATTAAAAAATAATAATTTTCGTGTAGATTTCAAAATAATAAAGTCGTTACATATAAAATGGCAACTTATCCCGAACGTAAACAAACTATATGATTTGTTTACTAAATTATTATTTGTAATCAGTCACCATCGATAATTTATATACTTATAAATATAATTTAAAAAATGTCTGTGAGCGTAAGACAATTTTTCGAATTGGAAAAATCTCAATACTTATTTATGTTTACTTTTATTTTAAATTGAAATCAAGTGTCATATTTGAGGCTACACATTTTAGTGAAATATTTTTTGTTAAAAATCTTGTATATTAATTTTACTATTATATCACACTCAGCTTCTAAATATGATTAATCATGAATGGATTTAAATAGATCTAGTACAATCAAGTACAATACTTTTTAGTAGGTACTATTTAAGTTGGCCGACCACATTTAAAGTAATGTAATAAGATTTATTATTTGGAAGCTAAGTCTGGTAATGTCGAAACGCCATTTCTCAAAACATTATCAGGATCTTTTTTTATGATGATCTGTATTTCAACGATTTAGGTGCGCTTATTTTGTCAAATGGTGTTTTTCTCTGTTTGCGAGTGTGTATAGAATTTTTCGTGATATTTACTTACTATGTTTATAATATAGGTGAATCGATTCTTGCTATTTTGAGTCAGTATGTTAAGTGGAACGGCTTTGTTTTTATTTTTATCTGGATAGACTAAATAGAAATGAAACTAAGTTATATCGACAGTTCTAAAAATAATCATTTTTTGCCATCCTTTTCTAAGGAAAAGATTGTAAAGAAGATGACACTATTCACTACTTTATCCATCTGGATAAGAATACTTTACAAAGTTGGGGTGGACTTTGGGTTTCGAACGAGAATTTTTATTATTATTTCACGTGTGTAATATAAATCAACAGTTTTTATATAACTTCTGTTTTTTTGATAGTAATTAATGTTCAATCATAAAAACTTCTGTTCTTGTTGTTAAAAATGTCTAGCTAGGTACTGGTGATAATTCAGTTTTAAGTAATTTTAACTTTGATAAGAGATTTCTTACCTCAGTTAAAGTACCTTGTCATAAAATAGTCTATCCTTTATGAAGTATTGACTGAAAAAAAGGATAGAATTACTGTTATATCTGAGATTGTGTACACAGTTATAGATTGTTTATCTTTTATCAGATAACATATTATAATAAAAATAATGTCCCCAGCAGTTATAAATTGTTTATCTTTTATCATTTAACATTTTATAACAAAATTTGTAATATTGCAATATCAGCAAGTTAGTATTGCAAGTTAACAAGTTAAGTTATTAACAGTAACAGCGTAATTTTGAACAATTTTTAATAACAATTTGCAACACTATAGCATATTATAATTAATTTACTTATAAAATTTCGTTTGTTAAATATTTTTTATATTAATAATTACGAAATATGCGATGTTATATAACATGGCAGAAAGTTTTAACATGTGTAGAAGCATAAAAAATCTAACACACTGAAGCAAAATATAAACTAAATAAGAGATTGTTATCGCAATATAAAAGTTTTATAACTGCTGAATGGGAGGACCAGAATAAGCCATACTACTTACCTATATGTGCCCAATCTGTGCATAACAAATCTTACTTATTATCTATCTTACTAATATATCTTATATATCTTACTAAAAAAAAATACCGATAGTTATTTTAAATTACTATTTATTATTAATAAGTAAAAATACTCGTTCGAAACACGTTGCAGTGGTAGTTTTAAGTGACGCTTATTTTGTATAAAAGAATAGCAATATTTATTTATTTATAGACACTGTTTTTCTTGTAATCGCGTGTGAGTTGAGATATTGTGATTTAGGAGTTATATTGTAACATAACGAACACACAGAATTTGTACGGTGTAATGTAGTCGGTGCAGTGCGGTGTAATGTTGTGAAGAAATATATTGAAATATATATAATTTCTCTTATTTTTTGTTTTATTTACAAATACCTTTTACCCACGACTTACCTAGGCCAAAACTTAATATGAGGCCATGTAAGTGGTCTGTATCTCTATGGTATACAACTCAATGGCAAAATCTGCCGAAAATTCTTGAAAAATACATTTATAGAGGATCTTGTCTCAAGCACTCCCCATACAAACAAAGTTTGATTCTTCTCATACCCATTCTCCAGAGTTACGCTGGTTGAAAGGTCCAAATAAGCGCCAAGTTTAGGTGGGCATCGAGCCTGAGACCTTTCAGTTCGCACATTTAATCGTTGGGCTATTGAGTTTTAAGCTATTGCATAGCTTCTATCGCGGGCCTTGAGCGTGGAGACCGAATCCAGAAATTCCGTAACGAAAATGACACGGGACTCCTCTCACCGCTAGATGGCGTTGATAAAAAATGCCATGCAATAGCTTTACCGCGGCAGTCCCCGAGTGCCACACGTCTTTTTTTTAAAAAGGTTTGTATTGTAAAGAAAGTTGTAAAGAATTAATTAGTAATTTTTTATACAAAGTATGCAAAGGCGGCCTTATTGCTTTTAGTGAGCTATCTCGGACAGCCTAGTCGACTGCTTTTTAATTATATAAGTAACGATAGCTACTGGATAATAGATGGCGCTACAAAATTACACTGCAATCGTTCAAGTAAGCAAGCAACCGTGGACAGAATAATCGAGGAAGTAGTATCTATCTATAGTAATGTGTGAATCGAGGTTTTGGCAAATTCCCTAGTGCAGTGATGATCATCAACCCCTCAACGGCTCACTATTGAGCGCAGGTCTCAAAGAAGAGTTATAGGCCACTATCTACCACGCTGGCCCAATGCGAATTGGCAGACTTCACACACCTTTGAGAACATTATGGAGAACTCTCAGGCGTGCAGGGTTCCTCACGATATTTTCCTTCACGCTTGAAGCACGTGACATTCAATAGCTTAACTCTGAAAAGTCGAAGTTCGGGATCGAATCCACAACCCCTCTAATAGAAGCTCGCAGTTCTAACGCAGTAGTCGGTAGTGAGCGCTGTGGTCTCGGGTTCGATATCTTGCAAGCGTAATTTGGGAACTTGTTCTGGTTTAGCGGGACGCGTTGGCCGTGGCTAGTTACAAGTACCACCCTACCGCCAAGAGGTGTCGCCAAACGATAGTGTTCCGGTACGATCACAAACATATAAGAGTAAGGGTACGATAGCATGTATATTGTATAAATCGATTAGAAGTATGAATTTTTATTTACTCAGTCATACTCCTTCCTTCTTAACGCGATACCATCTTAGACTGCATCGTTACTTGCCATCAGGTGAGGACCATCTTTTCATAGAATAAAAACAAGTAGAAACAAAAATAGGTATGTTTCGGTTAAACCGGGTTATTGCAGTTTTCAAACTTTTTCTTCTCCCCGTCATATTGATTTTGTTCGAATAAAATGTAGTCTGTTACACGGACTACAATAACAAATCAATTGGCACCTCGTTCATCAAAATCGGTTTAGGCTTGGTAGTTTAATCGCTTCGGTGGAACACTAAAATACCTACTTAAATTCATACTTCTTTCTTAGGCTGCTAAAATCATTACTCTTCCTTTTGTCTTTGCCGCAGTCGGATAAAAATTCACTAATTGGCCATAAAAAATAGCCACATCCTAATCCTTAATCGATCAACTTGTCTTGTTAGTAAATGGTATCAAGTTACGAGAGGGTAGTTCCGCCCGGCGCCGCGTGGCGCGCGCGTGTCGCGGCTCAAGAATCTATTGTTTTGATTTCCTGCCTTTTGAAAATCTTTTGACACGTTGTAAAGGATGTTTGGAAGACGTGTAGAGTTTTTTAAGATGTGAAGGAGATGCTTCCAGATTTATAAAAAGGGAATTTTTGACTATTATTAGTTTTTATAGTAGGTATAGTAATTACTTTTGACGTATAACTAGATAACTAAATTAGTTATGTTATTACGCCGAGTTTCTCAGGTTGTAAAGGATGTTTGGAAGACGTGTAGAGTTTTTTAAGATGTGAAGGAGATGCTTCCAGATTTATAAAAAAGGAATTTTTGACTATTATTAGTTTTTATAGTAGGTATAGTAATTACTTTTGACGTATAACTAGGTAACTAAATTAGTTATGTTATTACGCCGAGTTTCTCAGGTTATACTTTGGGTACCTCTAGGTACTATTAGATATTCTGTGTGTGTGTGTGTGGTCTTATAAAGCATTATTAGGCAGGTAGATGATAGCCTAGTCGTTAAGAACTTCGGATTTCTTTCCAGAGTTTCCAGGGTTCGATTCCAAGCATGCATCTCTGACTTTTCTGAGTTACTCATGTAACTTTTAAGCAATTAAATATCACTTGTTTCACTTACGGAAACTACCTATCTTGAGGAAACCTGCATGCTTAATAGAAAAATATCTTAAGGAGTTCTTTATAATGTTATCAAAAATGTTGACTGCGTCTGCCAACCCTTGGCCAGCGAGGTGGACTTTGGTCATCATGGGATACTCTTTTATTACTTCTTATTCGATGGGATAAACTACTTCGGCTGGGCTTGGGCAGAATGAAAGAATAAAAGGTTTGATAAAACAAAAACAACTATCTATCTATCTAACTATCGTAATTACCTACTCAAAGGAGCCAGGCTGCCAGCATTTTCGGGACTTCAATGGGCTTTTTTTAAATCTTTATTATTATACCTGCCGGGGGCTTTATCACAAAATTTATGGGGTTTTAGATTTTATTTAGTTTTAATTCTAATATTCATATTTATTATTTTTTTAAGTAATTAATTTACATAGAATTAAGTTTATTTTTAAATTATGTTACGTATCTTATTATATACCGTATTGTGTATTCGCTACAAACTGTACCTATCTCCACAATAATTGTAGCTATTCACCGTCGCGAGGCCGCCACGCGCCGACAATCAATATAAACGAAGCTTTTACTAAAGCTAATTTGTTTTGACAGCAATAATTTGATTTTTGAAACAATTTATCACGGGGTGATATCAAAAGGACAATGCAATCTACTCGATGGAGTATAAAGGAGTACAAATTGTAATTATGGGCCACGTAATCTTGCTACGAGTTCCGAATTGAGAAGCGTAGCGTAGCACTGTAGGACGTGCAGTGGTAGAACGTTGTAACTTGACACTCCGTCGTAGACTTGATAAAACGTAGCATTATTTCCAATCCTAAACTGTTCGATATAAAATATTTTTGCATATTGAGCATTTAGAATATATTTTATATTCTTTAGATGATTAAAAATGGGAAATCAAAATAGGTTCCTGATTCCTCAATTATGTTTCAAGTATGTCTAAAAGTCTTTACAGAATTGATAACAAGTTACAATAATACACGACACATGTGTATGTGTGTGTGTAGAAGTGGTATAAAGAACTAGGAAGCCGACCAAATCGGGTGGCTGCAGAGTGCAGATATGTAGTTGAATGAATTGCAGCGCATGCCCCAAACGATAATTCTTAAAATCATATTCGAAATTTAAATCACGTCGAACACATTGGAATGTAATAGCCAGTTCTCTCGAAGAAACCGCTAGCCGTAAAACCTCCTTAGACGACAGACTCCACAAACGATATTCCGTGGGAATATTCCCATCTTTAAAGAACCACGTGAACGAAGTCGCTTGCATCAGCTAGTCGATTTGAGCAGACTAGTGCTTTTTTATTTATCACTGCAGCGATCAGATAAACTCTAATAGCCCTTAACTCGCGATGTCCCTTATTAACTGCAGATGCAGTGGATCTCGAGTGCTTGCACTGATCCCGATAAATCACGTCGGTAGTGTATTGTGCCAACATTGTAGAGAGCAGTGCGATAGGGTTGAAACGTTGACTATAAATAGATACTTAGAACATACAATTTGATAAATTAACATACTTATAAAACGTTCTATAAACAATGGGCACTGTCTCTACCTAAAAATTTGTTAAATTGCATTCAAAAATAGCTATAATAGTAGGTATTCAACTATGGCAATAAGTAAGTCTTATTTTAACTTATGAAACAAAATATTTGGTGCTGAAAGTCATTTTGTAATAGCCAACCCTAAATGGGTATCAAAGACTTAAAATAATCCTGGAAGTTTAGGTTTAGGCTTTGAGAAATAGTTTACAATGGTTTAAATAAATATGTAGCTAGGCTCTAGATAGATAGGCTTATTTGATGAGTCAAAGATATTTTTATCTAATATCTAATAGTATCTAACTTAATTATATTCTTCCCTAATAAAATAGTTTTGCTAAGTAAAACCTTTGAGAGTTTATAATAAACTAGCTTTTGCCTGCGACTTCGTTCACGTGGACTTTTTTAGTACAGACTTTGAGAAGTCTGTACTCTTAAAATCCTCAACTATACCCATGCAAAATCTAGATGACAAATCAACAAAAAAAGCACACTTTCGCCTAATATTAGATACGGTCTAAAAGCGATAAGAGAACTTAGGTACTTACCTACATCATGGTCTTTACAAAAATTAACCTTTATCACGGCTCTGGATTCTAATACAAATAAAATAAATAATTAAAAATTAAATAAATAAATTATTGGTATAAAAAAAAGTTTTAATCAAACTACTGATAATAACTGACACGTCTGATTAGGCTGTATTAGGTCATGGATCTTTGCCTGCCCCGAAGAGGGACGAATTAAGAATACAACAGCCAGCCAGTGGGCAAGTGTGCCTTCCATTTTTAAATCGTCTGTGGATCGTGAACATAAGACACGGATGCAAAGTGGCGGCCAATCAAGCAAGGTGCGACGTTCCCAGCGCCAATTATTATTATGGGAAACCACGGCCCCATGGACCCATGCACTTGTTGAGAGCTTATTGAACTTCAAAACATCTACCTAATTGTCTATTATTTATTGTTGTTATATTATGTCTGTTTGTGCACGTATTTCTTTTCAACTACGCAATGGATTTTGATACGGTTATTTCTATAATTTAGAAAATTTCTTTCGGAAGGCCTAATTAATTAAGACCTACTTAAATAATAATAAGTGTAATACTGGGTGTATGGGTGTAAACCATATGGGTTATTTATTTAATTAGGTCTATATACGCACGTATACGTACTGGGTATACGAAAAAAAGTAGAGAATAGTCGATGGTATGTATGTATAAATAAAATAGTTTTGGGCGCTAACATTGCCAGCGCTGCATGGCTAAAGTAATGCGATAAATTAGTTTATCCCGAAAATACTAATTAGGGTTTCTTCATTATAAATAATAAAAACTTGCTAATAGGTTAGGAACAATATGCGTATAAATTGGTATGAAAATCAAAAATATATTTTTTAGATTCTTGCTCGAAACTTTAACAGTTTTTCTATAACAGTACCCAGTAGACTGTTTAAAAATTATTTAGTATTGATTAATGATAAGATGATTCAAATCAAGGTAAGAATTATTTCCAATTTCGTAGACGTTTATGACAGAAGCTGATTTTAACTTCAGAAAAACTAGACAAAGCCGCGGTCTTCAACTACTCATAATAAAACATGCAAATCCAACTGTAACCTCACTAGTCTAAAATAACCGGTAACAACGCGACAAAGTGGTGCCAAGCGACCCCTAACGCGTATCTTTTCATCCCCTAATTGCTGCCAACCCATTGGTGGAAATTTAAATTGTGACCGCGCACTCGCTTGCCATTGGTCGGAATGAGAGACCACGCCCTCGGTTTTGGGATTAGGGTGAGATAGGGTGGGTCACAGAGTACGACCGGCCTTGATACTTGCGATAAATGATTTTATGTGTAAAACTGAAAATATACTGGAATGTTTTTAATATAGAATCCTCGTTATTGATAATAACATTTTTATTTTTTCAAATGTGAATACAAGTTGATGATATCTAACATACAACTTTTTCTTTTATATTTAATCATTTATTTAAGTATAATTTTAATATTAGCTGAGTATTATGTTCCTGCGACCTACAAGAAAAGTTGAAAGAAAAGCTGACAGAACTTACGTCTTATGACAGCTATATTAAAAAAAAGTAAGGATCTATTAAAACTTAAAAAAGAAAACCTTCGCGGGATCGGAGAGCGCTGCTATGCCTTTTGTTTAGAGTGAAATATAATAGCCATACAATATTGCAATAAAAAGCGTTAGTTCACTGTTTGGCCACGACGGTTCTCTTTTCGAACCGACCGTTATGAAAGGTTTTTTGTAAATTCAATCCCTAAGGGATTAAAATAGAGTAATGAACAATCAAACTTAATGTGAGCGAAGCCACGGGCAAAAACCAGTCATTTATAAAACATGCCGCAAACTTTTGTTATATCGAACTAATACTATGAATGTGAAAGTATGTTTGATTGTTCTTTTCTACTTCTATCACACAGTAATGGAACAACAACCAACTACGGTCGAAAAATGGAACAACATTGTGAAAAATATCAAAATCATAACGAAGTCGCAAAAGCTGGATGGAATAATACATAGTATCAAAACCGTTCCAGCGCAGTATAGGCACTGTGCAGGGATGATCTGCTCCATCTTTGGCAACTTAACCCATGCGATATACGATTTCTGTAAGGGTGTGTACATACACTGCTGGAAAAATTATGGACAAAAGGTTGTTTAGAAAAAAAATTTAAAGACTATACTGCCTAAAATTGGTGGATGAAAGGATGTTTGGAAAATAACTTTAAAGACGATTGACTTCTTGGCGTAGTGGTTCGTTTTTCACCGAGTTCAAAAAAGAGGAGGTTCTCAATTCAACGAGTATTTTTTTTTTTTGGCGATGTTACTACATAGCTCCGTCAAATCTGAACCGACATTAATTTTTTTAGTCTTAATGAGAGGTCTCGAATTCGATTCCCGGCTGGTTGGTATATTGAGTTATACCTAAGTATACGAATAAAATATAGAACATAACTACTTTATAATATCTACTTACATCAAAAAATTTTGAAATCTGACAACTATACGAAACGGCGAAATAGTGTCGAATCCGGATAAAATATTCTTGATTAATAACCAGTTACGAAAAGACAAAGTATTTTTCTTATTTGGTAGCTGGTTACGAAAAACAGTTACCAACGTGGATGGAAGAAAAATTTCAACGCGGAATGATGATCGCTGAGAGAAGCATGTGACGTCACGCGCCCATTTTCGCGTTCTATGAGCGGTGCGCTTTGGCCTATAGCTCTTTTGTTTAGAGATAATTTAATATTTCTGTCACCGTTGTGTTAGATTGTTAATATTTTGATTTTGAATCCTCAAAAAAATTTAGCGAATTCTTCTTGCATCAGTGTAATGATTGCAATCAGCACTCAACAAGTATTATAGTTAGTTACCTATTTATATGGGATATGGAAACCGTTAGGTACGGCTGTGCGCACTAAGCCTTACGGTATCGGAAAATATCACTGCCAATTTGCAACTCTATTTCATTTGATTCCGATATGAGGCACCTATTATACTCCCGATACGTGCTTAGGAACTTAAAGGAAACACGACATAGAATAAAGTATCAAAACAGAAACTCTGCATCGTCATTTACCATCAGGTGAGATAGCAGTCAAGGACTACCTTGTCATCGAATAAAAAAAACATTTGGTATAGGTACATTTTCGCTACTGTGACATCAAATACTAAGTATATAAATAAAATTTAAATTAAATATCAAAAATAAAAGCTAAGTAGATATAAAAAATATCATCTCAGTTCATCTCTGGAGCGAGGAAATGTGCCCAGAACGCTGGCTGCGTTACCCCGCTGCATGGCCAAACTTATATGTTAGCTGAGGTAACTTCCAGCCCTTCGGTCACTAGTGGACTCTATGGGACGACAGATCCTTAAAATAAATAAATAAATGAACATTTATTCAGCTTAACACAATTAAATAAAATATAAGACTTGATTAACACTAAATCTATAACTAAATACATAAACTTGTATTGCAAAAAACATGTTATTGCTGTAGAGGCTATTGCTGTAGTATAAGAAGAAGGCTTCAGCGCTGATTTTAAAAAGGTTTTTTTAAAAATCAGCGCCATCCTCGCCCCAAGACTCCAGGGCTTCAACACCAAATTGGCCTTATACCTACATTACAACAAAGGGGAATCTGCGGACTACCCAACTCCTCGAAACTTCCAGCAGATGTATTGTGTTTGGGCTCGTTGATTTGGTCCTGGTGACTTGGCTTATAGTAAAGGAAAAAAACTAGGAAATAATATTTTTCTATTTAAAACGGAGTGATTACATTCTCTTTGTCTATTATAAACAGAAAAATATAGTTACATTTTGTACGAGAACAAAATCGTGTGGTGACAATTTCCAAATATAAAACGTTTTCTTTTTTATGCGTAATGAGATTACATAGGTCATAGACAATTAGACATTATCTCTATCATCAGTGAGCAAGATCTGACGAGGAGTAAGGAAGGTGGTGGGTAACAAGATGTGCTGTTTATCCCACATAGACACATAGGCCATAGATTCTTCATGTCAGGCGAGATTTAAATTTTTATTTAACACTTGTTAAATTATTTGGATGTTTTAATTGCATACTGGCAGTTCATACGTCTGTTCTATTCTTCTCTTCCTAAAACATTGGATCGTTTTATAGAATATACTATAGGTATAGAGTGCGCTTGTGTAGAGTATTTAATATCTCCTGCGTAAGTTGATCGATAGATAATTTCCGTTGAGATTGGCCGCCGTGGCCAGAATTCAGTTTTAATATAACGTTTTATTGTAAAGATCTTAGAGATAAACTTAAGCTTCCTGAGAATGTTGAGAAAGGTGAAGATATAAATGTTTGAAGCCGATAATATTTACATTTTCAACGTGAACTCTACAAATAATTCCACTATTTGAGAAACTCTTTATTTTGTGCAATTTGAAGTTATATTTAATGCTACAGAGTCCACATATTTTTATAGACACAAAATCCTGTAAAAAAAGACAACCGTCTAATCTAACCCAAATTCCTTTTCCCTCGCTGAAGCTCGACTAAAGCGTAAGGGGTTCCACCCCCAAATGGGCGGACCTCATCCCCAAACCATCCCCGTAACGACAGTTTAACTCGGTCCGCGCACCAAATCGCCTCGTTTCATCCAAACAACGAGCAAACGGATAATTATCCGTAATAATCATCGATTTACGTTCGAAAATTAAATTAGCATCTCTAAAATTTTTCGCCATATATGAAAATAAATGTTGACATGGACTTTTTTGTGTAAAACGGTTTACTTAAAAAAATATAAAATTTTATTTAAATTATTAAAAAAAACTATCTTAAATTAAAACTAAAAATAGTGATGGTCCCGTATTACCGTTCACCACTACAGTAAAAAATAAACAATCGCAGTTTATGTGCATATTTTAATAATTTTTCAGTCTCAAAACAATAAACAGTGATTTTTCAATAAACAATGTTCGATTTTAAATTTAAAAAGTTCGCGATCTGTTTTAATTCAATGTAAAACTATTATACTTTTTATAATTAAAAAAATCAATGGTGATGTTCTCGTAAGAAATTTAAATAATAATGGATCAAGACATTCGAAGTGATTCACCCGGTGATACGAACCGACAAGAGCAAAATTCGAAGACTTCTTTTTTAATTGAGGACATTTTGTATCGTGGGCAAAGGAATACGTTCAAACAGCCTGATCCAAGAAGGTTCGATTATGAAAGGGAGCCTAAATATTTTCCTGTTGCCAACGAGGTCCGGCCTGTGGCTAGGGAAGGGTCCTATTTGCAAGTGGCTATGGGTGCTTTAGGGGCGTATTTACATACCCCCAGCACTTACAAGGCTGTGGAAACACCGTACTTTCTTTCTCAAGGTATGTGAAATAATTTTATTAATAAAAATAAAAACAAAGAACTATAGTGTAAAACAAAAACAAAATGATTTAATAACTAAAACGATATATAGAAGCATGATGTTATAGTTCAGTTCTCCAAAACTTATTTTTAAAAAGTTTAAACCAAAAAAATTGTTAAATTTGAATCTATCATGACTGTATACAATAAGTATGGGTATTTGTCTGTATGGATGCATGATATTATGTAGAGCAGATATAATATTTAGCAACAATTTTAAGTATGTACTATGTAGTATGTAATTTTAATTTTTTAGTTTTTAGCGGCGTATCTACGGCGTAGCAATAATTGCTACGTGCGTAACGTATAGCGTAGCGATTTGCACCCATTTTTTTCAAAATTTTTGAACTAGCGGACGCCCGCGAGTTCGTCCGTTTCTTCAATTCACAATCGACAGTTCCTTTAACCCAC
Organism: Hipparchia sbordonii; assembly: GCA_038048805.1. NCBI lineage: Eukaryota > Metazoa > Arthropoda > Insecta > Lepidoptera > Nymphalidae > Hipparchia > Hipparchia sbordonii. Next base: position 11,175,262 of record CM076107.1, read on the forward strand.
AGTTTAGGTGGGCAGAACCCCTGCAGCATCAGTAGGTTTAGAGTTGAAACCCGAAGTTTTTACAGGACTATCTCGCAAAGTTTTTGTGTAGATTAAAAAAAGATTCACGCAAATCGGTTAAGAAATTTTTGTTTATTTTTTTTAATTGGTTAACTTTTTTGTTTTAATTGACACAAAAACTTTGCGAGATGCTCTCGTAAAAACTTCGGTTTTCAACTCCTCAATCCTGATACTGCATGTGTACTGCCTCCCTAAACTGTGGAAATTTAGGAATTGTCGATTATTATGACTATTCATAATAATCGACAATTCCTAACTATTTATTGTAGGTATCAAGTATAGACTACATCATTGAATTCCGGACCCAACTCCTCAATCCTGATGTTGCAGGGGTTCTGCCCAAGTAAACTGTGGGGATTTAGGAATTGTCGATTGTAAATTGAAGAAGCGGACGAAGTCGCGGGCGTTTTAAATAATTTCCGAAGTTTTGTTCTCATCACTTTTCAAATAAAAAATGTGTAGCAATGAAATTTCACGTTACACCCATTAAACAGTTTCTGTTTTAAAATAGTAAACAAATAACTAAATAAATAATTGTTAATTAATGTCCAAACTATAAATATAATATAAATAATAGGTATGCCAAAGAATCATTTTTGGACTTTTTGCAAATCCGTCACTGTTCTACAATCATGTTGATATTTGCACCTGCACCTACGTGCAGAATGACGCAAGTGTTATTGCTCAGGTGTCCCTTACCACGCCTTGTTCACCCCGTCGGAGCTGTCGCTGTCCGCGCTGAAGCACTGCCGACGGAGGAAGGCGAGGACGGTCTTCTCCGATCCGCAACTTACAGGTAACTTCGATATAAATGTACTACGCGTTCGGAACAGTTTTTTTTTAATTCGATGACAGGGTAGTCCCTGACTGCGATCTCACCTGATGATAGCGGGCTAACTTGGAAAGGGCATACTACAGATTTTTTTTTTTTTTCGAAAGCATCAAATATATTTAATTTGAGTATAGATGTATAAATACAGAATATACAACAAAATAAAACTTAAATAAATAACTTAAATAAATTAAAACTACCACTACTTATATTTACAAAAAATTCAAAACTTAGATGAATATTTTACACTAATTTTATTGCTAGGAATATCTTTTTTCTCAAAGTGAATTCAGACATGTTGTCTTTCGATTTATTGAACCACTCCATATAGGTAACAAAAGCCGACATAGTTCATAATGTTACAGTAGGTATTGGGTACGGAGCCCATACAAAATTAGCCATTATTCTTTGATTGTATTTTTAGAATAGGTACCTAGATTTATAAAGATTTTATAATCATATAAAGTTTTACAAAGTGCTTAATTTGAATACTTACTAAACAATGAAATACACGGTAACAGCGTTAAATTAATAGTTGATAGCCTAGATCCGTTGTTGTGTGATTGAAGGGCAAACCAACAAACCTTTTGCATTTATAATAAAGTAGCGACAAGAATCAGACTTCGTTTGTATGGGGCGAGCTTTAGAATCTCGGAGGGTGGGTGGTTTCTCACTAAATAATTCATTGTCACCGACATAGCTCAGCGAGTCGCGAAACTGAAGTGGAAATGGGCGGGGCACATAGTTCGAAGAGCTGATGGTCGTTGGGGTCCCAAGGTGCTGGAGTGGCGACCCCGCACCAGGAAGCGCAGTGTTGGCAGACCCCCCACTAGGTGGACCGACGACATCAAACGAGTCGCAGGGAGTCGCTGGATTCAGGCGGCGCAAGACTGAGGTCTGTGGAGGTCCATGCAAGAGACTTATGTCCAGCAGTGGACGTCCATAAGTTGATGATGATGATGATGATGATGATGAATTTATTGTCAGGGCTAGAGAAGCGTTTTGAAAGCCAGCGGTACCTGTCGACACCGGAGCGCGTGGAGCTGGCGGGTGCGCTCAACCTGTCGGAGACTCAGGTGAAGACTTGGTTCCAGAACCGCCGCATGAAGCACAAGAAGCAGATGCGGAAGCAGCAGCAGCAGCAGAGAGGTAAGAACCACCTTCCACTAGTCTGAGAGGGAGTGGCCCATATCCCTCACGCTTTTATGATGTTTAATCTTTATCAGCCGATAGAGGTCTTGGATTGGTTTTTTACATTTAAGATCCCTGAGTCCCAGAGTCTCAACAGCAAACCGAACAAATAGGCATGTATAGTACGTTTATCTCACGAAGTTACGGGCGCTTTACTTGTGGTTACGTCGTGTACATGCACATTGCGTAAGTCTGCGTGCCTGTCAAGAGCCTAGGTGGGAGCGGTCAGGAGCGAGCGAGCTTTCGCTCACACTTGCACAGATACAACACACACACAACCATGAGCCACGAAGCCTCGTGAAATGAACGAACTATACAACCAAAGTGACACACTTGCGCCGCGGACAGGATGATAAGACCCACAATCCTCAGACTAGCTAATGCCCACTACTTTATCCACACACGGGTTTAGGTTTTTATGAATCTCGTAGGGATTCTTTAATTTTCTGGGATGAAATAGAACTTTTCCGTGAATTTTTTTAATCTAATGCCTGACTGTGAATGACTCTTTAAAATCATTGAGCCGTCAAACAAATGAACAAAAGTCAAAAGCAAAACCTTTAAATAACCATAGTCCAGCAAATTAATAACCATAGTCCATATTAATACGCGGACAAAGTCAATAGACAAGCAAACATCGACTTACACCTCGTAATAATTTAGTTACCTCGCATAGTTTTAAAGTACCTACTAAGAACTATAGTTTCAAATTGTAGCAAGTAGACAGGAACCAAAGTTCCTGTTTCGATACTCCCGTAACCCGTAACTTATACGGGTAACTATAATTAGTTTTCCAAACTGGATCCTTTGTTGAAACAATTTTCTTAAAGTACAAAAAAATTCTGTAGAATACACTGTAGTTAATCAATAGATGACAGCAAAACTTTATTTTTAGTATTTTTATAATAAGTCATTATTTTTTTTGGCTTTTTATATTCAGGAACACCAACCTAAAACTTAGTTTGGTGTACGTGGATGCTTATTTTATTGGCATATTTTTTAACTTTCAAAAAAAATCGATTTCGAATGACTTAGTATCACTGGTTTGTTACTCAATCACGCCGCAACACCTGAACCGATTTTCCTGAAAAGCACAGAGATAGATTATAGTCTGGAATAACACATAGGCTACTTTTTATCCCGGAAAATAAGGGTGTTTCCGCCGGAATTAAAAATCTCAATCCACGCGTCCAAAGTCGCGGACATCAGCTAGTATGTAATATTTGTACACCTTGTCTTTTTTTAATTAGGCTGTAATATCCCAATCGTGTACAGATAAAACTGTGTCTTTTGCTGGAAAACACAACGTCGTATAATTTCGAGCAGCAAACCTCAAAGACGGGGAAATTGAATTTGGAATTGCCGCTTTCGCGCCACAACTCAAGACGTTCCATGATTCGATTAGGAAGACAAGATGGCTGACGTCTCCGTTGCCATGGAGACGGAACGTCTTGGAATTTGCTACAAACAAAATTGTGCTTTATCACTAAAAGTTAAGCTACATAATTCAGTGTAGATTTTATTTATTTGATGATTAAATGGGAGCCTTGGCTTGTACTATTTTAAGTGTATAGAAAATTCAACCATAGTCTTTGACGTTTGAGTTTAAAATTATATTTTAGTTATAATTAAATTAACAAAATCCAGACGCTCTGGCATTTAGCAGTTTTTAAAAATATTCTTGACTGTTGGAGGAGAAGTGGGAGACATGTACTATAAGATTTTTATTTTTTAGTATACAAGTTTTTGCCCATGATTTCATTGACGTGGGGATTTTTAATGAAATCAGACTGGTTAAAAATTCCGCAGGAAACCCTTTTTTCCAGGAAAAATATATACCTACAGTAGCTACTTGTGCAAAATTTTTTTTCACGCATATTTATGCCTACCTAGGTACTTGTAGCTAAAGACTTAGAGGAAAATACTAAAGAATAACGTAAAATAATATAGACGGGGGAAGAAAGGGTTCCCGTTTAATTTTTAAACAGTCTGATTTGAGTAAAAAAATCTTTTGTAAAATCTTTTTTGTTTGTAGGAGCCATAGCAGTGGACTTTACAACTAAGCTATCGTCGCAGTCCACAGAAAGAAAAGTAAGAAAATTATTATTTTAAAAATATAAATACTCTGTCTTCATCGCATCGCAAGCGGCGTTTTATAGTTACTTAGGCCGAGTGGTTTGAACTTTTGATAAACAGCTGATAGGGCTCGTGTTACATCACTTTTTTGTGTTCAATATTGTCATTACTTACTTTTTAACTTAAAATCAAGTTGAGATAGGATATATATTCGATTCCATGTTGTAATTAATCAAAAACAATAAAGAAAAATACGGAAAAACCGATGAAAAATTTCAACGCTGAGCGACTCAGAATCATACGTATTGAATCCCTGTTTTCTATTTTCGTTAGGATGTCCCTTACACCCTGTGTAAGACTTATTTTGAATAATCGTTAATCAACATTTTTTACAGGAAGACTCTCGGATATCGACAACTCAAACTTCTGACTCTGAAACGGAACACAGTGATAGTGATATCGATATCGTGGGCGAGCCAAATTATTCACAACACTACAATGGCACGTAAACTTATCGATATGATCTGGTGTATGCATTTGTAGATAATTAGATTATAATTATTATATTGAAATCGAAGGCTGAATGATTAGCGTCAATTCTAGTGATGTTAAAAGTACAAATTAATAAAATTTTTAACTGAATTGTAAGAAGCTTTTAGGTTCGGTTAAGTTATTAAAAACCTTTAAAAGCTTGTGGTAGAGCTCGATGGAAAATTTGTTGAAGTTTCTCCAACTGTAACGCTTAGAACAGAAGGTTCTAAAAGTTCCGCTCCAAATGTAGTCTCAAAACAACCAATAAATGCTTAAAGGGTTATTGTGATGAATGACACCCTAAGAGCAGATTACCGAAGTAATTGTTAATAACTTTTTTCAAAGATCGTCATGTTAACGCGACGATACTGCGTAGTCGGCCTTTAAAGGCTTACTAAAAATGGCTTATAACCGCGTCGACTATTGCCCTTCTAAGCGTTGAGTTATTTGATCAAAGCGATAAAATTGTATTGTGTAATTTGTTTCTTTTCACTAAACAATGAAATATAGTTCTTGCAATTCACGAGGGCGCGTGAGCTTTATTTGTGGTTACGTCGTGTACATGCACATTGCGTAAATGTGTGTGCCTAGGGAGCGGTCAGACGCGAGCTAGCTCTCGCTCACATTTATACAGATACGACACACTCACGCCCATGAGCCACGCGCCCTCGTAAATTGAAAGAACATACGTCAAAACATCTTGCTTCTTGAGTGTGTGTCTCACCCTTGATTGAAATAGCATTGTATCACGCACGGTCACGTGATACTGAAGGGGTTACTATTCAAAATGCCGCCGTAGCAACTTGTAACGTTGAATAGGCGCTAATCATTTATTACCAAACCGTAATTAAGTTTAATGATATTGTATATTAAACGTATATTTAGGTACCTACATAGTAAGTAATACTTTTTAACAGTTTACATTTCAGAAGTAGGTATTGATAGGTATGAAATACTATTAAAAAAAATCTTTTGTTCTTCATTTTAGATAAGACCTTCCTATCTAGTTTATTTTTCTTGTCACCATTTTGATAATAACAATGCCTTTTCTACAATACCTACCTACAATTATTCTGAAATGCTGTAATAGCTACTACCTAGATAATATAATGTGCAATAGTAGTAATTAACATAATATTGATTAAATAAAGGACTTAACTGTAGTTATAATGAAAACATTCTAGTCAATTTAGCTCAATGTGTCCGAAATCATGTTATTTTAATAAAAATAATTTTATTGTTTTTTTTTATAATTTTATAGAATTAACAGGATTTTTATCATAAACGGATTCATTTGAGCTAAGATAGGTGATTATTTTATTATATTATGTCTGTGGCTATGCTAAGAATGTATTGAATTTTGTACATATTATAATAAATATTGCTCAATAAATAAGTTTCAAGACAAACGTCGTTTGATTTAAGATTAGATACCTAGTTTGTCTTTTCGGAGTAGGTATATATCACATGCTTCAACGGTGAAGGAAAACATCATGAGGAAACCTACACACCTGAGAGTTCCCCATCATTTTTTTAATTCGATGACAAGATAGTCCTTGTCTGCGATCTCACCTGATGGTAAGTGACGATGCACTGGATGGTAGCGGGCTAACTTGGAAGGGATATGGCAGTGTACATTCAACCCATGCCTACTCCTAATCTGTTTCTACACGCCATCGTGCCGGAACGCTAAATCGCTTGGTGGCACGTCTTTGACGGTAGGGTGGTAACTAGCCACGGCCAAAGTCTCCCACTAGACCAGACCAGAGACATTTCACAAATTATAAATTCCCAAATTGACCCTGCCGGGAATCGAACCCGAGACCTCCCGGGACGGTCTTACATGAAATGCATTTAGTTACATTAACAAAAAATAAGACATACTTTCAACAATTATTATGCACGTGAGAACAAATTACAATAATTACGAAGCAAATTCATAAAATAAACTGGTTACACGCGTCAATTTCACCCCCAATTTACCCTGAATCATCTAAATAGGGCTGTCACACTCACAGACTCTGACGGAAAAAGTATTTTTAGCTAACATTTGAATACGTAGAATAGAATAGAATATTTTTTTTATTCAAATAAACTTTTACAAAGTGGTTCCAAATCGTAAAATGAATCTATCACTGGTTCAGAATGCCGTTCCAACCGAGAAGAACCAGCAAGAAACTCGGCTCTTGGACTTCATTTAGACTAACTCGTTTTTTACCCGATTAAATATAGGAATGTTTTGAGTTCAGCAAACTATTTCGTGATTTTGGTTTCATCAGTTCTTCATCACAGTTATCAAAGTAATTCTTTCCTCCGTTTTAATAATATACTGCGGTATATATATAGATAAAATGCGGTGATAGCTTAGTGGTTTTTATTATTTATATCTAATGGAAATAAAATGCGATCTGTTGTTCTTTATCCCGTTGCATAATAAACACAAAAAATTTGGCAACCCTATTTATAACATTTTATCTGACCACGTCCTGATCATGCCCCGAACCATATTAATTGATTTTGGTTCATTGTTGAATGAGTTAATTATAGCCTATAGGTATGTTGCAAAATTGAATTTTTGGTAAATTACTATGAAAGATCTTATAAGAACGAAATTCTTTTTTAATGAAAATCATCTATCTAATTTACAAACTTACACTCACTCACATATACTAAATCATTCATTCACTGTACACATATCGTTGTTGCTTTTGTTATCAACAGCATAAGATAAAGAATGAATTCGATTAGCAATTTTTAAAACTACGTTTCTATCATCGAAATAGTATATAGGTTCCTAAAGTACATAGGTTTCTATAGTATGGTCTATTGAGAAATTCTTGTGAGATATTATGTTATGTAGTTTCTAATTCTCTTGTAGTATAGGTACCCACGGCCATCGGCAATAAATACGCATTTTTCGCTACGCCAAATGTTATTATTGCTTTAATTTGAACCTTTCACGTCGAGTGGGGTAGAGAATGAGTTTATATCGCCCTGTTATTATGTAGGACATTATAATTGAAGTTTATTACAAGCGCATTATTAGGGGGAATTGTTTGGATAATCTTGTTTGTTCACTTTGTTGTGATTTAGCGAGTACGGCAGTCTTTGATGTGAACGAACCGCGCATATTGGCGTTATTAGGTGCCACTTTGATGTCACCTTTAAAAGCTTTGAGCTTTTAAGCGCTCATTTTTATGAAAGAATTTGCCAATATCGCCTACCCTTGGCATCTAACTACCTACTGCGTTTAATTTTTAAGGCGGACTTTCAGCTGGTGCCTCGCTTCATCGAACAAAAGATTTTGAAAAGGGTGATTTTAACGATAAGCAATGGAGAAATATAAATAGGCTCCTGATTCCTCTACCCCCTCAAGAAAGTCTGAAAGTTGTTTGTGGAAATGGGATTGACGTTCTATTATAAAATTCCACAGTCAGTTTTAGACTTGCCTTTATAAGAAGTTTAAGAAGTCTATTAAAAGTATGTTTATAAAAAACGCATAATATGACACAATTGAAAATTATATAAATGATAAAAAAGCGTGGCTGGAGACGCTAATAACTGTAAACTTACAACATAGTACATATTATTATTGTTTCTTACTGGTCTTTCTCGGTTGTCAACAAGTCTAGAATACCTTCCATCTGCTGCAACTTTCACTTTTCCAATCCGCACTTTCATATTTAACTATTGGTCTATTGAGGCTTTAATAAATAACTCTTATTAAAATAAATGTTTTGAACGCATGGTGCGATGCGCAGCAAGACAGGTCACAATGAGATTAGCATGCCCGGTGCAGCGCGGTGCTCTAGCGACGCAACTTCCAAAGTTCACCGAAAAAGGCGACGCCGTCAAATAGAGCATTGTGTGAAAGGATGGAGAGCTTTATGCAACATACGAGCTTAAAACTTTTAAGTACTGTTTAGTTATTCACAACCGACTTCTTTGTTCATAGAAAAGCTGAAACCTTTCTGAAATACTTTTAAAATATCTTTAATTCGAGAACCATTGTATTTTTTTTTCTATTTAATAGTAGTCTATGTATGTATGTTTGTACTTACGTATATTCCACCATAACACCTAAACTACTGAACCGATTTTGATGAATGTGCCAATCGATTCATTATTATGTTTCGGGTGACATTTTAAACAAAATCAATAAGACAGATGTTACATCAAAATTTTCGTAGTCAGATTTTAAAGTTGTAATATGTAGTTTTTGATGGGATAAAATGTAACAAAGTTTAAAAATTATTGCAATCGATTTGTTAAAAAAAGGATTACCGGACGAAGCCGCTGCCAAAAGCTAAGAAGTGCGAAATAAGGTAATATGATGGTGCTTTTGAATTGAGTTCTGAAAAACTATTAAAACTTTCTCATTTTTTTTTTGTCTTAGTGAAGTTAAATAAATATTAATAGCACTTTCTAACAATTTTCTTTTATCGTCGCGTAAAGTCATCCACTAATACGATCACCGGATGGGAGCTTTCTGTTCGCAAAATTAAAAGAGTTGTATTCATTCGTCCCCGACCTCCCCTTCGAGCGGCAATATCCAATATGGCGTAACTTAACGTTTCGTTTCTGAATTTTATAGCTATTTTGTCGATACTGTTTCTTATAATTATATGAAGGTATTACAGTATTACAGTTTGTAATAACTTCATATTATTGTTAAACTATTCTACGAGGTATACCTACTATAAATTATTATAAAGGTTTAGGTTATATTATTATAAAGTTTTTTTGATTCCCACGGAACTCCAGGATAAAATGTAGCCTATGTGTAATTCCTGGATCCGTGAGCTATCTCCATTCCAAACAGCCAAATCGGTTCATTCGTTGTGATGTGAAGGAGTAACAAACACACACACATACAAACATTCGCCTTTATAATATTAGTGTGATATGATGAGATTTTTTTTTATCCTTACCTTTTAGTTCCTGCAAGTTCTTATCAATGTGTACATGGACTATTGGACTATAGAGTATAGGTAGCAGGTACCATAGTCTACAAAATCCTTTCTTCAAGTTTCGAGTCGTTTCGAGCCATTACCCCGCGTTGTAGCAAATTAAACAGTTTAAAGGTTAAAGAGCGTCGAGGGATCGAGTGACATTACATGTTACAAACTCATAATGACTTTATATTGGGGCTAGAGGTCGCGTGGCATTGCCTTATCTTTTTTTTATATTAATAGCGGGCAAACGAGCTGGCGGGTCACCTGATGTTAAGTGATCACCGCCGCCCATGAACACTTGTAGTACCAGAGGCACCGCCAATGCGTTGCCGGCTTATCAGGACCTTATTGGTCCGCCCCCTGAATAACCCCATATTGTAATTAAGTGGGAACACTTTCGAAGGGATTCTTGGTAGTACGTGGAAAAAAAGATCTGGAGCAACGGATGGTTGAAGTGCTCCAGGCACCCAGGCGGTGAGGGTGAAATTGCGTTCGGTGGCGTGCGGTGCGGTTGTAGAAGTTAGAGGGTGGAATAGGGTCAAATAGCTTTTCAGAACACTCCCCGTTATATAGCCGATAGAACACGCAAAGAGAGCTTACGTCTCTGCGGCGATCCAAGCTTTCCAGCGAGCTGGTTAATTTGGGATTGTCCACAAGCCGAACTGCCCTCTTTTGAATCCGGTCAAATGGAAGGAGTTGATACTGAGGTGCTCCAGCCCAAACGTGAGAGCAATATTCCATGTGAGGGCGGTCTTGCGTTTTACAGAGTAGGAGCCTGAGCTTGGGCGCAAAGTATCTACCGCTTTGTTCTGTTGAGCACCCCAAGCTTTTTGGAGGGTAATTTAGCCTTTCCTTCAAGTGATCCCGAAACTAGACTCAGTTCGAAATGCAAACACCGAGAATCCCAATGCTATTGGAAGGGGTAAGGGAAGTGTTCTGAAAGAGAAGAGTTGTGGTGAATGGGGTCTTTTTTTGCGGTAAACGCACAAACTTGTGTTTTTGAAAAAAAGTATATAGTACTGCCCTCGTAATTGAAAACACAGTAAGTTAAATTAAAAGTTACTTTTAGTTACTGTGTTTTCAATTAGAGGGCAGACTAGTTAAACTTGACAAAGTTACAAGCTGTATTTAACCGACTTCTGGATAGATCATATTATGGTTCGCACGTTTCGTGTTTTGAAGTTTCGTTACTTGGAAGTTTTCCGTTATTTGATACTAACCTCTTTTTATAGGGTCTTGTTACGTGTCAGCGCTAGGGGTATCTACTGCGACTCTCAAGTAAATAATATTTAAAAATTCAATTACATAAACTATTTTTTTAGAGCAACCGCCTAGTTTCTTGCTGATTCTTCTCGGTTGGAACGGCATTCCGAACCAGTGGTAGATTCATTTGACGATTCGAAAGCACTTTGTGAAAGTTTATTTGAATAAACAATATTCTACTCTATTACTAGCTGACCCGGCGAACTTTGTTCCGTCTATACTCGTATTGTTAGAGGCAATAAATGAGCTGATTTTGGATTTTATTAAGTTAAATTTTTTATAAATATAAATAAAAAAAATTAAGTCAATCAATATAATAATAAGTACTTACTTAATAATAAGTGTCCACGTTTGTTCTGCGTGGATTTAGTTTGAAAATCTCTCGGGAACTCAATTTTCTGAGATGAAAAGTAGCCTGTGTCACTCATCATGTCCTGAATTATATCCATGTAAAAAAAACATGTCTATCTTTAGCTCTATTGCGGCGTTATTGAAGGACAAACAAACATACTTTTGCATTTATATAATATTTATAGAAAGGATTAGGTACGAGTAATTAACCACATCTGTGTAACCACACAGATGTGGTTAAATGCACGAAGGGCATACTAAATTAATTATTTAGGAATTACATACTAAGAAATATAATGAATTATAATAACGTGTTTTTGTAGACGGCGGTGGCAACCCTATATCACCTTGTTAGGATCTGTCACCGCTAAACAGCTCTTAGCGTAGTCTTGAACTACCCAGTTATACTCGATATTCTCATCTTTAAAGCTATAACATTAAGGTTCAAAATTGTTTGCATTTCACCTTAGGGGTTACAAGAGGTGCCTTAGTTAAGAAACAATTTGTGCGAGATTTTTTAAAAGACTTTTAAGTCTTTTGAAGCTTGATGGAGGACTTTTAAAGGGGTCCGTGTCCGTAATAGTAGTTTTACTTGATTTTTGTATGTATGAGGTTACCTACCTTAATATCTTCTATACCTACATCGAAATCTATAGGTACATATAAATAAATTTGAAGTGTCTGTTTGGAATATCAAAATAACAGCTTTTTTTGTTGCCGCCAATCTTGGGAACGACTGGACCGATATTGACGAGAGTTTCACTGGTAGATAGCTAATGTTTTCGAAAAAGGAGGAGTTGTGGTTTTCTATCTATATTATATATCTCCGTGATTTCTAAACCGATTTGTGTGATTTTTTTAATCGATATAAAAACTTTGCGAGATGTTCCCATAAAACTCCAGGTTCCAGGTCCTCAATCCTGATGCTGCAGTGGTACTGCCCCCCTTTACTGTCGGTCGAATCACCATCAATAAAAAAAATTAAAAAATGTAAAAAGACAACTCGGCCATTCGGACGAGTTTCCTTCGGTCGAGTTATCGCCTAACCCGGCAATACGATGGGATTATCGTAGAGTGATGTTTTTTTTTAATTTTTGACAACTTTCCTGACCCAGTTATACCACCTATTTATTAGTATGGAGCCCTGGAATTGACTACTTATGGCGGTCTATAAATAAAATACCAATTAATTGAAAATCCGATACAAGAAAATGGCGGCACTTAGGGCAATTTCCCGCGTTTTGTCGTCAATGTACGCTTAACGTCAATTATCAGGTGATTATCCTACTCGACACTAGATGGCGCGCATCGGATTACTGTCCCTACGGCCTTATTTGACTTTGCCACCCTTTCGGAAAATAATACTTTCTGTAGCTATATTCAAATATAATCTTTAAAGTATCGAGCTAAGGTTCAAATTCAAGTTACTATTCATTTTAAACGTAAGGTAAATTTGTTTTTAATGAGGTACTATTAGTTTTATCTATTAATAAATACTAGATGACCGTAAACATGTTTAAATACCTTTTAAAACAATCATAATATCTTGTGGCTCAAAAAAATCCGTGTGCACGAAGTTTTTTGGTGCATCATGATTTCAACATGGTCCTTTCAAAATGATGATTAATTATGATGAGTTTTTTATTAAGGTTTATATTTAGATTGGTACTAAGTACCTAATAGTAAATTGGTTACCTAATTTTTTTTTATCTTTCGATAACACGTCAACATTATTGAGTCTCGGGACTCAATAATGCGAGGGATCATAAAATACATAAATTTTTATGCCGATAGTAAGTTTCTTCTGTTAACAAATATCTTAACATACTAAAGAACCGATAAGAACCTTCCTCAATTCGTCATATTAATGCAAAACATTAAGTACTTGAATACCTACTCTTTTCATAGGTACCTATAAGAACTGGATATATCCACCTGTGTATACATACAGCCAATGCTAAAGATAATACCTAATAATAGCTGTATAGTGTTATGCTTTGAGCGCGCCATCACACGCATTCCAACGCTTTTCTCATGCACTCCCTGCTCGCCACTAACTAGGTTATCGGTCAAGCGCTCTTGAGGTTTTCCCACACTGAACTTCCAGTACCACATAATAATAGTACTGACGTAAGTGCCTATTGGTAGTCGGTACGCAGTCGTCACTCTGGCGCTGCCCCAGTACCATCTCTTCTGCGACATAGGACAATGGGGTCTATTCTCATTCATATTGACAGGTTTAGTGGCTTTAGTTGCCAACTTAAACTGTCAAACATGTATGGACTGTATGTATGCATGTATGTATGAAGAAATGCTGGTTTCACCGGTTTCAAAATTCTCAGTTGGGAACTTTCTTTACTTTTCAACTGGCCACTGGAAATGTAAAAAATAGAGTACGGCCACTGGGAATGTAAAAAAGTAGAGCACCGGGACCTCCCCCGTTTGCATCAGAGTAATACGAAAACAGTAACAAGTCTGATCTAGATCAATACTTTTCTCTCGATAAGTACTAGTGGTTTCTTAACATCTGATAAAAACTAAAAAATAGTGGATGGTCTTAAAACCGCCAGTACTGGTCTTCATGATGTATTCAGTTTGGGACGTTTTTTCAAAAACTATAAAACTTCTTCAGCAAAAAAACTTTAAATATAAAAATTACCTATAACAACAAATGGAGTCCCGTTAATTTCAATACATTCAAATGAATGAAAAGCATATTGAATCATTAGTAACCATCAAATATGACATTCTAAATACGTTCTCAACAATGAATATTACATAGATAATAATATTTTAAAATTAGTCTCGTATTGAGTCATCAATGAGAACGTAGTATTGTTCGGAGAATCAGGTGTATCGTGACTATCAGCGATGTATGTACTTATTCACTGTAAACAGACGTGAGGTGTAACATCTAGCGGTTCATCACGTATTCAAGGTTTTTTGCACGTTTCTGGTTAACCAAAATACTACTATGTAATTTAACTAACTATGTGATTGGTATGGTGAGGGGAATTATTAGGCAGCTTAAATTAATTGTTCTTAGTCTAATAAAAAAAAAGTAAAATGAATGATTTGAAATATTAGTTTTTCACTCTATGCAGTACGTAATAAGTATGAATACTTATCTATAATGGGTCTATGGGCAATCTGTAGGAAGTTAAATAGCTTGGACATCACCATTTCGATTGCTAACAAAGGTAAGAATAAAGGTCCGCGGAACTAATGTGATTTGTGATAAATAAATAACTGTACTGGGAAATGTTAAATTTGAACGATTTAAATTTGAAAATGTGGCGATTAAATCTGCATATACACGGTGAAATTTCATTGGTTGTACTCCCTGAAAGAGGTGAATGTGCTCATGAAACTGAACAACTTTCCCCAAGGAACGTAGGTCGAAATATGAAAAAAAAATTTGGACCTCCCATAGTAAATCAATCAGCTGATCGTCAAGTTTGTATGGAGGGTCCAATTTTTTTTTTCATATTTTGACCTAGGGAGTACAACCATTAAAATTTCAACCGGTAGATCAGCTTTCATTTGTATCAAACTTAGATCAATTACTTAGCCAATTGGGACGACTTAACAAAAATTAAACCTGCTTTTGAGAAAATTATAGAATTCCGCCTAGATAGATATTTTGTTTCGCTTTTGCGACCGCTTATGCGATTCTCGCTTTAAGTAAGACGCAACTTTCCCTGATAACGATATAAACCAAATGATAAAACACTGGACGATAAGATACCAGGTAGTCAGCCATTTTGTTCAAAACGAAAGATTTCACATTAACCTCGGTCATTGTGTTTCAGTGATTTTTGTTTTAAGAAACAGTGGCGAAAATTGCTAATTACTAAGTGAGTGTATTATAGTTATACAGTTACTGACTTGGTGTACATAGTTACTTAAAGAATAGGTAATATATAAATTAATACGTTGTACAAATGTTACAGTAAATTGTACTAAAAGTCGAAATTTTAGCAATCTAAGTCTATAATTAATAATTATGATATAGGTATATCGTGTGAATGTATGAGCTATTTATTGATTTTTACTTAAACACCTTCAGGAAATAACGATTTAGTTGGTAAAAACGGCGTACATAGAACGAGTACAAAAAACAAGATTAGATTGTAGATTGTAAACCTTTTACAGGTTAACAGGTATTCCAGGTTCTGTTAATCTTATTTATCTTTTCAGTGGGGATGGCGCGAGGAGTCGTTTCCGTATGTTTTCTTGTGTTTGTTTTTATTGGAGTCAAATCTGAAAGTGAGTAGTGCCGTAATTCTTACCTATGTACTTACATAAAACATTTTGTTTAACATTTTCACGAGCAAACATTCCTCATTATATTAAGATTCTTTTGTTTTCCATTATGCCTTTCGCATACATATATGCGAAAGTGTGCTTGTTGGTTGTTTTTTGATTTGATTTTGCTTTAGTATGTTTTAAAGATGCGATATGGTCACTTTTTATTCCGGGAAAACAAAAGATTCCTAGCTAAGTTAGAAACTTAAAATCATCCTCAATTTTAATGTAATTTGTATATTAAAAACGAATATCTTAGTTCCCCGAGATGATAATGTGTATAGGAAACCTTAAATCGAGGTACACTTAGCGCCATCTAGTATGCAGTAGCGTAATAAAAAGTTCCATTTTCAGACGCAACAGAAGCGCCAAAAGCCGATGATACAACATGGAAGGATACTGGAATTTGCAGAAAATGTATATGCAAAGACGATAAAGTGAATTGCTTTGATCAAGGCATCATAACATATTTTAAGAAGGAAGAATGGGCCAGTAAGTTACATTTTATACTCACGAAAAAACGCGTGCCACGAAACTTGGAATAGTTTATAGTAGTAGGTCCCATACCTACCATGATAGCAGCAAATAGTTGCAGCCTTACATCGGCAACGTAATAAAAACCCATCATTAGCTAAGGGAGGCCACATACGATCAGCTTTTCAGTCAAGTTTGCTTAGGGATTCGAAAAAAGTATCGATACCAGAGTAGTATCGAAAGCTGTACCACACTATCGAGAGTTATCCCTCTACTAACTATCCCTCTACTCGCTAACAACTCTTCTTGAAATAGTGTTATTTGCATACAAAATATTTCACAAATCAGAAAATACAACAGCAAGAAGAAACAGGCGATATAGTAATCTTTGGAATTAAGTAGATAGGTGTACTTAATTTGAAGTAGAGTATGTAGTCCCAATTTCTAAATTATTTTCCGATTTCAGATTTAAAGCCGATGAAACCGGCAACGATAGATTTAAGCGACAACTTGATAAGGAACATCACAGCAATGGCGGAGCTTCCGGTCAAAGTGCTGAACCTGTCGCAATGCTCCATCGAGTTTATAGAGAAAGCGAGTTTCAAGGATTTGCAGCAAATGCAAGTTTTAGATCTGAGCCATAACAAGCTTACCACTGAGAACCTGAGTCCACATGCTTTTGAGGTAATTTACCAAAAAATCCGAAATTAGACCACCGCTTCCTTATACCTGCTTAGCCAGTCTATTAATCAAAAGTCAAAATCTGGGTTTAGAATGCTTATAAAACAGGCAGAACTTTATTAAGCTATTGCATAGCTTCTATCGCGGGCCTTGAGCGTGGAGACAGAATCCAGAAATTCTGTAACGAAAATAACCTGACACGGGACTCCTCTCACCGCTAGATGGCGTTGATAAAAAATGCTATGCAATAGCTTTACCGTGGCAGTCCCCGAGTGCCACACGTCTTTTTATATACCAGATCCTTGACAACCTTTGATCTGGGGCCTGGGCCTTCTAAACGATGCTTAGTGCTCATGCCTGTCTTTCGCTGTTTCAAGACAATTGAATCATTCGAGGGCTACCCAGATTGTCCAATAAGGCATTTTCCTATTGGATGACCCAAGTATGCTCTTCTAATAGCACAACGTAGAGCAGGGATATTTGGTTTACGTATCTCATTTTAACTCAAACGAAAAGTAAAAGTACGCTTCATACATCTCGTCCCTAGATAAGTAAAAACTTAACAGACCTACACTTCTCATGACGAAGAAAACTGTGATGTTGAAAAATATGGAACAAGGTGCGATGCGCGCCTTTTAAACTACAGCCTTGTTCTATAAATTATTTTGTTGTCCAGGGTCGCTACCAGCCAGAGGAGTACGAGCCTCTCGCCTCCATGCGAACCCTCAACCTAGCATACAACAACCTACACTCGCTCAACCAGGACCTGTTCGAGCACATGCCAGAGTTGACCGAGCTCGACCTCAGTGGTAACCCTCTGACCACGATCGACCACGTTACTGTCATCGCCATATCAAGTCTGCCTATGTTGAAGGTATGATCTACATTCGCTCAATCAGAATCTATTCGAACACATGCCAGAGATTCCTGAGCTCGAACACGTTACTGCTATTGCTATATCCAGTCTAGTGATGTTGATGGTATGACAACTACTCGTTCAACCAGAACCTGTCCGAGCACATACCAAAATTGATCGTCCTCAATCTAAGCAGTAACTCGCTAACCATGATCGACCACGTCACTGTCATCACCATGTCATCCTGTATGCCTGGTATGATTGCCACTCGCTTAGCTAGAACCTGTCCGAGCACATGCCAGAGTTGACCAAGTTTGACCTCAACGGATATCTTCTTACTGCTATCCACCATGCCATCGTATTATGCACTATGCCAATACTGAAAATCTAAAGTGAAAAATAAAGTTTACTTTTCTATTAATCTCTAAAATTATTCTCCCAACAGGTTCTTCGCATGCGATCCTGCGGGTTTTCAGACATCCCAGAAAAATTCCTCCATACCCCTCGGTTTCTGGAGCGCCTGGACATCAGTGATAACAAGCTGACCTCAGTTCCACAGGAGTTGAAAGAAACGAAGAATCTGGTCTATTTAAACTTAAATCAGAATCCAATTAAAAAATTGCATCAGAATGTTGACGATTATCAGTAAGTATTTGCCTCATGAAGGAACTGTTTGTAGACATTTTCATTCAGATTTGGTCAGTCGGGTCGGTCATCAGTTTTTTCTGCCTCATAAGTCATACATAATCATCTTAAAGGCAAGAGTAATCATAGGAATCTGAGGTAAGCGCGTTCCAATCTAACGTAGATTTCATCATCGTTTTACATTATCTGCAAGCCATCTTCTACTTAAAAAAACACATTTTCAGAGGTTTCCCCCAACTCCGCAAGCTCCAAGAGCTGCACATGTGCAACATGCCGCAGTTGACTCACATCGGACCGGGAGCGCTTGCTGGGCTGGAAAACATTCAGAGACTGCACATGAGCTTCAACCCTAGTCTGCACACCATTGACCCTCGAGCCTTGGCTCGGCCTGATGATATAGGAGAGACTTACGACTGGCCTTTGATTAAAGAGGTAAGCTTTAAATGAAATCTGAGTTGAAATCCTAATGTAGTTTAGGAACTAGGTCCTTTAAGTAGTTTAAGCTATGATTACCTTACCCTGTTGATCTAGCCGCTACCTCATTCACTGGTGGATCTTGAGGGTTTTTTTAATATTCCGCTGGTGGAAATGCTTGTTACGCATTCCTTTCGAGAGTCGTGAAGCCATATAAGATGAGTTCACGGCTCTCGAAAGGACATGTGGGACTCCTGGTTTCCCAGCCTACCCACTTAAACCACCAGCGGTCCCTAAAAGTTATTTTCTATTATAGCTCTACCTCCAAAACAATAACCTGTCAGAAATCGACTCTCGTTTCCTCTCGCGCTGGGATCTCCTGGACGCGATCGACGTGAGCAACAACCCCTTCCTCTGTGACTGCTCCACGCAGTGGATGGTAGACATGCTGGTGCCAGTTGTCGAACATAAGACTGTTAACGCGTCGGAGAAGATGGTGTAAGTGATTTTCTTTTTACCAATGACGTAATGAAACGAAAATGAATGAATGATTTTCTTGCAGCACTTCTGGACATGTTCTTAGAATTTTTTTACTGCTATGGGCTACAGAGAGAGTTGTCATATGTTACAACACTTACAACGCTGAAGGAAAACGTAGTGAGGAAACTTGAGAGTTCTCCATAATGTTCTCAAATAGGTATGTGTAGTCTGCCATTTCGCATTGGTCCATAACTCTTCTCTGAGAGAAGACCTCGCTCAGTAGGTATAGTGAGCCTTTGATGGATTGTTGATTATGACGGTCACAGATTCTAGGGCGTGTCAAACTTTTATTGGTTTGCATCAAGAAAGACTTTTTTTTAATAGAGGAGGAATAAAGAAGATTACTCGACTTTTATTTTGCAGTTGTGAGGAACCGATTGAGATGAAAGGTTACACAATGAAGCATCTACACGATATTCATCGCACCATGCGCTGCGTCGACAAGTACGGAAACAGGCCTGAGAAAGATGGCGCCATACTGCTCGGAACACTTATTGGTAAGTTATCAATTGGACAATTGGAGAATTGGATAGCAAAAAAGGTACTCGAAGAATTAGACAGACTAGCAGACAGACTTTCGGGGAAATAGACATTCAGAAAATAAGACATTGGGACTTTGAAAGATTTTTGGGAGATTTGGGAGGTGGAGTTAGACATTGCGAGAAAATGAAATAGATATTCAGAAAATAAGACATTGGGACTTTGGAAGATTTTTGGGAGATTTGGGAGTGGAGTTAGACGTTGCGAGAAAATGTATTAACAGGCATGTCATTCGGATAAGGCACTGCTGGGTACTAGATTCTAGTGTTGCAAAGATTCTCCTTGGGGCGGACAGACTTAAAACTGATGTGATATTCGAAATCTACCAACGTAGTAGATGTGCGAATTCGTACTTTAACTTTTATCTCGGGAAACAGATGGTTCCCGTGGGATATTCAGAGTCATTATCATAGATTGTATGTCAAAGACGTGCCGCCAAGCGATTTAGCGTTCCGGCACGATGGTGTGTAGCAATAGATTAGGGGATACTTATGTGTTGAATGTACACTGCTATACCCTTCCAAGTTAGCTCGCTACCATCATAGATTGCATCGTCACTTACAATCAGCCGAGATCGCAGTCAAGGACTATCTTATCATCGAATGAAAAAAAATGTTGTCCTCAGCGTAGTATGAGACTTGTTCTGTCCCCAGGCGTGCTTCTGGCGGTGCCGATAATGTTCACGCTGATGCTGCTGTGGCGCAACGGCTACTTCGCGTGGCTGGGGCTGCGCGGTCCCGTCGACGTGTCGCGCGCCTTCTACAAGCGCGCGCCTAATGACGACAATTTTATATAAATTTTCATTACCTCATTTATATAATTACCGCCGAATACTGTAAAGTCAATCAGAGGTGTGCATCTGAGTAACAAAGTGGCCGATCAGAGTTAAATACGAGCTTTAGGTAGGTAGGTAACTATCTACTTATTAAGTAGGTACTATTTTAATAAATACATTTGGTAATTTGTTTTTTTTTTAGTTACGTCTTAAAAAACATTATGAAATATGTATTTAAAAAAAAAGAACAACATTCATATTGATGTAAAAATACTTTAAATATTTAATAACTTTAACGCCATTTTAACGCTAAAACAAATTGTTTGCTTAAACAATTTCGCTGAGCTTCGTCTGTCTCTTGCTGAACTTTACTTAAGTATGTGTCGGCTTTTTTCTTGAGGACAAAGAAAGCAAACACGATTGTGTACAATTATTATTGGCAACTGAATTTAATCGACAGTTTAGTTCGCAAACGTTCGTATGGATTAGTATGGACAGTGGATAAGTGATTAAATGTGAAATTTTTTGAATGTGTGATATACGATGGTGAATACAAAATCAGCCATACTTATATAAACACCTCAAATGAAATAAATAAATGTCACCTCTTAACTTGTAAGTTTCTTGACAGTAATCGGCGGTAGGTAGGTAAGTGTCCTTAGTTTGTAGCTATTGTAATATATTTTGTATGTTTAATAAAGTTTGTGAAAATGTTGTATTTTTGAATTTTTTCTTCTGATATTAGACCCTCGATGATGTAGTAAAAATTCGCAGCCACCTAAGGAAGCACTCGCTTGAAATCAGATGCACAGGATCTAAACGGAAGTGTGAAAACTTAACCTTCGTAGTGAAATAACCACAGAGCATAATACCTTCCTCTGGAGATAACAGTCTGTTGAAGAAGAACGTGGGCAATAGAAATAATAGAAAATATAGTAGACCAAACTTTTTTTAGGTATATTGTCCTTTGAAAACCATTCACTACATTTTATATGAAGTTACACTTTACGATGTGATTGATCATATTGGCTCTGATTGTTATCACAGTTCCCTCATCCATTTCTTTGGCAGGTTTGTACACAGGCTACTGATGTCAGTATATCGACATACTGATCGTCTGAAAATAATTACACTGTTTACAATAAAGCGTGAACCTGTAGAGCATACGTAATTTCCTTTCGATTTGTAAAGCTATTCATAGATGACATTAAAATACTTACTAAAA
This sequence comes from Hipparchia sbordonii, assembly GCA_038048805.1. NCBI lineage: Eukaryota > Metazoa > Arthropoda > Insecta > Lepidoptera > Nymphalidae > Hipparchia > Hipparchia sbordonii. Next base: position 11,196,979 of record CM076107.1, read on the forward strand.
GAACGGATTCCTTTAAATAAATTGAAACAGAACGCATTCTTCAGTTTCTTACGCAGAACTGCCAGTCTGAAAAGACAAATATGTACTACTAGCTGATAGTCGTGACTTCGTCTGAGTGGATTTATTTTTTAAAAATCCTGCGGGAACTCTTTACTTTTCCGTGATAAAAACCCTACTAATATTATAAAAGTGAAAGTTTGTGAGAATGGACGGATGGATGTTTGTTACTCACCGCCACAACGAATGAACCGATTTTTTTGAAAGGAATGGAGATAGCTCATACCCAGAATCACCAAATAGAGCACATTTTATCATGGAAAATGAAAGAGTTCCCGCGGGAATTAAGAAACCTCAATCCACGCGGATGAAGTCGCGGGCATCATCTAGTAGCCTGTAGGTACATCATTCTCGAGCTCCTCAACTATACCTACGTAAAAAACCACGTCAATCCATTGCTCCGTTGCTGCGTGATTGAAGGACAAACCAACAAACAAATACTATTAGTAAGGAAATAAGGATATCCCTTTCTAAAGTCTATGATTCTTACTCGCTTTGAGTAGGACCCGCCAGTCGCATGACTTCAGTGCGCATACATCGATAACTGTGAGATTGTTTAAAATGTCTGCATCTGAAATTTAAATAATTGTCTAAAAATAATTCTTTTTTTTTTAAAGAATATTAGCCAAGCTGAACTTAACTTATATTCTCCTCTCCCCTCCAAATAAGCGGAAAGCTTGTGCTAGGAGTGGGTACGATAATAGTGCAACGGGTGGGGTTTGAACCTGCGACCTTTCAGTTTTCAGTCCACACCTTTAACCGTTGGGCTATTGAGGCTTTTTTTGGGTGGACTTGAATAAAAACAAACCTCTTTTCCCGTTTCTCTTTTACATCAGGTAACCTGCAAAAAAAACTGCGTTTAGGCTTTTATTATAACATGGAAAAGGGGGGATTTAGCAATTCAGAATGACCAAATAATTATTACCTTTCATCTTCTGGAATTTTGTTCATAACGTCAAGCCTGAAAAAATACATGGGTAAAAATAAAATAAAGATTTACAGCCTAATTCTCGGGATTTAGAGGTTTTAAATAAATATTTTTACCATCCTAATTTGTACTGCTCCTTTCTTCGATTTATTGTTGAAAAAAGTCTTTTCAGACCGCGGCCTACAACAGAGTTCCTACATTAGGAAATAAATTATAATTATGGAAAACTGAGAAAAAACAAACCAAAAATATAACTGATTTCGAAACAATTTTGAGTGTACTTTCAAAATAATTTAATATAATAATTAAACGAAATAATTTAAAGAAGAAAATCAATAGTACAAATAAACAAACTAAATTACGTTGGTGATCTGTGATTTCGTGCCGGAAAATTGACCTGAATTTATGGAGTATGCATCTGCAAATATAATTTGTTATATCAATAATTTTCAAAATATAGTTGTTTGCTATAAACCTACCTATTATGTATTTAGGTATACAATTATAGTAGTGTTTTTATGACTCAGACACCCTCACAATCAGTTCACCTATCCTATATCATGCTACTCCACGCTACGCCGCGCTACGCCACGCTACGCCACGCTATGCCATTCTACGCCACACTACGCAGCCCTACGCCACGTGTATCGAACTCATGTGATGCATGCTCGCATGCTCAGAAACTTTCAGTAAGTAGGTACATAGTTTGTTTCTTATAGCGACGTCGTACCGACGCAAAGACTTACTCAGACTCCCTTCTACTGATTATGACGCTGATTAGAGAACTCCGGTCCAAAATGTTTCTTTTGACTGCAAATCAATAATAAAACTAATTAATTCATAAATTGTATGTAAATTGTATTAGATAAATGTAGATTAGCGCATGTAAGTGAAGATGCAAGTGGCTGTGCAACAATGCGAACGTACGTACATCAATACTCACAACTTTTGTACGGTATCTTTATTATATTGGCTATGGTCCGGTTCACCAAATGGCCACTGAAAAAAAATATTAATTATAAAATGTTACATTGATTTTATTATTTTTGGTTTAATTTCACGAATAAACTTACGAATCAGTTAAATCTGATGAGTGTTCAGAATAATGAAATCGTCTTTGATCACCTTCACCTGAAATATCTGGAAAAGTCCACATTACTAACATTCTCTATCCATCGCTAATTTAATTAATATGTATTTGAGCTTTGATAGAAATATTGCTAGACGCGATTTTTTTTATTTAGGCAAACCCCAGATACAAAGACCCCAATTATAATGTATTGGCGTACCTAATTGGTTTAAGAATAAAAATGTATTAAATACATTTTGATTGCTTAATCAAATTACAATCCAATAATCAAAAAATTATTTCATCTAAATTAGACTGTACCCACCTGATTCCTGTGTAAAGTTAGATAAACTTCGTGTTGCTGAACGCTTTAAGGCAGTCCTTAAAGAAAAGAACATATTATAAACGTATATAAACTAAGTAAAACCTATAATAGCAATAGAGTTGTCTAATATAATATAGAGAAGAATAACCTTGAGAATTATAAAATTTATATTTTAAACAATTAGAAATTAATTACTAAGTTGAGTACCTAGCTGAAGTGAACATTATTTTATTACTTGAATTCCACTTTATTTACCGCTCATTATAATGAAAGTGATAGCTGTACTTTAGCTAAAATGGTTTAAACAAGGGGCGGAGTAACAAATTCCTAAAAAGCCGGCAACGCATTGGTGGTGCCTCAGGTGCTACAAATGTTCATGGGCGGCGGTAATCACTTAACATCAAATGAACCACCATCATTTGCTCGCTAAAAATATAAAAAACAATATGTACATAATTCAAACAAACTAACGCGACAAGATTTACTTACTCGGATTTAATGATGACAGGGACCGCTGATGGTCTTCTCAAAGCCATGTTGGCTATCTCTGTAGATACACCGAGCTCTAAAACGTAAATTCGAGTTAATTATTATCAATCAGTAGGTAAACTGTATAAATAATGCCGAAAGAACAGTTACAGCG